>JANSLN010000005.1:0-1200000 GCA_029298715.1 Ophiostoma ulmi | reverse complement strand
ATCATTTTTGAGGGCGGGCCGGTATCAGGCAGCCGGTGGTGGTGGTGTGTGGCCGGCCCCAATTGTGACGTCGGCGTACCGACGCTGGCGTGTGCGGCATAGGCACTGAGAGACGACTGCTGGATCGAGTCGATATCGCTTTGGTCGAGGTCAGGTATGCCTGACACCGATAGATCCAGGTCATCGGGCCGCGACCGCTTAATGCCAGATGTAGGCTGGGCACCAAGCGACGGATACAAGGGTGCGGCAATGGCATGGGGCGATGGGCCCGGTGCGCCATAGTGCACAGCGGCCTGACTGGCATGGTGCCCAAGATGGCGTGCGCCCATCTGGCTCGGGTCCATCAGCACCTGATGGTGCTGCGCATGGTGATGGTGAGACATACTGTGCTGGGGGTGTTGTTGCTGATTATGTTGAGTGCTTTGGTTGCTTTGGTTGTGCTGCTGCTGCTGCTGCTGCTGCTGTCTGTGCTGGTCAGCGGCACGGTGGGAGTCGTACGGCTGCTGGTGCTGCTGACTACTATGCGGTTGCTGCTCGCCAGGGTGCGAGTCCTGGGAAGAGTAATCGACATTGTAGTCCGGCCCAGGCCCTACTCGGTAGTTACCCGCCAGCGTGTCTCCTATGCATGGGTTCCGCCAGAGCGAGCCGCTCTGGCTGGTCGCCGGACTCTGAAGAGAAAGAATTTGATAGACCGGGGCCCCGGGGGGCTTCGTCAGAGTGTTGGGGTGAGCGTTGGGGTTAGGAGGAGACGGCGATGGAGAAGGAGGTGCGCCGCCTTGCAGATAGCTTGCTATTGTTGCCAGTTTCTGGTGCTGGTTGGTGTTTGGGGTATGCTCTTGACTGGAGTGTTTGAGAATTTTGTCCGTAAGCCGGCCTGGCCGGTTTTTTCTTAGCGTAAGTGTTGTTGCTATTATTCTTGTTGATGATACTGATGCCGAAGCTGGACTTGCTGATCGGTAGGTGATATTTGCCACCGGGATCGTCTCGTATTACGGCTGCTGTCCTTGGATTTGGCTCTGAAATCTTGATTCGGTGTGGTGGTTTGATTTTTTTGGCTTCTGGTTTTTGGCTGTTTGGTATATGACTTTGTTATTCAATGGTGGCGGTGAGAGCCAAGTGGCGAGGTGTCAAGTGTAGCACGAGAGCCTCATGCAGGAGGGTAGTAGGAGGAAAGGAAAGGGAAAGGTGGGAAGGAAGGAGAGCAACAATAAGAATGTAAAAAAAGAGAAACAAGAAAGAGGAGGATAGTCTTATAAGAAGCAGCAGGTATGCGGTATACTTGCTACTTATGACTTGCGTAGTACTGTAGCAGGCCTAGGTTGGTGCCGAGAGATCTAGTCTATACTTTGTATTGGTGTATAATGTATAGTACAGGTCGTCGACTAGAAGTGAGTGTGCATTATCGTCTGATCTCCAACCCAAGGCAAAGAATAAAGGTCAAGGTGTGATGTTCGGGACGGAGGCGGATGAGCTGAGAATGAGGATGTGCTAGAGAGGTGAGTATAACGGTATGGTATTTCAGTAAATAGTCACGGTAAGTCGGGGGTGAGCAGATGGAAGCGTGAGAAGTACTTGTGTGCGGGAGTGAGTAGTCTTATAGTCTTGTACTTGTGGCGTGTATATAAGAGCACATAAGATACAAGAAGGGTATAGAAGTCGAAAGGAGTTACACGGAGTAGGGGTGGAAGGGTGTGAGCGGGCAGAGGGGTGCGGCAGGGGCAGACGAGTGAGATGGAGTTTTCTAATAAAATAAATAATAAAATGTAGAAATAATAGAAAGAATTCAGATAATAAAAACAATTTAGAAGATCAAAGGAAGGATCAAAGAGGAGGGAGGAACTATAGAGGGAAACATATAAAGAATAAATAAACGAATAAAAACAAAAGAGAGATCAAGGGGAAGGAACAACTAGATAATCACCACCCTGCAAGTACGCAATATGCGATACTGCTATTGGCAATGCTAGTTAAGAGGATGATGGGACGGATGACGAGGGGGGTGACGGAGTGACGGTGACGGAGTGACGGTGACGGTGACGAGGGTGCCAGGGCAGGGCACTGACGAGCGACTATGGATAACGGAGGAAAGTCTAAAGGGATACCTTGCCCAGCATCTGTGGGAAAGCATAATTTGTTGATCTTATGCCATGGCCTTGTATGCCGGATATAGAAACCGTATGTTAGACGTGGTAGAGGATGATACAGGGGTATGTAGAAAAAGGTACTTGGCTCGACATGGCAGAAAATAGACATGGAATATAGATTTACGTGTAGATTTACGTGTAGATGTACTTGTAGAAAAATGAAAAAAGCGAAAAGAAAAAAAAAACAGGGCTCAAAAAGCAAGAAATACGCTTAGGGCCGGACAGCGGCCAGCAGGACAGAAACTATTCGTATGTTTACTTTAATCTCCGTGGCCAGGGATTCTGGCTGTAGTTGTTAATAGAACAAAAATAGAAGGGACAATGCAACGTGAATAACCTTGTCTGAGTTTGAGACGAGGAGATGTTAATGGATATGGGGAGGAGGGGCCAGGAAGAGAAGACGAGACGATGAAAAGACGAGGAGACGAGGGGAAATAGAAGCAAAAAGGAAGGATGAAGAAGCATGAAAGAAGGCAAGAGTGAAAAAAGAAGTACTATGAGGTAAAGTGAGGGAGGCAGGTAAAGCACGGGGGGCAGGTAAAGCAATGAGGCAGTGAGGCAGAGCACGAGGGAGGCAGTTACAGAGAGTGGGAGTGGGAGGGGAGTAAATAGGGGAGGGAGGAGGGAGTAATAAAGCAACAAGGCAACGAGCCAACAACAGGAGGATACATTAGTAAAAAAGAAGGCATGGAAGAATGCAAAACGTCGACAGTCGGATTGGCAGACCCAAGATGAAACGACAACCCTGCAGGACAACTCAGAGGTGAGTGATGATGAGAACGAGGCGGCAACAGGTGGCAGGAATCAGAGGTTTATCAGGCGTCGTTTTTTTGTTTTTTATTGTACATTATAGTTTTCTTTTACTATTTTACAACATTATTGATTTCTTATCGGTTTGAGCTTCAAGCTGAGATTTTTCGTTTTCTCATTTTTTTCTACCATATTTCAACTACCACCACCCCTACATCGGAGTTGGTGATACTAGATCAAAGCAACCGATGGACAGAATGGTAAGGAATGTCATAGAATATTGTCCGAATAATGTCTTATGAGTGGTTTCAACGGCTGTTTATCTCTGCCGAGTTTGCGCGTTTGCAAATTCTTCTCGACTAGACCTGCTAGGTTTGCTAGACTTGTTCGACTCTACAGAGTACAACTTTTCAGCGATTTTCTACCAACACCTTAATACACCTGATATAATGCAACCCAAGGTGTCATCAGCGGAGTTTTGAGCGTCTGCCGTGTCTGGTGTCTGGTGTCTGGTCAGGCAAGGGCAGCATGCCAGTGATAGGTGTAGAGTGCCTGAGCTGTGGTCTGGCGTGTTTTGATGTTGTGTTGCTGACATGCTGTAGTCAATTATGTATGTATCCGTATAAGTCATTGCCGAGAGAGGAAGTTGATAGGTTGGCAGTCTATTGTTTTCTTTTCTTCTTTTCTTCTCTAGTTATTTATTTCTCTTTCACTACAAGTGATTGTAGATGTCCTTTCTTTCCGTTTTACATTTTCTATATTAAATATTACCTTTATATTTTATCATTTTTCTCGTATTTTACAGATTCATTTTTGTTCTTCCAATTTCTTTGAATAAATCATGTTTTTCTCATATGACCTCCGTCATCAAGCTACTCTTGTGCTTAGATCGAGCACAGACACACAACAACAGTCTACTCGGTTTCTTTCGAGCACGGCCTCATCCAATCTAGTCGGTAGTGCCTTTCTAGAGACTATGTACCTGGCTAATTGTCATCTCGGGGCAGGTGATATTAGATCGTTGCCTTGTAGCAGGTGACCACACCGAACGCATATGGGGCGCTTGCCTAGTAGAATGACAAAGTAAACAAGCTGGTAAACGTGGCGCCTGTCATACCGGGGAAGCCGCCGAGTTTCATAGATTGGAAATAAGGGAACAAGGTGCAAGTGAACAATGGTCGAGAGAGTATAGTCAAGTCAGCATCCGGCACAATAAACAACTGAAAAAGAAAAGCAGCAAAAAGGGGATTTAACAGGACACAATGCCTGGTGAGATCGACACAGTCCTCTTCATCATTCAGGTACATGAACCACCGAGCAGTGGCCCGGACATGATGGCCTCTTGATTTGTAACAGTTACCTAAATATCCTGTAAAGAATATGCCATGAACACTACTTCTTAGGCCGTAGCCACAGTCGGCCACTCCAAGATTAGACGTGTTCGCGTCAATGCCAAAGCGTACTCCGTATGTACGCATAGGATGAGCACGCCTGCCTACTCCGTATTTTTCTTAACAACAGTATTCTACAAAAAAACAAACATAACGTGTCCCAAGCCGTTGGGGGGGCTGTGAGGCCAAGCGACAGGGATATGCATAACAATGTAGTCGCGCAGAACCTAGTAATTAAAAGCAACATTATGCAGCGGGGGTCTGTAATAACGGAGTAAGATACGAGTACATTGTATTTGACTAGACTACCAGCTACTATCGACTATCAACTATCAATTCTTCTTTGGCCTCCTCATCTGACTTCTAAAGCTTCTAGCGTCGGGAACGAGCAGGGACTCTGGCGATCTCCATCTTTGTTTGAAATGCTTACCATACATTTAAATGGTTCTTTTATCTTCTGTGATACTGATCATCATCATATTCCTACTTTGGGCTACTCTCCGGTCAACAATATCTCCGTCTCTCTACTACGGCATGAATTAGGCTTGCTGTGATATTGCTTCATTACGGAGAACACGCCCATCAGCCAGGCTGACCAAATAGGAAAGCGTAGAGAACAAAGAAGACGGTAACACTTGCCACCGCGTGCTACTCGAGTAATGCATTTTTCACTCTCCTTCTTCTCGACTCCCTAGCTCTTGTGCGAGCGTGTAGGCTGTGGCAGGGGTGTTGCATCAGGAACAGGGTTATGTCGCGTGGAAGCATCTAAGAATCCAAGAACATTAAGAACTGCAGCTGGAATTATCGATGTAGATTATGTACTTTTATGTCGGAGTAATGACCAGATTACATTGTAGACTGTAAATATAGTCGAGTGCATATTCACAAATCGCGTTCGCATGTCGCGTGGCCGCTCCTTCCATGTCGGGACGTTGCCCGCCAGGTCTAATGATTTGTGCTGACATAAGCCACCGACTTTCATTTTTTTTTTCCTCATCACATCTACGTAGTATCTAAATCATCGAAGCACATTTATTCTTGCTCATCGTATGTTTATTTTTACCCAAAATCATCGGTGTTTAAATGTGCTGCCAAAGGCACGGCTGACCCCTTCCGAAGTCTGCGACTCCTGATCGGCCTTCAGTGTTTGACCTCCGTCCCCGTCTCGCTTCAGTATTTGAGTTCTTCGTTCCTCAACCTCCTTCAGCCTCCGCCTCCACCTCACTCCTACTGCTCCCACCATCTATAATTCCACATCGCCTCCTATTTAGTCTCATATACATGTCCATTGCTAAGCGATGCCGCTGAATACAACCCGCGGTACTGTTTGCGTGGCATCGGCTGCACTGCACATCGCGAACCACGCTATTCTATATTCTGTCGAACCCACCTGGATGACACTGGACGATGGAACTGACAGAAACCACTGGATGGCTGTATCCGGTTGGTGCAAGTAAACCCTCTTTTAGACTCTCACAGACGCGGACATGCACGATGTATCGAATATGAGAGCGGGCCATAGATTCAGGCCCATACGGAGTAGAGGGAGGAGTCTAGGGACGCAGTAATGTGCTGACGAGAGGAGCCCAAGGGTCCAGTGACGCTTTGACATGGTAAACACACACCTTAGACAGCTAATGAGACCCGTGGAGGTGCTGAACAATGGGACAAAAATGCAAACAGAAAAGGATAAAAGCACCGCTTAGGGGCCTAATCGACACCGTTAGACCGTTAGACTCTTGGATTATCTCGTCAGCACAATACTCCGTCTCTAGACTCCTCTCTCTACTCCGGACCTAAGTCTCTGGCCCGCTTTCATATTCGATACATCGTGCATGTCCGCGTCTAATAAAGTATGAAATGAAATGTATTTATTGCAATAATGCCCGGAAGCTGGAACATGCATGCCGTGCCAAGCTTTTCTTTCCCCTTGTTTTCGTTTATCCTTCCATTGTTCTTCTCTTCTTCTTTTTCTCCTTCTTTGATTCTCTGACACTGTCTTATAGTCGACGGTACCACAGCACTGTAGTATCAGCACCCGAGACAGTTTCTCAATCCCTCCGATTCTCCATCGAGTTCCATCACTCTTCTATTTCTATTTACTCTCTTTTCCATCCGACTTATGAAAACACCTTTCAGCCATTTGATCACTCGTACGTTTTTTTTTTTTTTTTTTGCATCCAGCCACTGCCACCCAAGACACCCTCATATTTACTACGTCTCTTGCGTGCTATTGTATACCATGAATTATCATATGTGTTCCTTTCTCTCGGCGTCAGCTACTATAAATATACTCGAATATTTTCAGTCCAAGTATGTTCACTCGGATTTTGCTTTTCTATTCCCTCTTCTATTCCCTACTCTATTCCTACACTAAGTCTACTCTTCACTTGACTGACTGCCACCCACTACTGCTCGTAATACTACATCTTTGCCGCCCACTCTTCCAAGAATTCCAAGTCTTCCAACTTTGCCCTTCCCACGTAGCCAAGTAGCCAAGTCTCTCCCGACCATTCGGGACACCCCTGTCCCTTTTAAAAAAAATCATTTATTACCATCACGTTCGCTGCACAGACCCTGCACCCCTGTCTGTAGTCAGTTGTAAGATACCTGTCCAAGTACTCACTGTCCTCTGCAGTAACGAGAGTAGTCAGTCATCCAAAGTCACACCTGTGCATTTCGTATTAAAACCTGCATCCGTCGCTCTATTCCTGCTTACTCGCATATCTGCTCCGTACTTGACAAGATCCAATCTACCCTGACCACGCTTCTACATTGCCTATTCAGGAGAACGTCCTGCTTATCCCCCCGTCCTCTCAACTTCTCCCCGAGTCACTCAGACTAGAGCACGCTTTAAATAACAACACCCTTGTCTCTTCGAGCAAGGCTGACGGCAACACCGTATTTTATCATGATTGGGCCACATGGTCCTCATTTTGATCTCATTTCCATTCTCTTCAATGCATAAATGCATGAATTGGTTAATTTACTTGATCTCCCTATGGGGTGCCTCTTCCGGTCTATTTATGTCTACCACGCATGGACAGGAAACTAGTTTTACTTACTTCTTATTCTTCTACACATGTCGTCACTCGGCCGGCCAGCTGAGAACTGTAAAGATACCGTGGTAATCCCAATATAGGAGTGATTACGACTCCCCACCTACACCCTCTCCCCCCAACCTCTGTTGATATCCCACGAGTTGGGGACGCGTGCCCACTGATTGACATATTCCATGATACATGTCTGTTTTTGCTAAACGAGCTCACGTCGGCCCGGCTTCAGCGCGTAAAGACGTATTGATTCATTGGTATTCTGATAACATTTTGGTAATATTTTGAGAAAATATCACATTAAATTACTACTATTGACTAACTATAAACACTCCTGTCTGCGTAGACTGTTTTCCGCCATATAAATCAAACTGGAAGATCAAACGCCAAAGGGGGTAAGAAGACAAAACGGAATGGGACTGAAAAGAGAAAGTGAGATGCAAGCTGATGAAGCGCATGATGAAAAACACAGAAGATGAAATGAAGCGCATGGATGTTTTTGTGTTTTCGTGTTTTCGTAGATATCGTAATTTGTATGCCAAAATTGCAGACGCAAAGGCAATAAATATCAGATGAGTAATGGCAGACTTAGTCATCGTCGCGTCGCGTCGCGTAAACCATGTATTGTCGCGATGGCAGGATGCGAATGCGGAAAGAGCAGGTAAGCGAGAACATACCCGCTTAGGCAAAGTTGTCACTGCGGTCGACCCAGATATCCTCAAGCTCGGCAAAGTTTTGGAAGTGCAGAGGACGGTGTTGGTCGCTGTAGAACGGCAGCGGTGTGTCCAGCTTGACATGCACGCTGCGCGCAGACAGGCCCGCAAAGTCGGTGCCCATGAAACTATAGTTCCACCGACCGTTCTCCGGCACCAGGAAGAAACCCTTGTACTTGGGACTCAGCAGCAGCTTGCGCTTCTCGCCCATGGACGTCGTGAAGCCTTGCGGCTGGTCGCTCTGCATGTCCTTGTTCTCGACACCCCACGCCAGACCCTGCGGCGACAAACCCCAGGCCGACAGCGATACACTGCCCGGCGTAAACGACACCGAGATGGAAATCGTGTTGTCACGATTAGCAGCCCACGAACTGTGCTGCTCCTGCAGACGTGCCATCTCCGTCACATCGGATGCTGACATGTACGGCAGCTCATTGCCTGACACCGTGTGGATCACACCCAGCGGCTCAAGACCCTCAAGGTACTCATGCTGCGGCAGGTTCTGCGGCAACTTGACACCCCGCAGGCCACCAATCTGGGGCACCAGCACAATACAGCGCACCTCCTTGACCTGATCCGTCTCGGGAGGCGATGAGCCGTAAAGGTAGCCCGCCACCTGCACGCGCAGGTCGGCAATCGTGATGAACTTCTTGAGAATGTTGCTCGGCATGACAAAGGTGATGTTGGAAGGACCACCCGAATCGGCAGGCGAAACGTAGATGTTGTTGGACCGAGTGCGCAGGTTGGACGTGGCAATGGCACGTGTGCGCCACTCCGTCTTGGACGCAAAGGTCTGCGTCTCAAACTGCGATGTAGTCGTCACAATCATCTCCTCGCCCAGTGCGTTGTGTGTCTTGGTCGTCGTTGCAGTCAGCTGCTGCTGCTCCTCTTGCTGCTTCTCAATCTCCGCTGCTGCCTGCCGCTGCATTGATGGTGCGGATATCTCCATACCCAGGATGATATCGCGGACTTCGCTGCTCGTCAGACTCGACACATTGACGTTGTTCTTCTTTCCGTAGTCATTGAGAATTAGGTCGCGCAGTTGCGTCTCAACCTTGATCCACTCCTCGTCTGTCAGCGTTGGCCAGATGTGATGATCCTGTGTAATGATTGTTCTGTCGGGACGCAGGACCAGCTTTGTCTTGTCCTGGTTGACGTGCAGACCACGTAGAATCAAGATCAGACGCGAGAAGGCTGTGTACGACGAGATGCCGCTCTTGAGCCACTCATCGTAGAGGTTGAACAACACCATCTGCGGCTCTGTAGCGCGCAGAATCATGTCTCCCAGCTTCTCGACCTTCATTGCAGACTGGAAAGGCAGCTGCAACTCAGAGGCACGGATCGAAATGTTGGGGAAGTCGAGCAGGTTCACCTCGAGGGGATCAAGCAGACCCTTACGTGTCACAATCAGCTGCTTCGGCTGCTCCTCTACGGGCAGCGAGCGAATCAGCGCCGCAACTTCCTCGGCCGTCTTCCACTTGGCCAACTGACCAAGACGCTTCTGGCCGGCCCAGACGCTCGTGTGAATAATCTTCAAGAACAGCTGGCCTGTCCGCGGGTTGAAAATGAAGATGGCACCATTGATGGGCTTGGTCGTCAAGTTACCCTCGAATGTCTTGTGGATAGTCACACGGTAGACGTTGGTGTCGTCAATGAAAAGCTGTGTCTGGTTGCTAAAGAGCTCCGAGTAGTTCTGGGAGTTGAGGAACTCCTGGTTACTCTCCGTCGCGTAGAGCTGCAGACTCTTGCGCATACGCTCACGCAGCACAAAGAGGGCGGGGTTCGCCTTCATAATCTTAGCCATTGCCTGCTGCATGAGGATCTTCAGACCAGGGAAGTACTGGCCGAACGCAGAGTACAGGTTGTACGCCAGGTCAATGCCGACCATCAGACCTGTCGGGCTTGGGTACAGACTCATGCTGTCTGTCGTGTAGTCGAGGTACTTGGCCCGCACATACCGCTCAATGTCGTGGGAGTCGTAGTCACCGTACCGCAGTTGCACATCCAGCCAGAACTTGTCCGTTACGGTCTGCTCCAGCGTGTCCTTGGAGTCGTACAGAAGCGACGGACGTGTGACGTTCCACCGCTGGTTGGAGAACAGCTGGATGTCTGCACATGAGCTGTTCATCTTGTACGATTTACGCGGGTGGATCGTCTCCTTCTGCACCGACTCAATGCCAAGCGATTCCAATTCCTGGTCAAATACCTGACACAGGTCCATCACCACCGACTCGTGAATCTTCTGCCATAAATGGGCGCGGAAGATCTGCACGAAGCTGATCTTGAGCGTTGGCAGCTTCGCTTGGAGGAAGATACCCGTCAGATCCTAGAATTGTTAGTATTTGGTATGAAGAGTAAGCATGTTATAGGTTTTAACGTACCAGCTGGACTCGGAAGCCCACGTAGACAGAGCCACGGTTGATTGTCCTAATAGGAGAAAGTTAGTAATCATGCAAAGAGTGCGCGCATAGGGAAATTGATGATGGTCGCTCCCGCCGTGGCAGATAGCGGGTTCCGAGACCGTGGCACGCTAGCTTAGCGTGGCCCGTTACAGTGAAACCATTGTGCAACGACGTTGTCACATTTCGAAATGCATCAACATCGACGAAATGAGCACAACAACTGCTCTAGCAACAAAAAAAATCAAATAAGATTAAGTAAACTTACGGAGACCACCAGAGAGCCATTCGTCTGTTCGGCACCTGGGAAAGACCTTGCCGTTGAGCGTTTGTGAGCTTCTTGGCCTATAGGGTTCGAGTTAGCATTTATATCAAGTTGTATCAAGCGATTTTGCAATGCCCAACAATAACATACCGCCATGCTCTGTTCGAAGCCAGAGTTATGTAGCACCAGGCGATCGTGGCGAAGGTACAGGTTATCCTTGTCCACGCGGAAGCCGTGCCATTCCGTCTCGTGCTCCTCCAGCGAAATACTCGTGATCTCGAAATCTTGCGCGGGCTGGTCAGCGCCACCGTCAGACGTGTACATCGAGTACCGGACCTCGTCCTTCTTGCTGAGCGAAGCAAACTCATCGGCGCGCATTTCCACGCTCTCCACGACTGTGCTGTCCGTGTGGCTCACGCTGCGTAGGACCAAGATGTGGTTCGGGGTGACCACCAGATCCTCGCTGCCCTGCATTTTAACGCGGTAGAGACGCTCAGTGCCGGAGACAATGTTGAACACGTTACGCGGCGTGCCATCGGGGCCAAGGAGGGAGTCACCCTCGCGGACGTCCTGGACCTCGACGACGCCACCGTCATGGCGCAGCAGCTTGGTGCCCTTGGCGAGACAAGCCTTCTCCCAGAAGAGACCCTCCCACGAGGCAAAGCCAGTGGCGGCAAAGAGTGTGTGCGCCAGAATCGTTTCGACGGAGCCAAGTGCCTGGATGACGTCGGTGCGGTACGCCTGGAGATTCCACAGTTTTCCGTCATGTCTTGCACTGGTCCAGCCGAAGGGGTTGTGACGCATGATCTGGTAGAGCTTGAACTCGCCACGTGTGCGGAAGCCCTTGTCGAAACTGAGGGTGCTGCGGTCCTTCTGGAAGAGGGTGTTGATGCGCGGCAGACCACGGTCCCAACTGTCCTCAAGATCCTCTAGGGTAAGACGGCGGTTCTGCTGGTTTGCCTCCAACCGCTTCTGGGAGTATTCGGTCCAGACACGCTGCGAGTCAATAAACTCAGACTCCCACGGGATAATATACCGGTAGATGTTGGGGATAAGACTCTCCTCCTGGTGGGTCATGCCGGCACGGTAGTGGGTCACACCAGTGTCAGTCTGCTTTGCCCAGCGCTTGTCGCTAGCCGGGATCAAGATATGCGATCCGGAAAGCATACCCAGACCACCCAACTCTTTTGGAGTGTAGAAGAAAGCGGGCGGGAAACGCGACGGCATCTTGGAGTTGAGTCCAATTTTGATGCGCGTCTGGATCTTAGTCTCGCACTTGACGATAACATCGAGAAGCTCAACTGTGGATGCAATGGCCTCACGGTAGTAAGTGAAGAGGGCAATCAGCGCAGTGTTCCACTTGTTGGCAATCTTGGTGAAAGTGGTGGAGCCCGACGACATGAGGATCTGGCGGATGCGGTTATTGAACTTGAGAATATCCTCCTCAGTCACGCGCAGGAATGCGTGCGCAGTGCGCTCCTTGCTCGTGTTGTCCACAAGCGACCACACACTGTCCTTGACGGGGAATTCGTCATTCTGGTTGCGAAGACGCGGCAGGATGCGCACCTCGAAACCCAGCATGGCAAACAGCAGGTTCGGGTTGTCCTTACTGTAGACACTGGCGAAAGTGTCTTCCCATTCAATCGTCGTCACGGACCGTGGCAGGCGGTTTTTGAGATCCCAGAACGCGGCGCGGCCAAGGTTGACATCGTGACGCATCAGGCGCATACGCGAATCACGCGGCCAGCACTTTTTGGTGCGGTAACCAATGACATTCTCAAAGTTGGGATCGGGCTGCTCAGTGAGGAAGCGCTGGATGAGGTCACGGGACTCCTCGGCCGTAAAGCGCATGAGAACCCAAATCTTGTCAATGTAGCGCGTGTAGAGACGGATGGGGTGCTTGGTCTCGGTCTCGCGGTCCTGGAACTGCAAGAAGTCGTTGGGCGCATGAGGCGGGCCGGCAATCTCGCTAGCGCGCTGTGGGCCGAGCAGCAGAAGATCAAGAATAAGACCGTAGTACTGGAACACGAAAGCCGAGAACTGCAGACCGCGAATCATACCGAAACTGTTGACGTGGTTCATGTCCTTGTAGGTAAGCGACACGTTGTTCTTGGCGGTAATGTAGTCAGCCAAGTTATGGTCCATAATCAGGCGCAGCAGAGAGTTGAGCAGAGTGAGCTCAATCTTCTCATAGACCTTGGACAACTCCGTTTCAATCAGCACGTTGCACTCGCCATTCTCCGTCTCCCACACGTTCTGTAGGTTGTTGATGCCCTGTGTCCACTTGTACACCAACAGAGGGGGGACCTCGGAGTCGGCCGGCTTGATCCACGCAGGGAACAAGTGGCGCTGGTCGGCTTGGTACCACAGGTACTGGTCCAGATAGGCATCGCTAATCTTCTCAATGGGCTCGATATCGTAGACGGGGTTGATCGTGTTGTAGTTGTCGTTCATATCGATGCCGACTTCCTTGAATGCGCGCTGAGTCAGCAGGAAACGCTTGATCCGCTCCAGCGTGGTGCCCGGGTTGTCGTAGGCCTGCTCAATAAGTGCAAGCTCCTCGCGCTGGCTCTGGTTCAGACGACCCTTGGTCGAGTACGACTCGCGCAGTCTCTCAAGAGCAAGAATGAGAATCTTGGTGTCATGCTTGTAGGACACACTGGGGAAGGGAATGGGAGAAAACTTTCTCGCCTCGAGCCAGTGGACTGTCGTCGTGTAAATGGCCACAGCCTCCTCGGAGCTGACATAAGGGCCGTCCTTCATGTGGTTGTGCTGTCTCTCCTGCTCAGCCTTGAGCCAAAGACGTGTGAGACGGCCAACGTTCTTCTTGGCCACAGTCTTGTCGACAGTTGCGCCACGCCGGATGCGCTCGCGGTTGTAGTGTGCGACCGAGATCCACCAGTCAGCCTTGGCCTTGACGTACCGCAGAATAACGTTCTCAATGGGCGCAGGCAGACCAGGGACCTTCCAGGGGATGTTACTCTTCCAGCAGCGCCATGCCTCGGACAGATGTTGCAGCACGGTGTTGACCTTGTTCTGGCGAATACCCTCAGGCATCATGTCCATGAGATCGGCCATAACTGACGCGCGTAGTTCAAGATCAAAATGCGACTCGACACGCTGTTTGGTCACAGTCTTGGCGACACCCTTGCTGTGACGACCCTCAAATTGACGCGACAGCAGGTTACCTAGCCAGCGCTCAAGTAGCGGGATGATACCGCGCATGAAGAACAGCCAGACGCGCCACGCAGGTGCCCAGACACCACAGCCAGGGCCCTTGCCAACATTGCCGGCATTGAACTTGTAGTAGATTAAGTGCTTCAAGTCCTTGCATGCACGGATTTGGTGCATCAGCTTGTACTTGTACCGGTACATGCCTGTGAGCTGGCCGACATGGTTAAAAGCATAGAGAATGCCATCGGCAAGCTGGAACGCGTCAATGTTGCCAAGACGATACTGAACCTGGGCGTCGACGATAAGCTTGGTGAGGCGCAAGATTTCACGCATCAGATGGAATGCGTTACCAAAACGCGACTTTTTGCGCTCCTTTGTTGTCAGCGTCTTAACAGGCTTCAGGTTGAAGTTGTAGTCAAGATGCAGGTAAGTCAGGTTCTTGCGGTGAATCAGCAGGTTCAACATGTTGAAACCCTGCCGGCACACCTGGAGGCCAGCTTCGACCCAGTCAATGGTCGTTTGCTGGAAGAACTTTGTCTGCTTTAGTGTTCTTAGCAGATCTTGCCGCTGCAGAGTCTTAGGCTTCTTTGTGTGCAGCTCGTTGAGCACATATGTCTTGAGCAACTTTTGGTACGAAACGCTGACCTTGATGGGCAGCGACCTCGATGCATGCTCGAGGTACATCCATTTAACCAGGGGAACATCCTGAGCGCGCACCATCTTACCGGAGCGGCGGTTGAAGGGATATGGTGCCCACCAAAGCTCAATGGCGCTTGATGTGTCGTCTGTAACCAGGTCCTCGTCTGCCATAAAGGCATCCATGCCAGCAGGCAGCTCAAATAGCGATTCTTCGGGCTCCTCGTTGTTTCCGTAGCCAAAAATTTCGTCCTCGTGGCTCGTCAGGTTGTACTTGGCGGCCGTCGACCGCGACGAGACGGGATTGATATCAGATACAACGTGGAATGTGGGCAAGTCGGCATTGTCTGTCACAGTGTAAACGTTCTGGGGGTACGAGTACCATGAGTTCTTCACGCTGCGCGGGAATGAGTTGTAGAGATGCGGGAACGCGACACGCGACTCTGTGCGGATGGCGCTGCGGAAAATGATGCGGTCAATGGCGTTGAACTCGCCAAAGTCTTCGTCATTGGGGTCGATATCCTTGTACAGCGGCTCGAAGCGCGCGCTACCAGGAAGGGCCACATTGAGGGCCTTGGATGTGAAGAAGCTGCTGCGGTCAAACAGGTAAAAGTAGTTCTCATCCTGCACCTCAGACAAGAGGGACTGGCTCAGGCGGTATAGTGTCGCCATCTGCTGGAGGTTAAGGTTCCACTTCTTGTAGCTAGGACCGTTGACGTGAGGTGTGTCCACAAGCGGTCGGTTGTCGTAGAACCATTCATAGACGGCCTCATCCTCGTCCTCGTGAAGCTCCATCTGGATGGGCTCCAGGGGCTCGACATCCTCAATATTCTCAGACCAGGACAAAGGGGGCTCTTCGTCATCAAAAGGCGGGAACCGCATACGCTTGAACTGCTTCCGGTTGCGCTTTTCGTTACGCATGGTAGACCACATTGTTGCCCATTGCGCGTGGTAGACGGGCTCGATGACACGGGGAATCTCGTTGACAAGGGTCAGGCAACCATTGACGTGGTAAAGGACCTTGACCTCGCGAGCAGACTCCCAGGGCATGGGCATGTTCTCGAGCAGCTTGAGGACTGCATGCGGCATGAACTTGAGCGCGCCGAGATAGCTGCGCTTGTCGCTTGTGTACTTCTTCTGCGAGACATCGCCAATGTCCTTGACGATTTTGCGGAGATGCTCAGGAGGCATGTCTGCCTTTTGAGTCTCGACAAATCCACCCCGGCGCTTTTCAGCAAACCGGTTACGCCGTGTGCGAACCCATTCGTTGAGCTTCTGCTCGAGCTTGGCAAGTTCGAGTTCGTTGCGTGGCTTGTATCCGGGAGGGGGTGGCGGCGGAGGCACACCCGGCGGCGGAGGGAGCATCGAGGAGTCGGGAGGAGGAGGAGGTGGCGGAGGCGGGGGAGGCGGAGCCCATCCCGGCGGCGGCGGTGGAAGACCAGACATCCTGACCGGTTGCCAGAGTGTGGCGGTTGGTTGTTGGAAGTACTGCAGCCGTTGAGGTCGAAGAGGTTCGCGTGTCGATTGAAAAAAGGGAATCGAAAAGGAGAGATAAATGTAAGTAAAGAGAAACAAAATGATTGGATTAAATGGTCACAATCAGGACCTTGTTCTGAGCAGTGCGAACACAATCAATAATGTCGCTTCAGAACGGCAGCGAGGTGATACGTGAGGTCGTCGTTCACGTCAAGGCTGCCCTGCCTGGAAAATTTAGAGGCTCTTGCCCCTTTGGGAGCTGTCGACTAGCGGCGCGACATACCACGCTAGTGCTACTTAGTGCCATGCAGAGCATGAGAAGGCTGTGCTTATGTAATATAGGCACGTGTAGTATCTCGTGACCTGTCGGGTCTTCAAGCCGGTAAACTTTACAGACTTTTGTAGACTTTGTAGACTCGACCGCCAGCTGGCAGACGTTTTCGCGGGCCGGTAGCTGATTTTTGCCCCAGGCATCCCCCACTAATAATTTTTTCTACGCTGGTCCTATATTTTTTTCCGTTTTCAGTTCCCCTCCATTCAAGTCTATTCGATGCAAATATTGTTCACCACACCCTCTCTAACATCCCTATCGTGCATCACCAGCCGCATCACAACACACCGCAACACCCATTTTCATCCCCCCCCCCTTTTTATTTCGGCCCTTATTTTTGGTCCTTAGCAAGCCAACCACCTAAGGATCACCGACCGACCACCCAATATGGCGACCACACGCTTCTTCCGCTCCGGCAACGACAGTTCCGACGAGAGCAGCTCCGACGAGGAGGAGCTTTACTCTGACGAGGAGATTGACGACGTTGAGGACTCCGATGAGGACGACGACGACGACGATGACTCCGATGACGACTCCGACAGCGACTCCGACGATGGCAAGAACGGCGCCAACAAATTCTTGATGGACGCTTCCGACTCCGAAGCCGACAGCGACGAGGACACGACGGCCAAGGTCAAGAGCGCCAAGGACAAGCGTTTCGACGAGCTCGAGTCTACTATCAACACTATTGAGAATGCCCGGAAAATCAACGACTGGGGTTCCGTTTCGACTGGTAAGTGAATACAAGGCGGGGTCGAGACATCGAAAGACGTCAAGTTGGATGTCGACAAATCGAGAACAACATCTAACCCACTTCTAGATTTCGACAAGCTGAACCGCCAGGCCGAGAAGCTGCGCCAAGGCTCTGTCATGCCCAAGCTTTACATCAAGGCCGTTGCCGACCTTGAAGACTTTATGACCGAGGCCATCTCGATGCAGAAGGTCACTCCCAAGAAGATGAACGCCACCGCAGCACGTGGTCTGAACGCCGTCAAGCAGCGCATCCGCAAGATCTCCAAGGAGTACCAGAGCCAGATCGACTCATACCGTGCCGACAAGGAGGCTTACATGGAGTCTGACGCTGAAGTCACCGCCCCTCGCCCCACCAAGGTCCGCATCGAGGAGTCTGCCGCTATTGGCACTGCCGTTGACGACGACGATGAGGGTTTCTCTACTGTCGTTGGCAAGAGTGGCCGTGCTGTCCAGTACACCGCCGATGGCATCTTCAAGCAGCTGCGGACTATTATGGAGTCGCGTGGTAAGAAGAACACTGATCGTGCCGAGCAGATCAAGGTCATGGAGAAGCTCAGCGAAATCGCTGTCACCCCTTACCAGCAAATCCGCGTTCTGCTCACTACTATCTCCACACGCTTCGATCTGGGCTCTGGCGCCGCCTCCTACATGCCCCTAGACCACTGGAAGGCCGCCGAGCAGGAGCTAGCCTCTCTGTTTAGCATCCTGGAGAAGAACAAGGAGTTTATCGTTGTCGAGAACGCCGAGGAGTGGGACGACGATGACAAGCCCCCTACCCTGGGCGAGGGCGAGAAGCACATCAAGATTCCCGGCAGCATTGTCTCATACATTGAGCGTCTCGATGACGAGCTGACCCGCTCGCTACAGGCCATTGACCCCCACACGTCCGAGTACATTGACCGCCTGGGTGACGAAGGTTCTCTGTACAACATTATCTTCCTCGGCCAGCTCTACTACGAGGCCCTGCGCAAGGAGGAGACTCTGGAGATTCCGCAGGAGAGTCTCAACCGCATTGTTATGCGTAGACTCGAGCACATCTACTTCAAGCCCTCGCAGGTCATCAAGATCCTTGAGGAGAACAGCTGGAAGGACATTCCCGAGACCACTGACTCTGTCATCTCTCCCCGCGCCAAGACCACCGAGCCCGCCGATGCCCTCAGCGTTCTGTGCGCCTACTTATTCTCCAACGACGACGGTATTATTCGTGCCCGCGCCATGCTGTGCGAGATCTACTTCCTGGCTCTGCACGATGACTACTACCGCGCTCGCGACATGATGCTCATGTCCCATCTGCAGGAGACTATCAACAGCTTTGACGTCCAGTCGCAGATTCTGTTCAACCGCACACTTGTCCAGGTCGGTCTGTGTGCTTTCCGCAAGGGCCTCATCTACGACGCACAAAATACCCTGCAGGAGATCTGCGGCAGCGGTCGCCAGAAGGAGCTGCTCGCCCAGGGCGTCATGATTCAGCGCTACAGCCAGGTCACCCCTGAACAGGAGCGCATCGAGAAGCAGCGTCAGCTGCCTTTCCACATGCACATCAACCTCGAGCTGCTCGAGTGCGTGTACCTGACCTGCAGCATGCTGCTGGAGATTCCTCTGCTGGCCCAGACCGGCTCATCACCGGACATCAAGAAGCGGGTCATCAGCAAGACCTACCGCCGCATGCTCGAGTACCACGAGCGCCAGATCTTCACGGGTCCTCCTGAGAACACCCGTGACCACGTTATGCAGGCATCCAAGACCCTTGCTGCCGGCGAGTGGAAGAAGGCTATTGAGTTCATCCACGACATCAAGATCTGGGAGCTCATGCCCCAGTCGGAGACCATCAAGGCTATGCTGGCAAAGCAGATCCAGGAGGAGGGTGTTCGCACATTCCTGTTCACCTACGCTCCCTTCTACGACACTCTGGCCCTCGAGACTTTGAGTAACATGTTTGAGCTGGAGAATCACAAGATCTCGGCTATCGTCAGCAAGATGATCAGCCACGAGGAGCTGTCTGCTGCCCTGGACCAGGTCAAGCAGACTGTCATCTTCCGCAAGGGCGTTGAGCTGTCGCGCCTGCAGAGCCTAGCTCTGACTTTGTCTGACAAGGCCAGCGCGCTGACCGAGTCCAACGAGCGCACATTGGAGCAGCGCACACAGGGCTCTGCAAACGCCTTTGAGAGACAGGGCGGTCGTGGCCGCGGCGGTGGCCGTGGTGGCGGCGCAAGAGGCGGCCGTGGTGGTGCACGGACGGGCGGCAATCCCCAACGGCAGGCTGGTGGTACCCAGTTCACCGGTGGTGCTCTGGGCGCTGCAGTCCGCGGTTAAATGCTAGTGTAGCTGCTGCGTTGTCTGTCTTGTCTGTTTCATCATCCACACCTCTTTCTCTCTCCATTCTCTTTAGCCCCTCCTCCTCCGCCTCCTCCTCTCCTACCTCTATCACGGATTTCTTTTGTCTTTTAGTCGTTTACACATCATGTTATTTACCGTTTTTGTTTTGCGTTCTCTGTGTTTAGGAGCCCGGGTCATGAGCCTTTATGATGAACTCAGGGTACCCCACCCTACCTGTCTTATCTTTTCAACGTTCTTATGTTAGGAGTTGAAGCATAAAAAGCATGTCAGCCTTGCAAGGCGGTTTCTTCTTTTTTGATATTTCTTTTGTTTGTCCAGGTGAGGTTGCAAACTGATGAGACACGGAGGAATCAGAAAAAAGGTGGCCTGCGGCACCAGGGAATAGGGTTTGTTTTAATAGTTTTTGAACAAAAAAATTAAGTAAAAGTTAAATAACCATATGCAGAGACTGTGAATGGTCATGCGCAAGGCAAAGAAGCATCGCCTGGTTGCACCTTCCTCTTAACATCCACTCAGCCCTACGACAAGTATCAGGCAGTCCATATGGCAATCACATGTCACACCTTCCACTTATTGATATGTTGATCTATTTATATAATCTATATTTCTATATATAGAACTAAAGCAAACCCGATGGGAAAACGAAAAGAAACTCCAAACACCATGGGTATACATACATTTACTCTTTGTACAATCACTCTTCATCCTCCACATCTCCCTCCAGCCAGATCTCATGTCCGTTGCCTTCCCGGGCAAAAAGACTAGATACAAACCCAAGAATAGCCACAATGCTGAGACCCCAAAAGGCGGCGCCAATAAGGCCATGCTCGAGTCCCCAGCCGTACAGATAGCCGCTGAGAATAGGGCCAATGGTTCGGGCAAGAGAAGATGTGCTCAGTGCCACGCCATGCAGAGTTCCCAGGACGGACGGGTGTGGTGAGCAGTTGTTGACGAGAATTGTCTGTGCTGGCAACACAAATGTTCGGCCAGTGACATGGCACAGCAGCACAGCAGAGATGGCCAGCCAGATCAGAATGCCGTCTTTGGCGTGGGGAGCAGCCGAGTCGCTAGGTACCAAGCTGAGGTACGGCATAGCAAAGTAGCCGAGTGGGAAGCAACACAAAAAGTAACGCCACGACCGCATAATTCCCAGGCGTGCTGACACCATGGGATAGAGAAGCAACTGCATAGCGATGCCGATGCAGCCCAAAATGGCCATGGCAAAGCCGACATCGCGCGGCTGCATGCCGATGCCACCGGTAAAGAAAAATGGCAGCTTGTAGGCAATGTAGTGTGCTGCCTTGGCTGCTGCCGAACCGACCACCGGGGCTTCGGCAGGATTGTAGACGGGCGTCGACAGGAAGACAAACCACAGCGAGCTGAATGTGCCCATGTGGAAGGCCCAGATGGCTTGTGCCGACAGTGTAATAATCACGTTCTTTGTAAATATTCTGCGGAACGCAAGACGCTGTGTGTATCGAGTTCGGTTCCGTTTTGACTTTTGTGTCGCTGTGGAGGTTTTGGATTTTGAGACGGGCGACATCTCAACACTAATGCTACTATCACAGCTGATGTCGCTGGCATCGCTAGTATCGCTGACATTGCGCGAGTGGGAGCCCAAGGGTAAATATCCAGCTGTGCTTGATGAACGACGGAACAAATTGGCAATCTTGCGGCGTAGATCGGTGCCAAAATCATACTCATCACGCTTTGAGTCGAGTGTCTCTTCGAGGCCCAGCCACACAGCAAGCAGCGCGGCAAAGAGAATAAATGCGCTGACGAGATTTGGTGTTGCGTAAGGGTATCTGAGGAGAAATTTACTGCCTCCAAAGACGCTAGGGTAGCTGTTGGCTGGGTCTGATAATAGACCACCGAGGATAGGCCCGACGATGACACCGATATTGAATGTAAGCGGCATGATCAAGAAAGCTCGAGATTGAAATCTCGTTTGTTAGTTGATGTCAAGAAATTACGTGTACTACATAGTAGACTTACTTCTTCTCGCGGACAATTTCGCTGATCCTGTATGCTTTGTTAGAGAAGTCCAAGAGCGTTTTAAATATTGATACACGACAAAACTTACATTGTGCGAAGGACACCGACATTACCGTTTGTGGCACCGCCTATTGACCGGAAGAAGAGCGCTTGCCCAAAGGACTGTGCGAAGCCGAATCCAAGACACGATATCACTAGATTGTCAGAAGAGTTCTGTCCTCGCAACAAAAAATCATATACGTACATGTGCCTGCTAGACCAATCATCAAGACCGTTTTGCGTCCAAACATGTGCGAGTCAGCGAGGCGACCCCAGATCATAGCGGTAAGAAATTGGGCTGCCGTGAAACTGGCATGGAGTATACCAGACTGGCTGGCAATTGTAGAAGTCGGGAGGTCGGGCCGGAAGGATTTCAGCTGGTAGAACATGTACGACTTTATTGTTAGCATTTATTCAAACATCTAATAGTCGGGTATCTTACCTGTAATGATGTCTGCACCAGAGGCTCGCTCAAACGGGCGAGTGTGAGGACAACAAGCTGTCCCTTCTCTGGTAGGTCCCGCCATCTGACGGTCTCTTCCTTATTGTTGCTCTCGGCATCTTTTGTCCTTGACTTAACGCTGGTCACTGTGCTCTTCCGGCTGCTCCCCTTGCTGCCGTTTGGTAATGAAGGGCCTGAAGGTCCTTCCGATGTGAGTAGCCGCTGGTTGACATCATCTGTGTCGTCGTCGCTGCCGTAACTGTCATCTCTATCTTGTGTCATGATGTCGACACTTGTGTTTAGTGTCGAGCCATGTTGCGCCTTGAAGTCCTTCATTTACACGTTGTTTGGGGTTTTCTTTGTATGCGA
Source organism: Ophiostoma ulmi (assembly GCA_029298715.1). NCBI lineage: Eukaryota > Fungi > Ascomycota > Sordariomycetes > Ophiostomatales > Ophiostomataceae > Ophiostoma > Ophiostoma ulmi. The sequence continues at coordinate 1,177,733 of JANSLN010000005.1, read as the reverse complement.
TGAATCAATGGGTGTTGTTCCGAGCAAGCCGTCTTTACCAAGATGTCGTTCAGCGATGGTCAAAACTTGATTTCAAACTGCCGAGATAAGCCAAGTAGAGCTAGATAATTGTGTGTCCTTGGCTGTATCTTTGATAAGCCTAGGTGCTGTGGAAGGTGGGATGATAAGAAGTCGGCGTCGTCAAGATGCAAGAAGATTCAGAGCCAGGTCTACCGGTAGTATAGTTTGAATTACAGTAGAAGGGAAACAGAAGCAAAGGAAAATAATGAAAAAAATACAAGTGAGAAAACAAATCCAGAAAACAGAAACAAAACAGAAAAGCATTCAAGTGAAAATAATATCGACATCCGAGAGCGAGAGAAAGACGAACCTGGGTGTCGGCCGCAGCACTCACTGAGTAGTATTCTGCACATCTCTAACATGTAAATGCAACCAGCCAATCACCATCAATACAAAGTATCTACAACGAGACTATCTCCGAGTCTCACTTAAAACACACGGTAAAGACTCCACCGCTTGTGTAAGTGGTGAGATGTCAAACTGAAAGACGGTTACAACAAGGGTCAGTATCTGCGACATCTAAAACACTGCGATTGTAACAATGGTATCTATATGGCGTAGTTGGTTTTGGTCAACTTTGAGTTTGTCGAGCATAATTGTTGTCGTTGTCTATAGTAAGGTGCGAGAAATTGCATATTTCATATTTTTATTCTCACATTTAAACAACTTTACACCTAACCACATTTACGTCCGATTGTGTTGCTGTGTTTACCCACCGAATAAGAGTGCAGTTTAATATTTCTCTGAGGGAATCTTTAAAGGCGTGCCAAGTTGAAACACTTCAGAGACCCTGGTAGTATGGCCCACTCCGCTTCAGGCCAGCCAGGAGTTGACCCTAAAAATTGTGTGATGGATCTACTACGGAGCTTTGTTGGGCTGGTAATACAGTACTTGTCTTTACACCTAGTTTTTACAGAAGTCAAAGTACTGAACACTCCCAGTTTGTTAACACCTGGTTTTGATTTCATCGAAATGCGCCCTCACTGATTCCCTTCAAACAATGAAATCTTTGCAATAATAACTCAGCATCAATGTTACGGAGTAGTATATACGACAGTTGGCCAATACGTGATACAAGCAATCCTTGAGATCATAGGCCGCCTATTCTTGCTCCTGAAACGCGTTTCAGCTGTCTATCTCTCATAGGTCATAGCAAAGGCGGGAGCACAGATCCTATGATCGGAGAGTGGTGGATGCTCATAAATTTACTGGATTCGTCTGAAGTTTTGCAAGACGAGATATCACTGGTGCTACTAAAAGAGTATGAGACCTGGAGAAAACGTGTCTCTTACTTGTCACGAAAATATAGTCACAATGTGAAGCGCGTTTCGCTTATGTAAGCGGGACGTTACCAGGTGTTTATGTTACGCAGCAAGGTCTACAACAAGATGTCAATGTAGCTAAAATTGAGTAGTAGTATGATCTCTACGTCTGCAATTAACAATCACGAAATATGAGTGTAGTTGTGAGATAATAAGCACAGATCACAGATGAACTTTATTTTGTCGTAACTTGTTAGCAAAATAAAATATGAGATTTGCATAACGCGAGCCATAAAAATCCAAAAATTGCAAAATAATTCAAGAATAATTCAAAATAAAATAATCAAGCCTTTTAAATCGAAAACACGCCAAATATAGTACATGATTCACAGCCTAGATAGAAGACAACACCACAGCAAGCTCAGATCAAGATATCTGATATCTGATGGATAAATTGCAGGTAAAGATAAATTGTAGATTATATTGACCCATTTATATAGTACAATACCAACCAATCACAGTCAACTAAACGTGTTGTAGACAACTGAATTTTCTTCATTTTTGCATGCCTCGAATAAAATGTATAAGTTGACAACTCCAATAGTTTTCAACTACAGATTCTGATATAAGACTGGCTCTCAAAAGCACCGCATAAAGTAACATCATCATGCATTGGAACCGTAAGATCATCTCATATTTTCATCATCTCCGTGACATATATACATGCATCATCATTTGGACTGAATTTTTTAAGATTTTTTTGCGTTTTGAAAAAAGACCTTTCCTGTTTACCCATTGTGCGTTTTGAGTTTCCTTTTTTAATACACATTGTCAAACGAAAACGCCAGTCGCGTCTCCCCAACATCGCAAACTTTTTGTTCCCACCCATCTCATCTCCATTCTTTGAGACGACCAGAGAAAAGAAGGAGAAGAGAAATAAGAGAAAAAACAAACAAGACCAGTGTTTAGATTAGGAAAAAGCTGAATCTTAATCTAAAGCAACCACTCACAGCACAAAACATCGTTAAGCAACGTATGACCAGAAGCATATTTATTATTTTATTAATAATAATAAATTTATGCTCTTGACATGACACCCCAGGCACGGATGATGTTGTCGGTGTAACCGGCGAACAGAGTCTGGCCGTCGGCGCTCCAGGCCAGCGACACACACTCGGGCTCGCGGCTCTTCTTGCCGACAGCGGCGAACTCGGGCTTGAGCTCGTCGACCTTGCTCTTCTTCTCCAGGTCGAAGATGATGATGCTGGAGGCGGTGGCGGCGCACAGCCAGTAGCGGTTGGGCGAGAAGACCAGGGCGTGGATCTCGTCGTTGGCGTTGAGCGAGTACAGGTGCTTGGACTCGTTCAGGTCCCACAGCATAGTGGTACCGTCCTTGCCACCGGAGGCGCACAGGGAACCATCGGGGGAGATGGTGACGGTGTTGATGTAGCCAGAGTGGCCAATGTGGTCAGTCTGCAGCTTGCAGGTGGAGAGCTCCCAGACCTATTGAATTTTGCGTGGTTAGCTGGAATGTTTTTGACAACAGAAAGTCCAGTGTGTAGCAAAAAGGGAATGGGTAAACAAAAGATCAGTGCGTGGTGAAAAAGTTTGTCTCATGGCCGCAGAACGGCTCTGAAGTAGCAAATACTATAAAAGTGCATAGCATCATTTCAATGTTGTCGGAGAAGGTGGTTGGGTACAGAGCAGAATGTGCAAAATGTGTAGGATGCGCTGGACGCGCAGATAGAGATAGACTCACCTTGACAAGCTTGTCCCAGCCGGCAGAGACAATGACGGGGTTCTGGGGGTTGGGCGAGAAGCGGACGCACGACACCCACTCGGTGTGGCCCTTGTCGGTGATGGTGTACTTGCAGTCGCCGAGGGTGTTCCACAGCTTGATGGTGCGGTCGCGCGAGCCGGAGACGATCTGGCGGTTGTCGGCAGAGAAGGAGACGGACAGAACATCGTTGGTGTGGCCGACAAAGCGGCGGGTGGTGGTGCCGGTGGAAAGCTCCCAAAGGCGCAGAGTCTTGTCCCAAGAAGCGGACAGAGCGTAGGCACCGTCAGAGGAGATGACCTGGACGCGTTAGCAATGGTTCCCCAGACAACTGGTGGAGGCTCATTTCGACCTTCTCCTTTTCCGAGAAATCTCTTCCTCTCCATTTCCTCGTCTCCTCATCTCCTTATGTCTCCATTTGTTTGATTCCATCTCTTTCATTCCTCTTCCTCATTCTCTTCTTTTTTGGCTCGGGGAGTCGAATACATACACAGTCGGACACAATGTGAGAGTGGCCCTTCAGGGAGCGCTTGGGGTAGCCGTAGGCAACCTCATCGCGGGTCAGGTCCCAGATGATCAGGGTCTTGTCGCGCGAGGCGGACAGGAGCATGTTGGGGCTGTAAAAAGTTAGCCTATGCCTTCTGAAATATGCCGTCGACTGCTTCTGTCTGTCTCGTCTCCTTGCTGTTTCTTCTCCGACCACAACTAATTAAAATTTCGACAGCCATTCGGTGCAAAGCCAGTTGAAACAGAAGGAGAGGTCGCGTCGCAAGAAGACCGAGACAGTCGAGAAGCAGCTGAGTCGATCGAATGGGGTAGAGTGTGTGCTCACTTCTCAATCGAGGTAGCCAGGCTGGTGACCCAGCCGCTCTGTATATAAAAAAAACACTGTCAGTCATTCTGTTCCCCAAACATAACCCAGGATTGTGCTCCCGGGCAGATTTGCACGATAGTCCAAAGTCCAATGCCGCCTCCTTTGTCGCAAGTCGTGTCGAGCCGTAGATGTCAATGTTGTAGTGTTATTTTATTGCTGTTGCCGGTCGTATTTCTCTCTCAATGTCGTATGGATCGCTGCCTGTCTGGACCACACAAAGTCGAAGGATCGGCCCTCTCCCCTGCCACCCTATCCTCCATATTCGGCCCAAACAACCCATTGAATTAAATCTCCCTCGGTGACAGGCGGCGGATGAAAATCGGAAAACATCTAATCGGCGGGCTCGAAAAGCTCCTCGGAGGCGGCAGGACTCTCAAAAATCGGCGGGTAGGTGGGTGGTTCAACGTACGTGGCCCTCGAGGGTGCCCTTGAGGATAAGCTGCTCTGACATCGTGACGTTGGGTAGGGAAATGGACGGCCTTGGTCGGTTGGATGTATTGTGATGGGAAGAGGAGGTTATTCGGAATGTGTGCTCTTTTTCCTGTCGGTCCAATTTGGGAGGGGGGTTCACAGACACGGCGGATGCAAGGCAAAAAAAAATTATCCTCGAAAAAATGGCCCCAGTAGCCAAAAACAAGGGCTGGAAAGGAAAAAAGTTTCGCGCGGATTAGGGCGGGTCCCACCCATATTACTGGAGCACAGTGGCCGCTGGGCTGGAATTGCAGAATTTGTGCTGGGGAGGTAAAAATTACTTAGGGCCGTGGGTGGAGACAGTACGTCTATATGGCCAATTAGAGAGCACCATAAGACTGAGCTGTGGCATCAATGACTAAATTATTACCTAATCATAAGGCACGTGTAAAGTCACGAGCAGTGGCCAGTCCAAGCTCTACCAGCTGGTGCCAGCTGCCTTTATTCTACTTAGATACACCTAAAGCTGATGTACAGCTTCTCTTGTTACGCTATTCTTAGTGCTTCCTCATTACTCATCAAAGTAACACTTCTCAAATACAATAATGAAATATATTCTGAAGAAACCATAAAGCAAAGGATATTGACCTGATCCCCTCAAACGCCATGCTATGCAAATGCAAAATGCCGCCAAAACACGGCTTCACAAAACGTGACTCAACTTGATGGCTACAACATTACAACACTCGCCGTGCCTTGCGCGGAATCTCTTTCCGGTGAAACACCTTTTCAGAATTGACCATCATGCTCTGGTCGGCAATCTCCTCACGCAGAGCAGCGGCAGCGGCGGCATTTTTCCGCGACGGCGACATCTCAACACTGACAGAAGCCGCCGCTGCTGCAGGCAACTTCCCGCCATTGGTCTCGACAATAAGCTCGCGCATTGCTGTCTCCCATAGCGTATAGCGTTGCTTGTTGAGCTTGTTGCGGTCGGCTGCCGCGCGCACCTCCTTGAGCTTGTTGACCTTGCTGGCGCGCATGAGACCACGTAAGGCCTCTTCCGCCTGCTTTGCTTCGACAGCAGCGGCCTCACGGATACGCTTGGGGTCGTTATTGACACCATTGGTGCCGCGGCCGACAGCAGCACCACCTGCAGCACCGGAACCGCCGAGGCCGAGCTCGCGATCATCTGCACTTGCCTCCTCATTAGGTAGCAGCAGCAAAGAGCCGTCATCGTAGCGCAGGCCGCTGCCGACGACAGTGACATTGTCGACGTCGACGGGTGTATGACGATAGGTGTGAATGCTAGGAAAGTCGGGGAAGCCGGATGGAATGTAGGATTTGCTTTCCTTCTCTGGCCTGCCGCTGAGTTCCTTGCTGAGCAATGGAAGATCGCCACCGTCGATGGAGGCAGGTTTTGTACTCGAAGAGGCCGGATCTGAGTCGATATACCGTGGCTCCAGCTTAGATTTCGGGATCGGGTTCTTAAGGTGTGGCCGTAATGCGCTGGTGCCAATGTTGAAGCGCGGCAGTGTATATTCAAAGTCGGTCGGGACGGCCTGGTTGCGGCGGCCGGCAAGTGCAAAGCGCGTAATGTCTTCAGCTATGGAGTGGAAGTCTGTTATTTGTTAGTAGATGCCAGAAGATGATTGCCTAGAGACAGACGTACATGACTCAGTCATGAGAAGGAAGCTCTCGAGCGCGTCGTCGGTGGCGGATGAGAAGCCGACATGGTCGAGAGCCAAGACAAGTGCCCGTCGTAGTCCTTCACGTGCCACATTGTTATCATCCGACTCTGACTTTGTCGCCTCCTGCTGCTTCTGCTTCTCGGCCTCTTCTTGCAGACGGTCGTGCTGTTCTTGTAGTCTCCTCAGCTTGTGCGGCTCGTGCAGTTTGAGATTTGTCGGCATAGGCAGTGGTGGCGCCGAGCGTGGGGCATCCTCCATCTCGTCATCTGAAAAGGGTGATGCCCGTTTGCGCGAAGCCACAGAGGCTTCCCGGCCGTCGTCGGCCATTCCGGTCGTACGCGCTTAGATCAGTCTGAGGTTGGACGGGTGGCGGTAGAAGTAATGAAGTGGAGGTAATGTGTGTACGTCCCAAGTCGTGTCCAAGATGGCTGATGATGCTAAGGATGATATGCGCTGTGTGAATTTGGTCGCGAGGTCGTATAGTTGGGTCGAGGTATAGTAGGGAAGGGTGAAAGAAGATGCTGTAGGACGAGGCAGACGCGCTGTCCAGGCGGGAAGACAGGCTCCTAGAGGTGGAAACAGTGATAGACAGCTCTGAATAGCCTCGTTTCAGTATGTATCCCTCATTGGCGATGATTATATAGCGATGCTGTTGCGGGAGCTGCCTCAAGCGAACGATGATGATGATGAGGAGACGTGTAGCAACAGCTCAAAGGAGCGGTTCTGCGACTCGTGACTGAAGCGCGGCTTGATAAGTGGGTCATGTGTAGATCATGTGAAGAAGCTCAGAGCTATATAGCGTTTTACTGACATAGTAAAACATCTACAAGGGGCAATGGCTCAGTTGGGAGAGCGTCAGACTGAAGATCTGAAGGTCCTCGGTTCGATCCCGAGTTGCCCCATTCTTTTTGAATTTTTGCTCCGTACTCATGGACTTATCATTTTGGTTGACAAGCAAGGATGCCAACAACTCCGTATTTTGGTCAACCTCTTTTTTTTTTCTTTTTCTTTTCTAGCAAAAAATAAAATGGAAAAGTAGAAACAAGAACCTCTTTCTTATCGTCTAAGTTGACAAAAACAGCAAAAAATGGGGCAACTCGGGATCGAACCGAGGACCTTCAGATCTTCAGTCTGACGCTCTCCCAACTGAGCCATTGCCCCGTTAAGTTGTTGATGTGGCGAGGTAGTGGTGCATAAGTAGGGCAACCCCACGCCTTGGCAAGCCTTACATATACAAGCAGAGATCGACAAGACTCTCAAGATACAATACTCAAAATGTATACTTTCAGAGTGTGACTGCCTTCATGGTAGCAACAGTGATAATTAACTTGGCTGGGGCTTACACTGATACACGCTAGCAACGCCGCCAGCTACACATGCCGTGCTGCCTATTACTGAGCCGTTGGGCATCTAAATACTACTTGAAAACAATCAGAGTGTGATTGGTATTGGGTGCGATCAGCTTCTGTGCATTACTGTTCTTGTTACTAATTAATGACTGGCTGTAGTTAACAACTTTACCGTGAGAGAAACCTGTACCCACGTCATGGTGATGTGTATATTAAGCCTTGTTTTGCTACGCCCCGGTTTGGAGGTTTTACTCGACAAGAGGTGTTGATTATCACACCTGCATGAGCCTCTGGGCAAGCATGTGCCACTGAAGTAGAAAACAAGGTTCGCTTGCATTCATTGTTACTGTACTTCTTAGCATAAGAATAGGCACCGTCGTAGAGCCTTCTCGGTGACGATCTTTTTCTAAATGCCGGGCACAGAAATGCAGGCAAAGTCAGCCCTGCTTTCACTAGTCATTTCGTGATTTTTTTCATTCCCGTACTTGGCATCCCACTTTGAGAGTTCAAACCACCCACCGAGAGGACCCCGTTTTTTCTCGTTAATATGGGTTCTACCGAGTGTGGGACTGGTGAACTTTACAAGGAAGCAGGCACCTTTCGTGTTTTAGGTGATATCACCATAACCTGAAAGAAGGACAATTCGAGGCTCTGGATAGAAAAGAGCTCATGAAGAAGCAATTTCCACCGAGCGATCTCCAGCAGGAAAAACACGTCAAGGGTGCCCAATTTGCTGATAGTAGGTCTCTTGTGCCGAATGTGACTCCAAGAAAAATTCAAGCGTATTGCGGTTCGGTTATCAATGCCTGAACGTTGTGATGGTGTGCACACAATATACAAGGCTCTTGAGACATGATGCCATGAACTAGGATATAAAAGAGGAAGTATGCCCCTCCAAATACATTGATTTTTATCCTTCAACTACTCTCATCAACCGCTCTCGCCAACGCATCGACATTACTACTATCAACAGAGACGCAAATACTCAAATACGCAGCACTTCTTGTGCTCCGAGCACCCCCTACAGCTACACTTCACGATGCATGACATCGGGTCTTTCAACATGTCTAATGACTGGGTCCCCAACATGTATAACGATAAGGATCCCAGTATGTCTAACGACAAAACACACAACCTTTCCAACGGCAAGGCTGTCTATATGAACGCCACTTGCCAGGACGCGGAGCTTGGAACCGGAACGGGCCGAGCTAGAAATCTCCGCACATAGGTGCAGGCCTGCACATGTTTCGGGAACGAGAATTCAAAGCCGTGAGTCCCGATACCATTCGTCACCGTCCAGTAATGCTAATCACTCCACAGCTCTTTCAATTATATAAAGTGGCCTTTGTCCTACCAGAGCTAATGCTGCCCGACTGCTCTGCTACTGTTCGCTAACAATGTTGCTGTTTTTCTGGTCTCACAAATTTTCTTTGTCAAATATCCACGTTATTATTCCTGTATCAATCCATCATGTACCACGTTAACTTTTCCTAGCCAGTTTTTATCAACGACTTATTCGTTGACCTTTTTTGTATCTCTTTTCTGTCTTCTATTTTTGTCTTCTCCATGTAACTTTATCATTTAAAGAGAGAAAAAAACAGCAGCAGCAGCAACAGACCGCAGCTATCTCAACTCGACGCCCTTCACTTACTTGCCTTACATCTAAAAATCAGCTCTATGGAACAACGGCTCCTTATCTTCTTCGACACTCCTTGAACATTTTCCCTTATATACCACACCTTTTACACATTGTATACCTACAAACTCTTTTCAAATTAAAAAAATCTTGAGCCAACAATATTTTCTCACAAGTGAAAAGTGAAACAAGTTGCACAGTATTCATGGAGCAAAACTTTTAAATGGTAGTTAGATTCGTTGTATTTTCAGCTTGAAGATATATAATGCAAGTGTTTTCCGGCTGTCAAGTGCTGGCTAAGTTTTACTACAGTCGCTTAAAACTGCAGCTCTTGCACTCCTTATTCTTCTCTTGAATTTAGCGGTGTTCCTTCTGCTCCAAGTTGGGCAATTCGATAGCCTTCTCCTCGTCGTCATCAAGCACCTTTCCAGCGGGTGTCTCCTCAACACCAGCCACTGCGTGCTCAAATGCGCGGCCGCGCTTCTCGGGACCGAGAGCGATAGTCACTGCAATGCCGACTACAATAATAGCAGTAGCAACACCCATGGTAGGACCGTAGGCCTCCACCTTCTCGCCCTTAACCGTGATCTTGACCTTTTCGGCGACAGCATTCACAATCTGGGCCGACGGCGACGAAATCATGTTGCCCAGCTGGTAGGTGACACCGGGGAAGGACGACCGGAAGGCAGGCGGCGACAGCTCGTTCAGGTGAATGGGAATGACACCCCAGGCGCCCTGGACAAAGAACTGCATGAAGAAGCCAGTGGCGCTGAGTGCGCGCTCACCCTCGGGCAGGATCCAGGCGGGGATGAGCAGACCGGCCATGATTGCCGAGCAAAAGATGCTGCGGCGACGACCAACAAACTGACTGAGGTAGCCGATAATGGTACCGCCAACACAGGCGCCCGTCTTCATGATAATCGAGGCGCGTGTAGCCGGGGAATTGGGCAGGCTCTTTTCGGTGAGCATGAAGGTGGTGTACGAGTCCTGAGACGTGTGCGAAAAGTAGTTGAACCACGTCATAAGGATGATGCAGTAAAGACACATTCTCCATTCCTTGCCGAGCATGGCCACAGTCTCACGCCAAAAGGCGCCAGGGGTGACCGACTTGTGACCACGGGCCTTTGCTTCGAGGAACTGCTGTGATTCGGGGAAGAGCATTCTGACAAAGCCAATGGCCAGGGAGAAGCCAGCTGGTAACGTTAGTATTAGTTACGGTACTAAATGTTTGAGAGAGTGAACAAAAAGAAGGGAAATTATACGTACCACCGACCCAGAAAACGGTCTTCCAAGTATTTGTGGCGCCACCGACACCCAAGTTCACACATGCCGCGAGCACATAGCCGAAAGAGTAGCCTTGCTGAAGGATTCCAGACATGAGACCGCGCGCGTTGGAGCTATCCAGTTAGTATAAAAGAGAAGTCGAAGGACAAGAAATAAGATGTACTTACGGGCAGTGCTCCAGGGACATGGCAATGGCATTGCCATAAACACCACCCATGAAGAGACCAAACAAACTTCTGACGCCGAGGAACTGGCCATATGTCGAGCAGTAGATTGTGGCAATTTGCAGGATGCCGAGAATGATCATGTTGAACACCATGGGCCACTTTCTTCCCCACTTGTCACCCGCGAGGCCAAAGGCAGCGGCACCGACGGAGCGGAGAAGCAGAGTGAGCGTGATGGAGGTGGTGATGTCGGTCTTGGATTTGCCATAGTATCTGGCCAGCTTGACCGTCTGGATGGACAGGGCGTGGAAATCGAAAGCATCAGCCGTCCAGGCCAGGAAACCAACAGAGAAAAAGAGCCAGTCCCGGGCGCTGAGCTGCATCAACAGGCTGATGGGGTTCTTGATCTGGTCGGGCTCCTGCCACTCGCAAGCAGTCTCACCGGAATCGTTTGACACGACAACGCGCTGCTTCCAGATGAACAGGTCCTTGAGAGACTGTTTGGCAGTGGCACGAATGCCCTTGGCCAACGGGTCAGCAGGTGTATTGGTAGACGAGGCCATGGCTACCAGTGGTTAAAGTATGATTGAAGGCGTTGTTGTGCTTGGATCGATAAGGATCTGGATGGTCATAGCAAGGCTCATGTTAAACTACGGGATTGAGAGCTGGGGACTGGACTATTAATACACATTGACTTTCGCTCCTCCAAGGGATCATAGACACTCATAATACTCATAATACTCACAATACTCACAATACTCATGATATCTCATCATCTCGATATGGGGTCTAGTTGTGGACAATGGGGAATGAGGGGTAGTAGAAAGAGTGCGGAGGCCAGCCTTGGCTACCCTCTCCTTCGAGTGAGCCAAGCCACGAGGTGTCGGTCTGTTGAGGTTCTTATCACGACTTAAGCCTTGATGGCTTGTCTTGCCTTCTCACAAGTACACCTGGCCAAGCACTTTGACATCCTTCGCCTCGGAAAATGTGAAAGAAATCTTAGAATAAGTGTTTCTTTACTCCACACTCCGTGACAGCCAAGGCTGCGACGGTAAAAACTTGATTTTACCCCATACGCATCCCCATTCTTGTCTGACTGGTAAGATGGAGAGAGACTGGAGAGAGACTGGAGAGAGACTGGAGAGAAATGGAGAAATGGGGTAAGGAGACGAGGGGTAGTCAAGACGAGACACGTTTATGGGGTAGTTGATCCTTGGCTCAGACCATTTATATGGAAAACGAGGACAAAGTAGAAAATACCACTTCCATTTTTTGGACTTATTCTCATCACGCTCTCATGATGCATCTCTTGGCGGCCAACCTTTTATAAAGAAAATAGTCTACTTTGAGTATGAACCCCGTCGTATCTTACGAGATGATCAGCGCCGGCCAAAAGGGAGACAATTTCTCGGGGGGAGACTCTGGATAAGGCAGGCATTCTATATTTTCTACTTCTCTTTTTTTCTGTCAGATCTGTTTCTGTTATGAGAGGAAAGCAGATTGTAAGCTTCTTGGCATTGCATTCCTGATAAACGTTTAATCGGAAGAATTTGAATATTATACTGCAAGGGAGGCCATTGGGACTTGGCAGGCGAAAACCTTCCGGGCTTAATATAGTGAAATATGAATCCCCGAGCCCACGACGCTTACTCCGACAGTAGATGTCATTGTGTATGATGTTGCTGTAATGAGTATACCATCTTGTGACTAGTAAACGAGGAGCTGAGCGAGCATCATAGATGGTTATTCTTCGAACACCTTGCTATTATTTTCTCGGAATATTACATGTTTACCCTCTGCATCAGTCTATAATCACCAGTAATGAGAAGTAATTGCGCTGCTTCTTGGATGTATTACGTCTCACTCTATGCCCTTGGAATTAAAAGAGTCCACGAAGAGGGCGTCTTTCTGCTGTATCTTTGACTAAAGGAGCTCAAAGGAGGATGAGACTAACACCATATCTTGCTTGAATCATGCTGAGACTTGCATGGAAGGAATCGGAGGATGAGGACGGCATACGCAGCGCCAAGATTGCCCAGCCACCTGTTGAGATTATTATCACCAACTAAGCCTCGACTACATATACGCCACGGGCTACCTTTTTCTACCAAATATACTTGGCATCAATTATATGATACTTTACTGTCATCGTAACCCACCTAATAAATATGCCGGTGAACTTGTGTAGCAATGATATCTCACAAGCGTAATTGGCCGGGACACCTCCGGCTACTCCGTACACGACTTGGTCCCGGCTGTCATGATGTTGATCGGGTCGATTAGGGGCATCATGAGCTATTTACTTTCACTAGCATCACACCGCCCATGCCATGCCGTCCAAGAAATAAATGCCCGAGTAACCGAGATAACGAAAAGACAAAGGACAAGAGATTGAAGACAAGACAGCATCCAGCTGGCGGTTAACATATACTTTTCGTCCGGCTTTATATCGCCCAGAGCTGGAGAATTGACAAGCTCGGGAGTAGAATATGTGCTGTGCTGGCTCTGTTCCGAGACAGAAATTTGTTGCCACTCCAACTCCTATCATCGTGACTTACAGAACAGTCTAGATGGACTAGCAAATACTTCGTATGTTAAACTTGACGTTATGGGTCGTCTGAGTGCCCAGACTGTGCCGATGTAACATTGCCATCTTCAAGTACCAGAGCAGAGGTCACGAGCCCCTTTGGGAGAAGTCTAGAACTGCGCTGTCGAGATTTACTTCGTATTACCATGTAAAAATATAATATATACTGAGTAATTGCATCTATCAATGCGGTGTATTGACCGTTTCATCAGTCAGACAAGGCTGCGTGCGGCAATGATACAGTAGCTCGATAACTAAGCAGGTAAATACCAATCACGTGAGAATAATGTAGTTTTTCTTTCATTGTTAAAGATACTTTGCGTTAATTTCACAAATGCTTTCATACTCCTTGGCGTTGCTACTAGTTCTTGCTATTCTTTACATTCTCACCAGAGTGTCCTCGCTTTCGCTCTGTTCTCTTCAAAACATCTCCAGAACAAACTAACTGTTATCTGATTTATTGAATGTTGTTATTCGGGCCTCCACCTCATGTTTATAGTATCTGATGTAAATCAATGCTCTTATTTTCGTGTTCTTATCCGACTTGTATTCTATACATCTTGGGGTTTTCTCATGATGTGTGAATATGCTAGCCTGCTTTCTATGAGCCATATATCATCAAATTTATCGGTAGAACCGAGGAGAGCATGATTAGCACAAACTCATGCGTGAGATGAAACTTCAAACTAGTTTCTGACTATATGTCCCGGTAGTTTCCATAACTCTTTAAACATGCCGACGTGGACCTTTGCTGCCCGTAGCAGGGGACGCTCCTCGGGCTTCTTGTCTTTGGCTGACGTACATCTCCAACGTTGAAAGCATGACTTCATTTCTTGAGGCGATGGCGACAGACACGTCCGGCGAGACGAAGGAGAGATAACACAAGGGCAAAAATACAATCTTCATAATGTCAAAAATCAATAAAATCTGACTGGTGATGTTTGGAATGTTTGAGAACTAGTGTTTGCATATTTTTCGGTCACTTAAAAGGAATATAATAATGGTCTGATGGTGATGATGGTCTGGCTATTTGTTTTGATTCGAGTCCCTACTGCAAGGAAATTGCAACGTCGACCTCTGCCTTGAAGACTCGTCTGTCTCTTGTGGGATGTGACCCATGTGCTACTTCTCTTTACAATACTCTGTCCAGGCTTGCCTTTCCTAAAGTAACAGTTTCATTTCTTCTCGCCAGCTTCACGGCGTGTTGCTGGCTTTTGATGATATCGGCGCCATGCAGATATTACTTCTAAGCCCAAGTACGTTTTGTAACTGACATCTTGTTTCCTATTTTTATGTGATTTTTCTTACGAAGTGAAGAGAATCTTTCGTAGAATTCTTATATTTAATTTCCGACATGGCTATTGTAAATTATTAAAATAAAATAAACTTATTTATTTCATATTTATTCAAGAAAACAAACAAACAAATTATACCAGTAAAAATACAGTAAGAAAACCATGCGAAGCAAAATATTATAAAACAAACCATATAACAATACTGATTCATAAATCCTGCACTACTGATATCCATCAAGCCATGCATAACTTTCGATGAGACTTATTCAACTGAGTTATCATCGATTTCAACGGTTGTGAACAGGCGGCAGAGCCCGATATTGGTTATTACCCGAATGGGACAGCTAGTACGTAATGATAGGTCAATATGACCAATCAAAAGTAGTAGATTTGGGTGCTCTACCCATCTACTCCCCATTCCTGCCCATTTTTGTGCATTTGTTGGGGGTCCGGGGCACTCACCACACCAATAGCTGATGAGCTGTTACGAGTCACTACGTGTCAATGTGGGGGGGATTATGTACGAGTGAACAAACAGGGCAGCCACGACAGATAGGGCAAAAGGAAAGAGGAAAAAGAGACCAATAGCGATGGATAAGGTATGATGCCCTCCTTTTACCAATTACCAATCATCCCACTTCTCAGTTAGGTAATCAGTTATCTCTCATACTTCCATCTTCAACGGCATCCTCATTGCCATCCTCGCCTGCTATCGTCATTGTCCCTGTCGTCGTCACCGCCTTGTTTACATCGTCGTCATCGTCGTCATCGTCATCACATTTACACTGTCCTCTTGTCTCTCACCAGCCCCGTCTACCATGCTGTGGAAGGCCAACCGTGCTCTTGTTGGGCGGCCCGCCTCGGCATTTGCCTCTAGCCTGCGCCGTGCGTACAGTGCTACAGCTGTCGACGATGTCGCCTCTGCCGCGTCCACCAACTCGCCCGTGTTCCGTCAGGCTCTTCAGGCTTCTGGTCCGCGCACCAACTGGACCCGTGACGAGATCTCGGCCATCTACAATGCCCCCCTCATGGATCTCGCCTACGCTGCCGGCACCGTGCACCGCCGCTTCCACAACCCGGGCGCTATCCAGATGTGCACCTTGATGAACATCAAGACGGGCGGATGCAGCGAGGACTGCAGCTACTGCGCCCAGTCGTCGCGCTACCAGACCGGCCTCAAGGCCACCAAGCTGTCGCCCGTCGACTCCGTGCTTGCCGCCGCCAAGGTCGCGCGCGATAACGGCTCGACGCGCTTCTGCATGGGCGCTGCATGGCGCGATATGCGCGGTCGCAAGTCGGGTCTGCGCAACATCAAAGCCATGGTTGAGGGTGTGCACGCGCTGGGATTGGAGAGCTGTGTGACGCTGGGCATGCTTGACGACGCCCAAGCCAAGGAGCTCAAAGAGGCCGGCCTGACGGCATACAACCACAATGTCGACACGAGCCGCGAACACTACCCCAAGGTGATCACGACCCGGTCGTACGACGACCGCCTGCAGACGATTTCGAATGTTCGCGATGCCGGCATCAAGGTGTGCACGGGCGGTATTCTGGGTCTGGGCGAGTCGGCCGAGGACCATGTCGGTCTGCTGCACACGGTGTCGACCATGCCTGCGCACCCCGAGAGTTTCCCCGTGAACACGCTGGTGCCAATTGAGGGCACGCCGCTGTTCAAGACGACCCGCATCAAGTTTGACGCCGTGCTGCGCACGATTGCGACGGCACGCATGATTATGCCGACGGCAATCATCCGTCTTGCCGCCGGCCGTGTCGACATGACTGAGGAGAAACAGGTGCTGTGCTTCATGGCGGGCGCTAATGCTGTGTTCACGGGCGAGAAGATGCTGACGACAGCTTGCTCTGGCTGGGAGGAGGACCTGGCCATGTTCAAGCGCTGGGGTCTGTTCCCGATGAAGGCGTATGTCGAGCCGAAGCTGCGGGCTGAGGCTGAGACCAAGGACACTGAGACCAAGCCAACCGAGTCGCCGTTCCGGGTTGACCCCGCGATGCCTTCGGTTTCTGCTACTCAGGCTGCTCCTGTTTAAATATGATAGGAGAAAGAAGGGGTTATAAGTGGCATGCCGATCTCTGCATGATTTGTTGGGTTGCCTGCAACAGTGCTATTACGCCATTGCAGCGACATGCGCACGAACCGGGTACGGAACTCGAATGACAATGCTGGAACGCTATCATTCCCCATCCAATGTACCGGTTCTGTAAATGCGCTCGGCCCAACAATAACGCGAGATTGGCGGGATAGTACATATTTAGGAATTTATGTGTATTGTCATTGCAATTATATACAGAAAAGGTGAAGCTGACTCTATGAAACTAGTAAGATGTTTTAAGATCATACATGATTATAGCCCGTTGAGCTGCTTCTGTGCTGCCATGCCATCGCCGACAGAGATGAAGTCGAGCAGCACAAAGTTGGGCGTGCGTGCGTGCTGGCTCACACACAGCGACGTCTGCGCCGTGATCGATGCCAGAGAGTTGGTCTTGCCCGTAGCGATCGTGTCCGGAATCAAGATCTTTTCGCCGAAGATATTAAGCTCGACATCCAAAAAGTGGTTTACGAGGCCCATCAGCTTGGTGGTGTCGCCATTGGGCGGGCGGTCGACGGTGCACTCGGCAAAGTTGGCATCTGTCGTGTCGAAGGGTGTCTCGTAGATAAACGAGAACTCGTTGAGAATGTAGTCGACCTTGCTCGTATCGGCATGGTAGTCCATAAACACGATGAGGCGCTTGCCGCTCGAGATGAGGTCGCCCAACGTCGGCCACTGGCCAAAGCTGATCACACCCGAGGGGGCATAGGCATACGACGCAAGGCCGACGGCCTGGAACACGGCATCGTAATCGGACACGGCAATGCCGTCGCCGTTGGTCAGCAAGAGCGTCACCACCTCGTTGGCGTTGCCGTCGAGAAACGACTTGATGGGTGTCAGAAAGTTTTTGAGCGAGTCGGCGTCCTTGAGGAGGCATGATGTGTGGCACATCTCAATGCCGCCGTTGTGCTTGTGGCTCTGCGCCTGGATAAAGCGGACACCCTGGCTGAGAAGGTCGGCAACGTCTTCAAACTGGTTGTCAAAAGGCAGCACACCGACGAAAGCCGAATTGTGGGCGCCGACAAAAGTGACGTCGCTGTACTTGCGGCTACAGAGCTCAGAGAAGCCGTTGCAGGCCTGATCGCGGCCAGACACATTGTGTGGTAGGTGCTGGAGCGACACGGGGCTGTATGGAGCAGCAAGTGCTGCACCAACGAGAGCCGAGCCGAACAGAAGAGATGTCGAGCGCATGATAGATGGATGACGTGGTCGTACTTGAATAGTACAAATTGGGAAGCGGGACGGTGAAGGATATGTTATATACTGCAATACCGGACCACGTTGCCAATATATGATGTAGGATCTAAAGATGCTTGGACATAAAACCTGCTTAGAACGACCAAGAAGCTATGCAGAGCAACGGATGAAGAGCCAGACAGGGAAGCTCAAGGATCAGTGTCTGTGTATTCTAAAAGAACCGACGGACGAGAGACGATACCAATATGGGACCAAGAAGGAGACAATGAAAGGGGGATGGACGACCGAGCTCAGCTACCTTCATCTCCTAGAGAACTAAAGACAAGGGATGGCCCCTCTATTTATGCCGATGAACAAGAAGACAACCGCAACTTAAGATAGACAAGACAGGACAAGGCGATCGCATGTGTTACTCAGGGCAAATCATGCCCCCTTTGCTATAATTTGGTCAGTATATTACTTTGATCTATCATTGCAAAACCCTGTAGTGTTATCTATTCTCCTTCTCATCTCTCATACTCACTCCATCTCTACCCCTTTCATCATATCGAGTCATTGGTGTGGCCGAGGAAAGGAGGCCAGGAGGGAGGGAGGAGGTCCACAACAGGCTACGGATGTATGCCGGCCAAGACAACTCTATTTCAAGTTGTAGGTACGTGCATACTTTGAATGTGCTATCTCATTAGCAATACTAAATATGAGCTTAATACAATCGAGACTGAATAAGCCATATTCTAATAAGAAGACCAGACTCGACTCCTCAAGCCACGCGAGAGACCCTTTGCAAGTGAGAGTCTAGACCATGACTTGGTTGATCTGTTTTTGACTCCTATTTCTATTTGTATGACTATTCAGTCTGAAATATGCCGTCTTTCTTTTTTTATTCGTCTCCTTTTTCTTGAGTTTTCTTTCGACTTTGAATGTTTTAATATCATCAGCTGTGGTGCTCTTTCGGCGTGTGATTGGTGCGCGTGGCCACACCAGGGTCCAATGGCTGTCACTCACAAATGTGACTATTTCCTTTTGCAGTAGTATTCGAGACTGCTCCTGCTCGACTACTTTAATACTACTTGAATCAAAGACTCGACCGATCACAGCGCAGATCAAATGCCTGCAATCACCATGGTGCGTGCAACCCCTGATCATAAGAGGGTACATGAAAGTATGATCCCTGCCATTGCGACCGTTGATGCAGCCTCAAACGGAGGTATTTTTACTTAACAATGTAAGGATGAAGACCGAGTAAGAATTATTCGAGAAATTCAAAGACATTTATAGAAAGTTTGTCGGACGAGGTGAATCACAGGGGCTGAGCTGGAAGACATTGACTGGTGTATGTGCGCAGACGCTAAAGCTGAGATACTGCATGTGAGAGGGCGCGAGCGATACATAATGACAATAGGTCTATGCTTGAAAGTATTGCCACAATAGAAATGAAATCAAAGAAATCGGACAAAACGATGTCGTGCAAGGGGAGGAGTTGAACACGACTGCCGAAGTTATGTAATCATTTATTCCTGGTGTTGTGCAAGGAAAGAGCTCTTTCGGGGAAGAGCGATGCTCCCATGATGTGCCTCCCACCGAACCACGCCTTGAAGAATGTGCGCCTTCCCTTTTGAGTATAATACCCCCCGAAGGATTATCTAGAGCATCTGCTGCATCTGATGCAGGGCCGCCTATGATACTCGAGTATTTCTGCACACTGCAAGAAGAGGGTTGTACCTGCGGCACTACTATGCATAGAACGTTACTATGCTGTGGGGATGCGTCCTTCTCTGCAGACACAAAACCACGACGCTGCGACACTGCTACACTACGACCTCATATGCTGTAGTATTGCGACACCCACCCAGACGATCACCATCAGATCAAGCATGTGCTCTCATCAGCTGGACTGAATGGCTGTCTTTTGAATGGGAGTATTCCGAGAGAGATCACGTTCTTGTGATGAACAGTGCCAGTAAAACTGTCATGTTGTGAGGCTTTTGAGATGACATGTACGTGAGTGGACAAGCGGAGAGACAGCCAGAGCTAGAGAGAGACAGGCAAGGGGCGGAGAGACACGAGGTCTCAGCAGTACTCCATCTGTCAACAATTCCGACTCTGGCGTCTTGTACTCCCTGTGCTGCATGACCCTGTAGGCGACATCTGGACAAGACGGCATACTCCCGTCAATATAGACAACGCCTTTTGGATACACATTGAACACAGATCAAAATCAACTCTAAACAGGTCGTATACAGACTCCATTGATCTATCCAAAAATCCCTCTAATATGCTTAACCTAGGTGACCCGTTGTACCCTCGTAGCTTTTATATCCTTTTGTTTATCCGTTGCCAATGTAGACTCGATATCAAATATGTACACTTACTGCCTATTCAGCTACTGTCGATGCTGCCTTGGCCTTAGTCTTGGCCTCCGCCTCAGCTTCAGCCTCAGCCTCTGCCTCGGCTGCAGCCGCAGCTCCGGCGTCGGCATCAAACTCGGGCGCCTTCATCTCAGCATCCACAAGATCGTCAAGACCACCCACCGCAGTTGGCCCACTAGTACCCTCCGGCGGCAGCGCCCACACCGGCAGCGGGCTCAGGAAACTCCACCCCTCGCCGTTGTTGGCAACCACGTCCTTGGCTTCCGGTGACGCCTCGTACCGCAGCGAGTGCAGCCACAGTGACAGCTCGTGCTCACCCGGGTCCGTGTACAGAGGCGTGTCGCACTTGTCGCACACCTCGCCCGACATGCGCTCGGCTTTGCGCTTGTGGTACTCGTCCACCATCTCGTCGTAGTACGCCACCGCTTCGGCCACGTCCTCCTTACCCATCCGCGACAAACGGCTGATAATGTCCTCGTCGGTGTTGCGCGTAGCCTCGGCATCGCCCTCACCCAGGTCGAAACCCCATACCTTTTGGTTGGCGTAGATGGGGTCGTTTTCAATCGGGTGGCCCAGGTATTGCAGGTGCACGCGGATCTGGTGCGTGCGGCCTGTCACTGGTAGACAACGCACAATGGAGTGGCCGCGGCGTGTCTCGTCGAGCTCGTTTCCATCTGCGTCTTTGGTGCCCTTGGGGTCGTCGTAGTAAGCAAGCCGCTTGAACACGGTACGTGCTGACCGGCCGTTGGCGCGCACGCGGTTCAGGCCCAGCTTGGGGGAGATCTGTAGAATCGGCTGGTCGCAGACAACTTCGCCGTCGGGGAACCGGCCAACGCAGCGTGCGAGGTACTCTTTGCGCACGACGCGCGCCTGGATCTGCAGACCTAGGCGACGTGCCGTCTGCGGGTCCTTGGCCAGGAACATGATACCGCTCGTCAGTCGGTCCAGACGATTACATGGGTACGGGGTAAAGTCAGGTCCGCGCTCGTGCTTGAGGATCTCAACGACCGAGTTGTACTGGTAGCGGCCAGCCGGGTGAACGGGCACACCGGCGGGCTTGTTGATCACAAGCATAGCGTCATCCTCGTAGATGACGTGGATTGAGTCGGCCGTGACGGGCGGTTCGTGCCGGTGCAGTGTGTGAGATACGCGCTCACCGTTGGTCAGCACATGGTCCGGGCCCACCACCTTGTCATTGACCGTGACCGTGCCCGACTCCATGGCGTTACGGTAATAGGCAAGCGGTCGGTCGCGGAACTCGCACTCAAACACAGAGATTAGACTGCGACCCCGCCACCGTTCCTTAACCCACGTGTTGTACGTATAAAAGTACGGCTCGACACGGCGTAGGCCGCTCTCGAGATAGTACGGCTTGGGCCAGTCGGCAGGTGCACGACTGCTGCTAACAATTTCGCCTGTGCGGTTGGAGCCCATGATGAGTGCGCGCTGGGCGACTGCCTCAGCACCATGCGGCGATGCCTTGATCACCTCCTTTTGCTTCTTCTTGTCCAGGCGAATCTGTCGTCTTTGTTTCCGTCTGCCGTAGAGTGCTGTGCCGTGCAATTTGGGTTCCTTCTCCTCCATCTCTTCCTTCTCTCTCTTTTCTTGTCCGTGCGCCTTGGTGGCTGCGTCGTCGTCGGGTTCTGTCTTGGCCGCCTTTGCTTTTGTCTCTTTTTTCTCTTTTGTCTCTTCTGTCTCGGTTGTGTCTTCAGTTGGTGTTGGTGCTAGATCTGCCAGCTCTGCCACTTCGGCAGACACTTCTGCAGCAGAAACCTCTGGGGCTGCAACCTCTGCAACGGACGGGACCTTGGAAACAACTTCTTCTTCCGCCATTTTTGGGTATATGAACCGCGGGCGCGTAGGCTGTAAATAAGCTCGAGTGTAGAAGTTCGGGTACACTCTGAAAGAAAAAGGGTTTACTCCACGCCTGAGCAGCTGGAGAGGTGAGATCAGGCGCACCAGATGAGAGGCCAGTTTGAGTCGAATCGATGCACCCTGCTTCGAGGTAGATGCAAGGTTCGTAGGATGAGATTTGAAGGCTGTAGATTAAGAAGAAAAAAACGTATCAGATAAAATACAAATAAGATATCTATTTATTTCCTCCGATTAAATACCATAACCACTGATCGTCGTGGCCGTCGTCAAAATGCCGCCGTCCAAGGTGATGATGGTGAATATTGAAAATTTAGGCGGTCAGAGGCCTGGATGCGGCAGAATCTTTAAGATGGAGTGGGGCCTGGCCTCGCCCCGCAGACGCTGTAAGTCGCCTGTACCAAATGCGCTGCAGTGCTTGGTTACATAATCGGGCCTTGCCGAGGCTACCCCGGATTCGCATCGCATCTCACATCGACCCCAATTCGTCCCGTTATTGACTTAGATTCTCATTTTTTCTCAATGAAACCAACATATACTCAAAATGTCCATCACACACCTCAAATCGCGCAAGCGCAACGATTACCCTTATATCCTCGACTACCGCACGCGA
This sequence comes from Ophiostoma ulmi, assembly GCA_029298715.1. Classification (NCBI taxonomy): domain Eukaryota; kingdom Fungi; phylum Ascomycota; class Sordariomycetes; order Ophiostomatales; family Ophiostomataceae; genus Ophiostoma; species Ophiostoma ulmi. The sequence goes on along the minus strand of JANSLN010000005.1, from coordinate 1,155,190 downwards.
TGGGCCGACAACGACATGTACGCCCACATGAACAATAGCATCTACAACTTTCTCTTCGACTCGATTGTCAACACCTATCTCATCAAGAATATTCCCGACAACATCTTTGATCCAAAGAGGCGCACCCCCCAGTATGGCATGGTCGTGCACTCACATACCGACTATTTTGCGTCGATATCGTTCCCCGAAGTCGCCGAACTGGGCCTGCGCGTGAAGAAGTTGGGCGCGTCGAGCGTGCACTATGAAATCGGTCTGTTCTCGCAGGGCATCGACCAAGTGCGTGCCGTCGGCGTGTTTGTGCAGGTTTTTGTGGATGCTGCCACCGATCGGCCAAACGCGCAGACAGGAATGCACCCAAAACTGCGCGAGGGGCTGGAAAAGATCCATATCAAGCTGCCTGGAGACGACGAGGCCGACAAGAGTAAATTATAACTTCACGCTGGGACGTCTTTGGCGGTAATTGATTGTTTGTTCATATAAACACTGCGTTCACTACATACGATAAAGACGAATGATACATATAGATGATAAATAACACAATACTCATTCATAAACGCTATTGAAAGCTATTCCAGTACTGTAGGAAAATACACAGCCGATCTGTGAGACAAAGCGCAGTAGCAAAAGAAGAACCAGAAGAACCAGAAGAATCAGAAGAATCAGAAGAATCAGAAGAATCAGGAGAAGAATCAGGGTCAAGTTGAAATAACAGAACATACATAACGGTCGTGATGCTTGCGCTGCGGTAGTAAGACATGGAAAAAGTAATGAAAAAGGGGGTAGAGAAGAAGCGAAGACAGCGAAGCAAAATGCCAAATAACACCAGAAACAACAAAAACATGAAATAAAACACTTTTTTCTTATCGATCAACATCCATGGTCGAGCTCAAAGGCGGTCCAGTAGTAGCGGTAGGGGGAGGCTTCGCACTGCTACTGCTGCTGTTGCTAGCGTCGTTGGCCTTGTTCTCCTGCTCCTGGAGAGCCGCCGCCGCCGCCATGGTGATCGATTGTAGTCCCGACAGGTCCTTTGCATGGACAGTGGCCTTGACAGGCGATGGTGGTGAAGGCTCAGCCTTGATGGAGGATGCTGGTACCGGTGGCTGCACTGGGGTAGGTGCAGATACAGGTGCAGGTACAGGCGCAGGCTTAGATACAGACGGGACACGATCCTTCTTCTGGCTGCCGGGAAGCGGCTTACGCTCCTTCTTGACAGCAGTCGAGCCGTTGGTACTTGCAGGCGTACCCGTTTCTACCGCCTTGCGCCACTCTTCTGCACGGCTGTTGGGCACTACAGGTGCTGACGATGGCGCCGTGGTTGCCGGCTCGACCCTTGTCAACTCCAGAATGGCCTGGCCTACAGCCTCGATGGTCTTGGCCTCGTCATTAGCCGGAACATCCTTGTCCATGCGCTGGGGCGAGGCCCGGATATTGCCCGTGATAGTGGCTGGCGAAGTCGCTGCATTCATGGCAGCCATGGCCGCGATTGCCGTCAATGCATCGTCGTCGGGATTGAATAAGCCCTTTGCATTGCTTTCATTGCCCGGCCGTACTGATGACGATTGTGTCGTGAGAGGCGGCGTTAGCGGCAGACGGGGTTGGTCCTGACTTGCGTTGGCGATGGCAAAAGCGGCACTGGAAATTTCGGCAAGAGTTTCGCTATCATTCATCTGGCTGTCCTCGCCGACAAGGCTGCCGCTAGACAAGGAACGACCATTGAGGTCGGAAGCTACACGCTTGGACTTGCCGTTGTTCATGGGGCTGGCAGTGGACGCGGCAACGATGGGTGCTGAAGATGGACTGGGACCTGCACCGCCGCCGTTGCCGTTACTAGAGCCATTGGTAGTACCACCACCGCTACCCGTTCCTCCAGCCATGGGGTTGGACAAGCGGTATGTGCCATCCTCATCGCGCGAAATAATGCCCTCCTCGAGCGCCCAGGAGATCAACAGACTGTCGACGCCCAGAGATTCGCCATCGCCGCTTTCCATGTGACGGCCGACGTGCTCGGTCCATTCGTCCCAAGCACCGCGGCCCTCAAAGGTGCGGTTGCACCGGGGCCTGGGGCACGACGAGTGCTGCGGCGGGCGCCGTCTAATAATGCAGCACGTCTTTTGCATTTCCTTGACATATTCGTCCCATTCTGTCTCGGGCTTGCCGTCGCGCTTCTGGATCGCCTTACGAATCGAAGGCGGGGCATGCATGCGACGGAGATGCTGGGTAAATAGATCCTTGCGGTTGAACTCGTTGGCTTTGCCATCCATGGCGGACTGCGAGCAGTCAGAACAGCGGTAGTATTGCAGACACAAATGCTGCGAGGCAATGTGGCGCTTCCACTCGTTCTTCGACCCAAACGTACTCGTACATCCGGCAAAGGCAAAGGCACAGGGAAATGGGCGGGTATGCGCTGAGGCAATATGCTTGCGCAGCGAAGATGGGTCTTTGAACGGCTCGTGGCTGCAGTACTGGCACTGGACCTCCTGCTTACCGTGTGGCAGAAGTGGCGGTAGGTTCTGGGTGTGCATAATATCAGACCGTGACCGCGCGCGGGCCGCCTTTCCGTCCTTGGCCGTCTTGAAGCGGTAGTCCTTGCTGGGCTTTGCCTGTTTCGCAGAAGCCAATGACCCAGTATCGTCGCCGACATTCTTCATCTCTGTGTCCTCTGGTGCAGGCTCGTCTGCTTGACACTTGATCACGTCTTGCGCAATCTTGGATAAATGACTGCTTGCTGGGAAGGGGGGTGACCCAGTTCCGTTGCTAGCGCCATTGCCGGCATCGTTACCGACTCCGTTGGAAGGGCGACTCAGAGCCTTAAGTTGTTCCGCGGCCTCCTTCATTTCTGCCGAGTCTTCATTATCGTCCTTGGGCGGAATGGTACCGCTCAGCGAGCTGATAGGCGGGAGCGTTTGCGAGTGAGATGGGGGATAGTGGTGCATGGAAGAGGCTTGCTGGATTTGCGGTAGCGATTCGCGACGATTTACACCATTAGGCTCGTATGGAGCAACTGGTGGCGTATCGTGGAAGATGGGCGGTGGCAGGTGATGGGAGAGACGGCGGTGGGCGGCCGGGTGGGGAAGAGGTTGCTGTGCGTGAGAGATGGGCGGCAACGTATTTTCGGATGTGGGCGAGGTGTAGTGGTGTTGCTGCTGGTGATGCGGTGACACTTGCTGGTGTGGGTGGTGTGGGTGGTGCTGGTGCTGAAGGGAAGCAGGTGACGGCGGTGGGGGAAGCGACTGCGCATGCTGTGGCTGCTGCGACTGTGAATGTTGCTGCTGCAGGGGTGGCATATGGAAGTCGTTTCGGTGAGGCGGCGAGTGGGTGCTGCTGCTAATGGATTTCCGGGCATCGGGCATGGTACGGCTATCATCAATGTCCTGTGTAAATGTTGACACCGCTGCCAGAGGAGGCAAAGTTGTGGATGATGCACCGAGGCTTGGTGCAAACGTTGAGCCAGGCATCAGCACAGCCGCAGCACGAGATGTGGATGAGTAGGGGGAAGAGGCCAGCTCTGGGGCAGTTGTCGACACCTTCATTACATCTTTGTAGAGGTTGATGAGGTTGTGCGAGTTGACGTAGCCAAGCGAGAAGCAAATCTTGTCGTGCTCAATGACCGACCAAAGAGATTGCGGAATAGAGATGAGCAGAACCGTGGGCGGACCAAGGAACATGCCCTCGACAGACACCCTTGATGCCAAAACGGGTGTATTGGCGATCCACTGCTTGAAGCTGGCCATATCTGGGCTCGCATCGCCGACAAAGGTCGTGCAAACAAGCATGTGAGCCTCTTCAAAGACCATGTCGGATACGGCCGATGGACTGACAACAGGCACCTCTTGCGCCGGCCGCCGATGCGTCTTGGAATCGGGTCCTGAGCCATTGCGAGGAGAGGAATGAAGGCCTCTCGGCATCGGGGCCAAGTCAATAACTTGCCCATCGCCGGGCGTGAGAGTGAAAAGGAAGGGCCCGTTTGAACCGGGCTGACCAGCGGCAGTTGTTATTGGTCGCGGTGATAGGTACCGCTCACGACTTTGCTGGATCGCAGCGATCTCCTTGTAAAGCTTCTGGGAGTTGAACGGACGTCCGTTGCCAAACTTGGTCAATGCGTCCTCGAGGTAGGCAGTGAATTGGCGGGTACCATGGCCGCGCATGTCAGGCCCTGGTCCGTACGCGGCAATGATTTGCTTTGTGCCATTCTTGCTGGTAGTAGGCAAGTTTTTGGGGGCGCAGCTGTCGAGGAGGATGAGGATATCGGATGTAGAGCTGTCGAGGACATTGCGCACACCCTCCCACTTGAGCTTTGGTGAGTCTTCGTGGGCGTTACTATTTGTAGAGTGTTAGCTGCTAACCCTCTGTATCACATGTGCTGCAATTTCGATTTTGTAAAGTGTGGATAGGTGGTCCGTGACTAGCCGCCGACTTCTCTGTGAGGCTGTATAGTGTAGTTATTGGTGAAAACCGCGCAACAGAACAAATAAAAGACCACTGAGAACTTACCATGCCCAGTATAGCTGGCTGTCGGGAGCATTGTAGCCGTGGCCAATGTAATAGATGATCAGCAGATGATCAGCGCCGGCCTGACTTTCCAGAAAGTCGGAGATCTTATTGCTCAATTTGAGTCCTGGGTTGGGAATAGAAGGGATGCCCCAACGCTCGGTGCGGAAGTTGTAGCGCTCGTGCATGATGCGTTCGAGAGAGGAGACCTCGGTGGCGGCAGGGAGGTCGTCTTCCCACTTGAGGAGAAGCACAGAAACTTGCGCATATGGCATCTTCTGGCCTTGGTTGTAGATGTAGATGGCAGCATCCTGGAGGTGTTTCGCAAAGGCCTCAAAGTCCTGTCGTTCAGACGGACCACCGAGAGCTCCAGGAGTAGAGGGGGGTGGCGGCGCATCGTGGGCTGAGGGTGTCAGGGCGGTGTCGGTCGAGGGAAGTGTCTGGTAGGTTAGCATGTGCATTGAAACAGGTTGTTTGAGTAGTCTGCTTGAGTAGAGAGTGTTGCGTGGCGAGATGGTGAGGCAGTGTGCGCAGTGATGGCCGAGGATCTGGTGAAGATCCCGGATTGGTGAAGAATTGGTGCAGAAGTGGCGCAGACGTGTGGAAGCAATGCGCAAATGCGGCAAGGCTGCGTTTGCATTGGTGGCAGCAATTATTATGCGCATACACCATACCCCAAAGACCATACATACACTCGAAAGTAATGTGCGCGGCATTTGAGGCAGTCGAATCTTTTTACGGTCAAGGCTGAGAAGCCGACCTGCAACTGGAACTCACATGTTGGTCGGCCGCGGAATGCGCACCGTGCTGTGCCGAGGGCGGAAGGTCGGCCAGCTTGGGCGCCAGGCGGCGTTTTTTGTTCGGGGGGTCCATTGGTACACTGATGATCTAAGAGATCTGTACAGATGCGCCGTGGGCTAAAGTGCGTTGGGTAGCGAGGGCGTGCGATTTGTTCGCGACAGGATGGTGTAGACGGGGTATTCGGCAATTGACGACAACATGCGGGCTGTGGTAGGGTAGACCGAGGCGACAGAGTATGCGGAAAATAGCAGTGTAAACAGTCAAGAATGAAAGTCGAGAACGAATGCGACGGAGCAGCAAGATGACAGGCGGAGAGGTAGACCGAGAAGGTGAACGCCGGCGATCCGGAAACAAGCGGGTAATAGAGAAGAATGAAGAAAGCAAAGCAGAAAAAAAAAGTGCGCAAAGGGCGCGTGGATAGTTGGGCCGTGTGTGAAATGACCGAATTGAACAGGTTTGCGACGCAAAAGGTGGTGTTGGCAGACAGAACAACAATAGAGAGGAGGTGAGAGGAGCAGGTGAGGAGAGCAGGCGAGGTTGTTGGGAAGAACGTGGAAAAGAGGAGAATGAGGGAAAGGCTGCGAAACTAGGCGAGGGAAGGCCGGACAGGGCAGGCACGGTAGGCAAAGGAGGGTAGGCAAAAAGGGCTACAAAGGGCAAATAGGGTACAAGGGCAGAAAGGGAAAGAGGAAGCCTTGGGGATCAATTGGGGGCAGGCAGAGGAGAGGGTGTTGGGAAAGGGAATCGAGGCGTCAAAGGCAGCGAGCAGTACGGAGCAGAGAGTAGCGCTGGGCCAGGTCCTTGTCGCGACGCCGTCTTTCTAGGCTTCTCACTGGTCGCTGGTTGCTTGCGGTGTCACTTGTATCACTGGCGGACAGCTTAGTGTTTGTAGGTTACTGGTCAATTTTGACAATTAAAAATAGCATCAAATTTATTGTTTTTATTATTTCTCGCACTGTTTTTTTTTTTTTTTTTTTGGGGGGGGGGGGGGCTTTCTTGCAGAGAAACTCTATATGTAGAGAAAGAAGGAGCGACTGGCGTAAGGCTGTGTGGCGGGTTGCTCCTTCTGTTTTGAGCTTCTCTCGCTCAGCATCCATTCAGTCGCTAGTTGGGGGGGAGTGGACCCCTGCAGCCAATCCGAAGCACCGGACAGCGTGCGCAAAGCCTCGTACAATCGGCGCCAACTGTGTAAGGTGGGGCCCATTAATTTTAGTATTTAATTTTGCAATAAAGTTTAACCATGCACTCCACGGCAGCCAGCGCCGTCTGCTTTGTTTTATGTTTTCAATTGATTTGTTTCGCTGGACATTTCTGTAGAACACTCGTATACGCGGCTGTTATCTGCTCAACTAAATAACTTTGATAATCTCGTCGACACAACTATAAACGCTCATATGCAAAATATACCAGCTGAACGGCAGCGAGCATGCAGGCGTGTCGTCCAGTGACCTCGTTTCGTTGTTTTGTTTTGTTTTGTTTTGTTTTAGTTTTAGTTTTCTTCTCAGTTGGGTTCTAGTGAGATGCTCAAGCCTTGTTGTCAGATGTTAGATAGGATCAATTTTTATTTTCTTGCTCCCACTTCTTCGTAAGATACGTTATAGCCGCATCTCATCCTAAGAGCACCCAATAAGATATACTTGCGTTAATATGGAGAACACGCAGAGCTTCTTCCGAGATTGAGGGGCTTAAGAGGGGCCTGAGAGGAGCCTGAGAGGGGCCTGAAAGAACTTAAACGAATGGAGAGCGTGGAGCGTGGCAGCGGATGAAAAACGAATGGCCTGGCCTAGCCCAGTCTAGCAGCCTAGAGCCTACTAGAGCCTACGCGGTTCGACTAAGCCAAAGACAGGCCCAAGTAGTGCACACTACTCCATACAGCACTGCAAAAGATGTGAAAACAGTGTCTGTCTGGCCTGAAATGCAAGCCGGCATGCAAGCCGAAATGCGAGCCCTCCCGTTGGTCCCCGACTGGCCTCGCTATTGTAAAAACGACTAAATAAAAGGAAGGAGTACATGGTCGCAACCTATCTGTTGATATAGTAATCTACCCCAGACCGACATCGCTTCATCGTGATGCCCCTCATCTTCCACGCCTTGCTGTTCCTCCCAACCTCTATTCACGGAGGCCAACACCGAGTTTCGCCCCAGTGCTGTAGCCAAATGTAAGATACAATGCACCCAGTCACTGGATCTTGCAGCCTTTCTCCACCTGCATAAGATACCGCTCTAGCGGCGCTGTGCTCTCACGCTTCTGGAGGCTCCAGGATCAAAGGAATCAGGACATGAGTCGGTCACTCAAAGTTCTTCTTTATCGTTTCGACGATCATCTATTGCTAAATATGATCGGCACCTGCGTACTGATACTATTAGCCAGCCTGTCCCTGCTTGAGACGGCATCCTCCCGTCCCTATCTGCTTGCTTATTATAGCAAGTGCTGTTATTCGCATCTCCTCCCCCAAGCCGTGCCATCCGCCAACGCCGTCCACTCAAAGTAACCCCATTCGTGGCGAGCAGGTTCAAGTTGAGGTAGGGTAGAGTCTGTGTAGTCTCATGTATCCATATGTAAAGTATGCATACGCCGTGTTGCTCTATCGAGGTACATCTGCTCTCGGCTCCAAATGTACACTTTTTGTATCTTACGCTTATATGTGCGTCCACCCACCCAATGCCTGGTAGACATTCTGAATCGTACTGATAGGTTGGCCTTGAACCTAATGAATCAAGCGGATCAAGCGAATCCAAGCACATCCTGGCTTGCTAGACTCGATGCAACATAACCTTTTTCTTTTACTTTCTATTATGCAGATTTTCGGCGCGCCTTGCCATTTCGGTCGACCTTCCATCCTTCCATGCCCCTCTCTAACACGGCGTGTCGATTCCAGGTATTTAGCAAATGACCTTTTGTTCAGAGTAGCTATAGCTAAAACCATGCAATCCATATGCCTATATAAAAGATAGGCTGTCGTCGTGCCACGCTGGCAACCAAGCAAACCGGAGACGATGGATGAAGGTGACTAGACTGATCACTTGGGCATACACACTTTGACAATTGTATAGCCAGACAAGAAGTGCTCATATGGTTTCGTCCGAGTGATCTCTTGCCAACCGTGTTGTATTTTTTTCTCTCTTGTTTGTCTTTCATCTATTTCTGTAGAAGTTCCCTCAATGCCCTCATTCTCGGCCTCGTCTTTGTCTCTCGCCCGCCTCGCCAACATCATTGTTTTGTCCTCGCCCCCTTTTGTCTACTTGCCCTCAGCCCCCTCCAAGTACCGGAGGCTGACGCAAGCATTTCTTGTATGTTCTTTGAAAGAGAAACGACACAAGTTTATAGTTGTAAGTAACGTTTGTTTGCATCGAGTAATCACACTGAAATACATTAAGCAACACTAAGAACGTGGATGCCACACGTTCTACCCGCATGGGGTACACATTACCCCATTCTTACTCAGTCGGGCACCACGAGGCTGCTGTCCGTCCCGTTTTCTTGTGTGGTTTCTCTCATTTGTAGGGAGTTGAATCCTCGTTGGCCTGTGCTGTAAAGTGGACAAGTGCAAAATGCAGAAATATACACAGGGAAATAAGAGAGAGAGAGAGAGACTGAGATTGCAAGCATAAAGAAATTAGAAAGACTGAGCCGGGTGAGTATAAGTACAAGCACACAAGTCAAACTGCACAACTGCAAGTGAGACAGTCTAGCTTGTACCAATAGGATATCTGGTCACTTTTCTCCCACATAGGATGCACCTTTTTAGTTTTCACTTTTCACTTTTCACTTTGCTCACATCTCATCCTCGCTCTTCATTTACTCACAATCCTGCTGCTACAAGCCCCAAGGATTGAGCTACAGCTGCAGTTTCCCCCCACAGATCAGGGTCTGTCAGAAGAAAACGTAAGATTTATTGTGTGTCGGTCGGGGTATCTGACTTGACGAGATGAGAGTGCAGCATCCAAGACTTTTGGATATGACTTTTAGAGCACACCCGAATGTAGCGCGTGTGATCGGAGCGGCTGCAAAGACAAATGTTGTTTCCCGCCCTTATTTGCCTTCTTCCGTCTTTTTACTTTAGTCTTCCGTCTCATGGCGTATCACATGCATAAGCCATCGCTTCGTCACTTCATAATCCCGTCATTTCATCACTTCCGTCACATGGTTTATTTTAATTTGGTTATTTCATTTTTCGACGCCGGAAGAAAGGACAGTCCTACAGACATCAGACGCATCAAGTGATTTCAGCCTGACGCTGTCCACTGGCCTGTGCGGCGAGGCTGATCGCTACAGGCGTTAACGATCAAAGCTTGGCAAAGACAGAAACAAATACGGGAATGTCGCTCATTGCTTTGCTTTGGGTATCTTACAAAAATACGGACATCTCTGTAATTTGCAGGTCTCACTATGTAACAATGTTTCTGATCTGATCTTTGTCGATCTAGTCCCAATTATCCAGCAAGTTCCAAAACAAAGATTGTGGCTGTGTCGTAGTAGTGTCCATTTCCGCAATGCCGTATTCTTATATTATATCTTTTTGACAACATTGAGGGAAACGTACGTAACCGGGCACTGTTTTGGGTGTAATTACAAGGCATGCAGATTCTAGGCAGCCTTTTAAGAGCATTGAGAGCAATACGCCATAATTCTATGGTTAATTCAACTACCAACCTGCTGTGCCTCAGAGGTAACTAAGAATAAGAATTGATTTATTGAGATAGCCTTGACATCCACTACAGTCATACTGGATGCTTAAGCAAGCACATAACAGAAAATAACTACTTGGACATGGGTTGGTCTTCTTCGTCTGAAGCCTGGCAGTAAGATGTATTTTATTCCCCAATCATCCCCTCTGTGCTTATTTATGGGTCGAGTTTGATAAATAGTATTTTTAATGCTAGTATTAAATCCTGATATAAAAATAAAGTATACAGAAAGCCTCACCTAAGATATAAACAATAACTAAAAGTCAATAGTAGATGATGATAGTGGAATAGGAACAGCGTTGTTATCCGACCACAGCCTCTGCAGAAATAGAGGCGTAATTAGCCAAGGTGTGCCCTTACGAGCCAGGCTGTGAATGTAATTTGCGAGTTTGGAGCTCTGGCCGTGACAGTCATGCTTGTTGATTCTTAGGGCTGTAATGTGCCGACCTGTGCTTAAAGGTTGTGTTGCCATCTGTGAGCGTACGGGTTGAAGAATAGCATGTCAACACGTTTTGGGTTTTTTTTTTTTAGAAAAAAAACTTTATGTTATTTAAAGTATCAATATACTCACAATATCTTGTTTTATCTCATTTTAGGTAAAAAAACAACAGGAAAAACTACTGTGGTTGATAGATGAAACATCATCAACTTACATCGAGCCACGTGACCCATTTGTCTCCTATATAAACTTCAATGATTATCGAGAATCCTCACACTTCTGACCCGATTGGCACAATCGGCTAGCGCGTTGGACTGTATGTTTACCTTAACTCACTACCTCTTCTCTTGTAGAGCTCGACTAACAGCAAAAAATAGTTTAATCCAAAGGTTATGGGTTCGACCCCCATATCGGGTGTTTGTTTTTTTGCCGATTTTCTATTCGCATCTTTTTTTTTTTTGACAAATTTCTACTTCAAAACTCGTTCAGGTCCATGTAGTTGCCTCTAGATATCACGCCGTGTGACTATGCTGTACAACCGTCAGAGTATAAAATTTGCACAACCCCACGCACGTTCTCACACATCACATTGGTCTCGGCTTCGTCTGGGAATACTCCTTATCTTTGTGCTACAATACACATGTGATAGTGGGACACAAAACTAAATTGGCAAATGTTGAAGCTCTAATTACTGGCCCGCCTATGCACCCCAACGATCAAATGAAAGGGTACGCGCCTAACAATAGAAAAATGTTGAAAGCAACGACACTTCTGTTGTTAGTATAAACTCCATGACTAGGAATATATGGCACTTACAAGGAGACTGGAGCGAGAATCGCTGTGGCAAGTGCCATCTTTGTTTCTTCTTGGTAGAAGAACTTGCTGCCGTATATATTCCAATGTGTCGGCTTGACGTTAGGCTGGGAGCGTTGTTGTTTTCCAATCATCTTTTTGGCACTAGCTGAAATGTTGACTTGGTTTCTTTCTCGATCGTCAACATCAACTTCCTCACCAGCGTGCTCTGTATACTTTTGGGTTGCGGGCCCATCGATGCGGCGTGGTATCTTGGCCGGTGTCTTTTCCTTTTCAAAAATGGGGTCCGTAGTGTACGCAAACTGATTTGCCTCGCCGTGCTTATGGTATATTGATGCAACCAGAGCAGGCAGTCTTTCGACCTGGCCTTTTCCAATTGTAGAAGGACTCGCGTTGGGGGTTCCCATACCACCACCGATAACCTATACCAGTTGTCCCGTGTTGCTGTGAGCGGCTGCTGAACCGGACGGCATCTGTGACTTGTTGTGCGCGTACATGTAGTTCTCGATAGCCGAACTGAGCATGCCGTACGCGTGAACGTGCGGCACGGACGATGCTTTGTTATTATTGGGAGCGACGCCGACCTGAGCCGGTAAGAAACCAAACACAACTGTTGACAGCCACAAAAACATTGTCAGAAAGGAGCCGCCCATGGCAACACTCTGGCGGAGACGAAGCTGCTCTTGTTGTACGCCAAGGAACGTGTAGAAGAAGCCAGACAGCGCAGATACGGCAAAGATGAGCATCCAAGTTGAAACAAAGAAGTTGGGGTAGCACGCTGTCGGTGATTTGGAAGAGCTGTCGGCGGGCTTCTGTTCATGGCAGAGAACGGTATGGACAGGGAAGTGTAGGTAGAGCATGGCGGCCGACGACACGAGAGAGCCCATGGAGACGAGTATACTAAAGAGGAGCGCGACTGGTAGGATCTGTTCAGGGCCCTGTTTGAACGCGGCGCGGAACCATTTCGACGGCCGGATAAACCATTGGGTAGGCTGGATGCGAAACCGTGATTTGAAGTTTTTGACGGTCGGCATCGACCGCTTTGGCGTAGCCTCGGGCTGCTCAGATTGCTCCATGGCTAGGTCGTTGATAAACTTGACGTTCTTAAAGAAGATAAAGATACTCAATAAGGATGCTGGATAGCTTGTGTAGGTGAGTGATAGAGCGACGATGATTGCATATCACGCCTCAGTGAAACGTGATATTTGTTTACACACGATCTGTTCGGGAAAGAACATTGAGCTTGTAGGCTCGCCCAACAATGGCAGGAAGTACACGTCGGAAATCACCGGTAGCCCCTACTTTACCAGGCAATAAAAAAACGTTGAGGTAACTCTTGAAGCAGCAATATATTTTGATATATTTAAAATAAGTAACAATATGAAAAATGATATATGGCAAATTATATATAACGCAGATGCTAGATGTTAGCATCTTATTCGTAACAAAAAATACAAAAGACAGATTACCGTAGGCAGTGTATGTTACTTAACCATCCAGAGGACTCTTGCAGACGTACGACGTAGTGCGGTTCGTCTTGAATGCTTCCCGGAGTGTCTCAATAGAGGCATATGCACCAAGACCAGCCAGAGCCAGCGCGCCCATGGCGTAAAAGACATTGGCGACATTGAGCCACCAGCGCTCACGCGACATGAAGCCGCGAATGAGGCGCTTAAATTGAGTCTCACCCTGACCTTGATCCTGGCGAACGACACTGCCGGTAGCGGGATCAAAACCGTCGCCCTGGCGCATGGAAAACTTCTTGGCCAAAAAGGCAATAGACAGAAGAGGAGGGAAGGTGTATGTAAAGTGCAAAATACAAAATGCCGCGACAACGGACGTGAGACCAGAGAAGTTGGGAATACCGGATGCAAGAACAAATGCGATGCCCCAGTAAACAGGAATAAGAGCAGCCCAGAAGATCTTGCCGGAACGTGTAGTAAGGGGCGGAGCGTGGAACATCTCGACAAGTACGTTGTTGTATAAGACCTTGATGCCGATGTTGCCATATAGAGCAGCGGCGATAACAGCACTAAGCATGGCAAAGACATTACCCGCTGTCTGGATACCGTAGTTGCTGATACCAAGGTAGCTAGGGTTGACAGTGTACTGGCCCTGGTAGCCATAGATGAAGAGGCCGTAAAACATGTACCAAAAGTAGATAAAAGCCTGTGCAGCCCACATGGCAGTCAGAAAATCCTTGGGTCGCTTCATCTCGGCCATAAACTCAGGGAAGACCATGGAGCCACCATAGGCAAAAATGGCCTGCATGGCACCAGACACGGATGCAACAAAGCCGCCAGTGTCGGGAATGCCGCCGCTCGTCTGCACAGCAGGGTAAACGCCTTGCGCATTAGGTGTAACCAGACTGCCGCCGGCAATGGTGGCGCCTGCAGACGATTGTGCACCGGCATAATTGGGAGGCGAGTGGGCAGCACCGCCCATTGTAATAAACATGCAGAGCAGGTTGATCCAGACAGCGGCGTTAGCGAGCCAGCCAAACTTTTGTAGGGTACGGACTTGGCCCACGATAAATCCAACAATCGCCCAGACAAGACAACAGACGACAAAGCACAATTTGAATTTGGCGACTTGAGACAGTGCTTCACCATTGGAGATGACGATAAGACCGACATTGAGAAGCAGCTGGATGGACTGGAGGCTGTTGATCAAATAACGCATCCAGGGACCGTACAGGCGGTAGCCTAGATCGCCAAAGCTGCGGATTGGGTACTGGTAGGAGTCGAGGCCCATGAATGTATCCCACAAGAGGTAGCCAGAGTAAATAGCAAGACCGGCAAAAACGGTAAATAGGGCAATACCAGGACCCCAGCCCATAGTGGCAAAGGCGTAGGGCAGGCCAAAGGGTCCTAGGATGTCTGTCGTGATCAGATAGAAAACGGCGCCGCGTGTGGCCGTACGCAGAGCGCGCGATGCGTTCGCCCATTCGTGGTCTGAAATGACAGGGCTGTTCTTGCCACCGATATGGGCGACCTTCTCCACAGCAGCCTCGGTTTCGATCTTGGCTACGGGCTGAACGCCAGCGTCTGACTTGGACGGGAAAACCAGAGACCAAAAAGTAGTCTCGTAGTCTGTGAGAGGCTGCTTCTCTTCCTCAAGGCGCGTCTGCTTAGCGTAATAATGGTACTCCTCAAATGAGATGCTGGGGTCGTGGATGGGGCGACTTTGTGGCTTCACAGCGACAGGGCCAATCTCGCCGACAATCTCGTTGGCTGGCGCCGGGTTGAGGACGCTGCCGTCACTGTTGTTGGGGAACACTTTGACCGATTTCTCCATTTTGAGAGGCTATTACTAGAAGATGCCACTCAATCAAATGGGCAATCACTAACAAGTTAGATAAGACATTCAGTTTCAATAATCAGCCTCGATAGCAGTGTAGCGCCGGCAGTTGAAGCAAAGTCTTGGCGTCCCGTATGGCGTGGCTTGGCAAAAGCTTGTCCTAGAGGCTTGGCCACTCTAGGCCTGGCCCGGGGTAACGACTGCAACATGCAATGAGTGCATCGCAAGCGCATTGAGAGCATTGGGAGAGACAAAATGGAGAGGATTTAAAAATACTGTTCGCCTCATGTATGCACTTTGGATGGGGATCGAGGCGCGGGAACGGGGCATGCAACACACCTTAAAGTGGCGACAGTTCTTTATATGGGTTGCTTGTAGGAGAGGGTCGTGTGCTGCTTGTAAGTTGTTGGATCTGTAATGTCGGTTGAACTATGAATAGGTTCGCGATAAAGAGTTTACGAGTGAGACGGGTGGTGATGCCAATCTATCGTGAGCTTGAGAGAGAAGAGGGAAAACGTGATAATGAGGAGACAAGAGAGGATAACATGAAGGATGTGAGAAGGGCCAAACTAGGAAAGAGGAGGCCAGCGCACAATTATATCTCCTTTGTTTGCTTACTTTTGCCTCCGGATCAGGTGTGCTAACTGGGGGTCTTTTTAAATCCGATTTTCTGTCTCGTATTTGGATGTTGTAGCTCTGTAGCTCTTTACGTACGAGCTCGCTCTTTCTTTATTTGATCAACGTGAGGGGGCAACGGCGACTCGGTCTTTCTTCATTTGGCTGGAAATTTGACTTATAGTTACCACTATGAATTATACCCAGCGCAAAAAAGGCCAGAAAAGGCAGGTGCGGACGTGGTTTACCCAAACTTTGGTTTACTCATCAATTGTACTCAGCATTGTTAAAACAGAAAAGTATCTCTAGACACATCTTGTGGTGTGAGCCAACAGCACAAGTGCCCCAAAACAAAACGTACAGATACATTACAGAATAAAAAAAAGTGGTGGGCTGGCTAGCACGAGACTAATTGAGAATCACAGAAGAGAAGCCAGCCGACCTGCCTGTTTTGGAAATAGCGAGCCAGACCACGGATCGCCGGCAAGTCTGTTTTATAGAGAAAATAAATAAACAAAACGGCACAAGGAAAAGAGCGGAGTAGAAGTAAAGTGAGAAACCTCGGGCAGTTGATGATAGGCTTTTGGCCACAGAGGCCGGCATGGGGTAGTCGACGGGACCGTCCTCGGACTGCTTATGGTTGTATGTATTTTGTTTGACCATATCTTACGGCTAACAGCGGCCATCTTCGGCTGCTATAATTGGAGTATTACTAGGATGCGTAGTCTGATATTGGAGTGTCCTACTGAATACTGACGTTAGAACAGGCTTTGGATATCTCGTGCGTCAACACATGCTAAGCCGAGAGACCAAACAATTAAACACACACATTCAAACAGTTTATCACCACCAGGAGTTGAGCGTTCTATAATAGCGGCTATCAAAGACATACATATGAATGATAGTATCAATTTGATCAACTGAAATGAGAATGCACAGCACTAAGGAATCGGTTGATCTTGAGCGTAAATACAAAGTGATGACCAATCATAAGCAAGTTGCTTCGCGTTTTTAAAATTTCCTGAGACTCATACACGTACTTTGCCTATGGCAGCTCGTGACCGTATCAAAGAGCCAAGTGAATCTTATCGTTATCTCCGAGCAGGCACTGGCCAATTTCTCTCTAGGAGATCCTGGAGCCTTCCTCCATGGAGGACAAGGCACTCATTGCCGTGTCTACTATACCAATGGTGTACTAGGCACTCCTATGTAGTTATCTTTAGTATTGAGCAATCTCTTTGTACTGAATAATATGAATGTATCTGTGAAATCACTTACAATGTCACAGTACCAGACCAAATTGCATTGTGCGCAAGGCCTCATCCCAGTCCCCATTTTCCTGCACGCGTGACACGTTTTCTCGACGCGTCGGCGAGCTGCTACAAGGTCTGGTATGTTGTCGGTGAGATCTAATAAGTCTTCCATCATCATTGGAAAGATCTGTCGATGTTAGTTCTACAATATCATAAGGGTAAAAATATCAGGAATTCAAACAAGGTAAAAACATACCATGGCTTTGTTGATATCATCCACCCTGACGCCACGGTTGCCATTGGGAAACTTGTACTGATAAGCCTCCATAACCATCACTGTGTTACCGGGTACAATCAATTGCCTGGGGATACTGGCGCCGCCACATCGCGTACCAAAGGCGACGGGATGAGGCATGTCTTCGCGATCAATGACGTATACAATGATGGGTGTATAGCTTTTGACGTAGAATATTTGACCCATAAAACACCATGGGGTAGAGGTTCGAAACCGGAGCTCTTGGAGACGTAGGGGAGCCGCCATTGTATAAAACGCAATCAAGTCGCGGTCGGGGAGGTTGTAAAATGACCGGGCATTGCTCCTGTCACGGAGCCTGCGCTCGACAACGGTCGTCGCTGTGGTGAATTCTTCGGCAGTCATTTCGTATTTGCATGCTTGGAAGAAATTTATGAAATCGACAAACGATAGACGCCTTTTTAAATAGATACGGAATTTGTCTTGCATTCAAAGAAGCAGAATCAGAGACCAAGTCAATAACCTGCGGAGTGAACCAACAAGAGAGTGCTCACTATGACAATGGGCTGCCATACCAAACAACAAGATTGCCTAGTGAGCAGCTATCTCTCTAGTCACAACTGAGCTGTGAATCAGTATTAGATAATGAACGCATTAAAAAGTTCTAGGATTCTCACTCTTGATAATATTGACCGAGTCAGTTCTTTGCCGTAGAATCGATTTAGTAATATATAACTTGCACGGAAGCTGGTCAACATAGCTTAGAAGACTTGTTTTGCACGTCACTTCACATATCAAAAAACAAGCTGTGACATACACTGAAGACCACACAACTAAGGTACCATTCAGCACAAGAACAACAAGTCACCGTTATCATAACAGTAGTGGAAGCAACCGGCTTATGCTTTCTTACTTGATTTAATATTTCATATTCATGTCTTCCGTGCAGCTGTAAAGTTTCTGCAAGAGGTATTACATCGATAAAGCACGCGATATAGTTTGTAGCATCGGAATCGTCAATATAGTCATCACATCTACTTAGAGTCTGGCTTGAGGTACGACTGTATACATTGCGTTGTATTTTACTGAAAGAGGAAGCATAGACATACTCTAGTGATTTACTAGTACGGGAGGTTACAACACATTTATGATGCAGTTCTTTTATGAAGCCAGGTTTACTCCATCACCAACCTGACTAGGCAAACTTTCACTGACACCAGCATAACACATCACCAAACCCCTAGTCATAACCATTGAATCAGCTCAGTTTTTCAACAAGCAGCTCATCCAATGAGAGACGAGCATCTGAATGGCAAGATGGCCGAGCGGTCTAAGGCGCTAGCTTCAGGAACTCTTCTTCGGAAGACACTTGTACATGCTAGTCTTGAAAAAGGCGTGGGTTCGAATCCCACTCTTGTCAACAGTCATTTATTTTTGCTGTCGTTGTATTGTCATTTTACTTTATTTTATTTTTGGCAATGCGAACTGAACGAGGCAAGGGTCCCAGAGACAAGCTCAAATAAAACCCACTCTATTGGATCTGTGTGTCTGTACTAAAGTCTACCTTAGCTCACGCTCTGTGTACGTGTGCGTTCGGAACGTGTCAGGGGATGTGTATTTATATGATATTTGTATTTCAAGATTAATATTCTGTTAATAATTTGTACTATTTTATAATAGGCCAGTTGCTGCAATATAATATGACGACGTTCTGGCACGATATGATATGGATACAATAAATAGCAAAACTAATGCATACGTGGGTGTACATAACACATTAACATTATAAGGCCTCCTGAGCATCGCGGCGACTCAACATACCAACACGGTACAATAAATTTGCCATCTCATAAGAACGGTCTCGAAAAACACCTGAGTCACGAGGAGACCGAGAGGTGCATCATGATAGAATACCGCCTGAGCATGGCTCAACTCGCCGAGCACATTCTCTACGATCTACGCCTGCCACGGCCCTCAAATAAAGGTTGCCTGTCATGGAACCCGCATGAGTGGATGAGGAACATTAAGGCCGACACTTCGCATGGCTTTGCCGACATCTTTGCGCTTCGAAGCCTAAAAAGTCGGCTCTGGATGCGTATGCATAACCGCGGGTTCTCAGATCGGCTGCTCCCTATGCCGCAACAGGGTCCCATATTTGCACGTTTCAACCAGTACCTTTTGGCGGCTGTGATCGAAGCGCACCTGACGACCGAGGCCGAGGAGGAACGCATCTTCAGCGCCATGCTCGATCATATCGACAGGGCCCAGAAATTCTGTGAAGACAAGGCTCGGGCAAATTCCGACATCCAGCAGAAATTCAAGAAGCACTTCGGTTGCATTTTGCGGAAGGCTCGCAAGATTGTCTCGTGATTCATTTTCATTCTTTCGTGCTTTTTCTTTATGCCGTCCCTTTGAGGTGGATTTTCCGAGGCCGTTCCGCAAGTTTCTCTAGTTTTTTAGTTTTTTTTTTTTTTTTTTTTTTTTTACTTTCCACTTTACTTCATTTATCGTTTCTACTTCTATCTTTATTTGTGTGGTTTGTTTAACGATATTGTCACGGATAAAAAACTGCGACATTCTCTACTCTACCCCAAATTTGTATTCAATTCCGTCATAGGATGCCTTTTTTTTTCCTGCTTCTTGGCCTATTTATGTATTTGCGTAAAAGTAAAAGTTTAGTCATCACGGCAATCACAAACAAAACCTGTGATTTAA
Organism: Ophiostoma ulmi; assembly: GCA_029298715.1. Taxonomy (NCBI): domain Eukaryota; kingdom Fungi; phylum Ascomycota; class Sordariomycetes; order Ophiostomatales; family Ophiostomataceae; genus Ophiostoma; species Ophiostoma ulmi. The sequence goes on along the minus strand of JANSLN010000005.1, from coordinate 1,135,824 downwards.
TCGCATCTATATCACAATGCACGGCTCGTCGTAATTCTCGGCAGCCATGTCCCATATTGTTTTACCCATATCTGGCTGGCTATCACCCCTGGTCTAAATCTCAGATGTCTCTGGCCGATGTAGACGGGCGTTAAGCCGTGGGAGTTGATGCCTTGGGCCGAGCAGCCCATCACTGTCGTAGCTAAACTTGTTTTGGCAGTTTTCTTCCTGCCTAGATCGCCTTGCATCCCTTTCGTAGAGCTCGTTGGGGCCAGGTTCGTAACAACAGCAAGAACAGGGGAGTTCATGATGGCATGTCTAGTAAGCAGGTTGGCGCATGCACATTTTGAGAATGCAATTGCCAGGATGATTATTTCGTGTTGTGCATTGGTCTGTTCGTCGGTAGACTTATTTCGAGTGGAAGGGCTATGGCCGTGCCGGGGCTGTGTCGATGGCCGAGAGTTAGATGGACCTAGTTTTATTAGTCGACTATATGTCCCATTGTTGAAGTACTGTGAGACTTACAAGGCTGCGAGTCTCTCAGCAAAATCGTCCATTCCCAGGTTTCTGATACCGCTTCATAGTCGAATTAATATGCATAGGCCACGTAAGCTGCTTTGCAAATTTATAGTCTTGGCACAGTACGACTTGTCCATGAATAGCTTCTCTGTCGTAATCGCATCATTGCTTGGGTGTGGTGGGATCTTCAAGCAGCAAGGAGCGAGCAAGCGCGTATAGGGTAGCGAGTAGAATAGATGCGGGCCGCTTGCCAAAGACGACTCGAACAGTGACACCAATCTCGCTGCCAGCTGGTCGCATCCAATGCTTTCCGAACGGCTAGTATCATTGCGTTCATGGCTTCCACCTCTTTCTCTCCTCTTACTTCCAATCGTTTCGATATATTCCATCGGTCCAGCAAATCCTACCATCCAAATCGTATCCTCCTCATCGGCCTCTGTGGTCCATTCTATAAGGCGTAGCCAGGCGTATAGGCCATCCGTTCTGTCATTGCCATCATTGCTAGTTCTATTGGCCACTCTCCTTGGTCGTACTGTCCGGAACTCGTCGCGCAGCACCTCGTAGTATTGGTGTTGCAGGGATATGGCGATGTTGCTGTCAAGAAGGTGCCGCACCTGTTAGCCAAGGGAACGAAACCGCAGACAGTGTAGGCAGTCAAGAAAGTCATGAGGGCTGATTTGGAGGTTGGTCCATACCAAAAACAAGATCCGGGGAGCCAGCTGTAGACATATGTGGTGATAGCAGTGGTGGCATTGTCAAAGTGAGACTCGCAGTGTTGCTACTCTCGCCGCTTAAATCGGCTGCAAATGGCGCCAGTATGTCGAGGTCTGGCCAGCGTGGGTCGAGGTCAATCGATGGATCTGTAATCAAGTCGGCCTGGCTGCTGCTGTCTTCCATGGACCCGGCTTCGGAAGTGGCCGTGGAGAACATGTCCCATTGTTGGTGTTGCTGGAGGGCATTGTGGTGTACAGACAGAAATCTAGGCTGAGGCTGCTGTGAAAGATCTAGTAGATGTGTCATGGGCGTTGGAACAAGAAGGCCCTGGGTAGACACTGGCTGATATTGCTGTGATTGTTGCAGTTGCTGTATTTGGTGTGATTGCTCGAGTCCAAAGCTCGGCATAAACATGGGGCTACGCATCCCGTCAGGTGTTTGGTATTCGTAGCTTTGGTTTGGAAGAACTACTTTGAACGCCGGCTCGCTCGCCAGTGCCGGGTTGCGCCGTCTTCCATTAGAATAACTTTTTTAATTGGTTTTCTTTTTCAGAAACGTGATACATACTGATTCTGCTTGTACTCGCATGCTGGCTGTGGAAATCGCTTGACACAGTTACTGCAGGGCCGTCCTTGGTCGCACTTTTGCTTCCGGCGCCGACACTCGCCGCAACTGGTCGTTACGCGCTCGGCACGTGGTGTTCGGACGCAAACATGAAGGTCTTGATCTGCCCGGGGCATGAGAGGACCCGTGGAGTGGAGAAGCGAGGATGAAGTTGTCGGTGGTAGAGAAGTGTAGGCCATGTTCATGGACATATCTGGACTATCTGACATATTTGATAGAGATGACATGTGTGGTGCTCCGGGGGTTGTACTTGGCATTGTGCCTCTCATATCCCCGGCGTGATGAAAGTGTTGATTCATGTCAGGCTGTGTGGTGTCTACAATGGTACTCTTTGCTGTTTTCTGTTGAGATGTCAAGTTGTGGGTGGGGATGTAGTCGACGTATGCAGTGTCCGAACCGAAAACAGGACTGTTGGGGATGGTGTCAAGTTATATATATTTGAAAAAAAAAAAACTCGGCCATAACTGGCTGCAATCAAATAGAGTCGAGTCAAAGCTTTCCGAGAAGATATGCATACAACCCTGGGTATTATACGGATGTGTCTCTTTGGATGATATTTGTAACATATCAGATAGTTTTGAGACGCTTTTAGGTATAAGCTGGTTATCTTCACTCGTGGAGGGCTTCCAGTTCTTATTTCCCTTTCATGTCATCTTCAATAATTATTATTTTTAAAAGACAAATATATATAATATTGCTCGTAGGGCTGAATCTGCTTTGTCCGTGCATTTCCATTGAGACATCTTCTACTCTCCGTCCCAAAGCGTGCATCGTGAGCGGGCTGTGCGCTTGGACTTTTGATAATTACCGAGCAAATGGAAGATACAGTAAGAGATGACGGACTTTGCTTGGCGCCAGACGGAGTTTTGCGGAGAATCCGATATTTGCTTCTGATGCGGAAAAGCCTATTGGTGATACTGCTGCCGAGCCTTTGATATTGTGCGAGTGACAATCAAATACAGAAAACAGGGATAAGGTTAAAGATAGGAATAGCATGGGCAATTGCATATATGCTGTGAATTCAGGAACAAGACAGTCAGCACAAGCCAAGAACGCCAAAGACTATTAAATAATCAGAAACGTTGAATATTCCCCTGTCCAGGACTATCAGAATCATTCAAAGTAGCAAAAGCGGCAGGGTAGCAGGCATTTTATGCAAGTGTACGGAATAAGTCTCTTTAAGGTATAGTGGGGGAATCTGTGTGTCTCCAGTAGGCTATTGGGAGGCCGGTGGTGGCAGGACAGAGAAGACTGTAATTACCCATACTGTATGAGCTAGATTATCTACAAGTACGGTAACAGTCAAAGTCTAGATGCCTAAAGCAATGCACTCATTGCGTAGTAGAGATCTCACTGTAGTCATCTCACTATAGTCGCCGTATTATTCATAGCATGACATGATGATGGCTATGTCGGAGCATGTTCGCCACTCCTCGGTCTATATTTTATATTGATAGTGACTTGACTTACGCTTGCACAGTCCTACGCCAGATGGTTATCAGTCAGTTCCTTTGAAAAGACGGCACATTGCCTCAAGGCTGCAAGTGAACCACGATTGCGCCATGTCGACGCTTGAAGCAAATCATGTTTTTCAAGAGATAGAGCCCGTTCTAGATATTTACAACCCTGTTCTGAAGATGAGCATCGTCGACATTTGATGATATTGCTTGATAGAGATTGGTACTCCCGGAAAGAGGCCACATGCGGTAAAGTCTATCGGTAGACAGTGTAACCATATTCGCGGAGCTGTAAAACGAAGCACTTCAATCTAGGTTCTGCTCAGTGTCTGTCTTGGGGTTTGTTTGAAATAGTTAATTAGTGATATTCTAATGTCTGCCAGGGTTATGATTCTAGTTCGATGTGGTGACTTGCAGCTCCAGTATCAGCTCAACGCCAAAAATCATACCATGATTATGTTGTTTTTTCTACACAGTCGTGATAAGAGGTAGCGAAATCCCGCCATTGCAACAAAAAAATTGCAGAATACGTGAGACGGCGAGTCCATACGGTGAGTACAATGTCACCACGAATGCTACTGTCACTACTTATGTCCCTGATTATATTAGCTGCCTTCTATCGTGAGAATAGAATGTAAATCTGACGCTACGATATAACGTTGCTGACAATGCCCAGTCGGCGGCACCGTCAATGAAAAAACGAAGCAAAGAGCGGGCATATGCAGCCCTAAATATGACAGACCTAGAGTGAGATTACAGGCACTGTTGGTGTTAGTACGGTAGCACAGTAGAATAGATGGATCAAGATGTGACCACTTGTAGTAAACGAGGTGAGCGCGGAAAGTTCCGTCGAATTAGAGTTAAACTTTGTAGGATTCATTAGACTCATATCGTCTCCAGGGTGCACTGCCTCGCTCTGCCGTCCTGATGCAAATGATAGAGACAGTCCATCAAAAGAGATTGGCTCAAGGGAGATTCAATAAAGAATATTATGCCTGATGATTCAATGAGATTGCCATGTGGCTGATGATTGTGTAGACTGAAGAGGAAACTTTAGGAGAGGTGCATATGAAACCAGTCTAGTCAGTAGACTAGTGATGGACAGACCTAGATTTCTTTCACGTAACCGACGAGCTGACCCAGGCTGCTGGGATGTATTGTTTCGTCTTCGCGTTGTATCCATTCAGTCTCTAAAGCAGTTTGAACCATAGATACGTATATAGATATACGTATATATGTGCTTATGCGTTTCATGTAATCACATGAGCTATGTACGACACGCAATTTGTATTCCATCGAGCCAAGACTTACAAGTTGTAGGGCTGGGCGACAAGCTGAACCCAAGACGGAGTCCAGACCGCCAAACGTTGTGCAGGAGTTAGTAGGAAGTAGGCAGAAAGATATGAATAACGATATATAATTAGAACCAATATTCCAAAAAAAAGTAATCCACCGTATCATAGACCAACCATAGGCCACAATATAACGCCCTGCTGACTTCAGACAGCACAAGGCAAGGCAGACTCCAGGCCATCAAGAGCATCTAATAAATAGATGAACAGAATAGCAAAGATAAAATGAATGGAAAAAAAAAGGAAAAAATCATAAGACGTCAGGAGAAACTCGCACATATTTGCTGACCATAGGAAACACCGTCGCCGCCTGCTGAGTCACCGAGTAGTTGTCAATGTTGCGAATGTGCGCCTCAAAGATGGGATTGAACGTCAGCCTGTTTTTGTCTCTAGTAATACAGGTGCTTGCATCGTCGGGGTACGGCCAGTTCATTGTGATGGAGTTGCCAATCACAAACCGGAACAGCTCAAACGAGCTATAGTCACCACTCCGGATCATACTATCGCGTACTTCGGGCCAGATGATAAAGTCGACCCAGACCGGGTGCGGGATGCGGCGCTGCAGCGGTGTCGGGCGCATAAATTCGGGCAGTGCCTCGTACGTCTCGCGGGTCGGGCACAGGCACCATCTAAGAAAGATGGCAATCTTATACAAGAAGGAAAGGCGAGCGGCCAGGTTCTTGAGGGGGCTGATCCACACCACATGGCTCGCGACGGCACCGATAAACGGCCGCGACCGAGAAGCAGCTTCAATGTCTGTTTCTTTTCCAGAACTCTTGCGTTGTTTGCCTTTTCTGTCTGTGCCAATAAACTCGGCGAGATTGCCGACGGCAGATACCGGCCCTCGTCGAAACCCGTCTGGAGTAAGAGGGGCCGCTGCCGCTGCTGCTGCACTGGTCGATGCAGCCGTTGTCTTTTGCAGGTTGAGATTGCGCAGATGCGGCATGTGCCCCTCGATGCTGGGAAAGTCGGGGTGGTTGAGCTCGTGCACGCTGTACCGTTCCACAAGCATCTGGGCCGTGATCAGGACAAGTTTGTCAATCTCTGTGGACACGGGAAGGTTGAGCGGCAGGGCCATCCAGTCGGGCACATGCGGTCCTGGAGGTGTACTCCGGCCCTGCAAGTAGTAGGGCACGTACGACAGGCCAGTCATGAGTGGTGATGGTGCACCGCCTTCACCAAAAATACTGTTGAACCGATGCGCGCTGCTTTCAGCATTGTTTTGGATGTTGTTGAAGTACATGTGCTGCTCGTACTGTTGCTGGATGCGGTGCTGTTGGTGTTCCTGGCTGTAGTATTGTCGCTCAATGGCTGATGAAAAGGCCATGTCATTGTACTGCGTTGATGTGGAAAACAAGCTGTCACCTGTGTCTGCAGTCACGCCATCAAGACTGTTGGCAAATAACGGATACGACTGTGCTGTATCATAGATGTCAAGATCTGATGATATGCCGGGCTGTGTCTGTTGAGGCTGTTGTTGTTGTGTGAGGAGGTCGTGCCGTGGCACAGAGGTCGGCCCGTCCAGAGTAAGCGACCAATTGATTTCGTTGGAAACGCTGCTGGAAATATTGCTGGTTATATCATTGGACGGTAGTGAGACCGTGCTATCAAGGACGTATGCGTCGGCATCGCTGATTGTTGTCGGTGTCGGTAAGGGCGGTAGTGATGAGAGCGCCGAGAGTGCCGACACGGCCGACATTAGGGCATTAGCATCTAGTCCGGCAGCCGACCGTGCTGGCGACGGCAGCTGTAGTCGGCCATCTTTCAAGAACTCTTCATCTACTTCTTCCGTGCCTGCTCCAGCGGCAGCTCCCTCTCCAGCCTGGTTTCCATCCTCGTAGACGCGCAGCTTTGCCTGGCTTTCGTCAAGGCTGGCCTGCAGCCGTGCGACTTCGGCTTCGAGCTCGGCAATGTAAAGCCGCTTCTTTTGTCGCCAGTGTTGCTGGTTGGTGCGGTCAATAGCGCGTTTCTTTTCAACCTGTGAGGGCGAGAGGTTGCAGACGCGACGTCGTGAACGGGCTGCAGCTGCCGCTGCGTTGTCACCGACGTTGTGGGTGTCGCCGGTCTCCCCACCAGTAGCAGTATCGGCCGACGGCGAAGGAGATATTGACTCGGCGTTGGAATTGGCAGGCATTATAGGAGCAGCCTAAAGTGAAAGTTAAGGTGATCGTCGTTTGTATAGTTGCTGTAGTTGTAGTACGCTCAGGTATTCAGGTATTTAGGTATTCATCGGTCATGCAGACTGGCACTGGTCATGGTGGGAGGGGGGAGGGTAAATAAATGGGTAAATTATAGATTAAATAAAGAGAGGTCCAAGGCCCGGAGCTGCAGGATGTTGTATTCTATATGTAACAGAATGCAATCATTTATGAGTCTAAATGGTTGAGCGAGGCTCGCTTGAATGATGGCTGATGGGAGGGCTGTCTATCCAGCTGTTGAGGTCTGTCGTCAACCCGCCCCGTCGATCACGTCTTTGCATGTCAATGATATTACAGAAGTTGGCGCTGGCTTTCTACTTCACCTAGGGTTTTCTGAATTCATTTTCAACGTATGTCTCTCTCACCAAGCTAAATTCTAAAATGACTTCTTGCCTCTGTTTGTTTTTTTACCTGTATTTTTCTTTACTATATTTTCCTTTCTTTTCTTTCATCTTCACTTGTTTCTTGGTTTTCTTGAATCCTTAAGTCTACATTTTGACATTCTCCTTCAAACTCCGTCTTCTACTTCCCCGGACATCGCTCTCTCCTCACCACTCCCCCCCAAGAATTAGCAATTGTGTCATTGCGGATAGTGTTGACGACGTCGCTTATTGCAGTTAGCTCGATGTTGGTGAGCATCAAAGTGACAGCTGTGTCCACTCGGAGTTCAAGCTGGCCAATTGTATGCCACTAAATGCGATGTTGATCACATAATTGCAGAATAAATGCAAAAATAACACAAAAGCGACCAGTGAGAAGCAACGGGTTTGCACAAGAGATATCGGTATATTGTTTCTACGGTGCTATTTGTGCAGTATTAGCAGGCGGATATGTACGTGGGGAAGGCTATTTGAACCGGTTTGCGCGTGGCTTATACGTGGATGGAATGCCGGTTTGTAATACAGACAGCCTTAGTGAGTTTGCAATCCGGGGCGAGGCTGACGAGAGTGATGATGTCAGTAGGAAATGCACTACGAGATGGCTAACTATTGAATGTGGCTGAAGATAAGATATCTTGTAGTGTTATTTTTGGATTTAATCCTGAGGATATTTTTGCATGAAAATATTCAGAACCATAATTTGTATCCGTATGGATATTAATATAGTTTTTACTTCTTTTTCTTTCAGAAATCAACTTCACAACAAATCAGCAACAGCATATTGAAAGTTTTTATCAAGGTATTTACTGTCGTTATGCTTATGCAAGTATATACCAAGCTAGCAAGATGATGCTTCAAAAAACAAGCTGGAACTGGAGCATTAGACGTGGGGGTACTGCTGTTGTTATCTAACAATCACACAACAGAATTAACCCACAGTCTTGGCGTGGGTGTTTACATAATGCAACCAAAGTAAGCCCCTGTGAAAGAAGACGATGACGATTTCTTCAGCAAAGCTATGAAGCAACCTTGGTCCATGAATAGGTGTCTGTTGAGGGTTGCAGTCGCAGTACCAAATAACTGACGACCCCGGAACAGGCCTGAGACAGCGGCACTGGAGACATCGAACTCAGACTGACACCATGCAGTCAGTGAAGTCTTGAAAGCGAATAGCATTCTGGTGCGTGCCAGCTGCCAGAGAGTAGAACACGGCAGATGGGAGCATGGCCAGCGGGACAATAGGGATCCATAATGACCCAAGTACCAGGGCGTCGGGTCCCTTTTGAGCTACTTATATTCAGGATTCATAGGAAATCGGAAGAAGCAAAGAAGATTCGCAGAGAATAAGACATCATGAACATATTATACATGCACTCCTCATGACCGGGGACTTTTAGTTGATTTATGTTATGCACATGCACGCATGCATCCTTTGCAGACCACAGCTCGACCGAAGCTGCAATGCAACAGTGAGCACATTAGAGGAGAGGGGGGGATGATCAGCGAGAGTGAAGGGGACTTTGCTTGAATCATTTGATTTGCCAAACCCATCAAGAAGAAGTCAAAAGACGGCCCGTGGTGATTGAGTAGGATTCAACAAGGCGACGCTGAATAAGATATGAATAAAGGGAAACACGACGTTGACGACCGGAATGGCCAATGATACGTCCAGTTTTTATTTCTTTTGTTTGTTTGGTCGAGGGCTTTTCCCACTCTTGTCCGTGTCTTGTTTCCCTTTTCTTTCGCTTCCGACGTTGTCCCGCCTGTCTGGTTCCCTAGACTCGACTTGTCTTCTCTGTCCCCTAGCACTACCACTCAGCACGCATACACTAATACTTGCTGAATGAAATCCAACAGACAGCCGTTGCTGCTGTATGCGCGGGTCTTTCCGTCAGATCTGACTGCTGGTTCTGCCGACTTGGGCAGATTAGTAGGTGAAGGTGCTTTTCTCCTCCTCTCTTGACCTCACTATTCCTTCGTCTCGCTCTTCTTTACTTTCCACCCTTTAGTTCTACCGACTCATCTCATCCGAGTATATCACTGGGCTCATTATTGAACTACCACTCCGCAAATACCGCCAAAGAGTGGGAACGAATGCATATCTGTAAAAATCAAGATGGGTCTGTACGAGTCTCACTCACCCTTGGACCTGGACCCGAAGAACGGGTTCAGCAGGACAAGCTAGTCCTTCTCTCTGGCCAGCCGGCTGCGCCCGTGGTTTATGCCTTTCTAGTTTATAATTAGTTACTTAGCACACTTAGTTAGTCGATATTCTCTTGATTTCTATCCAGACCACCAGCCTGAGAGCCTGCAAGCCTACGAAACTGTTGTACTCCAAATGGAATATCTGGTGATTAACCATTCGAAATGACTACTCTCTGCAACAAGCAAGCCAGATGAGGAATACTGTGCAAAGCTGGAGTAGACGTGGATGGTGCCGCATATGAAATGGGTTTGGATGCTAATACCATACTGACGGGACGGCGGAGATAAACTTGGAGGAGAAGCAAGGAAGTGAAGCAAAGAAGAGAAGAAAATATGTCAACAACTTGGAGAGTATCAATGACAAGCGACAATTCAGCCGAGACATTGATAGACAGACAGACAGACCGCGTATCTTGCTCTCCAACCCTGCTTTCCCACGTAGGATACAATACTCATCATATATGGCAATCTCTTTCTAGGTTTCTTTTAGGATTCTGTCGTTTCCTATCCTCGTTCCCATCTTTTGTCTCGCTCACACTCTTCCTAACTGCCTCTCGCTTATACAGATATGACTCAGGTGCTTGCCATCTGCACCACAATAAATCAAAGGTCACCCGATGCATGCTTGTTCGCCCAAGAGTGACCATCACAAGCACGATGAAGATCATGAACTTGTACTTGTCGTTGACAGAGTTTATCCCTATTCGCCCTTGCTGTCGCTGTCGATAACCAAACCATGCCGTGTAATGGTTCGTCTTATGCCATCCTGCCGCCGTCCCGCCAACGGCGATCACAAAATTTATATCCTTTAGTCTCCCTGAACTATTGTCTATTACATCGCCCTATCATAGAATGTTGTCAGACTGAGAGATTAACGAGACCTTGCGTCGCACTCCGTCGAGCAGGAGCAACGGCTCGCCTCTGTAGGTTAACGAGGCGAGTGCATGTCTGTTGGTTCCTTCCATGTTGTTTCCTCCTTTGCTCGCTCGTTCTTTCATTTACTCTTCGAACAGTGCATCGCTCCTTCCGTAGGAATAGACATCGAATTACCTGCTTTGTCATCGTTTTCGCTACCCCTTTCTTCTTTTTCCCATACCACCATCGCACCTTCCTCTTCGTTCAGTTTTCAATATCTATCAAACATTTCCCATTTCCACGCGCCTTCCCTTTTTCTATTTCCACGTATTCCTATTTTCTATTTCCACGTATTCCTATTAAAACTCAATATGATATATACCCCTTTTCCCCATCTCCTCCTTTTTTCCTCTTGCTCTCTCGCCTCTCACCTGTCTGTGAGCAGGAACATTAGCCATCCCAGAAACAGCCGAACCGGACGAACCAGCCCATGAACCGTCAGCCACTGACTCACTCGTGAGCTCTGTCGGCAGCTCTGTTATTGAGGCCGCGAGTCAGTCAGACGATGAGGATGGATTCGATATCACTGCTTCAAAAACAGCCGCTACTCGTTGTCCGATGACGATATGGAGCAGAGTCGCGAAGACAGGAAGCATGCGATGATGGTAGAACTGACCGATGGCAAACTGTTTTATACTCCTATCGGCGACAACCCGCATGAGATTCTGGATATCGGCACCGGGACCGGCACCCGGGCTATTGAATGCGGCGATAGGTTCCCCAGTGCACACATCCGCGGCATGGACATGACACCCATCCAGCCTGTGTGGGTGCCACCAAATGTCGACTTTCTCGTCGACAACTGTAGCAGCAAGTGGCTGTCCAAAAATGTCGACCTGGAGCATTTCCGCTTCATGGCCATGGTGCTGCGCGACATGCCCAGCGTGTTGAGCCAGTGCTACAAGAGCTTGAAGCCCGGCGGCTAGGTCGAGCTGTAGGAACTGTTGGGTCATCAGGTGTGACGACGGCCCAATGAAGCCCGATGACCCGCTCAAGTACGTGTACAAGCTGGCAGACGACGCGTTCACCAAGTTTGGACTCATTGTGAAGCTGGCGCGCGTGCTGGGTCCTGTACTACGCGATGTAGGCTTCACCAACGTTAAGTGCGTCGCCAAAAAGGTGCCGATTGGCGTGTGGGTGTATAATAAGACGCTCCGCCTGATTGGTCTCTATCAAAAGATGGATGGCTGTTGCCGATATTCTGGGTGCAATTGCCGGCCGGCCGTTTGCGGTGCTGGGCATCCTGCCGACTGCGGGTCAAGTAATTATTGCCCATGCGCGCGCAAGTCGCTGGAGGATACGACCGTGCACCAGTACTTTACGTACTACTTTTGGTATACGCAGATTGTTGAAGATTGTTGAAGATCGTCGAAGCCATTCTATAAGATATGAAGCATTATGGAAAGTACGTGATAACAACACACACACACACACACACACACAACCGCTCACGGCTGGCGTTGATTTCTTTTATATTATATTTTTCTCTCATGCTTATTCTGTATTCTTTGTCTAATCGTCTTGAAGTCGTTTTCAGTCATAAGTTGTTGGGTATCATTATGTTGTGGTAGTTAGTCACTCTGGCTTCTGGGCTGTCCAGATGTAGTACTTTGTGTAGGAGTGCACACCCCGTGCATGGCAGTGTTGCATTGCTTCTTGGACAGTTGCCAAAAAGGAGGAGATCTCATCGTCGGACATGCCCAGAGTCCGGTAGGTCTTGAGCGCGGCAGCCTCGAGGAAGTCGATCATGACTTGCCGCATATACATGCCAATCAGTCGCATCGTCTTGTGCGCAGGCCATGTGCCAATGGGCACCTTGTAGCTTTTGTACGACACATTCACAAAGCCTGCTTTCTCCAGCAGCACGCCCGTCCTACGGACAACCTGCATGTCGCGGCGCTCCATCGTTTTTTCGGAAAACTCGTCAGCGAAGCTCAGTGGCATCGCCTCGGCCAGCTTATCCCAGTAAAGCTTGACGGGCCAGTCTGTGGGCATGGTGTCGTCGTCGCAGTGGACATCCCCATCAAAGTCGCCCGTCTCAACCCAGCCGCCTGGCTGGAGATTGTCGAAACAGCGGCCAAGTACTTTGGCCGGATCGACAAACTGCAGCACGGTCCGGAGATGGGCGTAATCATAGAGACTTGTCGATGTTATCCACTCGTCCTCGATGTCGTCGATAATAAACTTAACATTGGGCGGTACCCAGACGGGCTGAATTGGCGAGAGATCGACGCCGACGACTTGGGCGCTTGGAAACTTGTCGCCGACCTCCATGGCCCAGATGCCTGTGCCAGTCCCCAGGTCAATGATACTCTGCGGATTAACGACGGGAGCAGCAATCAGCTGGCCGTCGGTGAGTTCGAGCACGAGCGCGTGCTTCATGTCTTCGCGGTCTTGTTCGCGGTCATCGTTGGGGATGGGGTATTTGCCGTTGCGAAAATAGTGGTAGCGGCGGCCACGCTCGTAAGAGTGTTTGTATATGGCCGATCCGAGGGATGGGTGAAGGCTCTCTGTTATTGACTCGGTGCTGCCTTCTCTAATCGAATTCCTAGAGTACACGCTACCATAGGTGCTATCAAAACTTGAGAGACTTGATGCATTAGAGCTAGATATTGAGTTTAAATTCGAGTTTAGGTCGACGTCCATCTCTTGGCCTAGTTCCAGCGGAATAGGCTCAAATTCGCCGATACTGCTGCCACTGGCCGAGCCCGCACCGGTGGCCTCGATCAAGTCGAGCTGTGGCATCTCTTCCGGTTCTGTCTTATCCTATGCTGTCTTATCTTTTATTCCTACTCCTCGAATTTCGAATCTTTTCGATTGGGGTTTTTGATCGGTTTCGTAGATATCAACGACAAGGATAAAGAGGATTAGAACCGGAACCAGACTGTCGGGTCAGGAGCGGAAGAGGAAAGAGGAAAAGGACAAAGTACATAGAACGGGAGGCGGAAAGGGGCACATTTATGTGAAATGGATCTATATGTTAAGTCTCGTATATAAAGTATAGAGAGGGGAAGTAAAGTAGAATTAAAAGACAAGAGTATGACGGCATCGAACTAATCACAATGTAGAGGAGGGGGGGGGGACAAAGTGGTCTGGATCTGGGCGGTCAGACCAAAGTGATCAGGATGCAAGATGTCGGAAAGGAGGCGAGAGAATGGCTTTGTGAAGAAAAGGACTGAGAGTTTGCATCGTTCCTCATGTCATACGGGTGAGCAGAGAGATTGATTAGTTGGGTTTGTTGGTGTGTGCTTTAGCAGGGGACGGAACTTCTTTCATCTTTCATTCCTTGTTCTTTCCCTTATTTTATTTATTGATTTCCGCTTGAATTTACTTTCCTTTTCTTTTCTTATTAAGCTTAATTTTTATTATACTCTATAAAAAAAAGATTTAAAGAGCTATCAAAAGGGAAGGAGCGAAACCGTACAATAGGAAGGAGCAGTTCTGGCGAAACACAGGATCAAATGAAGAAAAGGAACAAAGGCGGGAAGGAGAAGCAATGACATCCGGGTGCTAATCTATGTTGGCGGCACAGTTGCAGCTGTTGGGACTACTAATATTAATGCACCAAGTCCTTTCCGTATGGCAATTCGGAAGCGGGCAAGAGACAGAGAATACGCGAAGGAAGGTGCGAGGGTCTGAGCGGGCATTACCAGGTTCCAGGGAAGGAGCAATATTAGATAACCCGCCGGTCTGGACAGTGGTCTGATTGACCGAGAGCTCTCAACTAATAGCCCACTCGAGACTTCCTTTTATGTATCTCGCTTTCTCTGCCGCCAAATATTGTACTGTATCTTTCCATCTTTGTTCAACTCTGAGGCCCCGCATTGCCGATTGTAGACTTGTGCATAAGCCCAGTCATTGCAGCTGCAGATGGAGGCATATATACAGCTCACTTCCTATTTACACCTACAGGTGACATTTGAGCTCAAATATTTGACAAGAACCCCTGCTTGTAGTGGTACCTGAGTAAACATCCGAAATTTGCCTTGTCAATTATTTTCATAATGCCCTTGACCGGCCGACTTTTCTCTTCGATATCATAAAGCCGGTCTTCTAGTAGGGCTCGGGCTACTTATATAATCAAGCACTTACACGAGAGCCTTAACAAACTTATCGACATCACGAGTAGGTTCGATTTTTTTTTTTTTTCACCACACTGGTAATGAAATTAATTGCAGTACGTCCTTTATATAATCGACCTTTTCTATGAAGCAAAAGTTCCAACCTTGCTCATTCTCGCCACGAATGTGTGCGGCGACGACAGAAAGGTCCGGGGGCAAAGCTTAAGAGACGTCTCTGGAGGCGTACAACTACACGATGACCATGATCAATATAGTCCTTTCATCTTTGTAATTGCCTTCCGAGTAGTCATTTAGTGGACATTGTATATGAGCAGGTGATGGCCCTGACGAAAAAAAAAAAAAAAGATGTCGTTCAAGGTAAAAGGCGCCCATTCGCTGCCATGCTGTGCAGGCCATCTTTCTCTTTTCAACCTTCAACCTTCAACCTTCAAACAAGCTCGGACACCATTTCAGTATACCAGCTGCATCAACACGTTAACATATTTACAAGCTTCGATACCACCAATAAAATCATCTGAAATTTTGGCAGACAGCAACACCGTTAATATCCGATGGCAAACCCTTCAACCGCGGCCGATATGCCAAAAGTCTCTGAGAACCCGCTGGAGTATCTCATATATGCTACACGGTTAGCTCGCAGCATGCCAGATCATTACTTCTGTGATAGTTGCCGCCAAATCCATGCCATTGCACCGGCATACAGAGACCCGCCCGCACCGTTACAGCCCTCCAAGACGGGCACGCATTCGTACATAGTTGAACGCTGCAAAAGAAAGGTCACCAATGCCATCTTTAGGCGAACTTTTGATCAGCGAATGGAAATTTTGGAGCAGACACATGCGGCGTCTGTCGACACATCAGACAAGTCTATCATGGGGTGTTTGGGGCACGGAAAGTTGAACTACTACTGCAAGCGGCTGCGGATGAGCGTCGTGCGGCCGCCGTGCAAACAGCACTTCCCTCTCCTTTCGCCACCCCGGCGTATTCCTGTCCAGCCTGAAGTGGCCGGTTTCTTCCACATGCATATAGACCCTCGGCAGGACGGCCGCCGCACACCACTAGCCGGTCTCATGCACCAGCATGTGCAGATAGAGCTCAAGCGCTTCCGAATCTATGCCGAGCGTGCCGCAGGCACATGGTACTGCCCAGCGCCCCCCAGAAAGCCCAAGAGCTACACAGGCACGAGCGAAGACAACAACGACGAACTTGGACTGGAAATGCTGCCGTATAAATTTGAGCCGCGCATTGTCAAGCACAATGGCCAAAACATGTTTGTCATGAAGACTACCGTCAAGGCCGGCGTGACGACGCCCCTCAGTTTTTGTCCGCACCAGGTCGTCTGCCAGATCCCCGGCCGCCAGTCGGCCCACTCTGTCGTCTCTTACAACCTCGACATGGCCCGGTATAATGGCGGCTCCATCATGTTTTCCAAGGATGACGAGGCCCCCGAGGAAGATCCAGAGGCGCCCTTGTTTACCTACCGCCTAAAAGACAACTGCGTAAATAGAAAACCGGGCGAGATTGATGGCCTTCGTGAGGCAGTACATTCCATGTACTACCAGCAGACTCGCCCAAGATTTAGGATATCTGCTCTGCCAGTTAGCCTATACGCGGCATGCCGGCACTGCCCGACCGAGATTAAGCTCAGGTGCGACGGCAACACGATCACGTATACTGTGTGGCAAAATTTCGGTGCAGAAGGCTCGGCACTCGATCCCGTATGGCAGAGCCATCTTCCTGGGCCCTTCTTACAGCACACGCACAACTACAATGATAGGCAGACATTATCGTACATGACGACCGACGAGCAAAATATGCCATGGCAAGAAAACTCGTACCTCGAGGGCCCCTCTGTTTTTGCTGCTAAAGGAGCCATACGCAGAATGTACAAGGGATGTTAAAAAGACAACAGTCCAGATGATATACACCAATGGGAAATGCCATGAGCTATGGAAGCAATATGTATTTTTACCGAAAATGTACTTGTCTCACTGAATATATATTACATATGGCCATGCATCGTAACTCATAACAGCCATTAACATTCTGTCATACAACATGCAATAAGAACAACAGAAAAGGGGGTATTATCGTGCCTCGGCAGCGCATATATAACGAAACAAGGCAAAACGAGAGTTTAATTAGCAAAACAAGACAACAAGATCAGATACTACCAGGGCGCAGCTATCGCCGCCGGTATTCGGGCTTGCGTGACTTGTTTACCGGCGGTGGTGGTGCCTCGTCGTCATCGACAGGGTATGGTGCACCGCCCAGGGGAGCACTGGCATAAGACGAGGATGACACGGCTGAAACGCCTGAAATGGCTGATGATACCGACGGGGTGACTGCATGGTGAGATTGGGATGGCGGAGAGAACGGCCGGCGGCCACCACTGAAACTAGGTCTATCGTTGCCATTCACGTTTCCGCTAGCATCGTTGTTCCGGCCGCCGTCAGGAAGTGGCGTCTTGGGCGGTAGTGGTGGCGGCTCAATACGGTATGGCTGTTGGCTGTGCAATAGCAGTTGTGGATGGGACGAAGAGGAAGAAGACGGCGGGTGGTCGTATGTCTGCTGGCGTCGGGGATCGTTGCTGCTGCCTGAGCTTGCGTTGCGCCACTGCTCGGGTGTAGGTGCCGAGACCAAAAGTTTGTCGTCATTGGGCTGAGCGCCGGCCGAGTAAGCACGGCCGCGTGGTGGCTTTCTGTGCTGCTGTTCTGTTCCACTTGCAGGCGTTGTGGTTCTTGGAGGGGCGACTACGCCAGCGGCACCATTTGGTGGCGTCGGCGGGTAAGGTGCTTTTGAACGAGGTGGTGACGATTTCCGCACTGGCTCTCCGGGCACTTCGGCGATGGCTTCCTGGTGGACAATGGACGGGTGTGATGAGCCTGGCCGTTGTTGGTGGGGATGAAAACGCTCCGATGAGCTGCGCGGTGACGGGCTGCCGTTGGGCTGAGGGACCGATAGGCGATCAAGGCCAGAGTCGTAGGATTGCCGTGGCGAGTACGCTGAGCTGGAATGGGATGTGACGCCTCCATTGCCATTAGGTCCACCAGTAGGTCCGAATGTACTCGGCACGTCACCGGGCAACTCGACGGCAAACACTTCGGAAACTGGTGCGGGAACACTTGCTGGTAAAGATACGTATGGGTTAGGGCTGTCGGTAGGGCGGGCGTTGTAGCGAACATTGGCACGCTGGATCTTGGCCAGCTTGACTGAAGCCCCCTGGACCATTCGACGCTCGGACGGGCGGTTAAGGTACCGCTTTGTGCTCGTGCTGATATCAGCGAGACGACCCCATTCGTTCATACCAAACTCGCCGACACCGACCTCAACATTCAAACGATAGTAGTTCTCAACATTGACGCCGCGCTTCAAAAGGTGTTCGCGCACCATGTACTCGTGGATTTTCTCGCATCCCTCAATTTTGGAAATGAGCTTACGGCGGGCATCTGCAAACTCGCCCAGGAAGCCGTCGTACCACATGGGGTTGTTCTGGTCGCTGCCGCGCGGGCGTTTGCCAGTACCGACACTGATAAAGACACCAATCTCGCGGCCGGGCCACTCCTTGATAGCAGCCTCATCGAGCGCATAAGGTGACGGGTTGAATGTGCCGGAACCGTCGTCGTGGAAAACAGTCTGGCCAATCTGAATAGGCTTAAACGCAAGGCCGATAGCACAAGTGGCACGGCCAGCTTCCCATATGCGGCAGTCGAACTCGGGTGCTGGCTCATGCCTTGAGTCGTAGGATCGTAGCATCACAGGCTCTTCGCCACGCGGTGCGCCCTTGTAAATAGCTGTGACCACACTGTCACAGTTAGTATCAATCATATTTATAGCGAAAAGGAAAGACATTCTTACGTTTTCGTGCGGTTGTCGCGCGAGTCGTAGAGAAGAGCGTTAGGGTCGCCGCGACGTGCTGCATAGTTTAGTCGGGGTGCCATTTGGGCCGCGGGACTGCGCGCGCTGAAGCTGACCACACTGGCATTGCTTGAGTGGCGTTGTGGTCCGGCTGTGGCACCAGCCCGGCTGCCTGCATTGAGTGGGTTTGTGGTAGTCCCAGCCGAGTCCTTGCCTTCATCAATGGCCACCGTATGGTCGCGCACGGCTGCCTTAATAGCATCCTCGAGTCGCGAGGCCTTGAACAGGGTCGGGCGTGTTGGGATACCGAGTATAGTCTTGTCCGTCTCAAAGACCATGCGGGTCATGCGCACATAGAGCTCTTTGCACGTCTCGATATCTAGACGCAGACGGCCAAGCATGAGGGCAATTAGGCCGCCGGTGCCGGTGCCGACAATCAGGTCAAAGTGGTCGGCGGGTTTGGGGATTTCGTTGCGATGAGGAGCACGGCCCTCGATCTCGACAAAGGTACGGTGCATGATCTCTTGGATGATGATGAAGATGCTGTAGCCGCGGACACCGCCGCCATCTGTACTGTTAGCATTTGGAGGGGGGGTCTAAATACGGGGAAGAACATACCGAGAGAAAGGATGCGGAGGGGCGGCCCCTTTGTGGTGTCTTTTCGCTTCAAGCTTGACTCCATGGCGGAGGAAGCGCAGGTCGCGGACGTGTGGGTGAACAATAGAGGTGCTGGCTAACTTGAGCGTTGCGATGTTGGTAGCTTAGGTAAAAGCTTTGTTATATGAGCTGCGAGTTGAGAAATGAGTCCAAGTCTAGCGAGGTTGAGCAGTAACGAGAATGAAAAGATGAGGTCGGGAAACAAGGTCGCGATATCGCCGATAAGAAGCAAGGTTACGGAGCACTGGGGGCAGCGGCGGCGGGTGGGCTGGGGCTGTGACTCGACGGCTTATTATTGAGTGGGAGAGAGTGGAGACTTGGAAGGGTTTCTGACAGATGAGAGAAGAGACGAGAAGATGAGATGCTGACAGCCAGAAGTAAGTAAGGAAGTGGTGACAAAGACAGGCAGAGCCAAAGGCAGAATGCAAGCTTGAGTGGAACGGTTTGGATATGAAAGTATCTGGGGATGATGAAAGAGGGTATCTTTAGTGTACAGAAGTAGGTA
Organism: Ophiostoma ulmi; assembly: GCA_029298715.1. Classification (NCBI taxonomy): domain Eukaryota; kingdom Fungi; phylum Ascomycota; class Sordariomycetes; order Ophiostomatales; family Ophiostomataceae; genus Ophiostoma; species Ophiostoma ulmi. The sequence goes on along the minus strand of JANSLN010000005.1, from coordinate 1,116,379 downwards.
GATCAAGAGTTAAAAGAAGAGTTGCGAGTCAAGTTGCGACGAGAAGTGAGTGACGAGAAGTGACAAGAATAGTGATGCCTAGCACTACCGTATTACAGTATACGTAGTAAAGTTGGTGCATAATAACAGGCAGTACAAAAGCAGTCAGCAGACAGCAGCAAATTGCAGGAATAGGCAAGTGCGCAGCTTCGAGCTTATGATGATGACAGTCGTTCTTTCCTTCTCTTTTTTTTTCTTCTGTGGCTGGGGCCGTATTGCTAGCGGCTTCTGGGTTGGCGGCGGGCTTGGCAGAGGGGCAGCGAGCTGACAGGGTCGCAGGGGCCAGTGCAATGTGCTACATATTGACGTAGGTGTCAGTGGACAGTGGACAGCAAACACCAGACGGAACGAGATGGGGCAGATTCTTTTATTAATTTTGTAACTTAAAGTCGGGGCAATATATAAATAGAGAAAAAGAGGATAAAATTTGAATAGGAAAGAGCGCAAGCGAGATACAGAAGAGATTAAGAAGGAAAGAACAAGGGGTATCAGAGTTGCAAGAGGAAGGAGCAGAAACCACTTCCAAGAGCTGTCAGCCAGTAACAAAGCAGAAAGCAAGACGGGGTGAGGGGCAAGATCTTGGTGGTGACGACAAAATCGGGAAAGAGGCAGCCTAGCCTCGTGTTCAAGCTGTGACGGGATTGTTTGGTGTAGTGCGGGTAGTTAGTGCCTGTGTGAAAATACTAGTGAGACAGCTGTTGGACAGTAACAGTGGTACTTGCGTCGATGACGGCATAGCCTAGTTTGTATCGCTTATATAAAGCACCGAGCGCTGTAATATCAAGTAAGATAAGTTACAATAACCACCTGTCAAAATAGCACACAGCGACATCACAACAAGCAGCACGCCATTACAGGCCTACTCAATCAAGGCAAAAGAGTTTGTGTAGTATTGGATGGTATGAGCTATTATAGAATAGTCCGGTACGATAAATGAGAATCAAAGGCAGAAACATTTAGTAGAATACTGCCAGATAGCCAAAGCAAAGTCGTCAAGAGTAAGAGCAAAGAGCAGAAGAGCAAAGAACAAAGCTTTGAAAGCATGCTTGTATTGGATAATGGTGAAAGATGGTTGGTCATGTGCACAGGCGCAGAAACAAATGTGTCAAGGCTCACTGCAAGGCGACTTTATAGAGCAAGATATTGGTGAGAAACCGTTGCACGTTGCAGCAATACGGTGACATTGCACCTGCAGTTTTTGGACAGAGTGCTCCAGTATATTGGGTTGTCGTATCCAGTGTTGCAGTGCAGTGCCCATAGTGCATCAGATCTGGGGCAGTGCAAATCCAAGCCGAAGCAATTCTACCCAACGCATCCGTATGTATGACTGCATATCTCACTGAAAACCAGTGGTGGTCTTTACTATTACTATTCTTTAAGCAGAATCATGGATGAGTTCCAAGCCAATTGACTGCACAGTGAGGCCAGTCTAGCAGAGCCGTGTGTCGTTGTTGTCTGATTCACTGCCATCCGCCATGTCTAATACCTCAGATATCTCGAATACGCTGCCGGACTTTCCGCTGCTGAATTGCATCGCCTAGCACATATTTAGTGTTTTGACAAGTGACAGCCTTATCTACCAATGCCGATGCCTCTATCGATACCTTGCATAAACTCAAGCCACGGGCGATGGGCGCTTGGTTGTGGGAATTCGAGGGCGCGAATGAGGCGGTCAAATTGGCTGCCTGGGGCATTTGCTAGTTCCTGTCTTGAAGCAGCTACATCCCTATCGAAGAGGCTCTTGCAGTATAAAAAAATGGGTGCCTGTTGGTTTCAATGAATGCAATGTTTTTCAGATCCAGACTGCGATGATGAGTTGTTTTCATAGTTAGGCCAGCCTTTTATTTTGAATATTATATCGTATAGTTTGTTTACTCGCCACTTAAGTAGGATTTTATACGATGATATCAAGCAGTGCTTACAGTATTTAAATTTATTAACTAATATACAGTTTCTTCAAAGTTTTCTTATTTTGTATTTCTTTTAAATACAAAGTCTACTCATCCTGTGATTCTTCAGAGAGAAAACACAGTAAACCGGGTATACATAGAAATAAATTGCAATATTATAATAATATACGAAAATTTAAGAAAAGTTAACATATACATGTATATTCCTGAACTAAAAGCACTCAACCAGTTGAGACGGCTTTCATCAACGGCTGGTGTGAGGATGGCGCTTAGTCCAGGAGCTGTGTTGTGTGGGTCCTTTGATTGGGCAAAACAACAGCTTTGGCAATCGGAGTGGAGCACTGACCACTTCAGATCGCATCCAGCATCTAGCAACCACCACAACCTCTTTTCGCGATCGCCATCTCATTTTCGACCATTAATCATCACCTTACCGACGCTACTGCCGACCCTATCATCTATCCAATACCGAATCACCTTTAAACCCGCATTCAACCTCCACAGCATGAACGGTCTTGGTGCTGGTGCGCAGGGCGGCATGCCGGGCGCAGGCGGCCAGGGCGGTGCTGCGGCTGGCTTTCCTGCACCGGCTGGCTACACCGCTGAGCTCAGTTACATCCACGCCATGGTCGAAGAGCTCAGCCGACAGCTGTCTGACAATAAGCGCGTGCTCGACGACGTCGTCACCGGTGTCGGTCACGTGCGCACGCGTGCTCAGACACAGCAGATTGGCAACGAAGAGCTAATTGCCGGCGCCAGCGAAGAACTCTCGGGCCAGCAGCAGAACCTTGACGCCACCATCTCGGTTCTGACAGAAGCACTCGATGCCGCCAAGTACGGCAAAGAAGCCAATGCCCAGCTCCTCAACAACTATGCGACCGCTCTGGCCAGCATGCTCAAGCAGTTTCACGAATACAAGCAAAAACACGTCGCTGACGTGTCTGCCTGGCACCGCAGCTACCGGCACCAGCTGGCCGAAGCGCGCGCAGAGAACTGCCGCCTGCGCGAACAGTTGTGGCAGATGCAAGAGGCCGCGGGCCGCGCGAATGCGAATCTGCGGGCGTTTCGCCAGGCCTACGACGAGAACCCGGAGCGGTGGGAGCGGCGTGTGGCAGATAAGTCGGCCCGGCAAGAGATTCGGTTTTGGAAGCGCATGGCAATGCCCTCATTGAGTGACGAATCAAATCTAACGGCCGACTCTGCACTCGGCCTCAAGAGCGGCGACAAGGACGGCGAATGCTGGAGCGACGATGACGACCTGATTGACAGTACTGAAAAGGTGCGGCTGCGCGAAGTGGAACGAAAGGTGGCCGAGGAGCAGGCCCAGCAACAAGCCCAGCAGCAGCAGCTAGTAGACCAGCAGCGTGTTCTACGGTACCACCAGCAGCAACGCGATGAGCAGCAGAAAAAGGACCAGGAATACCGGGACATGCAGGCGCAACAGTACTACCAGCAACAGCAGCAGCAGCAGCAGAGACAACTTGAAAGAGCAAGCACTTCTGCGGCCACCCCGTCGACTTCTGCATCACCAGCAGCACTTACGACTGGCGATCTTGCAGAGGGTCTGAACGGACTGAGTCTACGTGGAGGTGCAGACGGCAGTGAAGATGACGCAGACAGCGACACGAAGAGCGTCATCCTCATCAATGACACACCAAACGACAATGAACTGAGCGAGCCGGACGACACTGAGGAAGCGACCGAACAAGAGCTGTCCGACTACCCACCAGCTGTTCCAGAGGCGCCATCGTCAGCACCAGCGCCTGCTAGTATCGGTCTCATGGAAAGAGCTGTTGCTTCTCTAGGAGTTGAGTCTACAGACGATAAGGAAGAGGAAGATGACGACTCTGTCGACGAGAGCGACAAGGGCGAACAGAACGACGACAAGGAGGCCACGGTCGACCCTGCAGCGCTGGAGCGGCCTGGTAGTGCAGCAAGCGACGACAGCAGCAGCAGTGACGGGTCGACAGGGTCTATGGAGTCGAGCGAGTCCGACGAACTATAGGGACAGTGGCGTGGCGACTTTGCAACGACTGCAATCCCCTTTATAGGAAAATGACTGCATGATGCACGAGTGTTTGTTCTTCTCACGAAACTTGGTTCCGTTGCTTTTTTTTCTTTTCTTTTATCGTTGTTTCTTTTATTTTTTATTATTTGTTATTCTTTGTTATTCTTCTCAGCTGGATGGCCTGGCGTTATTCATTGTGTCTTCGACTTGGTATTCATTGAAAAAATCATGTTCTTCTTCTTTCCCATGACTGAGCCACTGACCTCAATTCTTCACTAAAAATGCTATGCAACCGTGTGAAATGTCTATAAATACCTAGACAGGGGACAGCCGGATATCAACATTCGATCAGGAAACATCTTCTGACATCGGTCCAGTGGCCAAATGGCAAGGCGCTTGGCTACGAACCAAGAGATTGCAGGTTCGATCCCTGCCTGGATCATTATTTTTTGTCGATTTGCCTTTGCTTCCTGTCTATGGATAGTAGACGAATATTTTTGCTTGATTTTCTTTTTCCATAGCCGACTTTTCTCGGCGGGGCGGAGTGGGCCACCCGGGCAGCGTGGACTCGGCAGCATTGAAATAGACGTCACGATGGAAGGTCAAGAGTGTCATCAAGCAAGCCGCAAAAGTATCTCGGTATACGCATCTAGTCGTATTTTAATAAAGATTATACCCACAACCAATCATAAAAAACCTAACCGGACAACTCTTTGCAACTCTTGCAGTTGTACTAACAACCATACACCACCCCGAGAATATGAAATAAGACAGAACAGAAGAAAGTTGAAAAGATATTAAAACACACGAAACCGATAGCAAGTCACCATATTAGTACCCTCTCTGATCCCGGCGGTGGTCAGCCTGAGCTGCCTCGCCTGCGTCCTGGATTGCCTGCTCATCACCACGCAGCTTGGCAAAGTACGACTTGATATCCTCGGCCGAAATCGCCTGTCCACTCTCTGCAAACTGCTGGAAAAAGGGCTTCAGCTTGTCCTTCAGGTGGTTGTACGCCATCACACCCTCAATGGCCCGCACACGGTCGACATTGCGCAGTGCACTCTCGCCCCGCTCGTACAGGCTGCCGCTGCCGTGAGACCGCGCACCACCGCTGCCGTCTATCGACCCTTGGCCATCGTTATCGCCATTGGCGCTGCCGTCGTCTGACACGGGCGGCTCGTACGTCTCTTCCTCCTCAAGAAGCTGCGGGTGCGGCTTGAGCAAGGGAAAGCACTCCGCGCAGCGGCACAGCTGGTCGCGGAAGGATTCGGTGAAGAAGAGCGAGAACTGACCAGCCGGTGGCGCCGGCAGTGCTTTGCGTTTGCATACCGGAGCAGCAGCGGTCTCCTCCTTCACTGCCTCAGTCTTAGTTTCAGCGTTGGACTCATCCTCGACTTCTGATCTAGCCCTCTTAGTGGCACTGTCCTGATCTTCTGCATCGTCCTCGGCCTTGCGCTTACGTGACCATGTCTCGGTAGAATCTGCATGAGCGGCCGGCACAGCAGCATCTGTGAGTTCTGTTGCAGTAGTGTCCTGTGGCTTGTAGAAGACAGGTGCCAGGAATCCAGCTGCACCTGCATACTGCTTGATCCAAGGGAAAGCGTCAACACACTTGTAGCAAATGAACCCTTCAAAGTCTTCTTCCTTTGGGAAGCCCTCAGGCATAGGCGGCTCGTCCTCTTCTGCGCCTGCATCACTTCCTTCAGCATTGGCAGTCGCAACAGCTGCAGTCTCCGTAGTCGCCGCTGCCGTCGTCGGAGCGCCTGCATCGTCTTCTGCGTCTTCTGAGATTGTGGGAAGTGCCTCGGCACTGTCTTTTGCCTCAACGACCCCCTCCTTCTTGACCTCACCCTCGCTACTGCTTGCCTTCTCGAACCATCTAGGCCCCAGACCGACAACACAGCCAGGGTGCCACCAGTCCTCACCGCAGCCGCCCGTCTTTTGTGTTCCCAGTCCCAGGCACTGGAACATGGTGCCCTTTTGCTGGAATGGATCGTAGTCGAGCGCGCATCCACAGAAGCGGTTGCGGAAGTTGTGGTTATATTGATTGTCGGCGTCAGGCGTCTCGCCCGTCACGCCACCCTTGGAGTTGGTCTTGGAGTTGATGCGCAGAGCGCAAGGTGCAGCGTCAGGGAAGCGCGTCGTGCCGCAGTCGCAGGAAAAGTTGCGCTTGTTGAAAAGCTCTACCAAAGTGTGCTCGCCGTGGCATTGCACCGAGCACGCATAGCAGATACCGGCGGCGTCTTCGTAGGTGTCGGCGGTCGAGGCAGATGAAGAAGGTGGCGGGGTGCAGGTGACGCAGGCAAAGACGCTCTGGCGCAGAGGGCCGAGGGGCTTTGTGCAGTTTTCGATGCTGTAGGGAAGCGCTTCACGGGCATCGGCCTCGAGCTGCATCTGGTTACGAATGAAGCTAATCGTTAGCAGCTACTCTTGTTGAGGCTGGCAGATCTGGTACGTACTCTAGAGCTGTGTGGGAGTCGTCCGAGGCTTGCGAGTTCTGTGACGAGCTCTGGCGGCGCGCGACGGGGACATGCTGGGCCGGTGCATCCTCGCCGCCGGTCGATGAGTTGTTCTGAGGGTCCATGGCGGTATCGAGGGCTGCTCAGTTGGTTAGTTCTTTTGATTTGAAATAGATCGATGGAAGACAATAGTATCGAGCAAACTGATCGATGCAGTGTTTACTTTGGTATGTGCCGAAGGTGGTCTCCAAAGCTATCGCGTTGCTGATGTAATAATATCAGAAACGGATGTACACAGGTACAGTTACGGTACTACAGCGTAAGGGACATTGTCCTGTAACCACTTAAACTTAGTTGACGCGATTTCCAGAATGAGTTTAGTTCCACTTAAACTTTGACGCGTCAGAACGCGAAAACCAAGATCACGACGCGACAGCAAGGGCGCCTCTTGAGACAGATTGGGCAGGACAACTGGGGCCAGCCCTTTCGCTGTCACCCCACTCATTTAACTCCCACTTCTCTCTGCTTTATCCTCTCTCGATCCCTCTTCTCTCCATTCTTCAATCCCCATTCCAATTTACAATCCCTCCATCTGTAATCACCATCAGCACCGAATTTCGCCAACTAGCGGTCAGCAAGCTCTTGACTTTTGATTTTCTTATATTGACCACGACAAGTTTGACATTGAGATAGAGCCGCAAAAATGAGGTAAGAACTGGTCTCTAGGGGCAACGCGGCCTCGAAAACTTCGAACTTCCAAAAACACATCAAGTCTAACTAAATAACCAGCTCTCCTCTCCGCTCTCACATGTCTTCGGGCAACCGCGGTGCCGGGCCACGAGCGAGCCGCAAGCGCTCCCGTGGTGCTGACGACGGTGCATCGTCGGTCGGCGCTGCGTCGAGCCCCATTGCTTCGTCCCCGCCTGGCTTCGATATTGCCCACGGCCGTGACGACGATGATGATATCGAGGAAGATATCGACATCCAGGACGACATCGATGAGATTGACGAGATGGCCGAAGATGATGTGGATCTGTTCCGCGAAGGCTTCGAGCGTGACTACCACGACAAGGACGAGACCGATGCCTATGAGGGTATCGACCTGGACGACGAGAACGACTTTGACAACATGGATCTGGGCGACCGGCGGCGGCTTGAGGCTCAGCTGGCCCGCCGTGATCGTGAGGTGGCTCGCCGCCAAGGCATGCCCGCAGCATTCCTGCCTGGTGACGATGACGAGGATGGCGATGGTGACATTGACCTGACTGCACAGCCCCGGCGGCGTCGTCACCGCATGGACGAAGATCCCGACGACATTATGGAGGGCGACATTATGGATGAGGAGCTGTCACTGGAGGCACTGCAGGACGTCAAGGCCGCTTCGCTCACGGAATGGGTGTCGCAGCCGGCTGTGCAGCGCACCATTAAGCGTGAGTTCAAGTCGTTCCTGACCGAGTACATGGACGAGAGCGGTTCGTCGGTGTACGGTAGCCGTATCCGGACACTTGGTGAGATCAACGCCGAGACACTCGAGGTGTCGTACGACCACCTGTCGTCTGCCAAGGCCATTCTGGCCTACTTCTTGGCCAACGCACCCACAGAGATGCTCAAGCTGTTTGACGATGTCGCCATGGACGTTGTGTTGCTGCACTACCCCGACTACGAGCGCATCCACTCGGAGATCCACGTGCGCATCTTTGACCTGCCTGTTCACTACACGCTGCGCCAGCTGCGCCAGTCCCACCTCAACTGCCTGGTGCGTGTCAGTGGTGTCGTGACCCGCCGCAGTGGCGTCTTCCCCCAACTCAAGTATGTCAAGTTTGACTGCACCAAGTGTGGTGTTACCCTGGGCCCCTTCCAGCAGGAGGCCAACGTCGAAGTCAAGATCAACTACTGCCAGAGCTGCCAGTCGCGCGGTCCCTTCACACTCAACTCGGAGAAGACAGTGTACCGCAACTACCAGAAGCTCACTCTGCAGGAATCACCTGGCACTGTGCCTGCCGGTCGTCTGCCGCGCCACCGTGAGGTGATTCTGCTGTGGGATCTGATCGACAAGGCCAAACCTGGTGAGGAGATTGAGGTCACGGGCATCTACCGCAACAACTTTGACGCACAGCTCAACAACCGCAACGGTTTCCCTGTCTTTGCCACTATTCTGGAGGCCAACAATGTCGTCAAGGCACACGACCAGCTCGCAGGTTTCCGCATGACGGAGGAGGACGAGCATGCTATTCGCAAGCTGTCGCGCGATCCCCAGATTGTAGAGAAGATTGTGCAGTCCATGGCTCCCAGTATCTACGGCCACGATGACATCAAGACAGCAGTTGCTCTGTCGCTGTTTGGCGGTGTGGCTAAGATGCGCAAGGGCGCCCATCACGTTCGTGGTGACATCAATGTTCTGCTTTTGGGTGATCCCGGTACAGCCAAGTCTCAGGTGCTCAAGTATGTTGAGAAGACGGCGCACCGTGCCGTGTTCGCAACAGGTCAGGGTGCCAGTGCTGTCGGTCTGACTGCCAGTGTGCGGCGTGACCCGCTGACAAGCGAGTGGACACTTGAGGGTGGTGCACTGGTGCTCGCAGACAAGGGCACATGTCTGATTGACGAGTTTGACAAGATGAATGACCAGGACCGGACGTCGATCCACGAAGCCATGGAGCAGCAGACAATCTCCATCAGCAAAGCCGGTATTGTGACAACGCTACAGGCACGCTGTGGCATTATTGCAGCAGCCAACCCCATCGGCTCGCGCTACAATGCCACCATTCCCTTTGCTGCCAACGTGGAGCTGACAGAGCCCATTTTGTCGCGTTTTGACATCCTATGCGTGGTTCGTGACACTGTCGACCCCGCCGAGGACGAGCGCCTGGCCCGGTTTATTGTCAACTCGCATAGCCGCAGTCACCCTGCTGTTGAGCCCGGCAGTCAGACGCAGGCCGACTCAATGCAGGCTGAGGCGTCTGGTCCTCAGGAGACCCAGGCGTCTACGACCCCAGAGAACCAGATCCCACAGGAGCTGCTGCGCAAGTACATTCTGTACGCGCGCGAGCGGTGCTCACCAAAGCTATACAACATGGACGAAGACAAGGTTGCACGTCTCTTTGCGGATATGCGTCGCGAATCGCTGGCCACTGGTGCGTACCCGATTACGGTGCGTCACTTGGAGGCCATTATCCGGATTTCCGAGTCGTTCTGCCGCATGCGGTTGTCAGACTACTGCTCTGCGCAGGACATTGACCGCGCGATCGCGGTGACAGTAGAGAGCTTTATCGGCAGCCAAAAGGTCAGCTGCAAGAAGGCACTGGCGCGCGCATTTGCCAAGTATACGCTGGCACGGCCCGGTCAGGGTGTCGGTCGGAGGGCAATGGCGACACACTAGACGCAACAAAAGCATACTATGAAATATTATAAAATATGGGCTGGCTGGCCGAGACGGTATGGACCGAGGACTGATGATATCACGGCGTTGGGTTTTTTTTTTCCTTTTTCTGATATGAGTTTAATTATTCTTGTCTTTGTGATTTTGAATGTTATGTATGTCTTTATGTATCCCGTGTATGACGAATGCAATAATATATCTTCTATCTTTTTCCCATTCGTGCAATATTTTCCTTGCTTTTGTTACTGTTCTCATCAGTCGTCATCATCACTATCTGGAGGTGTTGCTGTTTGTGACTGCGCCGAGAGCGTGACAGCCCGTCCTCCTGGCCCTGGCTTGTCGAGCGTCACCTGCACTTTGACCTCGACTGTGGGTGGCAGCGGCCGTTTCGCTGGCGGCCGGCCTGTCTCGGCTGGATGGTCCTCCATGGAGACGCGCCATGTGCAGCTTGCCTTGAGCGATGCCTCGTCCGACGACTTGTCCCGCACATAGTCGACGACGTCGAGGACCACGAGCGCGCCCGTCACGAGAGTGGTGTTGCGCACGCGGGTGATGATCTCCACGAGTCCCTCATAGTCTGTGATGAGCCCGTCTATATCGAACTGTGTCACGCCTGGGATGTAGAGGGTGCTGATGGCTGCACGAAAACGAGCGTCGGCAGCCTTGTCGTCGGGGGTTGTGACCTTGCCAAAGTCTTCGGGTTCCGGGTTGAATAGGCGGGCCATGGCCTTGCCCCAGGTTTCGCCTGACTCGTATGGCATTGCGGACGGGAGTGGTTGTCAGTCTTTGTGCGTTGGTCGTTGGTTACTAGTCGCTGTCACTCGTTGCAGGTAGATTATAGGGATGCTGACGATGTATTACGGAGTAGTTGATGTGAGTAGTGATGAGGATGAAGGCTCCCCTCTCTCTACGGAGTATGCTTTCTGCTTACGCTTGCCCGCTTAACCTATGGCCACCTTTGCCTCCAGCCACATGGCGTACGTACATGATCTCTCATCCTTTCTGCCCTATGGTCTATTGCGACTTTAGCCTTTCCCCCTTTTCCTTTCTCTTTACTATGTATCCCATGCCTCCTCAACGTTGCATTGACAGAGATCTTTTCCTCTTACTCAGTAGTCTTCCTCCAGCCCCAGCCTCTCCCATCCTCTCATTTCCCTCTCTCGTCTACTAGTCTATTTAGTTTCTATTGTGTTCGCTGTCCTTTGCCTATCGAGCGTGTTGTGGTCACTGTGGTCGCCATTTCTGCACGTCTTGGCGTTCCTCAACCTCCCCAACCCTGCTAATGGGATGGTTATTTCACCTATAATTTGGACTTGAGCTCGCTTCCTCGGGCTTGTCTTTTACCCCGAACTGCAGTCTCTACACTGTCGAGCCTACCTTTCCACTGTCTATTTGCACCGGTGGCCTTGACCGGCGATCTGTGAGCTAATTAAGACTACCTAGAGCTTCTGTACGAAGCCACTATGTGTAAATATAACAATAAACGCATGAACTGTGGAGATCTTCAACTGTATATCGTACGAAGTAAGATACTAAGAAAATGCAATCTCGCTCTAATATCCCAAGTGTCAGAGTGGAATAACTCATATTTGTGGGAGTCTGCAATTGCTACTCCTCTGTCAGTCCGACGCACCTTCTTTTTTAGTTCGCCGGGCAAGGGTGGCGTTCCAAACTAACGCTCAAGCTTAGTCAGGTGTGACATGCCTGTGCATTTCTGTCAGATCACAAAAACAGGCAGATATTCATACTGACGTTTTAAAGCATGTTGTCCATTGGTGATGGCTCCTGAGTTGAGATGCCGTCGTTTGTCACAGCTCATTGGGGCTTGGAATATGCGCCAACTGTCAGTTTGATTAGTATATGTAGGCATTTATGATAGTACTGGCTGATTTACAAATAGCACGTGACCAACTGTCAACCTCGTCTCTCCGTCCTCCCCTTTTCAGGTCGTCTTTTTAACCCACGGTGAAGAAAGTTATGCCGTCTCCTGACGCGCCCTGGGCGTGATTTCTTAAGCACTTTACATCTGAAAGTCAATGGCATTAGCTCTCAAAAGTCTTCATGCCAGCAATAGTGACTAGCGTCAACGCCGATGAAAACTCTACATGTTGACCCTGGGCATGTGCGGCTTCGTCGACACATGGCGGCAGGGCGCGTTCAATGTTGCCTTGCCCGTCACGGTGCTCAACATAGCTGTTGCCGTGCTAGTAAGCCATCTGTAGACACTGTTCAGAACAAGAGCATATTGAATATCTATCATTTGATCTGATTTTGTGCGCAACCCGCACAGATACGCCGAGCAGCAGTCCCCGGGCATTCTGGCCCGGGCTTCAAGCACGATTGGTTGGCGTGGAGGCTTTGCCATTGCTGCTGATGGTTCTGATTTTAGATACCATATCTGTGACTAGAGCTATACACTGCAATAAATATTAGCAACGAATCGATGCTTATAGGGCAGCATATTGAAGGTGGCCGTCTGACATGAGATATCTTTGTACAGTAGCTTGCTATCAGTCGAGCAGCGCGGTACAACAGCACGCAATATTTGCAGCTTTTTTGTAGCCGATGCCTTATTAAGTAAACATTATTTTTCAAGATCTGATATGAATAGATCCGGTTGTTGGCCCTGTGCTTTTTTTCTCTGTAGAATTGTCATGATGTCTTGGACCCCACGTATTGATAGCGGTGTTAGTGGGCTAGTGCTAACAAGCAGCACTAGCCCACTAACTAACACCGCTGAGACTAATCCAAGCTGTTGTCAATCGCAGTCCCCGCATCCACCAATAAATAGCGTTTTGACGCGACGCGATGACATTATAGACGACACTTGTTGCGGCACTCACAACGTCAACTCTACACTGAATAAACGTATCACCTCAATGGACCCCCCCACGATTCTTGCGCTCAAGCAAGCCTTTCTTGAGCGCACGACGCGCCAGCTGTCACAACCTCTCGCGCCGTCGCGTGCTTGGCGCAGGAAGAACGACCTCCGAGGCAGCGACCGAGGAAAGGGTGCGGATGGAACCGAAGAGCATGACCGTCTACCTCCACGAGCCGTCGACGATGCTCTTGTGCGTGCAAACCAGCTTCTCCAGCAGCATGTGCGCCGAGTGTACGCACCGCCTGCACTGCGTCACGTCGCCGAGCAGCTGGACCAGCTCTACCACGACGAGCCCGTTGAGCGCAATGACGATACAATAGACTACAGTATGTCTCCCATCCTTGAGAAAGTATAATGTGAAGCGATAATCGAAACAATGAACTAATTAAAGCCTCTACCGAGACAATGAAGGACCTGGCCCCGGTGTGGGAGGATGCTGCTGAAGCCGAGGCACTGCCGCTTGAGGCCCGCCGGTATACGGATCTGGTAGAACAGCTACAGTCCTTGTCGGCTCGGCGCGCCGAAGCCGAAGCAAGAGTTCAGAGACTGCGCGATATGGCCGCACTACTTGCAGGGCTGGGTGGCACACGAAACAACGAGGGCACGTCTGTAGTCCAAGACAACCTGGTGACAAGGGACGGCCCTGTCGAGCGCGAACTAGAACGAATGCGTCTACTGTTGGTTCGTGTAGGCGACAAGGTGGCCAGCATCTCGGAGCGGCGAGATCAAACACCAGCGGCAGTGGCAGCGGGAGTTGACGACGCAAATGTCATGGACTTTGAGGTTGTTGGCCGGAAGCGAGTACGTGCGCTAATAGATCAGTTCTAGATGGCGGGTATGCAGAAGCGCAGGGATAGATATTTCCTGTTCATTCTTGCCTTGATGATTTTACGGGCGTTTGGATAACCGGGCACATATGGATTCATGTATGGCGGCGCTGTTTTGTGATGATTATGATATAGGGCGTTCTTTTGTGTTTGGGTAATGACATCACTTTCGAGTAAAAAACACTTTCAACTAACTATGTGTTCTGCTTTTTATTTTTTTTATTTTACAAATATATTTGAGTGAAAGCAATCAAAAGAACCTTTATTTCCAACTGAACTTTGCTCCAGAGTACAGCTTTGATACACGTAGCCTACTCTAGTCAACCGCCATAACTGTATATGTACAAGTCAACTAGCTGTCGGATGTCGTCATTTGATGACATCTGACACTAGTAGGCTTGATATCCATATCCACTGCAATGATTTCATCACCTTAATAAACCGTCGGCTGCGTCATTCTTTATTCAAAACGGAGCGTCATTACATAAGCGGTATTCGTAGTCTACTACGTATGAAAATAAACTATCCTCACTATTAGACATACCTTACATAATCACACCAGTACACGCCTATGATTGGCCACATCGCCCAGGACCCGCTCGGATTTGCATCGGCATCCCCGATTGACCTTCTCCTCATTCTCCTCATCGCTGAACGTAAAGGAAGCGGCTGTGCTGAGCCTCGTTAAAGTTGCAATCAGATCGATACACGATATCAGTAGAAATCCGTTGTTTCCGAGCCTCACACAAGGGTGCAGGTTGATAGAGATAGAAGATCAAGCTCGGTTTCTAGTTCCTTTTTCATAAGTTCCCTTGCGGGAACAATTCAACGAGAGAAAACACACCCAAACACCAAAACGCTCCGCCAATCCTCCGAGCCTCCCCACAATTCCGAACGTCACCCGAACTGCCCGGAGCGCAGCCCTTCTCGCCAAACAAACGACACAATCGGCTGCACAAGACAGGTGCGTCTACGTCACAGGGCCTCGCTTATCAGATCAGCATACTTTTCGAGAGACACGCGGGAGTCGGAACTTTGTTGACGAACCCGCATTGCGCATTGGCATCAGGCCGCGCCACCATGGCCAAGCAAAGCCCTGAGATTGACAACATCACGGCGGAGGAGGCGAGCCGCATCATCCATTCGCATCGCAAAGTGCGATATGGTAAGTTATTCTCAGAGTTTTGCTTTACGGATTGGGTCTCAGATAAGGATCTCAAAGCCCAGATCTCGCAAGGATATGACAATGAGAGGGGGCCGGGATCTCGCGCTATCATATCCCGAATCGAATCACGATATCCCGTCCATAAGGTTTCATTACATTATCGATATTACCATGTGGACGTATCAGCACATTCTCCAACCGTATGATCTTTACTAATACTACCAGGCACTGCTTGCTGGCCGTGTCGCCAGCGCAAGGTCAAGTGCGACAACAAGCAGCCATGTGAGAACTGTGTCCGTCGCGACCATGCCCAGCTCTGCTCCTACAAGCCGAATCGGCCATCGTCAGGAGGCAAGGCTCAACAGCCACAACAGCAAACACAGTCACAGTCTAATCAAGGAAGCCGTGGGCCATCAGCAGTACCTGCGTCATCATCCACCACCACTGTTCCCGTGCCGCTGTCCGTTGCAGATCTCACACCGTCGTCATCAAAGAAACGCGCTTTGTCGCCGACCAGCAGCGACGGTCGGCGTACCAGTAAAGAACCGTCGGCGGATCCTATGCGCGTTGATCAGGACGCCAACGAAATGTCACGCTATCTCGGACAGAACAGTATTCCTGCCCTTCTCCGTGAACAAGCATCACCCGGCCCCAGCGATCCTGATGACGGCACCGGCGGCGTCGAGTATATTCGCCAAGACATGCGGTCGATCCTCGGTCTCGACAACTCGGCCCCATTCCCGCTCATGTCACCACGGCACCTTGACCGACTGACACTCGACATATCAGCTGAGCTTCCGTCGGATCGCGAGGTGATGAAGCTCTTCCACGCCTACAAGGAAGTGCCGCATCCATTCTGGGGTTTTGTGCTCGACATTGACGCTCTCGAGACCAAGCTCATGGTGTACCTGGAGGAGCGCGCAAAAAACGCAAAAAACTCGGCGAAAGCATCAAAGCCCGTGTCGGCGTCCTGGCTCGCCATACTCTTTGCTGTACTAGCCGTCGGCTCGCAGTATCACGACTCACCCTACCATATTCGCACGCGTGACTCGCAAAAGTATATTCAGATTTCGTTCCACTTTTTGCGCGTTGGCAACTTCCTGCTGCGACCAAACTTTGACTCCATCCAGGCGATGCTGATGACGAGTTTCGTGCTGCTCAACGACATGAAGGCCGAAGCGTCCTGGGCCCTATTGGGACTAACGACACGCCTCGCCCAGTCCCTGGGACTCGATCGCGGTCAAACGTATGATGGCCGCGAGACGCCTGATTTCCTCAAAAAAGACCATTTGCGCCGGGCGCTATGGTGGACATGTGTATGGCACGATTGCCTGACATCGTTGTCGTTTGACCGTACGCCGATGACAGCCCATTCCATCTGCCCAATCCCGCTCGAAAGTCATGCTGCCGAGGGCTGGAAGTATCTCGAGGGCATGTACCACCTGTGCCAGATTATTGGTAACCGACTCAGCCCTGAACAGACGGCAAATGTTACATACGCCAAGATTCTCGAGAACTGCAAGGTCGTCGAGGATATTCGCGACAAGATGATCCCGCAGCTCCGCAGCAAAGAATCCTGCCGCTCGGCCATTGACCGCCTGCACTACTATGCCATCCGTCTTCACACGTCCTTTGTTGTATCTGTCTGTTGTCGCCCGGCCCTGCGTCGCGGAGAGAGTGCACATCTCGATTCCGAACAAAAGAGCTTCTTGGCCGACAAGTGCAAGGCCAACCTCACCGAAACTGTACGCATGTTCTTGGCAATGCACCAGTTGTCGGTCATTCCCACACGGTCGTGGGCGTTTACATACCACGGCCTGTCATCAGCCGTGCTTCTCGGTATTCTTGGCGAGACAAAGGCCGATCCCGAAGTACGTGGTCTGCAGGGCGACTTGATCGATGCACTGTCTGCAACGGCTGCTAAAGAAAAGACTCCATCGCCGCCATCACACATCCCTCGTACAGACCGGGATATCGAGCTGTCGGGCCCCCTTTCGCGTGCACTAACGGCGCTCAAAAACATTTACGACCACGGCCACATTGCGGGTCCGGCTGGAGCTAAAGCTGCTGCAGCTGCTGCCGGTAAAAAGGAGGACCCGGGCGGTATATTGTCTGCCCAAACCATCCTGTCAACAGGCACTGCAACTGGTGGTTTGAATCTCGGCGGCGGAAGCACGCCCCTGCAGCATCTTGTACACAACGGCCACAACATGGCCCTGGCCACTGGCACAACGACACCAACAACGGCATTGATCAATGCAACCGACGCACAGTTTGCACGTGGTGTCCAAGCCAGTCTCGACCCACACCAGGACGCCGCCCTCGCCATGGCCGAAATGCAAAACGGCAGTCTCGATATGGGGTGAGTTTTCGTATTAAAAAAGCCTTTGTTGTTGTACATAACTAACAGTGCAGACTCTTCCCCGGCTTGACGCAGCCTACAGGAACGCTGCCTGACTTGAGCGGTGTTGATGCGTCTGGATCGACATATCTGTCGCCCATGGATCTTTACGATCAGATTTTCTGGGGTAGGTTTTTCGAGTGAATTCTAGTAAACTTTCGTCATTCATTTTCTACAAGACTGTCGTTGTGAAGCCATGGCTGACTTTTCTCTTTTCTCTCTTCCCTTTTGTTGTTCTACAGAGAACCCCGAACCCTGGAACGTCGGTTCCGACTCGATGAACTTTGATTTTATGGCCCAGCCGCCACCCGGCCAGGCCCAGCAGCAGTTTTACTTTTAGAAGTAAGCTATAGCAAGGGCACAGTTATGAGGATTTTCAGACAGATATCCTTTAAAAAAAGACAGTCAACATCCCGCAACAGCACGGCCTAAGTATGGATATCCCGTGTACATTTTCCTTGAGTTTCTAAAAGTTGTATCCAAAAGTCTGCTTTCTTGGCCACCGCCTTTAATGGCGCTTCTTGTTCCAGAAAAGATGTCGTCTCCAGGTTTTTGTTTCGATTCTTTTCGTCATTTTCTGTTACTTTTTCAGTCTCGATCATGTCTCTACGTCTTCATGTCTTTTGTTTGCCATCTATATTTCCATGTACAAGTATCCAAAAGGTTGTCGGTCAAAATGTATTAGTATACTTTGTATTTGCATCAGAATGTTATTTCCATTTGATTTTGTAATTGATATTGTTTCTCTTATTTCTCTTATTTATTCTATATGAATTCTCGTATTCATCACCTTCCTTTTTAGCTTGTGAGAGCCTTGGCTTGTTATTTGAATGTACTTGAGAAGTAATCGGGACATGCAAAAAGCATCACGTGATGTATATTCACACGCAAAAGCTACTACCAATCGGTTTCCGTCGGCACCAAGCACTTGGCACGGCCTCGACCATGTCTGGTGATAAGCAATAATCGAGAATCTATTGGTGGGCACTCGTGATGTCTGTCTTGTAAGAGCGGCCAACTGACCCGCACTTGTGTATTTTGACATTTGATTTTGTTTGATTTCATGCATAATTTGTTGGCTTCATTTTCATTCTCATTCTCATTTTCATCTCCGTCATTCGCCTCGCTTTTGAACAAGAAAATGGATTTGCCTGTTGTTGACCTCGATGTGTTCCGGGCAAACGCCAGCAACGACACTCTTTCACCCGAAGTGCTGGCAGAGTGCCGCAAGGCTGCCGAGGCTCTGATCGAGTATGGCGCGTTGGTGCTGCATGACTCGCGCGTGGCTGAAGAAGACAATGAATCCTTCCTGGACCTGCTCGAGACATACTTTGCCCAGCCCGACGAGACTTTGCGCAAAGATGAGCGCCCCGAGCTTGGATATCAGGTTGGCGTGACCCTTGAGAACACGGAGACGCCCAAGTGTGCCGTTGACGAGCCGTGCCTCGATGTCATTGAGCGGCTGGCACCGTCGGAGCGGCCACTTGACATCTCGGGCCACCACCCCGACCCCAAGTGCCGGTTCTTTTGGCGCATGGCCGAGCTGCCACCTTACCCTACTGCGTACCCCGGCCTGAATGCAGAAAATGTTGTTCCAGAGACAGAAAATGCAGAGATTCGCGACAAGTGGACGCCTGTCATGAATCAATGGGGTGCTGCCATGAAAGCAGCGTATGTTAATAGGCATCTGTGATACCGAATTTCTGGAGATGTGTACTAATTTCATAGGGTTACTGGATGTGCTGAAATGGCAGCCATTGGACTGGGACTCCCGGCCAAGACCTTTAGCGATGCTGGTCGTTATGGGTACGTTCCTTGATTCCCGCTATACGGCTGACCTTTACTAACGAACAGTCCTCACCTGTTGGCGCCGACGGCATCGGATCTTGACAAGTACGGTGAAAAAGACACCATTCTTGCCGGCTTCCATACTGACCTCAACTTCTTGACAATTCACGGCCGCTCACGCTTTCCTGGTCTGCACATTTGGGGACGCAACACTGGCAAGCGTATTGCCGTCGCCATCCCGCCCGGCCGCCATCTGCTCGTGCAGGCCGGCAAGCAACTCGAGCACTTGACGGGTGGTCTTGTCAAGGCCGGCTTCCACGAGGTTGTTGTGACGGAAAAAACCCAAAAGGTCATGCAGGCACGCAAGGCGGCTCACCCCGACCGACCGCTGAACCGGATTTCGTCGACGTTTTTCTGGCACTTGGCCTCGGACGTGGATCTGGCACCACTGCCGGCACTGGCCGAGCGGATCCAAACGCTCAAGGCTGCAAAGGCAAAGGCAGGGCTAGATGAGGGTGCTGCTGTCGAGTACCAGCCGATGAAGGTTGGCCAGCAGGTTCAAAAGTAAGTTTTCTGAGAAACACTGTGAGATGAGAAGATCAAGTATGCATAGTTACTAACAATCTAGCGAACTTAAACATATTGCTTTGATGGCATAGTGTGTTGATATATTGCAGCAATCACGAGTTATGAACCTTGAACCTAGTAAAGCCAATCAGAGCATCTATATCCATCCTGAATCTTTTCGTGACATAAGTCAAGCTCGTAATCGCAAGGCTATTAATGCGTCTGTCGAATTGCATAGCTAGCATATTCTATCAGACTTATTGAGGGGTATCAAAGACAATAATCAAGACTCTCGGCACCAACTCATATGTCATGTTAGTGGCTTATAGCTTCTCACTATGAATATTCAGCGACACAGCTTCCAGGATCGTTGAATGACGAAACTGCTCTAATACTTCTTTTGCTATTGGTGTGGTGCAGCTGTTGAGGTGTGGCTCTCGTCATTTGCGCACGCCATGGTGCATTCGAACTAAGCAATCACGCTCACTGCCCGACTGCTGCCCACCCATCTTCCGGTGATGCACCACCGCGTCCGCTTACACGTCTGGCTTTTCCAATTCGGGTAATTCTCGCATACCTGTCCGCAACGGCTGCATCCCATGATATTCCCGGTTTATCTATTCTTTTCTTCCAGCTCTTTGATTCGTACTGCATCTTGTTGCATCTGCATCGGTGCCGTTACCGGCTGACAAAATCTTGGGGTATCTCTTATATGCGACAACAGGATGGTGTGTGCTATGATGTGCAAAAATGGCAGATGGCATAATGAGTAGCTCTAGGATATCGGCAGTTTTGAAGTCGAGTTTGTCAGCAGTCAAAGGCGCTGGATATATAAGGTATGATGGGTGCTAGTTCCGCTCTCTTTTGAATATCTTCCAATACACACAAACAACAATGTCTACTACTACTGTTATCACCAAGACGCAAGAGAGCGAGCCTATCAAGCTCAATCTCGCCTACGACGAGAAGCTGCACAACGAGGTAAGCTCCAGCCACATTGTACAATGGGGGAAAAAAATCTAACTAGATAGTACAAATATGCCGAGTACCTTCCAGTCTACGATGAGGTTACAAAGCTGCCGCCACTGCAGCCCTTTGAGTTTCACGACCGTGGACTCGTTGCCAATAAGGACAAGGTGAACCTGCTTCCAAAGGACCCTGCTTCTGGAGTCGTAGTCACCCGTCTCACACCGTCTATCGGCACTGAGATCCGTGGTCTCCAGCTGTCCCAGCTCAACGACCTGCAAAAAGATGAGCTCGCTCTGCTGATTGCCGAGCGCGGTGTGGTCGTCTTCCGTGACCAGGACTTCAAGGACATTGGCATCGAAAAGCAAAAGGCGTTTGCTCGCTACTTTGGCCCGCTGCACATCCACCCTACGGGATCGCACGTCAAGGGCCACCTTGAGTACCACAACATCTACTTGGGTCCCGACAATGAGTACCGCGCAACCTTCCGCGGCAACCGCCTGACATCGACCGGTTACCACTCGGACGTTTCTTATGAGCATCAGACCCCTGGTATCACGCTGCTGGCTCTGCTGAGCGTGCCAGAGACCGGTGGCGATACTGCCTGGGCGTCGGCCACTGCTGCCTATGAGCGCCTGTCGCCGCCAATTCGCACTTTGCTCGAGGGTCTCCGCGCCGAACACAGCGGCTTTCCGCAGGCCGAAAATGCCCGCCGTGACGGCCACTTCGTGCGCCGCGAACCCATCAAGACGGACCACCCCATTGTCCGCATCCATCCGGCGACAGGCAAAAAATCGCTGTTTGTCAACCCTGGCTTCACCAAGCGCATCATCGGTCTGAAGCAGGAAGAGTCGGACGCTCTGCTGCAGCTGCTGTTCAAGCACATTACGCTGGGCCAGGACTTCCAGGTGCGCGTCAAGTGGGAAGAGGGCACAGTCGCACTGTGGGACAACCGCGTCACATCGCACACGGCGATCAGCGACTATGACGTGCACAACCCGCAGGAGGGTCTGCGGCACGGCATCCGGCTGACGTCGCTGGCGGACAAGCCGACTGGTGTTAACGGTCTTGAGTCGACCTGGTAGTGTAATTGCAGTATATCAAGTAACACCACATGAGTAATAAATGAATATATATGCCAAGAGTACATGCTATGCGTATCGTATCAAGACTAGTCTAGTCTAGTCGTCGAATCCACCCCAGTCATCGTTTTCATCCTTCGCAGGCTCCTCTGTAGATGTAGGCGCTACTAAAGTTGCTGCAGCAGTCTTCTTCTTCCTGTTCTTCCTCTTCTTCTTCTTGGGCTGTGCGCTATTAGCCTGTCCATTGTCCTGGGCTACTGCAGAAGCTGACCCGTCGTCCTTGACAAAGGCAGCCACGAAGAATCCCATGACACCGAGATCGTCGTTTGCATATGAGCGGATGCACGCATCAGCAACAGCTGCAGGGTCGATCTCTTCGGTGTCCTCGTCCTTGTCTTCATCTTCGTCATCCTCAACCTTGGCAGAGGCAGTATCACCACGGACAGGCCAGGCACGCATACCCGCCACCTGCTCATCGCGTCGCAACAACCGCCACCGGCCTCCTTCAGAGTTTTGCTTGTTAACTGCGCGCAACGCCTTGACTACGACCTGCTCGTTCTCCTGTGCATGGATCGAGCATGTCGAGTAGGTTACGCGCTTGGCTGCGGGGAAGGTAAACGAGCGCAGCAGAAGAGACAGCTGAAACGAAGCGAGTGCTTCGAGACGTTCTTTGGGATCTTCCGGGATCTCTTCTTCCTTCTCTGCGTCCTCCTTATCATCGCCGCCATCTTTGTCTTCTTCCTTGGCCTCTTCCTTGGCCTCCTCTTTGGACGCCTCACTATTGCCACGCTTCCGCTTTTTATTCTTGCCGTTCTGCAGCGGTGTTGTCGGCTTGGGCTTGGTCTTGAGTGGTGGCGGTGCCTTGGGCAGGTGCAGTGTTGGCATGGCATCACGGCCGACGATGCCGCTGCCAGAACAGCTGGGATCGAGCAGAAGAGCACTGACTTTCTGATAGCGCTCGTCCTTGGGGTTAACCTTCATGAAATCCTGGCTACCGCTAACCGTAACATAGTTCTCAAGTGCACCAGCCTTGAGCTGCATGTTCTCCAGTGTCTTGGAACGGAAGCTGTCCTTCTCAAAAGCAAAGACCTGGCGAGGAGCTTGTGTGGCGTCGGCAGCAGAGCATTCCTTTAGAAGTGCAGCAAGATGGCTCGTCTTGTTTCCGGGTGCTGCACAGGCATCGATTACATCACCTTGAACAGAGGCTGGGTCCAGCAGGTACGCTGGGAAACAGGATGCCTTGTCCTGAAAGATGATGGCGCCAGACTTGTAAGCATCGCAGCGCGTCAGATCCATAGTCGAGGATGACGACATGAGCGGCACGGCCACAAGGTTGGGGACGTGCTCGTCAATGTATATCCGCGGTGCGTATGCTTTGAATGTGGAGGCAGACTTCTCATTGTCGCCTTCGCTGCCAAACAATTCCTTGATCGTTGCTGCCCGCTCGTAGCCCGCAAATGTTGTGGCCAACTGCTCCTCCAATGTTGTCTTGAGCGTGTTCACACGCACCCAGCGCGTCGCCGCCGCCAATGATGACGACGACACATCCTTGAGCACATCGCGCTCAACCATGGCGCGCAGCTCGACAAGGTTGGCCGCGCGCCGGCGCACACGCACACGCGCCAGCTCTGATGCGAGACGCGCCTTGTGGCGTTCAACGGCCATGCGCAAGCCGTGGTTTGCGGGCAGCTGGATAGCTCCGCCCTTGCCAACTAGCAAGTCGTGGACAAGTAGCAGCGCAAGTGTGGGTGTGGGCAGCGTGCGGCGCTCGAGCATCAAAAGGTCGGCGCGGTCGATAACTTCAGCAAGGACGGCACTCCATTTGCACGACTCTGCGGCGAGGGCGTAGATCTGGGCTGGCGGAATGACATTTTTCTTTCCTTTCTTACCGTCGTTCTTTCCAGCCGGCTTGCCCTTGGCATCTTTGCTGGCGTCTTTGCTACCGGCTTTGCTGGTGTCCGGCTTGGTGTTGTCGCGACTCCGAGGGCCAAAGATGCGCGTCTGGAGACTACCGCCGTCAGATGCTGGGGCGTTCAGAGCGGTCGCAGCCTCATAGTAGAGAGACATATTGGCAGTGTCTTTATGTCTTTCCCAAGTGATAAATGAGAATAGACGATATTGTATATGAGACGAGCTGAGATGAGATGAGAATCTCGAAATAAATATGGAATTTTCTTTACTTGGGTCAAGTACCCAAAAAGGTTTAGCGCTGCAGCACCTATCGTCAGTAGCTCATCACTGTGGAGCCACCGTGTAAGTGAAGGTAAAGTGGTGTTAAATTAATTCGATTAGAATTGAAAGATTAATGGCTTTTATGCTAACTAGACATATACAACCCGATGAAAATGATATAGTACAATGAGAAGAGATCTTGCCCCGGATTCTCTTAACGCCGCCCGGAGCCAACACCACCTTGGTGATGAAAGGCATACATTTTAAAAGTTGATAAAAATACAAATAAAAGTCGAGAAACCAATTTTACATGACCTCACCCCGTTCGTAGCCTTGTGGCTTGGCCAGTGGGTTGGGGACTTCACTGCCGGCCTTGTAGACACTGACAAAGGGGTTGGGGTCGGCCTTTTGGTCGAGGTTGCCGAGCGTGTGGTTTACGCCGCGGTGGCTGGCTTCGTCAGCACGGATGTACAGAATCAGGTCGTGCATCGTGCGCTTGCCCTCGGGCATGTTCCAGTATCTGATTGCGATCTCGGGAACCTGGAACTTGGGGTCGGACCAGGCCGGCAGGCTGCCCTCTTCGATCTCGGCAAGGCACCGCGTGTAGGTGTGCACGGCCTCTTCCTCAAGGTAGCCCACAAAGCGGTGGCACACGCGCGGGTTGACGAGGTACCAGAAGAACATGGTATTGAAGTAGACACCCTGGGCACCCAAGATCATGAGCTTCATAAACCAGCCGGGCTCGCACATTTTCATAAACGTCAGCAGATGCATGCGTTCGTTGTACGACTCCTCGAGCAGCGACTCGATCCAGCCATTGTCGCGCTTGAGCCGGCGGATGGAATGAAGATGCCGAAGCATACCGGCTACCATTCCGGGGACACCGGCAATGCTCTCCAGGAAGATAAACCGAATCATCCACTGTGCCTCTGTCAAGGGCTTATCTGCGGCAACGGCTGTGGTGGGGTTCTTTTTATCGGAGTTTTGGTCGCGGCGCATACCCGTGGCCGTGTCCATGCCCCAGCGGCAGATACGCATGAGACGCCACGCAATACGGTCGCCAATGGTCTCGGGAGCACGGTGACCAGGTCTTACGGCGAGCATCTCAGCCTCAGAGTAGCCATGATGAGGCCAGGCCGGTGGTGTTTGGCGAATGTGTTCTGTCTCCTGGACCGGAAAGAAGTCCCGCATGCGGGCAGCGGACGTTGTCGAGAAGGAAGACTTTGAAGATGTTGGCGGTTTTGATGAAGAAAGAGAAGCTTGAAGAGGTGTATGGAGGGACGAGCAAAAGACTGGGATTGCAGTGCGAGCCAGTTGTCGGCTGATGAACTGGGGCCCCAGGGTAGAGGATGTGATTCTGACAGTCGTCATTATATTTGTGTTGTTTGAGTGTTGTATGTTTCAATACTGTATATAAAGTAGGAGTAAGACTTGGGTCAGAATGGATGTCGAAAGAGGTTGATGCCTGAGAGGTGCCACACGAAGACCCTTTATATCTTATATTCCGATGCCTTTAAAGTCAGCAGAAAACACACGGATTACGGTTTGCCTTGAGCATTGCAGTGACACCAGTCGGTACTTTAGTGAAAGACCAGTCATACATGCACTGAAACCCCGAGAATAGTCCAGCAGACATACTAAAATTACTAGCTACGATTCGGAGAATTCAGCTCAATTTGCCATTGTCGGTGATTAGCATCAGGCACTAAACTCCCATGTTCCTGGATGACGCCAAGAACAGAGAAAACTGTTTGTTTTCCACTGAATGTGATTGGTCTCTCTCTTCAATATACAAACATAAGATACTCTTAATCCTTGCTCAAAGCTGCAGAGATACATGCGCGACTCGTATGTGAGAAGTCCGTTGCGTGTATTGCCATGCATGACGGTTGGCAACAAAGTGCTCCAAGCAGTATGGCAATTCTCGGGATCCAAGCAGTCAGACAGAAAGAGAATGACTCAATCATGCTCACGCAAAAGCAACTGCAAGCCTACGTAGAGACGAGAATATCTAGGAAGTAAAGTGGATGATGAGCAAGATACGACGGAAAACATGAATACGAGGGCTGATGCAATAGACAAGTGCTATTGAAATTGAGATGACAAGATTTCCAATACGGAGTAGGAAGATAATAAAATTAGTCACTGTCAAACATCGGGTGGGCACTAATCGTTGGCTATCGGGAACCAACAGCGAAAACCGAGATGTCAATTGGGAATATTTAAAGGAATAAAACGGGTGGCTGGGATCAAAAAAGACTTTATTTAGTTAGACATTGAAATATCCAGGGAAGAATCCAAAGAAATTGAATTGACAGACATGGGGGTTAAGAAAAGAAGCCGGTAAAGCAGAGGGGAGGGTTTAGTAATAAAAGATATAATTTTGCAGTACAGGCTACTAGCGGATGAATGTTGATCTCAGCCTCGTGTCAGCAACAATTGTGCCTGAATTTGTTTGTCTATTTTGAAAAGATAGGCGACGGTAAAGGTGAAGTGAATGATAAGTTCAGGTTAATTGGGGTCACGTGGGTGTCTTTCGGATTGTCTCGGGACGCCAGGAATGGGTATTGTAGAGCTTAGCAGCACTTAAGCTAACAACAAAGCCCGCCTCGTAGGGCAGTCCGTGTTGTTTTCGTCTACGAGCTTGAGCTGAGACCAAGCAACAGAATATTCATCAGAATTTGATATCACGAGGACATTAGACTTTTCAGTCCATGATTTATCGATTTCTGTATTTTACTATTCTCATTTTCAAGTTAGCTTTAATTCATTCCTGATATCGCCTTCCAAATACACATCAAGAATGATATGAAGCTTCTTAGTATGACTTGCTTGTCAATTTATTGCTTCAAATAACTGAAAATAACTGAAAATAACTGGATACCGTAGGCATAACTTGGTGATGTTTTTGATGAAGTTGCAGAATAAATTGCACTTAGTCGATATATTTTTCAAATTATTTGTCGGATTTTTGTATTTCAGGGGGATGTGTGTTTTTTTTTTTTTTTTTTTTTTTTGCTTTGGATTTTAGCGAAAATAAAAATAAAATAAAATAAATTATACCCATATGCTAACAAAAATCATTGTTGAAATGGGCAACATTATTTACAACAAACCAGCAGTAGAAATAAGTGTACCGAAATCAGAGTAAAACAAACAGCAATCAGCTCTGATACTGACTCACGATAAACCACATGTAGTATATATGACATCATTGCAGTAATTCCCCGCAGTGCCTAGAGTGGTAGGCACGCAGCGGGACTAAAGTGTGGCTGCCGCAAATACTTTAAATAGATTTTCCATTTGGGTTTGGTAGTAGACAAACAACTAAGACGGAAGGAACGACCGAGACAAGGCTTATTTAATAGCCGCGTGGTATCATTGATCACAACGACAGAAAAGAGCAGACATCCTATCTAGAGAATCACGACCCAGGGAACCCGATAGATTGACGCGCACATCGTTCTTCTTGTCTTTCTCTACCCACTCTTATCTCTCTCTGGCCTCTCTACACTCCCCATTTCTAGCCCTGTGAACAATCTCCTGGCAGGCTCTTGTCAATCAGCTTCCGCCGCCGTCGCCGTGCGTATAAAGCGATGTTGCCAAGACGCTGGTGTTCCTTGTGTGCACATCGCCGCTAATTATCAATAATAGTTGTTGATTGTTTACTGATAGGCTACTGATTATCCATCACTTCCTTAATTGATCAGCAATCGACAGATGTCGACTGGTAGCAACAACACAGATAGCTAGATGGCACCCTGTCATGTAGGCATAGTAGTATGAACGATACTAATCAGTGATAGGCAAATGACAGTGATTTTCTGCAGCGGCTGTTGCTGTGATGGAGGGTATTTCACATTGCGCAATCCCTAGCCCGGCCGCATCATGGAGTACATATGTCAGTCTCCCCCACGTCCGGCAATGGCACAATTATATCCTGCAGCTCACAGATCGAATGACCCGCAGCCGAGATCCGGGCAGTGAAACAAAAGGCGCATCTCGGAGGTTATATGTGGAATACAACAATCGCGAAAGCCAAGATTTAAAGAGAGGACCAACCCGACGACGACTGTGATATCATTTTGATAAAACAATAGCATTTCTCAGCATGTCGCAACCGCTTGATACCGAAGCCGGGACGGCGATCCAGTATGAAGAAAAGGACCTGAATACCGCATCTTCAGACCAGGGACCGGATATCGCTGCCGGCAGCAGCGACGAGCTGCACATCGTCGACCGCAATGGCCACTTCACCAACGGCAGCAAGTCTGAAATTACTGGATACGATGCCGAGCTTATGGCCGCCCGAGTCACGCTGAGCGCCGAAGAGGAAAAGAAGCTGCTCCGGCGCATCGACTGGCACCTGCTGCCTCTGCTTGCCATCATGTATATGGTCAAGACCATTGATGCCTCCAATGTATCCAATGCTCGTATCATGGACAAGGGAACACCCCGGAATATCATGACCGAGCTCAAGATGACGTCCAATGACTATAACCTCGTCAACACCGCATACTATATTCCCTATATTCTTGCCGAAACGCCATCCAACCTGCTTCTCAAAAAGTTCAGTCCGTCGGTGTGGCAGGCTCGCATTATGATCAGTTGGGGTGCTGTTCTATGTGCCCATGCCGCACTCAGGAACGCCGGCGGTCTATATGTCGTCCGTGCCCTTCTGGGCCTGTTTGAGGCCGGTCTGTGGCCCGGCCAGATGCTGCAGATGTGCTACTGGTACCGGCCCGATGAATTGGCGCCGCGTATCGTTTGGGTGACGCTTCTCGGCAATTTTAGTTCCGTCATCAGTGGTCTTTTGGCATTTGCCTTCAATGGTGTCACCACCAGTGGCCTCTCGGGATGGAAATGGTGAGCCTCGCCTGCCTTCCTCACCTATATCTGATCCTTGCTAACAGTCAAGGCTTATCCTCACTGAGGGCATCTTCACCATCTTCCTCGGCCTCGTTGTCTACTTTTACCTTCCTGACTGTAAGATCCCTCTTTTATTTTCGCAATATTACCTCGTAAAAATTATTTTACTGACGGCCAGTCCCGGACACATCAAAATGGCTGAATGACCGCGAAAAGGCCTTTATCCAGGCCCGCCTGCCGCGTAATGCCCCTCGAGCTGCCGAGCTGCACTTCAACTGGCGCGAGTTTATCACGACACTCAGGGACTTGCGGCTGTGGCTCTTCCTCGGTTGTTGGGCCTTTTACACCATCGGTACCACTGGCCTCACATTTTACCAGCCCACCGTCATTGCCAACCTCGGCTTCACGTCGATCGGCCGTGCGCAGCTGCTCAACATCCCGCCGGCCGTCTTTGCTTGCGCTCTCACTATCGTCTTTGGTATCTTTGCCGATACAGGCCGCCTACCTCAGCCGTCCATCCCGCTCTTCTTCATGGTTGTTATCCTCGCTTGCTATGTTGTTGAGTACACATTCCCTAGCACCGGCGGCGTTTATGCCGCGACTGTGATCGCTGGTGGTTTCTCGAGTGCATGGTACACCATGATGTGGCCGTGGCGCGTGCAGACGACGCAGGGCGCGACCGGGTCGGCATTTGCTATTGCTTTTGCTAACAGCTACGGTCAGATTGGTGGTGCAGTTGGTGCGCATCTGTTCAACTCGCGTTATGCGCCGCACTATTCGACTTCGTTTGGTATTGCCATGGGCTTTATCGGCGCGGCAATTGTGATGAATCTAGTGACGTGGTGGTTTACGCGGCACGTCGATGTCGAAACGCGCCGTATCAAGCGTGCGCGCAAGGCAGCCCTCAAGACCAACCAGGCCGTTTTGGACGATGTTGATATCAGACAGTAGACAGCTCTGATTTCATTATAATCTTCGTTTCGGGTGCTAGTACTCATGGAATGGCTAGACGCACTGTCACTTGGATATCACAAGGCATGTCCGTTTTTCATTTGCTTTTGCATTACGCCAATGTGATATCTCGATAAGATGCTATCAGGATCTGGTGCCGAAGACAATAGAGCTAAACAGGCCACTGCTATTGTATTAGACATGAACATCACGCAAAACTTTGACAATTTCGATTTCAATACGGAGGTTAAATTTTCAAAAGTCACCAAACACTTGGCTGTTTTCAGCATAAGTCGAAGCCAGCCGCCGGAGTGTGTATGGTCAAGTAGAAAAAGAAGTAGTATATACTTACAGAACTCATCTTGCTGCCCATGTGATCGCGCGCCATTGTTATCTCCCTATAGCTTGTTATCTATGCTTATCTCTTTGTCCCCCTATCCAGCCCAGGTCCTCGTCCTTTGTCATTGACATTCGTCAGTTCACCTCTGCATCTTCAATTTTGTTACCCATATGTAAAAAGAAAATGAAAACAATAGGTGCATACCCCGCATTCAGAGTCCGCATACTTAGTATTTGCAAACTAAGTTTGTGTCGAGGATGAGATGTCAATGGTGGTCTCTGGTCGTGCATTGGTATTAATGACCCGATGACTTGTTTCGTGACAAAGTCTGCATACGCATCGGTGCTCTGTAAATGTATGTGTCTCGTTGACTAGATACAATACATCCACGGACATGACGTAATTCTACAAAATTCAAAATGCTACAGATCTAGAGATCTCATGCGCCTAATGAAGTATCTACTGCGTCTACCCGTGATCTGGTACACACTCCCCGACTTATCTCGGCGATATTATAAACTTGTATGGTTGTCATGTGTCGTATGTTTGTTCTCTTGATGAATTCCTCTTTGTTCCATTGCTTCCTTCGCATGGTCTTGCCTGTATGGAACCTGATCGGCACCATACAGGTGCACGCGGGCATTCGACATGCGACATGCGGGAAGTCTACAAGTGGTAGTGCAACATACTTTGTTTAAAAATACATGAATATACAACTAACAGGACAAGCATCGCCAATCCCCACACTCTTCTTGTCATATGTAGATCTCTCTCCAAGATGGTTGACAATGTATGATGAAAAGTACAAAATCCTCTTTACTACGGACTAGAGCCGGCTCTTTGGTTGCACTACCGCCCATCATGTGGAATACCCTCGGAACTGTCTACTTGTGACTCTATGATAGTTGGCGATATTCATCAAGCAATGATTTTCATGCTCCTCGACAATATAATATGGTATTACAAAAATATTCGCGTTAGTATCGGGACATTTTATACTATTCGAGGCAAGCTTACCGTGGATACCGGATTGCATGTCTTATTTAGAGTTTGGCCTGCAAGTGTTGTCTGTTGACTACTTCCCCCGCAGAATGTTGATGCCGTTGTGTTTATCGTTTTCCTTTCCCGTTTTCTTTGCCTGGGTTTCTCATAGAAAGTAGTAATATAATCTCATTACTACTTGTTATAATTCTTATCTACTATCATCTATTATCGCTTATCTACCGTCATTATCTGGACATCTAAACCCTTTTAGGTTATTCTTTGCAGCTTTGAGTTCGGGGATGTGAGTCTACAGCGATTTTGTTGCATTTTACACTTAATATTCTTACACTTAATATTCTTGTACTTGCGTATAATAGATACAGTAGATAAGATATAATATCAGTCGTTTGTTAGGTGAGTAGATATCAGTTGCTATTAATTGTTGTCCCTAGCATTGTCGTCGCCGACTGTATATTCTTATCTCTTCGCCGCTCCGCACAAACCCACCCCGTCACTTTTATATTGAGGCTTTATCTTTTTACAGAGGATAGCTGTAGAAACTGGGAAGCTTTATTTCACTTGTCTCTATCCGCCCTGTGCGTATGGTCATTCTCACCACCTATACGAATTGATCCTCTTTTCTTATCTATCAAATCAATCAAAGAACAATTGATGCGTAGCTCAGGGCCCCCGTCGTACTTGACTCCGGTTTCGACAACGCCAATGCCCAATTTTGGGTAGGCTTCTACGCCGCCCCAGAGTGAATACTGAATAGTGCCCGAACCACGGTCAGTACCTTTGCCATCCCAGACATCCCGCTACACTGCAGGTGTCACCAATTTGCCGCACTTCGTTATCTCTACACTTGCAGATCGGCAGCCGACCTTCCTATCTTTCATATCTTACGTCGCTTGTACCTGGTTTCTTCTACTTCTCGGAAAAGAAAAAGAGCAAGAAAGAGAAAGAGAATAAAACATGACGACTCGACTTTCTACACGACTAAGCGGATGCGGCCAAAATGTCCCCGTTACGTTGGTTCCGCTGGTAGCCACTGCTCTTGAAGATAGCCACGATCAGTCACTGTCATCGTTCATAGTCACTGTCTGTGTGTATGATTTCTGGTGATGTGATGAATTAAACCATGTGGCCATAGGGCCAGCTACCGTAAACGGACCTTTCGTCTTGCCTTGATCTCCGATGGCTCGGCAGTCTTGAATATCAGTCGGTAAGTCTGAAAGAGTCTTGCTTGTAAGTCGTAGCGTCTAACCGAGGAGCTCCATTATCCAATCGAGCTCAAGATGTAATTATATTCATTATATATAACACATCTATCCCTTTTTGAACTGATGCGGTCTTATCTTTTGCTTCTTCTCTCGCAAGCCAAACAGACAACTGGTCTCCTCTCTTGACGGTGGTTTTTCACTAGTTCATCTTTTGTCTTCTTATATTGAGCTCTCACTATTCCTTGACCTTTTTCATCCCCTTCACGATGAAGTTCCCTGGCTTGATCGCGCTCGGCGTCCTGGCTGCCCAGGAAGTTGTCGCTGCGCCGACATCCAAGACCACCAAGCAGGGCCATGCCCACGGCCGCAAAGCCATGGTCGATATTATTAACGGCAAGGCCAAGTCCAAGCACTACGCCAACGGCACCTCGGCTGCCTCTTGCGCCAACTCCAACGCCACCACGGTCACTGCGCCCCGCAAGAACATCTGGGCTTCGCTGACTGGCGTCGAAGCCTCGTCGGTTGTTGCTTGGCTGTTTGACCAGCCCGAGCTGAACCTAACGACCTCGGAGAATGCCACTTCTTGGGATAACACCATTCTTCTCGTCGAGGTTATGCCTCCGAACAAAACAGATGCGCTCCCCTACCTCAACGGCAGCTGCAAGGCCCCCCCTGCCCGTTACGCTCACGTTGTGCTTGACAACCGCGCCACGGATGAGCCCACCTATCAGGACATTCTGGTCGGCCCTCTACCCCTAAACAACTCTACCATTGCTTGGGAGCCGCTGACTTTCCCCTTCAACAAGGACAACAATACTGGCACCGTCCGCAACCTGGGTGCCGACGACGACGATGCTCTGTACTCGGACTGGCTCAACGTTATCGGTGCCTCGATTGCTGACATCACCCTAGACCTGTGGAACGGCACTGCCATGGGTCTCGACAACGACACCCTTGATATCTGGGGTATTGACCCCCTGTGGCAGGAAGACGGCCGCGTTGTCCGCTGGGACACGTTCTGGAACTACCCCACAGACGAGTTCGACGCCGAGACGCTGCTGCCACTTGGCCTCTTCTTCAAGTCCGACGTCACCGGCCGTGACCCCAGCCAGTGGTCGCTCGAGGGCTGGCTGTACAACGACATTTTCTACAACACCACTGAGGAGTTCCGCGCTGCTTACAACTCTCCCGATTTCGTCAAGCTGGCTCCCAACGTCGGGGGTGCCTGGGTCCGCACTGATCGCACCGGCCCTGATGAGCCGTTTGATGAGCTCTACCCTCCTACCATGATCCAGCCCGCAGGCTCGCGCTTCTCCGTCGACGAGTCTGAGAACTATGTTGAATGGATGGGCTTCAGCTTCTACATCTCGTTCAACCGCGATACCGGCATGGCTCTACACGACATCAAGTTCCGCGGCGAGCGCATCCTGTACGAGCTGGGTCTGCAGGAGGCTCTTGCTCACTACGCCGGTAACGACCCGGTGCAGTCGGGTACCGCCTACCTGGACACTTTCTACGGCTTTGGCCCTTACGCTTTCGAACTGGTGCCTGGCTACGATTGCCCGGCCTACGCCACCTACCTGAACACGAGCTTCTACGTGGCTGAGACGACTCACACTCACGTCAGCTCAATCTGCCTGTTTGAGTACGATGCCGATTTCGCCATGCAGCGCCACTCGACCAGCGACTACGTCTCGATCACCAAGAACAACTACTTTGTTGTGCGCTCGGTATCGACTGTCGGCAACTACGACTATACCTTCACCTACAGCTTCTTCACTGACGGCAGCATTGCCGTCGAGGTCCGCGCCTCGGGTTACATTCAGTCTGCCTACTACGCCAACAACGATGACTACGGTTACCAGATCCACGATGCTCTTTCTGGCAGCATGCACGATCACGTCCTCAACTTCAAGGCCGATTTCGACATCCTGGGCACTGCCAACACTGTCCAGTTCTTGAACAACGTTGCCACTTCCGAGGTCTACCCCTGGTCCAACGGCAAGGCCCGCAACACCATGAAGGTTGCCCGCTCGACCCTGGAGACTGAGGACGATGCCCGCTTCGACTGGTCTCCCAACGCCGTCCAGCAGGTTCTTGTTGTCAATACTGACGAGCCCAACCGTTTCGGCAACGCCCGCGGTTATCATGTCCTGCCCTACACTGGTACTGCCCACTTGACTGTTGTTGACTCGAGCAACTTGGGCAACGCCGCCCGCTGGGCCGAGCACGACATCATGGTCACTCGCCAGAAAGACACTGAGCCCCGTGCTGCCCACGCCTACAACAGCCAGGACGTCAACGACCCGCCAGTGGACTTCAGCAAGTTCTTTGACGGTGAGAGCCTGGTCCAGGAGGATCTTGTCCTGTGGCTGAACCTGGGTATGCACCACGTTCCCCACACTGGTGATCTACCCAACACTGTCATGACCACTGCCCACTCTGGTATCCAGTTCATGCCTTCCAACTACTTCGAGGGCGATGCCAGCCGCTTCACTCGCAACCAAGTCCGCATCGAGTACAGCAAGGGTGTCACCAGCGATGTCGAGACCTTTGGCCAAAAGGACAGCGTCTGCGAGCTTGACTTTACCCCCACTGAGCCCGATCTGTATGGCTACACTGGTGACGTTGTCATCCGCAAGTTCCCCTACGACCCCAACAACCCGTACTATGAGACGGACAGCGATGTCTAAGCGCGGCTTGGACATACTGAGTTGTGTTTCGAGGGGTTGATATATAAAAAACAGATGTCTGCATTTGATGGCATAAAATATAAGGACACTTATTACTTTATAGTCCGATTAATAATAATATTATAATGAAACAGCTTGCGGTACAGTTGTTCTCGCCGGCTACTCATTCGATTTGACTTGATAGTTGTTTGTGTATTCATGTGTGAGTCAAGGGTGAGTTTGACTACTTACGAATGCAGTACTGTAAATATGAGACAAGATATAAAATTGAGCATATATCATCAGGCAAAAAAAAAAATAAGAGACAAATCAACAGAAGATAGCACCGTCAAAATTCATAGCTATTAAGGTAAACAGCAAAAAATGGGGCAACTCGGGATCGAACCGAGGACCTTCAGATCTTCAGTCTGACGCTCTCCCAACTGAGCCATTGCCCCTGTTGTTGATATCCACTGAGAGTCTACTGGCTACTATATGGTACAGACTATTAGTGCCAGCGAAGTGGCAATCATACCACGGCTAACACTGCATGTTACGTTTGCTATAGCCGCCTGTTGCCACCACCAGTCGATACATAGTCTCAAAATACATTCACAATTAAAATACTAAAGAGCCTCAACAAATCGCTCTCTGTAATTACCATACTCCTCCCATAGACTCACAGACAATAGGAGTGTCGTCACAGAAGCCGAAAGCGGATGCGGTGTTAGTAGCTTGGTAGCCTCCCTAAGAGGAAGGCACGGAATAAACCATTTATTTGTGGAATATCTTTAACTCGCTTTCAAGTGTCAGAAAGAATTAGTCGAAGACCCACATTTTAACGCCCCTCTTCGGCGTCCCTCCTTCTCGTTTCTTTTCTTATTTTCTTAATCATCTTTGTCCAACTTCAACCCTTCCGCACCGGCGGCCTGCAACTTTCCCATCCATCTACGGTTCATCAGCCTGCCACAGCCTCTGACAACTTCTCCTCTCGATTTCAGAATAAAAAAAAACCCGCAAAAATGCCTAAGGACTGGGGTAAGTGACACGACT
Organism: Ophiostoma ulmi; assembly: GCA_029298715.1. Lineage (NCBI taxonomy): Eukaryota > Fungi > Ascomycota > Sordariomycetes > Ophiostomatales > Ophiostomataceae > Ophiostoma > Ophiostoma ulmi. Next base: position 1,080,646 of record JANSLN010000005.1, on the reverse strand, counting down.
ACCCCTCTATTGACATCAGAAAAAAAAAAAGCAAAGAAAGACGACGCGACCGAAACCACCTCCCTGTCCGATACCGCGATATACCCCTCCCTGCGATATTGTCACCTGCACACCCGACATCAACTACCTTTAGCGATATATCATAGACGAACACCGACTAACCTTTAGACGAAGAGGAGTCCTCCAGCGAGGAGTCCAGCGAGTCTGGCCCCAACTCGGTGCCCGCTCCCCTGGTGCGCCGTGCTAACAAGTTTGACGACGAGGAGGATGCTGATGGTGATGTTCTCGACTCGTGGGATGCCGACGACTCCGAGGTTGAGCGCGAAAAGGCCAAGAAGGAAGCCGAGGCCAAGGCCAAGGCTGCCGCCGCTGCTGCCGCCAACAAGAAGCCCAAGGGCCTTCGCATTGCTAGCCATATCGCAGATCGTGCACGCCAGCAGGCCGAGCTTGAGGAGGCTGCCCGTCTGCGTGAGGGCGAGACCGAGACTGAGCGCCGTGAGCGTCTGCGCCGCAGCGAGCAGGAGTCTGACCTGCAGCACGCCGCCGACATGTTTGGTGATGCCGGTCTGTCTGCCGGCTCGGGCACGCGCAAATCTGGTGCCGCACTCAAGGCCTCGGCTGTTTCCCTTGACGGCAAGGACCCCTCCAAGACTGTCGACCTGGGCGCCCTGCCGCTGCTGAACCCTACGACCAAGCCCGACTTTGACAAGCTGCTGCAGACTCTGGGCCCCATCCTGAACGCACAGTCCCGCAAGGGTCCCTACGTCCTGTTCGCACAGGAGCTAGCCCGTGAGCTGTGCAAGAACCTGCCGAGCGACCAGATCAAGAAGATCAACAGCTCTCTGACGACGCTGGCCAACGACAAGCTACGCGAGGAGAAGGCTGCTGAGAAGGGCGGCAAGAAGACCAAGGCTGCCAAGACCAAGACCACTCTGGCCATTGGCCGCCCGACTGCCATCGATACGGGCAACTACCACGACGATGACGACTACGGCGAGTAAGTATTTTCTCTCCAGATAACATCCTAAATCTTGTGAATTCGGCTAACAAAATAGTGATGACTTTATGTAAGGGAAGGATACACGGGAAGGACTCTAAAAGCTGGCAATTGTCGCGGGCAAACGCATTCTTGTTTTATTTGTTTTAATTTACTACCTCTCGTTCTATTTGGACTATTATATGGAGCCACACCTCTGTCTTGAGGTTTACATTTTATATCATCTTATTGTTGTTAAAAGTGAAGATATTTATATTCTCGTAAATCAAACCGTACAAACGGTTGAGTCTCTATACCATTAACCATCCGTAGTATTCCATACCCGTGCCCCCCGCTTTTTGCGCGTATTTGCTTTTGAGAGGACTACCAGTGTGAAGTGAAGATGTAGAAGAAAGATGTGAAAGTGGAAATAAAGAGGCATAAAGTAAAAAAGACACCAGTTGTCTTGAACCATAAGCAAACGCCCCGTGAGAACGCCATTTCGTCGCTCATCCAAAATAAACAGAAAAGGTACAAAGTAATATAAACAGTAAAAGTAACCGGAATATGCCGCAAATATGTGTATGGGTCGCCGTAGCTTCCATTACGCAAGTGATGAGTGTGTGTGGAATGTCGAGAAAGGGTCGAAGAGTAGCCGAGCAGAGTAGCCAAACCGGTAGTCATAGGCTCGGCTACATCAGATCGCCTGCGACACCGGCTAGCAGTGCATGCACCACCATGCTCAGCGTCCAGAAACCCACCTTTTTCAGGCGCCGCACGCGCGACTGCTGATCCTCGACATCGTGTGCAAATGCCGCGTACACCTCAGCTGACATGTCATCCATGAGGCCACAGTCGTAAAGGGTCCAACTGCCGTCAAAGTCCGACAGGTGCTTCACGACGCGGCAGCTTATGGGGATATATGTCCGCTTTGCGTTCATGTAAGCCACAATGGGCCGAATGAGGGCTGCGTTGACATAGGACTGGGCGCGGGTATGGCCGAGCGCACTCGTAGCCGGGAAGAAAGGCACAGCGGCACGAATATCATTGAGGTGCAGACGGAGGTCCATGACAACGTACTGCGGGATCGGCTCGTTGGCTGTTGGTACGGGAGTAGGCGGCATGATCGTTGTCGGGACGGGCGTAACAGCAGCGGCAGCGGCGATAGGGCTTGTTACAAACGATGACTTGCTGTCTACCTCCTCGGCCTCCTCCTCCTCGGCCTTATTCTTATTCCGCCGGCTTCCATAGTTGCCGTCAAGAATGCGAATGTACCGGTTGCTCGTCACAGCCTCTTCCATCTTGTCATAGAAATCAGTCACAACGCGCGTAATTCCCTCGTCGGGGTCCGCGGGAAGCATCACATCAGCTACAATGTCAACATTTCCCTCGTAGATCCAGCCAAACGGACCTGGATCACCCCGGTTCAAATGGTCAATCTTGAGCGCATCGATTCGGAGTCGCGAAAACTTCTTCCAAGCCAGCGCAGCCTCAGGCGACATGGGCTCGACAACGGGGTTGTTGATGTTGTTGTGGCTGTTGTCGACAACACCGGGGATCACAGTCGAGTGCTGCACCTGGCGCGGGTGGATGGTAAATAGGGATCCGTCAAAAGAGCCGGACACGTGGTTGGCGCACAAAAAGTCGTAAAACATATAGTGCTTGCGGAACTGCGGCAGCTCGCACGAGAAGATGGACGCTGTGAATGGGCGGAAGCCGTTGGGCTGGTGTACAGATACCATAAGATCCTCGAGCTTAAAGCGCTCAATCTCAAAGTCGCCGGGCACATGCTCATGGCGGTACGAGAAGGGGTCAAAGGGACCGGGACCCCATTTGACATGTGTGCGATCAATGACGCCGCGCACGCCGCGCACTTCGACATCCTTTAGGGGGCCCTTGCCATTCCACCACTTGTAAAAAGACAGCGTGACGTCAACACTGTTGATGGTGACATCGAACTGTGTGTAGTTGCCATCGTCGACAACTTCCTCGTCGAGTGCAGCAGAGTCTTCCTGCTCCAAATCCTGGTCGTGGGTGTGCCGGGCCGCAGCAATGGCGGCGGCGCTGGAGGGAGAGCCCTTGGTGACAGACGACTTGATCTGACCAGGGCGGCACGAGACAAAGACATTACGGAACGTGATAACGCCGTTCTTCCACTTGGGCACAATGGCCGACTCAAAGATGACGGTAACACCCGCCGACTGTGTGAGATAGTCGCCAACCCATTTTGCGAGTTTTTCTTGCGCAAAGACGGTATTGATAGTCAGGATGACAAGAGACACAAACGTGGTTGTGCCTACGAGAATCCAGACAATATGGCCCAGCATAAACCATGACAAGAAAGCACCCCATTCATCTGCGTTCCAAGGCCGCATACTCCGGATTGTCAGCCACTTAAGGCGGACCTTGAGGCGTTGCGAGAAACCATTGGCAGCTGCGAGAAGCTCTTCTTTTGTTGGTCTGTGGGGGATCTTGGGCATGTGTGTCTGCAGGTACTTGGACATGGAACTAGCAATTGTCTCGGGATCGTGCTCATGGCCCTCAGGTAGAGGTGGTTGTTGTGATTGGGGTTGTTGTGACTGGGGTTGCTGTTGGGATGGTCGCTGACTTGCATTGTAAGCTGCTGCGGCCTTGTACTCTGCCGGAGCCTGTTTCCGCTCGTGACCAGACTTGGGGTTTCTGCCGCTGTTTGAGCTAGAGCTCTGGGGTCGGCGAAAGGTGTTTTGCTTGAGGCTCTCGCTGCGAGTGCGGCTGTTGCTACTGTTGCTCCAACGGCCGGTGCTCTTATACCGTCTTGTCTCGGCATTCCATGCTCTAGAGGAGGTTGATTTTGATCTTGCCGTCGGGACACCAAACGGTGAGGACGTCCAGTTGACTTGCTGTCGTGGTGACTGGTCTTGCCGAAATGTGTGCCGCATTATACGGCCAATATTTGACTTGTGTGAGCTGGTTCCCGACAGAGCAGAATCGGCTGCAGCTGTGCAAGTGGCCACGACTGTTGCTGGTGGTGTGGATGGCGAGCTGAGCCCAATGAGCAGCAGGCCGCCCGATGTACAGCTCCGACGAACGTGGTTGGGCGAGATACGGGCGTTAGCCGAGGCTCGTAATGAGAAAGAGGTAGAGTAGGATATTAATGTCGATGTTGACGTTGACGTTGACGCCGTTGCTGGTCCGAATAGTCGCCGGCCGGCCAGGAAGAAAAAGGACCGCTTAGCAGCGCCTCTGCTGCGGCTGCTGACTTCTGCTGCGGCAGCCGAAGCAGCATTTGCAGCAAACACTGACTGCGCAATGCCTACACCGACGAGGGATCGCCGACTGTGGCGTCGGGTCGCTGCAGCCGGGACATTCCAAGCCCATGAATCTACCGAGTCTCGGACAGACGTCCAGAAGCGACGACCCAGTTGATGGGTCGATGCTGAGCTAGACGGCATTTTGCATGTCGGTGGGAGGTTGTCGAGCGTATATCTGGAGAACAGAGGAGTTTGACAGTGCCGTCGGGGTATGGAAAGATCAAGAGTTGAGGCGACAGATTGGCACGAGACAGGACGAACGGACGGTGGCGATCTTTAAAGAGGGGAGGCCAGAGTAAGATGGGTGAGAAGAAGGTCGGTCTAGTTCATATTCGCTGGAAGAGTGAAAGTGTCTGCTTTCAGTACAGTAAAAGAATTGTTAATGTTATCGTGTCGTAAAAAGAAGATGCAGTTGTCGTGATGTGTGGTGGTGGACGTCAAATTAGCACAAAAGCTTCATATGACGAAAGGTGGGAGGAAGGAGCGTGCAAAGACGGAGAAAAGCAAGCAATGATATTGGCTATTGGTCATGACCCGGTTTTAGTTACACCTTAACTCTTTAAATTCTTTTTTTTTAATTGATCAGGCCAGACCTGTCTCGCATTTGCTGACGGATTTGACATTTACAGCATACAGCTACTTGATTACAGCGAGGTAACAGCGAGTGGCATGTGTTGTGACTGAGACTACTGAAACCATGACGCTGCTTTTACAGCGAAAAGGCGGGGCCAGCGCAACAGGGAAGGAACGAGCGGGAGAGAAAAAAAAATCAGAAGAAAATAAAAGTGGAGGCTGGGCGGGATGTCGAAAGCGGTGTGAGAGATAAGACATGCGATAAGGAATGTCAGTAGATGCTGTGCTAATTGCACCCCATATCTGGTAGGACTACACTGCGGTACACTTTCCACTTTCGATCATTTAAAACCTATATCTACACTATTTGCCGGTATCCACATCATATGTGAAATATATGGGGTATATTCTAATTTAAGCTATTCTATTGGTTTGTACTAGTAGTCTGACTGAATATGGCTAGCGTTTTCGACATAGCTATATAGGCACACACCAGGGTAAGAAAAGCTAACAGACTCTAGAGAGGGGATGGAGAAAAAAAATTATAGCGGGACAGCAAAAAAAGAAGTTCGACATCACCGCCTTGGAGGGTACCGGATTCACGACACACGATTCTGATATCGCAACAAGTGCAGACGCAAACATCACCACCGGCCAATCTGCGACAGCGCTTCATTTCTTTCAAATACACATTCTTTCAATCAAGCAGACCGCCGCCATGCCTGCACCGACCGCCGTCATCAAGGCGCCCACCGAGGTCGAGGAGACCCAGCCGAGTATGTCTTTGATATCGAGATGTTCTAAAATAAAATATTGATTTTATGATGGTTTCGCAAAGAAGATACTGACAGTCCAGTGATTGATGTTGACGAAGAGACCGACAATGTATTCGATGCCGCCGCCGCAACCGAGACGCTGACACTGGCCGAGGCCTATGCCAAAGACGGCCCCGAGCCTGTCGGTTCCATGGACGTCGACGAGGAGTCGCGACCCAAGTTCCCTGTGGCCAAGGATGCCGACGGCGTGATCCACCGCGAGACACGCAAGGTTCCCGTGCCGCCACACCGCATGACCCCGCTGAAGCAGACCTGGTCCAAGATCTACACGCCTCTGATTCGCGATCTGAAGCTACAAGTGCGCATGAACATTCGGACCAAGGCCGTTGAGCTGCGGACATCGCCGAGCACGACTGAAACGGGTGCTCTGCAGCGCGGCGAGGACTTTGTGCGCGCCTACACCATGGGCTTTGACCTTGAGGACGCCATTGCCATTCTGAGATTAGACGGAGTAAGTTTGCATTCTTCGATGTTTTTTTTTTCCTTTTCATACAAATTTGTATTGGACATTATCTAACCATTGTACAGATCTTCATTCAATCTTTCGAGATCAAGGACGTCAAGACGCTCGAGGGCGACCATCTGTCGCGTGCTGTTGGCCGTATTGTGGGCAAGGACGGCCGCACCAAGCACGTCATCGAGAACACGACCAAGACACGGATTGTAGTGGCCGGTGGCAGCAAGATCCACATCATGGGCGGCTTCAAGCAGATTGGCATTGCTCGCGAGACCATTGTCAGCTTAATTCTGGGTAAACCCCCTGGCAAGGTGTACAACAACATGCGCATCATCAGCCAGCGGCTCAAGGAGCGTTTCTAAAGTATGCATATCTTGGATTTGCTTGGGTTTGCTCTCTGGTTTCTGGTTTGGTTTATGGGGTTTGTTTTCTTTTTTTTGTTTTTGTTTTTGTTTTTGTTTTGATGTTTATTGGTTTTCCTTAATCATGACGGCTTACGTTTAGAAAGACGACTGGGTGTTTTGATTTTCCCTTTGTTATGTCTGCTTTCTTTACCTTTCTGCACTGGTGGGCGTTCTTTTGCTATTCCAAATATCTCACGTCGAGTTATCAAAAGCATTATCATTATTACCTTCATCCTGATCATAAACTCGCTTGCTTGAATTGTGACTTGGCGTCTTGGGATATATCGTATCAAAAAGAAAGAAAACTAATTAATGTGTACTTCGACACTGTCCATGTCCTCCATCTCCGCTTCGCCCACAGTCGAATCTCCCTCGAGCTGTTCGCCGTCCATCCTAATCGTGATTGTTTTATCGTCTGCGATGTTGCGCTGTGTCCTGAATGCATGGATAAGAGTATCAATGGTCGTGTCGCTGTGCGCCGTAACGCTCAACTTGTCGTAGCTGCGCGACGCAAGCACCAGCCTGATTTTGTCGTGGGCCTGCTGTGCCTGTTGCCGATTGCCGCCATTGCCCATACTGCTCTCCCGCTTGACTTCATGTACAGCATTTGCATCATAGACATCCTCGTCGTCATCGCTTAAGAGATCTTCTTCCAGCGTCTCGCCCATGTTGCGCCGCCGCTGCTTTTCCTGGTCCACAATGTACTTTTCGTACAGCTCTTCAGTCCAGATCTCAATGTGCAGACCGCCCGACACAAAGCCTGGCGACACTTTATGGTTGCCATTACTGCCTCCTTCTGTCACTCTACTCAAATTGTCAAGTGCGTCAGTCCGGCGGAAACGGCCCTTGGCATCTGGGTTGAGGTTGAGTGTGAGGCCAGTGGTAAAGTCGTAGATTTTGGAGCCCTTCCAGGTAAGCAGCACCGACTTTGAGACGTCAGGCGGCATATCATAGCCCTTTTCAGACGCATGGGCGATGAAAGCTCTCTTGACATGGCGCATCTCCTGGTCCATGCGCACATTGGCAATCAGAGGCGGTACTGATTCGGGCAGACGGGGCGTGATAAAAATGCGGTAGCTCTGTTCGCCCAGTGGTCTCGACTGTGAATCAGACGATGCAACAGCTGTCGCCGACGATGATGCAGTCGCCTGAGAGTCGAAGTTTGCCTCTGCGTCGTTTGCACCATTCCCCGCAGCGTGGTCGCCGCTCGCAGATCGCCGCGTATTGGCCGCCAGCCGGGCATTAATATCTTGTACCTCTTTGGCGGCACGGCTAGCGGCATCTTGTGCGCGGGCACGGATGATGTACTCCTCAAACTCGGGGTCAATAACCTCGGCCAGATCATCGCCATCGTCGTCAATTTTGATCTCGTCGTTAAGACCGCGCAGTCCTGTTCCTTTTTTCGCAGAAATGCCGTCCTCGTCTTCCTCCCACGAATCCTTACGTGCCCGTTGCGGTGATGGCTGTATATCCTCGGAGTCGCTATCTTCGAGAAGTATTACCGAGTCGTCAGCTGTTGTTGTGTCTGGTTTCGTTTTTGTTATTGTCCTTGTTGTTGTTGTGTCTTCATCTATGTCAACCTCTGACGATGCGCGTTTCTTTGAATTTGAGCCATCGGTAAAGACTATCCCTGCATTTACAGTATGCTGTGTTTCAAGGCCTTTGCCCTTGTCGAGGCGGCAAGGCGGCGAAGGCGATCCGCTGCTGTCGTGCAGCTCTACTGGTGATGCCATGTCGTGTCCGTCATGTCTGAGAGGACTGCCACTTCTTGAGCGAAAGGCCTCACTATCCTGCTCTGACGACACCTTACGCCGTTTCAGATCGTGGCCTTCGGCTCCAGCTTGCTTTTGCGATTTTGCTTGCGCTTGCGTTTCCGCTCCACGCAGCGATGCCTCTATGGTCTTGGGGTAGAAGTGCTTCGCTCGCCTGAAAAGGTTGATGCCGGGGTCGTTGGCTACCGGCCGGGGTGGGCTGGAGTCAGAGTCGGCGTTGAAAGAACCGCCGTCTTGAGTCATGGCTGAGAGACCTGAACTAGTAGCATTTGTGAGGCTAGTAGGAGTAGGAATAGTTGTGCTCGAGGCTGTGTTCGTCTCGGCGATCTTCTGGACAATGACGGGACCAGCGCGCCGCTTGAAGAGCGACTTTTTGGGACCGCTTCCCGTCGCCATATTTGAAGATGATTGTTGTTTTTAGTAATGAAGGAAGAAATTGCTGACTTCTGTAGCAGATTCTAATCACAATACTACCGAAAATCGCATCGCATCGCAAGTCGCAAATCAACAACGACCTAGCCTCACCTAGCATTCACGTTCACGCGACTACAGTGGACAAGCGTGTTAATTGGCGGTAGTCTTGGCCAGACCGTGGCCGGGCGGGGCACCTAGTTTTGGATGACATAACTATGTATTACGTCAGCACTTGTGTAAGTGGCAGTATCTTGCATGTGCGGTCATGCACGTTTCACCGCCTTCTATGAGCTGACAGAGCTTCGATTTCAACAGTTCAACAGAACTGTCGGTGACGGACATGAAATTGTGTTCCATACATTGGACATTGTCTCTATTAATAAAGACTGTATTTATAATAGATGGTGACTAATTGGGGATTTTTTTGATTGCTAATAATTTACTCGGTTTGTTTAAATTTTGTTTCTTTTCTTTTTTTCCTGCTTTCAAACGTTTTGATTCTGACGTTAAATTTAATTTATATCAAATTTGTTGACGCTAGACGGGACACCAGGACACGATTTCACTACCTTAATAAAAACTGTACCGTATTATCAGACAGCCTTACAATGGCTAGGCATAACAATTAATCCTTTCTAGAGGCTACTGAATATTACCGAATTATCAGACTACAACACATGAAGCCAATATCAAATACTACTTCTCTTTAAGATATATCATAAGCACAAGCACACTTGTATCCTACGGCGCACATAAACGTATGCGCCAAATCACCGAGACGGGCTCAACAGTATCAGAGAAAGACACCCATGCCGCGTGAGATGAATCTGCATAGTGTATAAAACTCCTCAGAATCTCCAAAATCTTTAGGTCACAGGATCCTTTTTCAGAATGCCCTAGACTTGGCCTGAGTTCTTCTCGCTTGTGCGATGCAGGGGAAGCATCCTGGCAAGCAATGATAGTCAGCAAAAGAAAGCAAAAGGAAGCAGATAACAGAGAATTCCATAGAATAGCAAATGAGCTCCCTGCAACGTATCGCGCTCTCTTGTACGCTCCCCACGACCCACAAGCCGGTCATATGGCATGCCAGCTCCGTCTGTGCTCCAGTTCTCCATACATTCGGAGGGGGAAGCACAAAAAAGGGAGCTCCGATAATATGTGTAGCTGCAATTAGCTGCGATTAGCTACCATTAGCTACGGCTAGAGTACAATTTAAAGTGCAGTTTAGAGTGTACGATAATACGATAAAACATTGATAAAAAAAGTGAAATGGAGTAAAAATAGAGATAAATCCTTGTAAATCATTCTTGAATCGAGGATCGGCGTGCTGATAAATGGAAAATGAACCATAAAAAGGTTGATTACAGACAAAAACCAAGAAAGCTGCCAACATCAATTTAGCTTGACGTCTTCTTGTGTTGACTTTATCTGACATTGGCCTCGAATCTCAATCAATCTCCCCCCCTCTCTATCTTTCAGACTGACCATCTATTTACATTTCTTTATCTCACGATAGTGATAAGTCGCTGCGGCGTGGACCTAGTTTCAGCACTCACCCTATCTCACTATCCGTCATCCGTTATAATCACTATCATTGTCGCCGTCGCCGTCGCCGTCACCTTCACCTACTTGTCATTTCTACTCTCTTTACTTCCAACACATTCAAAATGCTCGGCTGGTAGGTGCCATTTGTCTAGACACTCTATAGAACCAACCTAACAACCAGGTACAAAGCACGCCTCGCGGCTCGTCCGCTGCTCACCCAGAGCGTCACCACCGCCATCCTCTTTGCTACCGGCGATGTTGTCGCACAGCAGCTCGTCGAGCCCAAGGCCGCCGCCGTTAACAAGAAGAAGACCGACATTGATAACCCTCCCAAGAGCCACGACTTTCTCCGTACTGGCCGCATGGCCTTGTATGGTGGCGCCGTCTTTGGCCCGGCCGCCGCTACCTGGTACAACATTCTGCAGCGCCATGTCGTGCTGAGCACGCCGCGCAAGACTACGCTGGCGCGCGTTGTTATCGACCAGGGTGTTTTCGCGCCCGTGTTTATCGGCGTGTTCCTGGGCAGCATGGCCGTGCTTGAGGGCGGCTCGCCCAAGGAGAAGATCGAGAAGCAGTATGTCAATGCGCTGACGGCCAACTACATGCTGTGGCCTGCTGCGCAGATGGTCAACTTCTCGGTTGTGCCACTCGAGCACCGCGTGCTCTTTGTCAACCTTGTCTCTCTCGGCTGGAACTCGTACCTGAGCTTCCTCAATAGCTCAAAGTAGGTCGGCATTGCCAAAAAAAAAATCACTTCAATGAAACAAAAGCTACGAGTCTACGGGCCGATGCAAGGGCAGGAGAATAAACACGCTATATTGTATAGCATGGCGTCTATTGTTGACTATTCAACGAGTTTAAATCACACTGGGTCAATTATGACATGATCATGACATAAAACATGCTCTTATTCAATGGCACAACTACTATTGATGTACATAATTCGTATATTTGAAGTAAAATCGTAGGTTTCAAGTTTCACCGAGGCCCGCTCATTTACGCCCCAGGTACTGCTTATAAGCTGCTTATTATAAGCACATTTACTCTTCTAGAGCTGCGGGCACTGTAACTGCTTTGCCGGCAAAGTTCTCTAGTCCCTCTCCGCCATAGCTGACCAAAGGTGACACCTCAATACCAGCATCCTGTGGCTGGTCGCTCGCCTCGCTGCTGACAGTGACCGTCGCACCGGCGGCCTCGATCCATCGGCGGCCTTGAAGCATAATGTCACGCTTGCTGGTATCCGGGTCATCCTCGCCTGTGCCGCGTGCATTCTTCAGCGGCGAGAACTCGTCCTCGCGACGCACCTCAAGGCATGCAAACTTGCTCAGGGGCAGCTGCGGGAATACGTCAAAAACAAACTGCTCTAGCTTGATGCCGTTGGGCTTGGTTGGCTTCACGGTCTCGCCTGACTCCAGGTCGGCATATGGAATCTTCTTGCGCGCAACGTGATGTGGCAGGTCCCGTGCCCATGCAGGGATCGTCTCCAAGAACTGCAAGCTGTAGTAGTGGTTGACAATGTTGGCCGCACGGAACTTGAGCACGCCAGGGTGGTTCGGGTCCTCTGCCTCGGCAGTTGCGGCGTCAATCTCACTGTACTCGACAACATCAGGTTTGCCATTCTTCTGCAGGATCAGGCCAACGGACTCGGTCGCATTGCGCTTACGCACAACCTTGGTGGCAATGTCCACCTTCTTGCTTGCAGAGAAGCCCAGGAATACGGGGTCTGCAACCTTGACGAGGCAGTTGTCTACGCAGTACGCATGGACGTGCTCAATTCCGCGCTTCTTGAGGTCGGCCAGAACACCGGATACAACCAGTGCCTGATAGATGCCGCCGTTGCCGTCGGGAGCAACAGCCACACGACCCTTGCCCTCCAACAGAATCTTGCCGTCGTTCGAGATGCAAGGCAGCACACCCTGTTCAAAGAAGACCACGTTGGCCTTGCTCAGGCCGAAGTATTTGTTCTCGGCAAAGAATGCCTCGGTCGGGCCGCGCGTAGGACCGCTCGTCATAATGTACCAGGGCACAATGGCACCGCTGCCTGCTAGCTCCTGGATCTTGCGGATGCGCTCGGCTTGGATCTGGAACAGCGACTTCTGGCTTGGCAGACCAATGTCGTAACAGCCCTTAGGTGCCGAGCTGCCCAGGCGTGTACCTTGGCCACCGGCCATCAGTACGACGCCGACCTTGTTCTGTGCAATCAGCTCCAGACCCGACTTGTACCAGGCTGAGATGTCGCTGGGTTCCGAGTCCAGAATACTGGCTGTGGCGGATTCGGGAAGGGGCTCAAGAGTGGCCGGGCCTGTGGCAGCTGCTACTGTGGGGTGTAGTGCCTCCTGGGCGAGCTCATTGATGCGGATGGGGTCGAAGATGGACAGCTGCTTCACAAGCTCGCCCTGCTCGTCAGAAGAGAGTGTGTCGTAAAAAGTAAACACCTGGCCCTGACCGGCCTCAGTGTACTTTTGCCGTAGCTCGGTAACGTCAATGGAGGACATTGTATTTAGTGGATTAAATGTATGTGATAATAGTCGGCGACAGAGAGGAATATGTCGAGGAGGAGACAGGAAGATGTCGTCGTAGGAAACTGAAGTGGTATCTGGAGAGTTAATAACCACGACGAAAAACGAGATGCGAGAGGAACGGACAAGAGAAGCGGTAAACAACAGGTTATGAGGTAATAATTCCGAAACCAGGTAATACAACAGGGGATCCGGAGAATAAGGTGGGGGGGGGGACAGGGAGAGCTTGTGGTTGGAGATGGGGAGATGGAGGTAGTAGTGAAGACGAAGATAAAGAGAAGATGAGGCAATGAGGAGAGGAGCCGATGAACAATACAGACAGGTAAAGCTAAGATACCAAGGATAAGGGCGAGACAGGGCTTTTAATAGAATAGTAAGTCAACAAGAGGAAAGAGCTATTGGCGGGAGGAAGGAGCCACGGGTAAATAAGAGCTGAACTCTATCATCGTCGATTACATAATTGACTTCGTTACCATGGAGCAGCTCGGGGCAATGTGTTACCAAATTTAGATACGCAAAACACGGTCGCTGGTGAGTACGGGCGATCGAATACGATAAAATGCACTATTTGCAGTACTAGAGCACTAAAAACACTAAAAACAGGAACACTTGGGCTAGGCGAGCGTGGAGCTAGAATGCCTATGCCTATTTATGGGGAGGGGTCATTAAGCAACAAGTGGTCGAGGCACATTGCTGACCGCATTACATCAGTGCCGCAGTGCACAGTCAACATTAACAGTAATAGTATGAGGCATCGGTAAGCCTTCAAAAGGGACAAAGTGGGGCACCAGCTGAGAAGAAGGAGCCACCCATCACTGATGCCACCACTACGGACAGCTCGTTCCTCACAAACTGGAAGAACCAAACTTGTGCTAGCTGTGTCAATTTTCATTCGATCGTTTGCTGGCCTGGCAACTAACTTGGCTCAGCCAGGCACAGCCCCATGGCCAACACGAGCAACATTTTCATGGTGTTTTGAGGATGACGGAGAACTTGTGATGGGGTGCCTGGTCATACCACTGCAGGAAGGAGTAGTTGCCATGACGGGCAAGAAAGGAAAGAACGAATCCGATACGACAACAGAATAAGTAAGAGCGAATGTCAAAAGCCTGTTAACGGTAACTTTAGGTAGCTCACCTCACTTCTTATGTCATCACTGGTAATAATTGATACTATTGAATGCCAACGCGGAGCGGACAGAAAGTGGCAGATCTAACAAGCTGAGAGGTTGATTAAAAAAACACCTAATAAATATCTATTTGCAAAGCCAGCCCTACAGACTCTCATCTCATCTCATCTCATCACATCACATCAAACGCTGACGAAACTCCGCCTTGAAAAGTGGACCCTACTTATTGTGCTTCACTCACAGCAATAAGGGAGACTTGCTATCATTATTTGCCAAAGCTGACCCGAAACAGTTTACAAATTACATCAAGGCTTGCCTTGCATTGGCTTTGAATAGAAGCATCATCCATTCATCTACTTACTCGGTGCATGGTATGTTGTTGAAAGTGGCCCCAGCCGAATGCCGTCGCGTAGTTTGGTAAACGGATACTCTGTCAGGTCAGCAAGGTGCAAGCCCGGTGCCTTGACTAGGATGATGGCGTCCGCCAGCGGCGCATAGTCGGCACGGAAGTGCACCGTACTCTTCAAACCCAGGATCGCATAGTCCTTCGGCTCGACTCCAAGGTGCTGAAAGATCATCAAGTCATATGGCTGCATCCGTATGGAACCGACAATGACATCGACGCCTCCGATTCTGAGTACAGCCGTGGGTCCTAGCCGAATCGACCGGCCACCAATGGTTCTGCCGGTTGTCACAAAATTACCATCAGAGATAGCCTTGACTAGGAACGTGCCCGAGTAAGGCCGGACACCATCAGGGCCATTCCGACCGCCCAGGTCTAAAGTCACTGAAGCACCGACACCAGCCTCGTGTGCTGCCAGTGCGGCTTCTGGGTCGTGCATCATGGCAAGTGCCGCGTTCTCTACCTTGGCTTCAATCATAGCCCCTAGCAGACCTGTGGTGTCACTTGTACCACCACCGCCTGGGTTGTCTTGTGTGTCGGCCAATATAATCGGGCCGTGAATACCCTCAAGACGCAGCTCGGCAACGCGCGTAAGTGCGTCGGCGGGAGAACAAATCGGCTCAGCAAAGTCGGACTCCAATTCAACGAGGCGGGCATGCAGGGTATCGACAGCCTCGTCTACAGCTGCTTCGTTATACCCAATGGCAAATGCACTGGGACCAGCCTCTGGGAAATTAGACGCTGGAAAACCAGGAACATACTCAAACGAAAGCACACCTTCTGGGCGTGGCTCGACCAGCGATACCAGTGTGCCTGACGGGTGCCGATCTGTGTTTTCAAAGGGCAGCGGGATCAAGAAAGGGCCACGCTTGATCTTCTTAAACGTGGGCCGCCCTTTCTCAAGGATCTCGCGGAGCATAGAGGCCACTCGTGCACCGGTATCGTGCCGGTCAATGTGTGGGTATGTCCGGTAAGCAGAGAGAGCATCGACTTCATGCATCATCTGCGCTGTCAAGTTGCCGTGGTAGTCCATTGACGCAACGACTGGCATATTTGGACCCACAACCTCGCGCACCCGCCTCAACAGCTCGCCCTCAGCGTCGTCAAGGCTCTCAGTCATCATGGACCCGTGCAGGTCTAGATAGACAGCGTCAAGTGTTGTTGGCCCAGCGGCGTTGAGAGCGTGAACGATGCGCACGGCAAACCACTCAAAGGCTTCGTCAGCCACTGGTGCACCGGCACCGCCCTGACCCCAAGC
Source organism: Ophiostoma ulmi (assembly GCA_029298715.1). Lineage (NCBI taxonomy): Eukaryota > Fungi > Ascomycota > Sordariomycetes > Ophiostomatales > Ophiostomataceae > Ophiostoma > Ophiostoma ulmi. The sequence continues at coordinate 1,065,070 of JANSLN010000005.1, read as the reverse complement.
CAGCGGAATCAGATCGGCCTCATCTCGCATAGACCGGATGAATCCAGAAGCACCAAAGTTGAGCTTTGACAGGGTCGATATGAGCACATCTCCAGTCATGGCCGCTGGGAACTCGCCACCACGCAAGAATTTTTCTAGTGGCGTCACGCCTTCTGAGAAACTGTTCGTCTCATGGCCGATGCCGCCCACGGCTATCCGGAGCTTCCTTGGCCGTGGTTCGGAGGTCATATTTCTAGATGGCGTTTGTATCGAAATCGAGTAATATAGACCGTGGGGATATTAGTTATATTGGCAATAAAAAGTCTGTATGCACAGACGCGACTCTTGGAAGTACTAAAAGTAGTAATAAGCAACATGCGACTGTATGTTCATGTCATCAGATGCTATCCGACAAGCAAGCACGCGATCCTAAAGCACGATATAATCAAGCCTAACTCTTCAATATCGGACAAAAAGCCGGTGGATATAAGAGAGAAATAGGGTAGACGGAGCTTATAAAGCAAATAAAGCACTTAAAGTGCAAAAATAAGCTTAAAAGACATGTTGTCGGCAATTGTCCGACATAATGCTGCTTTGGGCGCCGGATAGCAGTCATATTGTGTTATTGAAACCGTTGGACCCGCTGAGCGTGTTAGTCGACTGCATCATTGCCAAAAGTACTCACGGGAATTATAATTCTTGCAGCGTATATGCTGGTGTGGCGGCTTGGTAGAGCAGATGAAGGTATCACGACATTGCGGATGCGGGGTGTTTATTTGGAAAGACGGATGAAGAATACGCAATAAGTTGATCGTGACTGAAATAAAATTCCTCGCTGTGCTTAAAATCTCTGCAAAACACTCTATAGACAACTGCAAAAGGAATCAGAACCAAACACATGACTGCTAAAGAAATGCTCGTAATCAAAGGGGAATTTAGTTGAGAGTAGACTTTTCCTGGGTAACCTCCTCCGTGTGGTGCTCCTCGTCAACCTTGACTCTAGCGTCGCGCTTCTCGCCCCATTTCTGGAATGCCGGCAGACCGAAGCCCATCCATAGCGTCAGTGCAATCACCATGGCCAGAGCGCTGCCCCAACCGTGTGTCTTGGAGTACTTTGGCGCCTGCGAGCTGGGGAACTGGTACTGCTGGAAGGGAATAATGACGGCACCGCCGACCGACACCATGAAGCCCAGAATGAATCCGCGCTTCTGCTGGTCACCGCCGCACGTCTCGTTGACCCAGCCGGCCAGTAGAGGTGTGAAACAGCCGTAGGCACCAGCAACGATATAGGCCACCATGCGCAAAACATGGGGAACGCTCCAGATGGTTAGAATAATGTAAGAGAAGGCGACGATGGAACCGACAACGAGGCAGACGGGACCGCGACGGCCAATTTTGTCGGCAACGAAACCGCTGCTGAGCATGACAAAGAAGTTGACCGCGCCAATGGCGGTGGGAATATTATTGATTTCGGTCACGTTGTACTGCTTGGTCCACCGGAGGTAGAGTGCAAAGTACTGCATGACGTACGAACCGGCAGTCAGGGACCACAGGGAGTAGCCGAGAGTGAAGCCGTAAACCTGCCATGAGGTAAATATGCGCTTGAAAACGGTCAGATCCATCTTGCCGACGGGGGCGCGGCCCTCCTCGCTGATGCGCTCAACGACGCGCTTGCGTTCCCACTCGTTGAGGTAAAAGGCCTTGGTCTGCTCAGGGGTATCGGGGAAGAAGATAAGGCCGTAGATGACGACGGGAATGGCGAGGAGAAAGTCAAAGATGAACAGCCACCGCCAGGCACGCAGACCACCCTTGCCGTCCATGCCGCTGTAAAGGGCGGACTGCAGGTAGCCCGAGAACATCTGGCCCAGGACACCGCTGATGACAAACAGCGATGACCGACGCGCCAGCTCGCTCTTGCGGTACCAGCAGCCCAGGGTGTAAGTAATACCAGGCCAAGCGGCCGACTCAAAGAGACCGCAGCAGAAGCGCAGTGCGTAGAACTGGTGGGCCTCGTTGCACCTGTACATGCCGAGAACGAAGGTACTCCAGACGCTGAGGCAAAAGGGCAGCCAGTAGCGTGGGCGCACGACGGTGATGATCAGGTTGGCGATGGGACCGCCGACGAGGACACCGCAGTTGAAGTAGGTGTTCATCCAGCTGAGCTCGTTGGCCTTGCCGAATCCGAGGTCGTCAGACATGCCCGAGACATAGGCGTTGGAAACATTGTTGCCGTCGAGCTGCTTGAGGAAGAAGCAGAGGCACGAGTAGGACAGGATGAACCAGTCGAGCTTGAAGATTAGGAACTTCTCCTCCTTGCTGGTGCCGGGCTCGTGCCAGTGGAACCAGCCCTGCTTCTGGGTTGTAGTTGCAGTCGCGGGAGTGGCAATGGCGGCGGCAGTAGCAGCGGTGGTCGCGTTTGCTTCTGCGCCAATACCAGCAGTCACAGCTGCAGCCTGACGCGCCGAGAGCGAAGTGTTGTCGTGGTCGCTGCTGGCCGGCACCACTGTAACGGCGTCTTCCGACTTTGTGGACATTTTTTTTCGGATTAGGAGATACAAAGAAGAAAAGACTCGACGTGTGGGGTAGAGGAGGCTATCTCGTAATGCCGTTGCGAAGACCCGGTGTGACAGGAGTTGAGATCACTGATTCAGGGAGACGGGAGGAGTCGTGGGTGTTGGACGTTGGACGACGTTGAACGCGATGGCGAGAAGGGGATCTGGACCAGAATTAAAAATGAAGCAGACGCGATGATCTTTTTGTATCTTCAATGCATACGGTCGTGTTGATAAACTTTTTATTCCACAAACAACGTCACAACAGAGACCGTCGCAATCACGACATTTCTATTGAAGCTCAAAGAGCCTTGGTGTCGATGGTCGATATCCATATTTGTTCGTCCGTGATGAATTTAAAGTAGTTTTTTGAGCGGACTATAACCTAATATGGGAATTGTGGTCGGTACTTTTGCCGGCTACATCCACAAGGTGTGTTCCGATTTGGACTCTGGCGCCGTCAAGTCAATTTAGACAATTTAGACAGTTTACCTGACAATGCCTTTTTTAGTCCCTTGTCCTGTCACTCTAGTAGCGATTCATTGGTGGTTGATTAGCTGATTATGTGGAATGTTATCTTTGTTACATTTCTGGGCGGTTGCTACCACTTGCTACTACCTGGACTAGGGGGGAACTGGCCTATATCTGATAGATGATAGAAAAGAAGGAAAAGAAGGGCTGGGGTTCCATCAACCAGGGCTCGAATAGGGAAATGAATCTGATGATCAGTGCAAATATAATTAGATAAGTTTTATTAAGATTAATCAGAACGTATCAAGTATGGGGCGGACAAAGAGAGCGAGAGAAACCCTGAGAAAGAGAAAGCACAAGCACCTCGAGAGCGAAAGAGAGTCTCGCTTAAATCGCCACGAATAGCTGTTGCACCGCCGACAGCCGAGTGTAGAGAATACACAATAAAGAATACACAAAGTATTACTCAAACAAGAACGCCACATCACGATGGCTTCATTACAATACGTCGATATCAACGGTGCCAGTCTGGCATACAGGATTTGCGGGCCAGAGAAGGCACCCCTGATCATTACACTGCACGGTGGCAGAGGGTTTGGTACGTAGACATCAACTTGTAATTGAATCACTAAATTATCAGATCGTTGAATCGTTGAGTCTGGGTGACCGTCAGGACTGCCATAACTAACAATATAGGCAGTCACGATTCCGACTTCAAGGCATATAGTCCGCTCGGCAATAAGTACCGCGTGCTCTCATTTGACTACCGTGGCCATGGCCTGAGCTCGGCGACCAAGCCGTATACATTTGGCCAGATCGTCGAGGACATTGAGGGTGTCCGAAAGCACTTTGCTGGCGCCGACAATCAAGTTATCATCTGCGGTGGCAGTTTCGGCGGTTTCCTTGCCCAGCAGTATGCCATCCAGTATGCTGACAAAGTGTCGCACCTGATTCTTCGGGGCACTGCTCCCAGCTACCACCGTATGTTTTCTTGTTATTCAGGTTTCCCCAGCACTTATTTATCGCTCGAATACTAACGCGATCAGAGGAAGAAGCAGCTATCAAGGTTCTTGAGCAGCGTCTGCACAAGGCGCCCAGCTTCTCAGTCGAGATGCTCAAGAACAAGGTCTTTGGCGCTTTTGAGAGCGATCTTGAATTCCGGCTTGTGCATCTGGCCATGTCGCCTCTGTACAGCGAAAAGTTTGATGCCAATGCCGCGCTCAAGAGCTGCCTTACCAATGTCTACAACGCCGAGTCGCACAACGATTTGTATTGCGAAGAGGAAAAGTACTTTGATTACCGGTCGAGTCTGCACACGGTCACGGCAAAGACACTTGTCATTGTTGGCGACAAGGACTGGATCTGCCCCCCAGGTATGTAAGATAATTCATAAGGAACCAGGCCAATACTAACACTGTAGAACACTCGGAGCTCATTGTTTCGTTAATTCCGGGGGCTGAGCTGTTCCTCGTTGCAGACGCCAACCACAGCGTGCATCTCGAGAAGAACACGGAGGTCATTGCCAAGATCAACAGCTTCCTTCAGTAGTTCTTTCTCTTGGATTCTCCAAAATCATCCAAAGTATGACAGTATGATTGTATGAACAATGCATCAATAATGAATAGTATTGCATATTTACATCCACATTATTACACTTGACCTATTCCGCACTCCATGTGCTCGTACGGGGCTTCCGGTCCCGGCCTGCAGTGGTGGATGCATTGAATCTAGAGCTTTACTTTGTAGTGATTAAATGAACCAGACCCATCACCGGCACTGTTGCCGGACAGGGGATCAGTAAAGTTGCATTGCTAATAACGACAGTCTTTCATTGGAGATTATGCCGTGCTACCATGCATCAACCGTGGTGAGGTTTTGAGCAATACGAGCACAAGTCGACAGATAAGGAATGTGTCATCTCAAGGGATGCGAAATAAATCAAGTAACAGCAAGCATCTCTGTAGTATCGTTTGGCGAAAGTTTTGCGAAAGTTTTGCGAAAGTTTTCGCAGGCTGTCTTTGACAGTGTATGCCTTTATTCTCTTTCAACTCCCAAGTGGTTGTTCCCTTCCCACGTTTGAATAACTTTGTATGAGGATTTAGTAAGACTTGAATCTTCGCCCCATTTAAAAATCAACATACCACAGAAGCTTGTGGTCTTTTGTCCAGTCTTTTAGAAACAAACAACGAAACAGGTGGAGAGATGCTTCCCGTGTCGGGGTGGAGTTGTGCTAAGCCTGGGGTAGACTCTGGCTCAGCCCGAGAGTATTACTCCGTACAGCTTTAGGCAGCCTAGGCAGCATCCACTTGAGCTGAAGCCCTTGGGAATAGCCTCATAGGCCTAATCTAGGGGCCTGGATTTTATCACGATGCCTTCATTCTATATTTGATAAACACACTCTTATAGTCTATTAAAGTGTATAATACGCGCCAAAACATCTACTATGGATGAAGAAACAGCACCCACACGATCGGGCAAGCTCAGCCTGGCTCGGTTTATGTACAACCCCAGCACGAGCTCCGTCTCAGGCGAGCCGGCGCCACCCATATGCAATCTCCGGAGCAGAAGTTTCACCGCCGAGATCCTTCCAAAGCGGAAGTTACAAGAAGAAGATACGGAAGGAGATGCACCGCCTAAAAAGTCTCCAAAGAAGCTGAGTACACGCACGGCAGTTCGCAATCGCAGCCTGGCGTCTAGCAAGTTCGCACCGCCCGCGACGTATGCCCACTTATCGCTTCTACCCGATGCTATTGCGCCCAATCTACTGGTGCTGTTTGTTGGCCTCAACCCGGGTGTTGAGACTGCTCGATCAGGCCATGCGTACGCACACCCGTCGAATTTGTTCTGGAAGCTCATGTACAGCAGCGGCGTGCTGCCTGAGAAGTGCACCCCAGAAGAAGACCGTACATTGCCGGAGCGGTTCCAGTTGGGTTTGACGAATATTGTGTCGAGACCATCGCGAAATGGCGGCGAGCTCAAGGCGGCCGAGTTGGACGACGGTGTTGCTATTCTTGAAGAAAAGGCGCGACGGTGGCGGCCAGAGGTTATGTGCATGGTAGGCAAGGGGATCTGGGACAGTATTGTGCGGGTGCGGGCACGTGCAGGACGATCCAAACCCGCATTCAGATACGGATGGCAGAGCGAAAGTGAAAATCTGGGCGCTGTCCCAGTAAGCGATGACGACCCAGTGGAAGAAGGAGTGTGTATCGACCCTAGCTGGAAGGGTGCGCGCGTATTTGTAGCATCGAGCACGAGCGGTCTTGCGGCATCCCTGCGTCCGGCAGAAAAAGAAGCTATCTGGCGGCAGCTTGGAGAATGGGTTGAATCACGCCGAAAGGAAATCAAAGTTGCAGCGGCGGCAGAGGTAGTGACAGAAGTCATGGAAGAGTCAGAGGGAGACAAAGAACCAGAGTTCAAGCAAAAAGAGAAGTAGGTTATGATAGGCACGCCATTACGAACTACGACATATTTTCGATATTGAACATGATGCTAGATACAAGTTGTACTTGACACGCAATCCGCATGGGCATGGATAGATACTGATGAAAATAATGTATTTCGATGCGAACCCAATCACTTATGCTGTGGTATATAATGTGTATGCAAAGAACAAAAAGACTGTACTAATACTGCCTGGCCAGGCTATATAACACCAGCACCTTAGAAGGAAACCTGGATATAATCCAAACGCCGAGAAAAATAAATAATGGAAGAGAAGATAAAAATATAGGTAAAGAAGAGAATCGAAAGACAACAACCCAGAACTCGTGAAACGTCATAACGCAATAGCCAACGCCTACATAGCATAGGCCATAGTCAGGACAGTGACTACGACAGGCCACCAGCCTGCATTCTGCAGCAGTGCACGCATGCTGTCGCTCGCCGCGTTGGGGCTCTCATCACCACCAGAGGCAGTCGTGCCGTTAGCCAACGTGCCGTTGATCAGCACCGTCTCCGTACCGTTGACCTCGCCTAGGGCGACTAGACTGGTGCTGTTGTTGGGACTGAAAGAGCTGTATGCGCCGTTACCAATGATGTCGTTCATGTAGTCGGTGCTGTTGCTGTTGTCTTCACAGCCGCACTCGACTGTCTCGTCACAGGCGCATGCCACATTCTTTGTTTCGTTGCGGCCCGACGAGCGATTGTAGTAGTTGTACGGGTGGTAGTAGGGGTAGTAGTAGACTGGGTGGTACCAGTAGCCAGGCCAGAAATGGACAGTCGAGACTTGGTAGCCAGCGTAGGCACCAACAGCGACAGGTGCGAGGCCGAGAGGCGATACCTTGCCGGCGGCGTAGGGCTGAGAGGCGCCACCGCTATAATACTTTCCGCCGCCGTACGAAGGGCTGACGCCACTGCCTGTTGTTGTGCGTCCGCCAGTGTTAGACGATGTAGAGCCTGTGCCTTTGCCAGTGCTGGATTTCGGGTTAGTACTGCCGCTTGAGCCGGAGCTGGAGCCGGAAGAGCCAGAAGAGCCAGAGGAGCTGGAACTGCCACCTCTAGTAGAAAGAAGGAAAATGTTTAGTGACATGAAGGACATAGGAAAGACCAACAGAAAACAGAACAAGCGATATAAAAATAATAGAAGAAAGATCAGATAAAGCATTAAAAGGCAAAAGAGACTAGACCTACCTGCCAGAAGATGAGCTGCCCGAGGAAGAGCCGCCGCTTGACGAAGAGCCGCCGCTTGAAGAAGAGCCGCCCGATGATGAAGAGCCGCCCGATGATGAAGAGCCGCCAGACGAAGAGCCGCCACGGCCGCCACCACCGCCGCCGCCTCTACGCTTGAACAATCTCTGGGCAGGATCAAATATGGCGTCAGATGTGTCGGCGTCGGCGTCACGTTTTGACTCTTCGCTACGCTCGCTATGCGAGAAAGATTGAGCGATATCAAGATCTGCGCCGGCCTCGGGCACGGCGACGGCATGGACAAGGGGTGCCGACAGCGATACTGCGGCTGCAACAAGACTGAACTTCATCGTGTAGATGTATGTGCGTGAGCGATGAATGCGTTGGGTGTGTGTGTATGTGTATGATGTAGTATTTGTTGTGTAATTTGCAATATGCTATGCAGTTTCAGGTGCGCCGTGGTACACCAGAAGTTTATTGTATGACAATGAATGATGATGGGTTGCAATAGTGAAACGCCCGACTTTGGATGAGGAAGATATGCTTATATGTGCAATGATGTATGTTGAAAGGAAGGCTCAGTCTGATGAAGAGTGGAGGGAGGGGCGACTTGCATAATGTACAAGAAATCAAAAACAGCAAGAAGCAGGTACAGTACTTTTCTCCTTTGAATACTGAGCCGCGCTGTTGGTTTTGGGTCGGGACAAGGCAGGTGAGGAGAAGAGGGGAGATGGGGTTGATCGTCAGGCGAGATGGGTCGGTTTGTGATTTGATCGAAAATATTGTGCACTTTGTGGAGATGCGATAGTAGGCGAGCGAATAAAAGGACAGAATAACCCGCGCCGCGCCGGTTGCAGTGAGTGACAAAGAGGCGATGTGGTTGGGAGACGAGGTAGCAACAGGATACGGTTGTAGTAGTATGATGTAGAGTGATGACAAAGAGAAACTGTCTGGCAACGATCTGTTTGCCTTGGAGTGCGCCTTGGGAGTGAGAAAGTGAAAAATTTAAGAAACACGGGAAGGAACGATGGACTAGTCAAAACTGCGGAAATCAGGTACCCTTCTTTCTACTTGCGGTATGCAACTCTTCCACTTTAGTATGTACGAGAAATGAGAAACGGGCAGGCTCACTCAAAACACAAAACATATCTCTGTCAAATTCTCCTTTTTTTGCTTGGCAATCATTTTGTCTTGGCGATAGATACAGCGTGCTTGATTGCTGAGTCGCTGAAATTGCTGTACCTATGATTTCATCTGACTAAGATTGGTTAGTACGCTGATTCCCCCTGCACCTTCCGTCTCCCTCCTGGCAATCGGACACGCTCTTGCCCTTTGTAGAATTTAATAATTATTTCAATGGTATGTAATACTCTGACTCTATCAAGAAAGACCATTCGACTCCTGCACTTTTTAGGTAGGGCCAAACGCTAAGACCACTCTAATTTACGCTTATTTCTACGTAAGTACACATATATGTAGGTCTTACCGATGGCACTAATAACTATTGGATCCGGCTGTGGCTGCAAAAGGCGCCCTCAGTGCACAGCCACCACTGACTTACTCCGATCAGATGCAGACTGAATTAACATTGTAATGCATTTGTGATGAGATCATTCATCCCCGCGATGCTGTGGAATCACTACTCAGAGACTGGTTAAAAGAAACCGTACCCAAAATGCAGGGTTACATCGATATGGAAGAAAGATAAGGTCCTCTAAAGGAGTGACTGCACTATAATTTTTTTAGTCAGCATATGTCATCTGATGTGTGCGTTGTGTGACCTTTGAGGTAGGGTATGAGAACCAAGCCGGCCCTTGAGAGAAGCCCACGTCGATGCCATGTTGTCCTGAGCCGCCCGTTGTCTGATTCGTCATACTCTTGCGAAAATTATATGACATTTAAATACAAATATCATGCTGTCTTACACCAACTGTTTGCCTAGCAGGAACGAACTAACAGCACTAACAGCTCTAGGCAATGGCTGAGTTGAGGCAAACTATGACGATCTAGTGCCCGGCTCGATCTCATCCGTCCGCCAGAGCCTTGTGTGTGGAAATACGCACTTGAGCTCGATCATGTGTGTACTGCTGCCGTGAGAGCATCAAAAGCCTGATCATGACGTTTACAACGACGACATGCCGCCGTAGGAACGTGCCCGGGAAGTATATCTTGCACAAAACCTACCATCATGACGGCAACCACGCGATGATAGAGCGAACGCTGCTATCGAGAACGTGGAATGATAGGGGCTAGAATACGTGCGGATAATGCCGGTCGAACAGATTCGGGCAGCTATGGACGGTGCTCAAGCCGAGTCAAAACTATATGTTTGGCAAGGTTTCGTCAAGCAAACAATGCCGTAGCTACTCATTTTGAGCATGCGTGGGTATTCTGGCAAGCAACCAAAACCCTCCTGGCGTTCCATGGCATCAGCGAGTACTTTTTGTTTGCCTCGCATCAGACGTTTCCAGTGACCTGGTAACTGGATGTTTAGCTGTAAGGCGTCCAATCCACAGTGGATCCAGCCCCCGTAAGGCGCATCTTTAGGTGTTGCCAGCAGTGCGTAAATCCAGCCAATGACAGAGCTCTGTGTCCTCGTCTTGTGACGACATCCCACGTCAATACAATCAAAGCCATGATACCAACAGTAGCACTTCGCGATACGAGATACGGAAGACTGCGAGCAAGCCGCTACATGGTCTCTCATTTAGTTTCAATAAATCTTACTGCTCGCATTCCCTGTCAGACATTAAAGCAGGGGGGTAACTCCGCGGGCATTCTTCTCTTACAGCTCGTTACCGGTGTTGAGCATGGCCGACGACAACTTGTTCGATCGGCTTAACGCTCTAAAGCCCACGAGCATCTCAATAAAGCAGTATGTTTCTGGTACCCATTTATTTGAGCAAAATCTAACAACAACAGACCAATTTCTACTCTCTCCGTGACTGACAGGCCGCCTGCATCAAGGGAAGATGACTTGGCATCCCGCTTAAAGTCATTACGTATTGCTAGAGAGGAAGAAGACGCAGTAGAGACTGGCAAGAGCCAAGAGAAGACAATTGCACCAGGTGGCCTACCAGGAGAGGGTAATTTAAGACAGTTCGACATTCCAAAAGAGTCCGACGATGACCTCTTTGCAGACGACGATGCAGTCAATGACTTGCTCATGGAGATTGCTGCCGAACAGGGGTTCGGCGATGAGGATGCAGACGTAACCGAGAATGACAGTGATGATTTATTACCACTGCCCAACGTGCCATCCAGTGATTGGCTCAAGGAGAGAGATGGGAACGGACTAGAGGGCGAAGATGACAGTGACAATGAGGAGCACTCAAAGCAGGTTGAGGAGCTGTTGCAGAAACTGTCAGGTACTCCTTTGAAAGGAGGCCAAATAGGAGACAAGAAGGATAAAGACGGTCACGACTCGGACGACTCGGACGACTCGGATGGAGATATTATGGAGGATGAGATTCGTTGCGTTCTTGAACGAGCAAAAGACGAGGCAGCTCTGGGGAATAGCGAGGAGAGCACACACAAAGACGGGGGTGGGCTGAAACAGCCAGAAGAAGATGCTCTCGGACTCCCGTCTGTACCTATCAGCTTTGTCGATAGTGCCGACGACAACGAGCTCGGACTCCCGTCAGCACCAACTCAAGAACTGCCTGAACGCGGCACAGACGACGATATCTCACAACGCCTTGCCGGTCTTCGTGGTCTGCGCGGTAAAGCGGCTGGTCTCGGCGAGACTGATTCGTTTGGCCTACCGTCTGCACCTACATTCAAGCCTGGCGACGAGGGTGGCGTGTTGAAGCGGGGCCACTATGGCTTTGGGCGTGTCAACTATACAGACGAAGATCAGCAGACGTGGTGTATTGTATGTCTCGAGGATGCCACAATCCGTTGTGTAGGTTGTGCCGAAGACGGGGGTGGCAGCGGTACTAGCGGCGCAAACAACACCTACTGTGAAGGGTGCTGGCGGGATATGCATGTCGGGCCGGCCGCCGGTTTCGATGAGCGCGGGCACATGCGAGTGAATTTAAAGAAAGCTCCGTGGCCATAGTCAATTCTAGTGCATCAACAATTTATTGACAACAAGCGTGTATTTCAAATAAATAGCAATCAAAACAACTCCATCCTTCCCAGCCGTTCGCCAATATATGCAACCTCCAGTTGCCCTTGTTTGCCCTCCTTGTCATTGTCTATTGTCAATCTGATGTGACAATGGCAGTCCTAATAATACATTTCCCGGCAACAAAACCCAAACCCAAAGATAACCCACCACAAAAAGTAATAAATAATAATGACACAGGGGAAAAGAAATCGCCACAGCATGCAGTCATACACTACGAACTACTTCCGTAGTTGGTGTTCGATCGTCCTGTAAAATCCTGCCACGAAGCGCCGAACCGGCGGCCAGTACTTGCCAGCAGACCCTCCTCCTCGTCTACCTCAGCATCTTCGTCAATCTCCGACAGATTCAGCTTCGGTGTCCGGAACAGCGAAGTCACAAATACAGTCAGGAAGACACCCAGGAATGCAAACTGTGCCCAAAAGTCGACTGCACCAAACACGGGCCAATTGAGCGTCACGCGGTTCAGGAATGTCGACATCACCGTCGGTGTGCACACGTCCTTGGCCGCGCTGTCTTCGTACGCTTCCGAGCACGGCTTGATCCAGTCAGGATGCCCCGTGCAGTCGGGCTGACCGCCCAGGTGGTTCGGTGGGTTCATACAGAACGTCTGCGTGCCAAAGCTGGCATACTGCGGCGCCACCATCATGGCAACCGCATAGTTAATGGCCAAAATCATGAGAGCTAGCATCACCGTAGCCATGAGAATTGCCTGCGGAGCAGTGCGGCCCTTCTTGATCTGGAAGATGCGCACCCACAGGAACCGAATGCCAATAGCGGCCAGGCCCGATACGGAGCTGCTGAAGAAGAAGAGCACAATCAAAACTGCCAGCACATAGTCCACAGGGAACACAACTGCCGTGCGCACAAATATCCAGTTGATCGGCTGGAATACGTTGATGTGACCCAGGATGTAACCGCAGTGCTGCTTGCACACCGAGTTTGCCGCCTTGTCAATACCCGTAATCAGCATTGAGATAACCACTAGCAGTGACAGCGCCAGGAGACCGAGTCCGCCGAGCAGCTTAAGTGGGCGGAACACGACCTGCACCTTGTTCCAGGCGCGGAACACCGAACTGCGGCCCTCGCCCCTGGCTTCCGCAGCAAGACGCTCGCGGCGTACCAGTGTACGCTCCTCACGCATCAGCGCCTCCAGCTCGCGGCGGTCCTTGGCCGACATACCGCCAGCAGCGCGGCCTTGGTTTCGCATCTCCAACTGCCGCTGTCGCTCGCGGTTCTGCTCCAGTGCCGAGGCAGTCGTCTGGCTAAGCTGGGGAGCCGAGATGGAAGGGGCCGACTTGATAAACGAAATGGGCAAAAGGGCCATGCCTGCACCAGTGTAGAGAATATACAGCAGGGTGCCGAGAGTCATGAGCAGGCCCAAGCCAAAAGTGAGGGCCTTTTCGCCACTGTTCTCTGCGAGCAGGTGACGGAAGTAGTCCAGGTCCAGGTGCTTATCGGCGCTGCCACCCTTGCGGCCACCAGCTGCGGGTACAAAAAAGCCAACGAGGAAAAGACCGACGACAAGCACGAGGAAGATAATGGTGTACTTGAAGGCACCCCACAGACGACCGCTGAACGTCTTGTTGCTGTTCTCCTCCTCGTCAATCTCGTCGTACTCCTCGTACCAAAAGTAGGCAAACGGAATTCCGAGGAGACACAGCAGAGTATCAAAAGAGTATAGGGTGTAGTAGACAATCTTAAGCGTCGATAGGACGCCTTCGACATGCTCAGGCGTGGCCCAGTCCTTCTTGGCACCCAGTGACGGAGATGCAGTGGACGATACGAGGGCGATGTCGACGGGCAGCAAAAAGACAGTAGCGAGAAGAGACGTAATGCTGACAATAGCGACGGTGCTCACGATGGCCGACCGCTCACGCGACGACTGCCATGTGAATGTCGTGATGGTGGCAACGAGAAAAGCCAGTCCGACGGCCGCCGCGTAGGCGACCCAGATCAAGCTGGTTTGGAGAAGTCCAGCCATTTTTGGATTGTATCGAGGAGTCGGATCGGGACCAATGAGTTCGATACCGGCACGGGAGAATTGAGACGGAATAGAGGGGTGTTTGTCGAGAGTTTAGCAACTAGTAAGATGAAAAACTAGAATGATGTCGAGGTATGGAGATCGGATGTGCCAGTTGAGTGACCAAGTAGACAAAGAGATGTGCGAAAAGCGAGACACGGATGAGAAGAGGACTAATAAAACTTTCCGACAAAAGTATGTGTTGATCAGTGGCCTCGGAATGCTGCTCAATGGGTCAGCGAGCGCATGTTGATCGATGCCTTTGTTGCAGTTGATGCTGTGGTGGTTGCTGGCAACAACAGCTGGAATGTGAAGCGCGACGGTGGTGGAACCAATAAGTTGGTGTTTGGGCTGAGCGGAGAGCGGTAGCTTCGGTGTCGTAGATAGTAGATTAGGTCAGACGTGTATCGTGGCACCAGTAAGACAACAGATGAAGAGAGGGGGGATGTGATTATAACGAGGTTTGGAATGAGACAAAATATGGAAAGCGCATACTAAAGGTAGCAAAGGTAAAGTGCTGAGTCGGGTGCAGTGATGTAAGGGTGCATATCAATTAAAATGGCAAAAAGGGAAGGGGAGCAAAAGGTCCAGGTCCTTCTCTAAAACAAGGTTTCAGCGTCCGCGTCGTGACGCAATGGAGAACTAGAAAGAACCTAGGGCGAGCTGAAGGGAGCTTATGTGGGGCGATAGCTGTTGATAACGTAAGCAATGGCAGTGAGAACAGAAAGAACGACTAGCGCGTGTCCAGTGCCTGGGTCGCGCAGTATGAGCCAATCAACAGTCCCATTTGCCTGCCTAGTCTGTATGCGGTAGTCCTGTTTAACTGCAGTTTGCTTTGAAGCATCGCGAACTCGTTTTGCCGTGCTACAGTGACACACCCACGACGGCCATTGACAGTTGTATTCGCTACCTTTGTAAACAGCTCCCGACCTCCGATACCCCTCCAGTATATACCTCGCCCGGGATGGTTGTCTGTGACGCCACACCCTAATGCAGTGCTATACCGAGCTGACACCGCCCACGGGCGTCACGCACTCGCTCTCTATCGCCTTCACATCCGCGCGCAGCAGCAACCTCGTTGTCGCCAAGTCGTCCCTCCTTCAGATTTTTGCGACAAAAACAATTCCAGCCGATCTCGATGTCCACGGTGACGCGAGTTCCACGGGCCAGGCTCCCTATGCCGCAGGTGTCGACAGCGACGAGGGCGGACTCGATGCTTCTTTTCTCGGCGGCGACTCGGCCCTAGTGCGTTCTGACAAGGGCCTCTTGACCAAGCTTGTTCTGGTTGCCGAGTTCAACCTAGCGGGAACAGTGACGGGTTTAGCACGCATCAAGATTGCCGGCACACGATCAGGCGGCGAGGCGCTGCTTCTCGCTTTCAAGGACGCGCGCCTGAGTCTTGTCGAATGGGATCCCGAATGCCACGAACTGTCTACAATCTCCATTCACTACTACGAACAAGACGAGCTGCAGGGTGCACCATGGGCGGCGCCACTAAGCGACTTTCACAACTACCTTGTATCAGACCCAGGCAGTCGGTGTGCCGCTCTCAAGTTTGGTCCCCGCAGCCTTGCCATTCTACCGTTCCGTCAAAATGATGACGATGATGAGGAGGGTGCTGATATTGATATGGATGATGACTGGGACGAGGAACTTGATGGACCCCGACCGGCCAAGGCGGCCAACGGGGGTGCGCCAACAGCCGTCGCGTCTGACATAAAAACGATCGAGGATACACCGTTTGCGCCCTCGTTTGTGCTCCGTCTATCAAACCTGGACCTAAATTTGCTGCACCCGGTACACCTCTCTTTCCTTCATGAGTACCGCGAGCCAACCTTTGGTATCCTGTCTTCGTCCACAGCTCCGTCTGCTGTCCTCGGCCGCAAGGACTGCCTCTCCTACATGGTTTTCACACTAGACCTACAACAAAAGGCTTCAACAACAATTCTGTCCGTATCGAATCTCCCCCAGGATCTCTTCCGCGTATTCGCCATTCCTTCGCCTGTCGGTGGAGCTCTTCTAATCGGCAACAACGAGCTCATCCACATTGACCAGTCCAGCCGCAACGGTGTGGCTGTTAACCCCTTTGCAAAACAGAGCACCAGCTTCAGTCTTGCTGATCAATCCGGGCTCGACCTTCGCCTTGAAGGTGCCAACATTGAGGTCATTTCGGCAGAGACCGGTGAGCTGCTCCTAGTCCTGAATGATGGTCGTTCTGCGATCGTCACACTGGTTCTGGATGGTCGTGCTGTGTCAGGTGTAAAGGTGGCAATGATTCAAAAGGAGGCCGGTGGCGAGCTGCTTCTTTCTGATGTAGCCAGCCTTAGCCGAGTGGGTCGACAAGCACTCTTTATCGGCAGTGAGAACTCCGACTCTGTTGTTCTGGGCTGGACACGGAAACAGACGCAGTCCAACCGGAGAAAGTCGAAACTCGTTGAAGAGTTTCTCGATGACGATCAAGAAGAGATTGAAGAAATGGAGGACGACGATGACGACGACGATGACCTCTACGGTGACGGCCCATCAGTCCTTCTTGATACTACCAACAACTCCAGCAAAAGTGCCAGTGCGGGTGGCGGCGAGCTCACTTTCCGCATCCACGACCGCCTGATCAGCATTGCCCCAATACGAGACATGACCTACGGCCGGCCACCTCCTCTGAAAAGCGAATTCGCCAACAAGGCATCGGAAAGGAAGATTCGCAGCGATCTCAGCCTAGTGTGCGCTGTTGGCCGGAGCCGCGGAGGAGCACTGGCGCTTCTCAACCGAGAGATCAATCCAGAACCTATCGGCGTGTTTGATTTTCCTGAGGCACAGGCCATGTGGACAGTGTGTGCGTCCAAGCCAATTCCCAAGACACTCCAGGGCGAAAAGAGTGGCGCCACTATTGGTGATGACTATGAATCGCCGGTGCAATTTGACAAGTTTATGATTGTGGCCAAGGTAGACGAAGAGGGTTTTGAGACGTCAGACGTCTATGCTCTCACTGGTACTGGATTCGAGAAGCTCACAGGCACAGAATTTGAGCCGGCTGCCGGTTTGACTGTACAGGCGGGCACGATGGGCAAGCACACACGTATCATCCAGGTGCTCAAATCCGAAGTGCGCTGCTACGACGGAGATCTCGGCCTGTCCCAGATCATCGAGATGATTGATGAAGAAACAGATGCCGAGCTGAAGGTGTTGAGTGCAAGCATTGCCGATCCGTATATCCTCCTGATACGCGATGACAACAGTGCCTATATTGCCGAGATCAACAAGGACTTTGAGCTTGAGGAGATTGAGCGCGAAGAGGGTACGCTCACAACGACAAAGTGGGCAACTGGCTGCCTATACAATGACACGAACGGTATCTTTGCACCTACGCCATCACTCGGTGCAGACAACATTCTTATATTTCTCTACAGCAAGGAGGGATTACTCCACGTAAGCCTTTCGTTAACATATAAGTAACGTATTCAGTAGCTAACTGTCTAGATTTACGCTCTGCCAACACTCAAGCTAGTCTATGCAGCCGATGGCCTAAGCCATACACCGCAAGTGCTGTCAAATGACTACACAGCAAGACGAGGCACATCAAAAGAGGAGTTGACCGAGATTCTCGTAGCTGAGCTGGGAGACACAGTCGAAAAGTCTCCTTACCTCATCCTGCGCCACGCCAACAACGACATTACCATCTACCAGCCTATGCATGCCTCGGCATCACCCTCTGCTGACGCATCTGTTAGTTTACGATTCCTCAAGGCTGCAAACAATACATTCGCCAAGCCCTCTTCTCAAACCGATGGTGACGACTTTGTGCCCGAGTCGCAAACTATGCCCCTCCGCATATGTGACAATGTCGGCGGTTATAGCACAGTCTTTGTCCCCGGATCGTCACCCAGCTTCATCATCAAGTCGGCCAAGTCATCGCCCAAGGTGATTGGCCTGCAGGGTACATCTGTGCGAAGCTTAAGCCCGTTCCATACATCGGGCTGTGAACGAGGCTTTATCTATGTTGATATCGAGGGCACAAGCCGGGTGTGCTCGCTGCCGTCAAAGACCAACCTGACTGAACTTGGCGTCACTGTCCGCAAGGTGCCTCTCCATGTGGACTCGAGCGGTGTGGCATACCACCCTCCCACCGAGGTCTACGCCGTCGGTGCCAGCATCCTTGAGTCGTTTGAGCTGCCCAAGGATGAGTCGCACCGGTCCGACTGGGCCAAGGAGTCCATCACATTCAAGCCGCAATTTGAGCGTGGAAAGCTGCTGCTTATCAGCCCGCTCAGTTGGTCCGTCATTGACACGGTCGAGATGGAGTCCAGCGAGGTTATCATGTGTGTAAAAACTTTGAACCTCGAAGTGTCTGAGTCGACCAATGAGCGTAAGCAGCTTGTTACGGTGGGCACGGCGATCTCGCGCGGTGAAGACCTGGCCGTGCGTGGCCGTGTCTACGTGTTCGATGTTGTGTCGGTCATCCCTGAGCCAGGCCGGCCCGAGACCAACCACAAGCTGAAGTTGGTGGCCAAGGAAGACATTCCACGTGGCGCGGTGACAGCTATCTCGGAGATTGGTACACAGGGCCTCATGCTAGTGGCCCAGGGCCAAAAGTGTCTGGTACGTGGTCTCAAGGAAGATGGCACGCTGCTGCCCGTTGCTTTTATGGACATGAATTGCTATGTCACAAGCGCGAAGGAGCTGTCTGGCACGGGCCTGTGTGTTATGGCCGATGCATTCAAGGGCGTCTGGTTCACAGGCTACACAGAAGAGCCCTACAAGATGATTCTGTTTGGCAAGAGCAACACACGTCTCGAGGCGATCAATGTAGACCTGCTTCCCGACGGCAAGGAGCTGTTTATCGTCGCTGCAGATCCTGAAGGCAATCTCCATGTCTTGCAGTTTGACCCCGATCGTGAGTTACATTTCATCCACCTATTTTCCCTCGCATCAATGCTAACAAACAGATCCTAAATCACTTCAGGGTCACCTGCTGCTGCACCGTGCCACATTCTGCACGGGTGCTCACTACACCACCAGCTCTCTGCTTATGCCGTCGACTCCAGTCGGCGATGCCGGATCCGACGACAAGAATAGAGCGAACGGTGCAAATGGTGATGCCGAGCAGTCGGCAGCGCCCACTCCTCAGCACCTGCTCTTAGCAAGCCCGACTGGTATGCTAGCTTCACTCATGCCCATCAGCGAGTCTGACTACCGCCGGCTGTCGTCTCTCGCGGCCCAGCTCACCAACTCGCTGACGCACACTGCCGGCCTCAACCCCAAGGGCTACCGGATGGCTATTGAAGGTGGCATTGGTGGTTCCACATTGTCTCCTGGTGTCGACACTGCTGTTGGCCGGAGTGTCGTTGACGGTGCTCTGCTAGCACGGTGGACAGAGCTTGGATCAGGGCGCAAGAGCGAGGTTGCCGGGCGTGTGGGTTTTGCAACCCCGCTGGATGTGCGAGCTGCTCTAGAGGGTGTTCTCGGATGGTCACGGATGTCATACTTTTAGTTGTCAAATCAAAACGCGGGTGAACAATAGGTGGCCAATATGGTCGAGATAAAGAGTGTCATAGTTCGGTTATATTTGGCTTTACAATATAATATCTACGCATTTTGTCAGCGAGTTTTGTCCACTCTATGCATTGAGGAGAGTCACAGTGCACGACTGAGTGATTATTTTGCCTTAAGTATACTTTTAGATTAGTAAATCATTTAGTTCTCTTTAAATCGTCTACTGACGCAGAATAAATTAATTGAAGATTTTAAAATAAGATTAAATAAGATTAGGAAAAATACAGCTGCTTTTGGACTTTTCTTTTTTTGAATTCCATACAAAATATAGCTAACCCCATAATGAACATCTCGCATAAAGTAAACAAAGAAAAGATCTCAAGTTTAGTTCTTTACACAAGACGCGTCGAACTTCACGCTCTACTTTGGCTGTGTCGCGTTCCTGAGATAGCTTCTATGATGGTGGTCTAATCTGGCCACTCTTATTGGCCATAATAGAAAGCTAGTCCTCTTCTGGTGACTGTTAAAAATTAGTGTCTATACGCATGAAATGTTGAGCAGGGTCAAAAAATTCAGACAGACGGAGGGGGATGTGTTAGGATCCTCGAATGTTGCGAACTTTTGCATAATATTGGGAGATTAATCAGAGGAAACACGGCGAAGAACTGCATGAATAAAGCTAAATAAAATAATATATAAACAAAATCAATAAAATAAGAATATATTTTATTTAGAATTTCTGTGTTGGTGCGGTCTTCCCTAGTTTGGATTCATAGTCGTCAATCGCTCCTTCTACATATGGAGCACTACCGCAGCCTCGCCGGCTTATATTTCCTCCCCCGGTCTGCATCGAACCCCGCCGAAACATTGTTTGCGACAACCTACAGTCATATACACAGACGACTATCCTTGACACACAGCAACACCTCGAGACCCCAAAATGACGTGGATCGCTGCAAATGGCGCCCATAAGGCCGCCGCGGCCTGCTACAACTCCATCATGAACGGTGCCGCTCCAGCTGCCACCCTGGCCCGGCAAGCCAGCAGTGTGACCTCTCGAAGTGTAGCTGCCTCACCACTCATCGCTCTACCATTGCCTGGGTCTGCTAGATTTGCATCGACAAGCACTACTACAAAGACACCCAAGACACCCAAACCTCGAGCACCGCGCGCGTCAAAAGCAGCCGCAGCTGCAGCCGCCACCACCGCACCACCAGCTTCGGCCGCCGAGTCGCCAGTAAAGGCAGCAGCAACAACAATAGCAGCAGCCACCTCAACAACAAGGAAACGGGCAAGCACCAAGACCGCCACGGCAGCTGCAACTACATCGGAAGCTCCCCAACCAGAAACTACTGAAGCGACAGCAGCAGAAGCCCCGGCGCCTGTCAAAGCCACTCGTGGCCGGAAAAAGAAGGTTGTCGAGCCAGTGGTGGAGGTGGAACCTGTTGTTGAAGAGGTGGCCGAGGTTACTGCTGCGCCTGCTAAGATGACCCGTGCCAGCACTGCGAAGACTACAGCCAAAAATGTGACAACAACTGCAGCCGCAACCGCACCCAAGACGACTAGAGGCAGGAAGGCAACAGTGACGGCTGAGGCCAAGCCCGTTGCACCCGTAAAGCCTGTCGTAGTTGCACCTGTGCCTCGCGCAACCAAGCCTATCGTTGCCTCTACAGCACCACAACCACCAGCTTTAGCTCATGCACCTATAGCTCCTGCACCGGCTCCGATACCAGCACCTGCTGCAACCGCAGCCCCAACCACCGCCCCCAAGGCTTATTCGCTGAAGCAGACTGAGCCAACAACTGCGAAAAAGACAGTGGCAGCACCGACCCCCGTAAAAAATGATCTAGCTACAGCGGTAGCTGCCGCTGTACCGAAGTCCAGATTTGCTACGAGACCAGTTACCCTGACGCCAGAGCCAACCGTCACCGCCACCGCCACTGCCATCGCCAGTCCAGCTGCTTCCCAGGAAAGCGCATATGCTGCGGCGGCAAGCCAAGAAGAGGCACTAGCCGAGCTCAAGCGGTTGCGCTTAGCAGCTAGACAGTCGACTAACACACCACCCCCAGACATGTCGTACCCGTATTTAGATGATTCCTCAGAGCCGGCAACTCCCACTACATCAGCCAGAGCCCGACTGACTATGAGCGCTCCAGAGATTGCCGCTGAATCTTCCGGACCATCACCTCCCATTGACATTAGAGAAACCCCCGCGTACAAGAAGAAGATGCGTGAATGGTTGTCTTTGATTGTGGCTATGCCTATCTTATTGGTGACTTCGTACTATCTCTTTGATAGATGTAAGTACTTTAATTTATTTTGTTCCCGATGAGACTGCATACTAACAACTGTAGTTGCTCTGGGCAATATGCCTGTTGACCTTCAAGAGTACCGCGATAGAATTGCAGCTGCTGCCGAACAGGCAGCAAATGACCTTGATGACGTCGCCAGTGGCTTCAAAAGCGAAACTGAGAAGCCGACATCTGAACAGGGTGATGCTGAAGCAAAAGACTCCAGCGACGAGAACAGCAAGAATCTGTGAGGTAGCTAGACAAGAGCTGCCCAGAAGCACGGCTAATCTGTTTTGTACGAGTATGTTGAACGATGACGATGATCATAGTTCTGTATTTGTTTATGTTTGAGGGTCTCTTGGATTTCTTTTCGGTTTCTATCACTTCTTGATTTATATTTCCTTTTATACACACACTAGCAACAACACTCTATTCACTTAATTGAAAGTTATTACAACACATATTTATAATTGTGCATAATATGTTAAAGTTTGAAACAACCCATATTGATCAGATTTACAGATCTATAGTTTCGCCTTTCCGCCTGCCTCTGTTTGCCGCAGGATCTCGGCGGCATCACGCTTTGCCCACGCTCGCATCACCTTGCGTTGAATTTTGCCAGACGCCAGTTTTGGCACCTCTTCCACAAACACCACACCGCCAGTCAGTCGCTTGTGCTTGGCAACGCGAGTCACTATCCATTTTTGAATATCGACTGGTGTTACTTTGCCCTTTGACGTCTCATGAATAGCGACGTAGGCACGCGGAAACTCCTCATCGCGTAATGTGATGCCCACCACAGCCGCATCCGCCACATGCTCATTCTCTAGGAGCACGCCCTCTAGCTCCGCCGGGGCTACTTGCAGCGCATTGACCTTGATCAGCTCCTTTTTGCGGTCGACTATCCAGAAGTAGCCTTCCTTGTTGCAGATAGCGACGTCGCCCGTTTTGAGCCAGCCATCGGGAGACAGTGAGTCGCGTGTAGCCTCTTCGTTGCGCCAATAGCCCATGCAGATATTGGGACCTTTGATGTACAGCTCGCCCGGCTCTCCAAGAGCGACTTCTTTGCCGTCGTCATCCAGGAGCTTGCACTCGCAATTTGGGTGCAGTCGACCGACACTGCCGGTATCGTCTTGAACACCACCGGGCACATGGAAGCCGCCGCACGTCACTTCTGTCATACCCCAGCCCTGGTTTATCTGCACATTGAAGCGGCGCTGGCAGTCGTTTTGAAGTTCGCGACTGAGAGGTGCGGCACCGCACAAGACATCGCGGATAGAGCGCAGATCGTAGCGCTGAGTCTCTGGCCGCTTGGATAACATCACCAAGATGGGCGGTGCAATCTGCAGACTCGTAATTTTGAACTGGCTGATGTTGTGCAGAAAGTCTTCGTACCGGAACTCGCCCATTATATAGATTGGCACGCGCAGCTTGACGGCCATCAGAATGGTGTACAACTGGCCGTAGGCATGATACAGTGGCAGAAACCCGATCCACCGCTCTTGCGGACGATTCTCAAACTTGTAGGGTTTGTGTGCATACCGCGAGAAGATTGCCTGTTCAACATTGGCAATGAGATTGGCGTGCGACACGCAAACGCCCTTGGGCATACCTGTAGTGCCCGAGCTATAGTTGATTGTCGCGACGGTCTTGGATGCTTCATCGGAACTGAGCTCAGGCCACGTGTATCCCTCGGCCTCGGCATCGCTGACAGCAAAACCCCGGCGCCAATCTTGCACACCATCGATTGTATCGTTTTCGATGTCAGAGAATAAGAAGATGCTAGACCGCGGGACGTTGGCCTGGGATGCCGCTTCAAGTGCGGCCTTGAGAAGGGTCGGGTGAACGAGAATCAGCTTGGCCTCGGTGTTGTTCATCTGGTGAACAACCTCAGGTACGGTGTAGCTTGGGTTGGTGCCGCTAAAGACATAACCGGCACCCACAATACCTAGGTAGGCAACGGGCACGAAGATCTGATTCAGCGTGAAAATCATGACAACATCGCCACGATGAAGGCCAAAGCGCTCAAGGCCAAAAGCGAGCTTCTTGATCCATACCAGAGCCTGTGCAGGGGACAAATTCTTTGTATCGGGGTCGCGGGTATCGTGCCAGATAGGCTCCTTGTGGGGTGTCTCGTTCCTGGGAAACAAGTAGGATAGGATGTTTTTCTTGGGAATATCCAAGTCTGGGTAGAGGGATTTGTAGGGCATGTCTGCGGCAGTGGGCTGTATACTCTCGATGTGATGCGATGCTGTGTAGAAATAAATTAAATGCTAATGGTTTATACAAATAGTAAAAGCAAAGAAAAAAGCAAAGATGTAAAATGCAACCAACACAGGCAGCAATTAAAATGTAATCACCAGATGAGCCCAAGTCCAATCAAGACAACTCGACTAGAACACAAAAATAGAAGCAGAAGTGAGGTGCTTGCTAAGATAGAACATGCGTAGTCAGCTATTGACATAACTTGTCCTTATAAAAGTCTCACACTCTTGAGGAGTGAGATGATGTAGGCCAGGAAAGCGGCGGCACTAATCATGCTGCACCGATATGCTAAAACAACATGATTTCCACTGAGGGGATGGATGGGTAATGACGACCTCGGCCTCACAAATGTCGACTGGGCTGCCACTTCCCTCCGAATGGGTTGGAGAAGATACTGGGATCTTCTGGTGCCAGCTCCACTGCGGCCATCGTACTCCGAGTTGGAGAAGTCTAGGAAGAACAAGAGATATCTAAGCTATCGACTATGCATCCTTGCCCTCGGGCTGTCGGGCATAACTTGTTGAGGGGTAGCTCAAGAATGGAAGAGTGAGATGATGAGCATGTTGGTAAGCTGGTGAGCAACGGGGGTTCTATATGGAAACATTTGACTAAGCCATGCTGTTCATTTGAATGCGATCCTTGCTCCCAGAAAGCTATAAATCAGAAAGCGCGACCCGTCTCCCAAGAACTAGACTCTACAAAGGAAAGAGCTACCGAATGCCCGGCAACTGCCACGGTATCGTTACAAGACAGACCGGGTGAGAGTCTGGGGTGCGGCCCCACTCCCGATGATTCAATCTATGGGGCAACCAATCCGCTAACACGGCTCATTGGGGATGTAGCGAGGTCTGGGAGTCGGGCTATTGGCACAAAGAGGGGTAGTGTATAACCGAGAAGAAAATCAAGAGATAGCAATGTTGCAACTTAAACATCATTTTTCCTGTAACGTCTTTTAAGCCAGGTGTATGTTTTCTACATTTTTATGGAAGCATCATCTACATCAATCTGCTCGAAAGCTTGTCATTACTATCGCCGCATTCCATTCCATATGACATCATGTCCGACCTACGAAACTTTGGGAATATGTTTTCGCTCGAGGGCAAAACTGCCCTTGTTACAGGCGGTTCTCGCGGCCTTGGACTGCATATGGCCACTGCCTTTCTTCGGGCAGGAGCGTCTCTCGTTATTGTGACGGCTCGCAAACTTGATGGCGAGCAGGGAATCAACCAGGCTGTCGACCGCCTCAACAAACTGCCAGGAGTAAAGGGCCGCGCCGTAGGCCTTGCCGCCAACGTTGGAAACACTGAAGCCATAGGTCAGCTCGTGGCGCAAGTCAAGGACCTCGTTGGCTCCAAAGGTCTCAATATCCTGGTGTGCAATGCTGGAGCATCGTGGGGTTCGCGGTTCGAAGATGCACCTTCGCACTCTTCTGTCAAAATTTTGGACCTTAATGTGCGTGGCATCTTTGAGCTTGTGCAGAAGAGCCTTCCGCTACTGCAGTCAAACGCTTCTCTTGACGACCCGAGCCGTGTGATCATCGTCAGCTCGACGGCCGGCAGCAATGTTCCTCATGTTGGGGCCAACGGCACAATAATGTACTCGGTCTCCAAGGCGGCTGCCAACCATCTTGGCCGAAACCTAGCCGTCGAACTGGGCCCACATCATATTACGTCCAACATTATCTCACCCGGGTTCTTTCCATCGAAGCTGGCGCAAGGCCTGATCAAGAATTTGGGCGGAGAAGAAGAACTGAGCAAGGACAACCCATTAGGCCGACTGGGTGTTCCGGAAGACATTGCAGGGGTTTCTGTATTTCTAGCATCAATGGCTGGGCGTTACGTTAACGGGGAGAATATTGCTGTAGATGGCGGCGCACGGCTAGCTGCTGGCCGTTTTACAAAGCTGTAGATATTATAATGAATAAGTTTTGCTTATGCCCGTCGATTAACTTTGAACATCTCTGTACGAAATTATACGAATTCTTACACTACCAATGGCTATTGTAGGGGCGAAAGAGTAAAATATCAACCAAAATTACATGATATCATCGTAGGCATTGCATTGCCTTTCTTTGGTTACCCCAACAATGTGGAGGAGCTTTGGCTTGCCGAGCTTATAAATAAATACGTGAGTCATGTCAGTGGTTAAGTATTCCCGAATGCTAAGAAAAACAGAATCAGACCTGAGTCTGATTTCAAAGAGTAATACTGAATTCAACTAGGGCACAACAAATATTTAATTAGACACTGAATAAGACTACAAAAGCAAAATAATGATGGTTAAAACACACACATGTAAATTATCTCCGTATTTAAGATATCGAGTGAAACCCAATTGCACAAGAAAGCATCAGTCAAACGACTCGTACTTGAACCCGTACTGCTCTGTGAGTGCCTTGGCCTTGGACGTGTACTCCCGGTATCGTTCCTGGAACTTGGGTGCTGTCTTCATCTCCTCACGACCAACTTGGTGCCGATGTGCCGCATCTGGACCATCGGCAACTCGAACAAACCGAGCATAGGTCCACATCTCTGGCAGAGGAGTGTGTTGAGTGAGGCCTTGACCGGCGTAGATTTGCATGCATTCATCGATAATCTTGGTAGCCAGGATAGGAACCAGAATTTTGCTCTGTGCAATTGCGCGCTTGCCCGCCTTGTTTCCACGCACATCCATTGTATCAGCTGCCGAGAGGACAACGAGACGTGCGGCGTCGAGTTCCAGGCGCATCTGGGCAATGCGCTCAATGTTGCTGTCAAACTCGCCAATAAGCTTACCCCGAGGCTTCTTCCGAGTATCGGTACAGCGCAGCAGGGCGAGCTCATAGGCACGCTCGCACTGGCCAAGAAGACGCATACAGTGATGGATGCGGCCCGGGCCCAAGCGACCCTGGGAAATTTCAAATGCACGTCCTTCGCCCAGGATGACATTGGCGGCCGGGATTCGCACATTCTTGTAGAGGTACTCACCGTGACCTTCAGGGGCCCAATCGTAGCCCATGATGGTGAGGTTACGGACCTGAGTGATGCCAGGAGTGTTGCAAGGCACGATGAGCATGGTGTGGCGCTTCCAACGGTCCTCGTTGTTCGGGTCAGAGCAGCCCATCAGAATGTAGAAAGACAAGTCCTTGTTCCAGAGGCAGTTGCCATATAGCTTGCGCCCGTTTATGACATACTCATCGTCGTCGCGGCGTATCTCAATGCCAATATTGGTCGCATCCGAACTGGCGACGTCCGGTTCAGTCATCGAGTAGGCTGACGATGCAGTACCTTCCATTAGCGGCTTGAGCCACTTTTCCTTTTGTTCATCATTGCAGTACTTTGCCAGCAGCTCAATATTTCCCGTTTCGGGGGCATGGCAGTTCATTGTTTGTGCTGCCCAATAGCAGCGACCCATGACTTCAGCACAGCACGAGTACTCAAGGTTGGTGAGACCAGGGCTCTCTTTAAAGTGATTAGATAGAAAGAGGTTGAAAAGACCCTTGGATTTTGCCTTTTCACGTAACTCGTGCATCAGCGGAGGTGTAGACCAGCGCTTGCTCTCAAGCTGGTTGCGCATAATTTGTTCACGCGGAATGACCTCGTTCTCGACAAAGTCGTAGACATCCTGAATCTTCTTGACAGCCAGTGGTGAGAGCTTTTGCTGAGCCCAGACGGGGATGCGATTAAAGGCAGGGCCCTCGAAGATAGAGGGCGGGACAGACATGGCGATGGGCATGGGAAGGGTGGTTGTTAGGCAAAGAGTGTTGGGTTTTGGTGGTTAAATGTAGCAGTACTTGTTGAAAGTAGAGTAATATATAGAAATGTCGTGAGCGATAGCTTACGGGTGTGATGCGTCGGGGTAGGTTCTCCAAAGGTAGTTTGTATGGTCCACGACCTGTAAAGGCCTAGCCGCGGCTAGAAGATGAGGGGGTATTGGAGCCCACATCTTTACAGCAGATTACAATAAAAGGAAGCCAGCTGTACTATGGTAGGTCGCGCAGTAAAATAAACTTCGGATCGAGCGGTGCTTTTTGGCAGTATAAAACATAAAACAGTGTAGATAGTTTGACAAAGTAGCATTATTCTAACATTCACTATAACCAGCTACTAAATACACTATAGCCTCGTTACGCATTCTAAATCCAACTCAAGTAAAACTATGGAGTTGACAAAATATCTGCTTCAAATAGAAAAAAAAAACCTAGGGAATTATCTTTGCTGCACGAAAACGGTCAAATGCCGTGTGAAAAGTCTCCTTGATCGTGTACTCGACCTTATCCTTGCCCATCATCTCAAAGCACTTGGTCATGTCCATCTGCCGGTCAAAGTTGAGCATCGTCATGATAAAGTAAGCAAATCCACCAAAGCTGCGCTGGTTGCCGACGCGTCCGCTCTTCAGTCCATGCTTCTTCTCAAGTGCAGTCCACTGCTCGTAGTGGTCTGCAAGGTAGTTCACGGGGTCGGGTCCCTGCCCGTTGGGCGGTGGTGACACACCCTTGAGGCCAAAGTAGGCCGCAATGACTGGCCATTTGTCGCTCCATGAGGTCGGTGTATTTCTGTCAGCTGCATTGTAACGCTCCTCTGACGTCTTTTCAGGGTGCAGTGAGGCAGTTATAGATACTTTGGCACACATGTCTTGGCTGCTTTCGATAAAGAGGTTCTTCCACGACTTCTCGGAGCCAGGAAACTCGACCTCAGCTCCTTCACCCTCTATGTCGCGGTAGAGTGATAGGTATGTGCCGAGCTGCTGTGCGAGGCAGTAGATATTGTTGTTGGGAACGAAGCCAATAATGACGTCGGGCATGATCTCACACCAGGTCCAGGCTTTACCCTTGGACATGGCTGACAGCATATCGGTCTGGCCATAGTAGAACATTTGCGAGGCATATGGCTCCGGAATGCGCGGCAGTGATTCTTTGAGTGGCAGATTTTTGTGGAAGGG
Source organism: Ophiostoma ulmi (assembly GCA_029298715.1). Classification (NCBI taxonomy): domain Eukaryota; kingdom Fungi; phylum Ascomycota; class Sordariomycetes; order Ophiostomatales; family Ophiostomataceae; genus Ophiostoma; species Ophiostoma ulmi. The sequence continues at coordinate 1,036,324 of JANSLN010000005.1, read as the reverse complement.
AAAGCTTTCCTCAAGGAGATGTACACCATATGCCTTTGTGCCTGTAGGTAGAACGACAAACTTGAGGTTGGGCGAGAGGCTCTCGACGGCCGTAATCGCGCGCTTTATAAGCTCAACATTGATGCTGACCTCCTTTTCCGGATCTGAGTCCATGATATAGGCAAAGAAGTAAACATGCGTGACCGTATCAATGTCTGCCACGCGTGATCTCATCTCCGTCTCGAGGCCATTCTGCCCCTTGTCCGTTAAAAGGTCAATGCCACTGACGACGTTGAGCTTTGAAGAAGTAGGCCATTGAGAAGCCTCTGAACTGAGTGGCCGGTTTGTGAGGGCTGTGACCTTGTCAAAGCTTTCTGGTGACGGGTAGTCTTCGAGAATAGCATTGACAATGGCCCAACCGGTGATACCACTGGCGCCTGAATTGTTAGTATGTAAATATGCATTTGTGTTAGAGAAGTCATACCGTAGACGAGAGCGTGATTTCCCATTGCGAATACAGCTTTGGAAATGCTTATTTTCACACAGAAACCTAGTTTAGTGATGGTGTATGTTTTGATACGATAACAATGATAGCAAAGATTTGAGAATTTACTAAGAGGATTATCTAACAAAGAGGAAACCGCCTAGATTGACCAGCTTATTGAATAGGTGCCCGCGACAAATATTGTAATTCTGTGGGTAGACGGGGCCGCTTTTATGAGGGCAAACATCTTCCATTAGCTCTGCTCCTTCTACCCAACTGCATGAAGCTGGTCGAGTTTATCCGATACAGTACACGGAAATCATGAGCACATTGCAAGCATATGCTGTTTCATAAGAGAGTAATTTTACGATCCCAATACTTTCAAAGTCACGAGGAGCAAGAATCACAAGGAGCAAGCTCGAGATATAGAGTCGACAGAAGATATCTAAAGCAGGGCACCGATGAAATGTCTGTCTGAGAATGTAGTGTTGATGGCGGTACCTGATTGTTAAGAGCCCAATAAAAACAGTTTCTAGTCAATATTGCTGTCACTGCGATGCACCTGAGGGCTTGTTGGTATAAGCCGGTATACGCAGCGATCGTTTTTCATTTTGACTTTGGTATTTTCCATGTGCTGTCTTTATCAACAGCTTTATTTCCGTTTTAGGACACTGAGCACTAATACGAGAACGCGGGGAGCCAATAAGCGCACACGTTCTCCGCATGTACAAATAGCGCTACTGATTCATTGCTCGGATAACATTCCCCGCGTGGAACTTATCTGCCTCTTGTCAATGATGAGATGCAGGCTTGGCTGCAAACCACAAAGCACAAGGCTCTTCTTTACGTCGACGTTAAAATTGCATGTGGCTTACAAGCGCTGGCCCCAGCACTAGTCTCAGCTTAAGCAGTTCGCGCTCCGTCTTCCCATTCCAGGGACCGTATGCTTGACAGATTAATGATGACGGAAATGCTCACCCAACCTGAGCTGATTCTTGTATTTGACCTACGCTACTCAAGTAAGAGCTCCAAGGTCGAACTGTGGCTAAATGAACTTGCTTCATAAACACTGGTAAAACAAGTGACTCCTGAGAGACTCCTGTGCTCACCTGCGGAAATCGATATGCCAGAGCGTATGCAATAGTCCTGGAATAGATATGTCCCTATCAGTGACTAGTTGGACCGCATACACTTTCCCAAGCTGACTCAGCTACTCGGGCCGTGATTTGTCTGGAAGTAGTCTACCAAGATACACTGGATCAAGCTGTGTCTGGAAAAGCAGATGCTGAATAGAAGGGAAACATGCGATACTTGCGCGAGAAAGTGGTCTGGTCATCCGATAGTATTGTGATTTGTCCTAGCTCTTGAGAGTCCTAACAACTATGCTAACTCATGATATCACGATCAAGGGCTCAGTTTAGCCTTTATTTTTATTTGTGATATCAGATCGCTAGCACTTCTCCTTTTTTATTCTCTGTTGCCATCATCCTTTTACAATTTATCCATTATATCTTTGTCCAGCTATTTCTTCTCTAAACAATCTACACAGTTACGAACAAAAATAGCAGACAGAATGACAGCGACTGGTGCCACAAACGGCGCGAATGGCTCCAATGCCAGCAATGGTATCAACGGTGCTGGCCACAGAAACAGCGCAAGTGATTTCAGCTATCCCGAGGGTGCAACTCCGTACCGCGTTCTCCAGCAGTACCACTCAAAGCCCACAAAGCTACGGGTGGCTGGTATTGGTGCTGGAGCTTCCGGAATCTGTCTCGCCTACAAGATGGTAAGGACTGGCGTATACGCAACACAGATGGGAATTGACACTAATATGGATAGGAGAAAATGTTGGTGCCGGGCAGTTTCGAGCTGACGCTTTTTGAAAAGAACCCAGTCCCTGGCGGCACTTGGGTCGAGAACACGTAAGTTAAAGATTCATGAATAAGGGAAGCGTGCTGACATTCTAGATACCCAGGCGTTGCTTGCGATGTGAGTAGTTCATAGTAAACCTATCTACAATAATGATACAAGAAGCTGACTGCCGGTCCACACAGATCCCGGCCCATCTTTACACTTTTTCTTGGGATCCAAAGCCTGACTGGACCAACTACTATGCCTACGGCGCCGAAATTCGCAAGTACTTTGACGACTGCATCGAGCGATTTGGCACGGCTAAGTACATCAAGGTCAACACGAAGGTCATTGAGGGCCGCTGGAACGAAGAGCGTGGAATCTGGCACCTTTCACTTGAGGACCAGGTCACCAAGGAGCGATGGACTGATTTCTGCCATGTCCTTGTCAACGGAACGGGTATTCTCAACAACTGGGTGTGGCCCGATATTGACGGCCTGCACGACTTCCACGGTCCCATTATCCACTCGGCCAACTGGGACCACAGCGTTGACTTCAAGGACAAGAATATTGGTGTCATTGGCACGGGATCCACAAGTGTCCAGATTGTGCCGTCTCTGCAGCCGACTGTCAAAAACATGAAGGTGTTTATGCGCTCGTCAACATGGGTCTCACCTCCATTTGGTGCTGGAGTGCTGCATGAGGACCTGCTGAAGGGCAGTGAAAATGATAGCAAGAGGCAGTACAACTTTTCACAAGAAGAAAAGGATCGGTTTAAAAATGACCCAGCTTTCCACCTTCAGTTCCGCCGCCGTATCGAGGCCGAAATCAACTCGTTGTTTGGCATGTATCAGCAGGGCTCCGAGATGTCGGAGCATTTCCGAAAGGTCATCACAGAGGAGATGCTGCGCCGTATTGGGCCCGGCAACGAGAAGCTCAAGGAGTTTATAATTCCTAAGTGGGCACCGGGCTGTCGCCGAATCTCACCGGGCGACGGTTACCTCGAAGCACTGGTGAAGTCGAATGTTGAACCCGTCTTCGGTCCCTTGAAAAATGTCAACAAGGCGGGCATAGTAACATCCGACGGAAAACAGCACGATCTAGACATTATTGTATGCGCTACCGGCTTCAAGGTTGCCTTCCGGCCTGCCTTTAAGCTCATCAACGCAAGTGGTCAGACTCTGGACGAGGACTGGGGCGACAACATTAATCTGTACCTGGGTGTGTCTGCACCACGGTTCCCCAACTACTACACAATTGTCGGCCCTGGTGCGACCTGGTCCTCGGGAACATTACTGCCGTCAATCGAGACCACGGTCGAGTACTCAGTCAAGATGATGAAGAAGATCCAGCACGAGAACATCCGGTCGATTGATGTTCAGCAAGAAGCTGTTGACGATATTTACGCCCACTTTGACGAGTTCCACAAGTCGACCGTTTTTCAGGAAGAGTGCCGCAGCTGGTTCAAGGACGGCAAGATAAAAAATCGCATCTACCTATGGCCGGGATGTGTATGTTCCCTGTTTGACATTTTGACATTTTGACATTTTGACATTTTGACATTTTTTTCTTAATGAACTGTACTGACCATCTAGACTATTCACTTTCTCAAGACGATCAAGCAGCCACGCTACGAAGACTACAACATCCGATATCGGTATGGAAACCGGTTTGCCTACTTGGGCAACGGTGAGGTCAAGGCGAACGTTACCAAGGACGTTAACGGACTCTCGACATATGTTCGCAACACTGACGAGGACTGGGACGTTGAGTAGGGCAGACACAAGACAAAAACCATTGGCGTGGAAGGACGATGCCGACAATGGAGCGAGGGATGCAATGATTCAGATGAGGAGAACAGGAAAGGAGCGGAGATACCCCTGCGTTATGCTGTCTCTTTTCGACGTGGACTCATCTTTTGCCTTCATCCGCTTCCTAGTTTGGCCGTTCCCCTCTTTCTCATCCAAAAAGGCGTAGCCCGGTTCGGTATTCACCTGTCAACCTGTTATTGCTTGTTGGTTACCAATGATTCATCGACTAGCCAACGGTGCCAAAAAGATGTCCAGTAGCAGAGTGTTCTAGTCTGATTTGCACATTTTGAAAGTCAGAATTTATTCTTGCTCTTCACGTCGAATCACGAATACGGGACTCAAGTGCATCATCCCTGGTTACCTTTTCTTTTACGATGCTCTTCTAAACCTGTGTGCTTCAAGATTTGCTTTCTTTTTTCTTGACTTTACTGTCTCGCCCTTGGGGCCTACAGTTTTGAACTTCTTCGCGTCATGTTCATTTTGTTTTATGCTTGCAACTTTTTCACGTTCGCACTTTTTTCTCTCGTCTACCACCACTTTTATAGTCTAATTTTACTCCATTAACCTTGATTATTCTTCCCCAAGCTCCTTCTAGACAGAACCTACCTAATGCCACGTCTGCAAGAAGGTCTGTCTTGATTTTCAGTCATTGCAGGCAAAAAGCTACACGAATCATGCTAGCTTTGCATGCTATACAAGCGGCCGTTTTCTTTCATTGCCTCCCCTCTTTTGCATTACCACCTCGGTAGAATACCTGTTGGGGAACTGCTTTCCAACCTTCCAAATCTGCGGGGTCTTGATATTCATGATTTACTGCCGGGGAAAGCTGTCTTCCCCTCTTTCTAACCTGTCTCATGTAAACGGCGAGACGTTGCAGCAGTGGCCCTTGTTCCGTAAGTCTATCGGCATGGCTCATGTACCAGCTTTGTACTTTCGACTGTCAAAAAGCCAGACTTGGAGGATCAGATATAGTAACAAATATTTTTTTTATCTTACTAAGTATCGTGAAATATTATAGTGAGCATGGTTGAAATGGCACGCTCCGGACGGGGAACCATGGGGTATAGTGTAAATAGTCATCTGGAAAGTACGAGGAAGCGTTTTTGGATTTGAGGTATAGATGCCGAAGATCTACAACGTTGTAAATCACGACTCTATACATCTCTCCGAAAACGACACCCTTTCTGGTGTTCCACTCTCCCCGAATTATCGGCCGCAATATATCGGACTACTACCCATCTTGTTCGGTAGAATAGACACCGATCATAATCTCAAGGTCTTGCAACCGGATTTATGGGGCAGAGATAAAGTAGTTGATGAGGGATGACTTCAACACTGCTCTAAACCGAGTACGAGTTTTCGTTCGGCGTATCTCCTGGGGGCTACATGGCTCACATAAACTAAAAGCCTCCATTAGCAGATTTACAAGTCTAGTTAAAATGTATGCAATGCGTGTTGGACAATAGTCTTAAATCAATGCACTGAAACAGGTGACCGGAACTTATTGTGGCTTTTTATCTGTCACACTACTAAGACACCGACTTAAAGAACTTACCACAAATGACTCGGACAAACGGCGTTATATCACAGTATTTCTCGTCCTTGGAGGTTCAGTCTGACATCTCCATAGCGTAAACAGACATGCTCCCGTGGTGCCTTGCTTGATAGCATGCAATCCCTGCTCAGTGTCTATCCTTTTATCCCCCAACATGGTCGGTAGTCTCAAGTGTTAAGATAGAATGAGCCCAGTATCCTGTGAATCAAACAGGCCTTTCAAGGTAGCCCGAATAAGACGGTCCAATCCAGCTAACCTATCCAAGCTTGATGAACTCTGGGCGTTGGTAATAATGGTCAGCATATCGTTTTTTATTACATTTGTGATACCAAGTAGATCACAGGCGGTGGCAGTTGCCCCCATCCCCCGCCTCATACACCCAATAGACGCCATGTATTTTCATGTCACTGGCCATGCGCTATTCTTTTTCTGATCCTTTTTCTCTTTACCCCGGAATTCTATAATTCTGTAATATGGGTCCATGTGGGAGATATCAGAAAACTATTATCAAAGTGACATTGAAAAGAAATCAGCAAAGACATCAATCCAAGGTCTAAGTACTCCGCAGATACTTCGACCACTTTCTGTCAATTCTATTGACCCGTAGATTACGATTTCCCCAAAACTTCATTCAGTTTTCCTTGTCGGCATCCGTGTTTGCCGCATTGAAATTATCAAACAAACACAAAGTCTCGTTTTATATTCTCCATCATGGCCTCAACGGATGATGGTAAACATACTCAGTCAGATGACTCGAGCAGCATCAAGAACCAAGAAAATGTGTCTGCCCGCGGAAGCACTTCACGCACCAGTAAGCAGCAGGTCCGGCACCGCGCTTCAGTAGCCTGTGCATCTTGCAGAGACCGCCGTATCCGATGTGTTGTGCCCAAGGGCGAGTCCGAATGCACCCAGTGTAAGCGTGCGGGCACCGAGTGCATCATCAAAAATGACGATGAGCGGCGCCGGCCCATTTCCAAGGCGTACATGTCTTCTTTGTCAGAACGCATTATGCTGCTCGAGAGCATGCTCCATGAGCGCGGTGTTGCTCCACCGCCCGCAGTGCATCCTCCAAAGACCCGCCAGGAAGCTCGATCAAAATCAGTCCAAGACGAGCAGCAGTCACCGTCAGAAGAGCAGCCTTTAGTTCAACCAGAGCACCAGCAACCCCCACGCCAATTCCAGCTCGTCAAGGAAATCCAGCAACAACAACCCGTTGAGCAGATAGCCCAGGCTGAACCTCCCAGCCCACCTTTTCTGTCACAGCTTAATGCGGCCCTGAGCACAGATGGCTCGCCATCTAGGGATGATGCGACACCGCCAGAGTCGACTCATATTATCCAGAATTACGACTACACAATGCACGACGACAACAATCTCATCGATCCCAGTCTGACAGATGTCGGTGTCGCAATGGATGTGTCGACAGAACCTATCACTACGGGAAATGGTATAAGCACCACAGACCAGATCAACAGAGACTTGGGGATGTTGTCACAAAGCCTTCACAGTGTTCAGAGCCATCAAAGCTACCAAAGCCAACACAGCCAGGACACCCAGCACACCCAACATGGCATGCAGCCACCCCCAGCACAGCGGTCTCGCCAAAATCAAAACACTACACAAGACAACGCAACAAATGCTTTCTCAAATGGCAACTTCAAAGAAACATCTCCATTTCGCAACCTCGATCCCAAAAAGGAAGACATTGTTCACCGTGTGCTGTCCACAAAAGGTAATCTCTCCTTTGACCAGCTCTCAGGCCGTCTACGTTTCTTTGGGCCGACAGCCAACAGTCATGTCTATGCGGAGGCTGCCGATGCCGTTGACTCCCGCGAACCACCCGAACAGGTGCGCCGATCCGAGCGCATCATACGCTCCCTGACTGAAGCGACTCATGACTACCTTCTTGACTGCTTCTGGAAGTTTTACAATGACATTATATACGTCCTTGACCGCAAAGCCTTTGAGATGAGCCGCGAGACCCAGAACCCAAAATTTTACACCAGTTTCTTGCACATTACCGTTCTTGCCATGGGCTATCGTTTCGCCGACCGTAGTCGTGACGACATCAAAAAGATTAGTCTCGGCAATCATGAGAGCACGCTTCAGCGCGAGGCCAAATACATGCTGGACATTGAGCTTGAGCGGCCCGGTGGGATCCCCAGTGTCCAGGCTCTGCTTCTCTTGGGTGACCTTGAGTGTGGCGTTGGAAGAGATAATACAGGCTGGATGTACTCGGGAATGGCAAACAGGCTAGCTTTTGATATTGGTCTGCATCTCGACTACCGCAACACGGATATAAACGAGAAGGAGGTCAGCATCCGCCACATGGTGATGAAGGCTGCAATTGTCATCGACAAGTACTGGGCACTTTTTCTGGGACGGCCGACGAGCATCAAGAGCCAGGACGTTGGCATGGACTTGCTGACAAAACGTTTCTCAATGTTGACCTCTTTCCCCGATTCGGTGCAGTCTTCGTCACGGTCTCGACCGTCAAAGATGAGCAATGAAGAAATATACGAGTACCTATTTGAGCTCATGGAGCTTGCTGGAAAGATTGTGGAGAGCCGAGATATGCACAATCTTGGTGGTGGTTTTGGTAATGGCAATGGGCAGTCATCTGGCAACAGCTTTGCTGCCGCCATGTCATTTGCTGCCGGTGGTCGCGGCAATAACAGTGCCAGTAGAAGTATGAGCCGAGATGAAACCAACATCGATACCAGTTCCGTATTTAGCCTCAATGAGTCTGAGGAAAACGCCTATCTTCACGTCATCAGTCTCGACAGGCAACTTCAGAACTGGTACCGGCGGCTGCCTGACCACCTTACCTGGAAGCCAGCCAACATCAAGGCCGCCCCCATAAGCTTCTTCTTGCTACATCAGCAATACCATGTGTCCATGATCCTGCTTCATCGCCCGTGGGCCAAGTATGGCTCAATCTTGTCATCGGACGGCTCCAGTACAAATTCTCACCCTAGCCCATCTTCTGCTAATGGGGGCAGTGGTGGCACCGATACACGCCGCGGATCACTGAATAGCAGCAACCATATGGGCCCTAATCCTTATGGGCTCGGTGATCCGCAGTGCATTGTTGATGATAGCCGAACCACTCTATCGCGCAGCATTTGCACGCAGCAAGCCATCCGCGTTGCACGCATCTTTTGGCAGCACCGCCAGCGCTTTGACGGCCGTCGTATCTGTGTCACCGGTATCCAGCATGCCGGCACTGCTTCGATTGCACTTATCGCAGCTCTCGCATACCAGCAGAGCAACGATACAGACCGCCGTTCATACTTGGGCTACCTCGAGATCTTGTCATATGCCCTGAGCGATATGAGTCACACCTACCAGCCCGCATCGCGCATGGATGACCTGCTCAAGGCCGTTCTTGAACAGCTGCGCAGTGACGTGTATGGCACGGACTATCTTCCCCAACTGTCAGAAAACAGCGCTATTAGCAGCAGTGCCCGTCCAGGAAGCTATGGGAGTGAATTGCCTGGGTGGCTAGGTGGTGTTGGCAGTCTTAGTGGTACAAGTGGAAGCAACAATGGTATCGATGTGTACAGTGTGCTCCCGGCCAGGCGTGAGAACCCCGACAGAGTTGAAGCGTTCCAGGCGTTCAAGAAGAGGCGGCCCTCCACGTCGCGGCGTGCGTCTGAATTCACTCGTCCACCACCGTCATTCTTTGATCACCCGAGTAGCGGGCCATCTACTGCAGCCTCTTCCTCTGCTGTGGCGGCGGCTGCGGCGGCAACATCTGATCTGCATCGGCCAAGTGGCAACCACATGAGCAGCAGCAGTATAATGTGCACGTTCAACGGCCAGGGCTCGTTTAACCTCGACTTCCTAAATGGGTCTGCCATCGACGGGGACGGCTTAGACGACCCGCAAGATACCACTACTCTTCGCAGCAGCAGCATCGACGACTATGTCCTCGTCCCCCCAGACACAAATAGCTGGACACTCAGTGGAAATGGTAACGGTCAGCAGCAGCACACCCATAATCATCACCACAGCCAGAGCCATGGTGCCTTTGACATGCCAATTGTCGACTGGATAATGGACGACTCGGCAAGTGGTGCAACGGCACTGACAGAGGGCAGGAAAGACGTCAACAATGCACACCATCACAAAGCCGCCGCAGGCGATAGCGCGAAGCGTTCTCATTCGCACGGTCCAGCAGCCCAAGCTAAAGGTGCTGCGAGTGATGACGCAAAAAATATTGTTGACTGGATTGATCCCGTCATCCGTGAAGGACACCGCCACGTTGACAATGGCGGCCGGCCACTCGCTGCGCTAAACCTGGCCAACATGAGTGGGCTTGCTGTGCACACTGTTGACGTTGAAAAGAGTGCAGGCAACGGAGGGGAAAGAGAGAATGGAAATGGTAGTCAGGGTGCACGTTTGAGTCGCGAAAGACGAGCAGGGGGGGATGAAGGCGCTGACCGTGCAGTAGGAGGAGCGGGAGGAGCGGGAGGATCAGCTAGCGCAGCCGTAGCTGGTCAGGATGATGAGCGCAACCAAGAGTTGGATTTTTTTAGATTTTAGTTTTGTGGTGTCAAATGAGTTCTCATGGTTCTTAAGTAGCGTTCAATGTTCCGCTTTACTGGCTTGTAGTTTTCCTTTTATTATTTGCTATTTCAAATTTTCACTTGTCTTTCGTTTTCTACTTTTCATATCGTGCCATTTTCCGAACCATACACATAAGTTCTTTCCAACACTTCTTTGATTTTTTAAAGTAACTATCTTATGTCTATATACAATATGGAGAGCTGCTTCTTCAACCATATTAGCAACTAATACATATAACGGTCTGTTGGTCTAGTGGTATGATTCTCGCTTAGGGTACACCCTGAGTACTGTTCCGAAAGGTTCAATAGCTTGCGAGAGGTCCCGTGTTCGATCCACGGACAGACCCAAACTTTTTGCCTCGTCGCTCTAAAGTCGACTCTGTCGATCCATTATCTGTTTAAAATGTTCTTGCCTCTTTTTTTCATTTTTGCTGTATAACAACTACAATAATCAAGCGCTGAAGTTTTGCCTTAACACTTTTTCTCACCCGAGATTTCATGTTTATTGATGAAGATATTTTTATTCCCGAGCTGTGGGCCATAGCTCAAAGAAATACTCTGAAAGATTGAGCGAATCCTTTCAAGCCATCTACATATCGTCCTCGTTTTTTGTGAGTTGCATTAGTAGCCCATGATGATCGACGAATGTCGCGTTCGGTCTCATACGATCAGCCCCTTTCATATCCACTTCTTAAAGAACCAGGCTTATGTAAACTCTATAGTTTATATTCCCTGGGAAGGAGGAAGAAGGATTTATCCACGGTGGACCTGTGTATGAGACCGCGGATAAGAGAATCAAGTTGCAGGCTTGAACCATACTCGAAATTGTACGACAGACAGGCGGCACCCATGTGCGAGCTTATCAGATCTGCTGGTGTGCCTAGTGCAAATATGAATTATATATAAATCCTTTGGGACTGGCCTCAACATTGTCTATTTTATCGGTCATACAGTCTCGAATCTCATTGACAATTGACTCTTGCGTAGGTTGCTCTCAAAGCCCCCAAGTTCTACCAGTATCGAGACTAATGTGTTACCCGGCCATCTTGATACATATTCACCGTGTCTATTCAAACATCTTCACACTATAGCCCAAACCCGAGTATTATAGCTTTATCAATATGGTAGGCTTCAGAGCTTTGGCCCTTCTATTGGCCTCGATAGGCACGTTTGCTGCCGCCACCAGCCGTCAGCATCTTGTCACCCTCATGTCCCGCATCTCCTCGCAAGACCTCGATAGCCACCTGACGTGGGCCCGTTCCGTCCAAGCATGCAGCGATTCTGGACCTGAGTACAACGGTATTTTAAGTCTATCAAGGTCGACAGCTTTGTCGCTTACCTAGGTAACTTTGATCACCGTACTCTGTCCGAAATTCGTCGTTCTGATAAGGTTCGTTGCTTTTATCATGTGTTCTCAGTAGCAAAATACTGATCATCTCACAAGTCACAAATATCGAGGAAGACTCTGAGTGGATGCTTCACCGTGCCATTACTATCCAGCCTCTCCCCACCGCTTCAGAGAAACGTGGTCTCGACGGCGTCTCAGTCTGGAGACTCGATGTGCCGGGTGAAAAGGCGTCAGAGCGCTTCATTGATGGCGGCTCGGCTTGGTGCCTAAGTGTCAACTCATCGCTTACTTTGACACAGCAAGCGCTCCTTGGGGACTGGCCAGTTTCTCACACAAGACTGTTAGCGGCTCCAACTACACTTACCCGACCACCGGCGGCGTTAAGACTTTTGCTTATGTCCTCGATACGGGTGTCAATGCTGACCATGAAGACTTTGAAGGCCACTCCAAGTTTGGCTACAGTTTCCTGTGCGACAACGGTACCGATACTGCAGGCCATGGCACGCACGTTTCTGGTATCATTGCCAGTAAGAAGTCGGGTGTGTCCAAGCACGCACACATTGTTTCCATCAAGGCTTTGGGCCATGACGGTGTTGCTCCGTTGTCGTAGCTCGTTGAGGGCTACTCATAGGCTGTTCAGGACATCATCGCCAAGAACCGCACTAGGTCGTCTGTGATCAACATCTCGTCGGGCGGCTGGTACTCATCCATCTTCAACAACCTCGTTGAGTATGCATTCAACAGTGGCACTCCCAGTCACGTCTGCAGGCAACTTGGGCATCAACACGCGCAATGAATCGCCTGGCTCGGCGCAGTCCGCCATCACAGTTACTGATGTGAATGAGCACTGTGATAGCTGGAACTCATCCAATTATGATTTACTTGTTGGCATTTGGGCACCAACTATGTGTCTAAGAGCGGTACTTCTGCTACAGCTCCTCACGTTGCCGGTCTGGTGCTGAACATCAAGTCGACTGCGGGTCCTACGTCTCCCAGCGACGCTACAAACGCTGTGCTTGCAAATGCCCTTGAGAATGTTATTGAGTCATTCAACTCGGCCAGCGGTGGCAAGAATGTTCTGGTCAGCCAGCAGTCTCTGGGGAAAAGCCTTGTCTTGAGAAGAAACTCCCCAATTTCAATGTTTTGTTCTGTTTCACTTGCATTACTTTGGGTGCCGGGTCTGATCACAGCATTCTATATATGAGCTATCATAGCATTGCTATTTATTTATTTCTGACTTACTAATCAAATTTGCAGATCTAGTTACACAGCTTTATGTTTTGTGTCCCATATATGTCTCGGATAAATAGCTCAAAAATACTTAAACATAGAACATTAAAAGACTGTTGGGGAGTGGGAGTTTTCTTAGCATTTACATGCCGCCCATGTCACAATCCACATGCATGACAAACTTTCAGATCAAGATTATGAAAGCTAGATATCAAATCGCGTATCTGTGAATTATCATGCAAGTGTCAAAGCAACCTGCCGTTGAGCGGGTGAGTAAGCCGCAGTGATATCTTGTTCATCGGTATCGTTCAACATCCCCGTAAGCTTGCCGATTTATGGCAGCGAACACGACTCTCTATCAGCGTAGCTAATATTTTATATTAATTCTCGAAGTCATACGGCACCTCCGTGACGTCCTAGCAACAGTGGGAAGTTAAGCCAGTAATAGAAGCTAATAAAGATACGGCCCATAATAGCGTTGTCATTGAAATCCTTTTATGCTTTAAGAGCAGAGTCGCATCCTCCATTGACGTTACCAACACGTTTATGTAAGGCAACGCTCTGGCTTCTTTTGCCATCCTGATCTCTACCTTTTTAGCATGGCCTTGATGCTACACTTTCAACAGCACAGTACTAGATGAATGCGGCACGGTGGTCTTATCTCTTTCTCTCACAGCCTACCACCTAGCCACATGGAGGACTGAGCCTAACTTGTTATTCTACTCTACTACAGTCTACAATTAGACTCCATGCGTCCTCCCGATGTCCTCTCAATATCTTCCCGATATCTTCCCGGCGCAGTGGGACGTTGGGACACAACAGAAAGCAGGGTAGATATGAGCATGAGTAGTAGCATCCATAATAGTGTTGCGGTAACGGCTGATCAGGCGGCGATCATGAGGCTGTTCTTTTAATTTAATCTCCTTATTTGGTTCGGTAAGCCTCAGTCTGTGCTACTTCGTACACAAAACCATGTTTTCGGCAATCTGGTAGATGACTAATCAATGTCAATGTCTTGGCTCTTGCCAATTCGAGCAAAGCTGCCAGTGTGTAAGTCGCGGCACGGACGGGTTCCAAGAGTCCAAGACGGAATCCAAGAATAACAAGACGGCATCCGCTATGACAAGCATTTTGACATTCTATTACCAGTTCTTGGGAGTTTCATTCATGAAAATGTCCGACATCATCGACGTACACCTTTTTTATTCGTATTTACTTCGTTTTCAAGATATTTCGTTCATTTCGCTTTGTTCGATTTAATCATTGTTTTGGTATTATAATTTATTTATTTCCTGGTCGCTCCTTCCACCTCTCTTATCGCTGGTGCCCATCAATTTTGTACTTTAATATGGGGCCAACGGCCAGTTCGGGTCAGCACCGTTGCCGCCGGTGTCGTTGAAGTTGATGGTAAATTTCCCTACTAGGAAGGTGCAGACGGAAGCTGAGGGCTGCTCCTGTAAGTATCAATGCAAGCTGAATCGAGTATGCACTAAAAGAAGCGCGCCAAAGCGCTTACAAAATATTGAAGGAAGGCACAATGGAGCATACTTTGAGCATTTCTGGAATACTACGTACTATCGTTCAGGCTACTAATCGATCACGTGACTAGCAACGAAAGGCACGACTCGAGCGCCTTATCTCGGGAGCCCCCGCACACCAAGGATCTTCCTATTAGAGATCTTACATGCTGGACGAACACATCGCAGAAGCATAAGTACATTGTCCAACGGCAGCGAACAAAAGAACGAAACGAACGGAAAGACAAGTGACAAATAGGAAGAGAACAAAAAAAAAAAAATCAAGACAGCAGACTAATCACGCAATTGTAGATATAAAAAGAAGCAAGATGAAAGAAATGCGAGAATGGCGAAGAGGAAAAAGGAAAACAAGATGGAGCAAGCAGAAAGCACAAAGCAGAGAAAAGGGGAAAAGAAATAACATGAAAATGGCAAACTCCGGTAGATTAACGCGTCGTTTGACATTCATCAACACTTAAGGATTAATTAAGCTCCAAGCTAAGGCCGAGAGTGGCGCTCCCGGCACTGAAGCCGCTACAAGTCGCAGTCAGACACGCGAGGAGGATACATGAGAAGAGAAAGGAGAGGAAAACAGGATGGGATTAAGATGGCAGAAGTCTAAGAATGGATAGCACAATACTGCCAAGAGAGTGAGCGGATGACGAGTGACGACGCCAATAGCATGGGCTGCGGAAGACGGCAAATGCACAGACGTTCGACAGAGTATTGTGAGAGTGGGAGAGATGAAGAGACGCAGGACGACATGGGCATCTCGTCCGCTCTATCATAAACGTGAGTATCTCTACGCACTACGATAGTGGTGAATCAGAGAAGAAATTAATGGCTCGAACGGAAGGGTGCATGGAACAAGGGGCTGGTATTAGTCTACGTCATAGGAAAGCTTACGGCGAACCGGACGACGGGCAATGTAAAGAAGACAAAGACGAGGAGAAAAGAAAAAGGAAAACAGAGACTCAACAAAGCAGGTCTGCAACGGCAATGGACTACTCCGTAGGAGTTGATAGCCGGGATAGACCAATTTAGTAAGAGCAGCCGACTTGTCGTCACTTCCGCCGATGCTATCATCTGTTTGCGTGCTGGGAGTTGACAAATTCATTGTGGGTGTAAGATACTTTATCCTCTTTCATTGTCGCTGTCAAGGCTGCCATTTTACCCGTCCGAGTATGGAGTACAAGTACTGCTAGCTTGTAATGCCCAAGCCTCTACAGACTAACGCCGTGCCGATCTCTGCCTCTCCGGACTTCCGCTGCGCATCTGTATGGATTCAGTATGTAATGTCAGTAGTCAAAGTCAGAGATTCGAAGATAAAGCAAAACGGTGTCAATGGTATTCTCGTAGAGGAGGGTTGTCTGTTCCTCTACTCCTACCATGTTCCTGGACTTTCCCCTTCCCGGCTCCTTTGCCTGTTTCGCCCTTTCTCTAGCCTTCTTTTTCCTCTTCTCTTCCACCTTTTTCCACACAGGCCGAATGTGAGCTCCGTAGCAAGACAAGTATATAATGATACAAGGATACAAGGATACAATTATAACAGAGATCATTAAAATTATCACTGTTAACTCCTCTCGATTACAAGCTGCAATCCATAATCCTTATCTTTCTCCAGTCGTATTCATCCTTCAACAGCTAACACTATTAAGTATTGATCATTCTGCTGCGTAATTGTCCAATACTAATATTTGAGATACAAACCTTGTTGTTCTAGCTTCCAGACTGGAGAAGTGATAAGCATCTGTGCATTCCTTTCCGGGTCTTGGTGTCTTGGTCGTGGGTTTTCCTCGTGGTCCTTTTTTTCTTGTTATTATTTTGTGGAAAAGTGCCTATCGTAGTTACTGTTAGATACATGTCTGTTATCTTGCCTCCCATTATATAGTCATGGAGAGCCCCCATCTCCTTGTCCTTCCGATGTTCTCTCAATAGACTACGCATCAACAGAGCCGTGAGCTTGATTCCTTTACTGCGAATTCATCCCATCTTTTGGTTCCTTCCAGCCGTATCTTTGTTGTCCCAGTCCTTCTACTCTTTTAAGCACTTTCTTCTTCTCCAAGATGCGCTTCTTCTCCACTGCCGTGGCCACCATGCTGGCCGCCGGCCAGCTCGTTGCTGCCGGTACTGCCGGTACTGCCGGTGCTCCCTGCAAGGGAAAGATCACCCCCAAGTTCTTCATTATCAGTCTCTTCACTCCCGAGGCAGATATCTGGTACGACAGCCTGCCCGCAAGCGGCCTCGGCGATCTGTTCGCCCATAACATCACCACACCCGGCCTGTCCATGCTGTTCCCCCATGTCCACTGTGTTGAGGACTTCAGCATCTGCCAGGTGACCGCAGGCGAGGGCGAGATCAACGCCGCTGCTAGCGTTATGGCCGTCACTCTCTCAGGCCTGTTTGACCTCACCAACACTTACTTTATGATTGCCGGTATTGCCGGTGTCAGCCCCAAGTACGGAACCCTGGGCACCGTTGCTCTTGCTCGCTACACCGTCCAAGTCGCTCTGCAGTACGAGTTTGACGCTCGCGAGATGCCCGCCAACTGGAGCACCGGCTACTTTGGCTACGACACCAGCGAGCCCAACATTTACCCTGGCGAGTCCTACGGTACTGAGGTCTTTGAGCTCAGCGCCGACCTGCTCGATGCCGCCTACGGTTTTGCCTCTAAGGCCAACCTCAGTGATGACCCCATTGCCGCCGAGTACCGCACCAAGTATGCAGCCGCCGGTGAGGTCTACTTGGCCGGCACCGAGACCCCCTCGGTCGTCAAGTGCGACTCTGCCACTTCCGATGTCTACTACTCGGGTACCATTCTGAGTGAGGCTTTTGAAAAGGTTGTTGATGTCTGGACCAACGGCACCGGCAAGTACTGCATGACCGCCCAGGAAGACAGCGCCGTTCTCGAGGTGCTTGTGCGTATGGGTATTGAGGGTATCATCGACTTCTCGCGCGTCATACTTATGCGCACCGGCTCCGACTTTGACCGCCAGCCACCGAGCGTTACCGCTTTCGACAACCTGCGCATCGTCAACCAGAACGGTTTCGAGATTGCCATCGAGAACATTTTCAACGCCGGTGTCGAGATTGTGCGCGGTATTCTGGAGGGCTGGGAGAGCACCTTCAAGGCCGGCCTCACCACCACTAACTACATTGGTGACGTCTTTGGCTCTCTGGGCGGCGATCCCGACTTTGGTCTGGGCAGCACCACTGATGGCGAGGGCTACAAGCCCAAGGGCGCTTCGAGCGACAAGTTCAAGCGTGGCCTGAGCAGCCGCATGGGCCGCAAGGCTGGCTACGCCAAGCGTCAGGCTGTCAAGGGTGGCCGTCGTTAAGTGATGAAAGTTTACGAATAAAAAGGCTTTGAACAAGGGAAGCCATTGTTAGAAGTTGGTCATCTTGGCTACCAGTCACTTCTTGGATGTTTAACTATAATAATAAGAACAAACACTAATCTTGATAAATGAACTATACTACAAAATCAAAGAACAAAACTGTGTGATTCGGATGAGAGAGTTGCACAAGCTGGATAAGGGCATATATTGTTTGATGGTGTAAGGCGATAGGATGAATTTGTTACACAGCTATTCATCTTGTTCACGACAAAGCCATTTTGAACAGCGATACAACAAAGAGTCGTTCAAATGTATAGCTTCTTTGTTGTCTCGTCTGTATATAATAGTGCAGGTTCTCTGCTGAATGACTGTCTAACACATCACCAACAACAACAACAATCATCATCAACCATCATCACATCTATTCATCCCAACTGCAAATCACACTCCCATTCAACTCGCCGCTTGTGTGATTAGATTCATTACAAGCTACTACCTCTTCAACACATCTACAACTCAAAATGTGCACTTACAAAATTGTCACGTTCGGCTGCGGCTGTGTCAAGAAGGCCGGCGAGCTAGAGTGGTGCCCCTGGGCTATACAGACCCAACGTGAGTGCCCTGATTTCCAGCAGTGTGAAGATGGGGAGATGAAGGTGTATGTAAATTGCATCGAGTGCAACTCGTAAAAGGTAAGTTTAGCTCAAGCATTGTTATCAATGTAGAAGATAAGCCATTGGCCTGGTGCTATACAATTTATCGTAGTCGCAGGCTCTTATTTTACCCGATAATGTATTGATAGTCATTCTATTTAAATATACTTTATTTTTTTAAAACAAATTTGGCTTCCTTTATTTTCAACCAGACTCTCTCTATCTGTGAATTACGTGCTGAAGTGTGCTTATGATCTAAAGTGGGAAAATACATTGTGAAGGCATTGAATACATAATTATATAGACTAGTTTTTTGTCAAGCTCTTTTTTAAATATACTTATATACTTATGTTTGTCTGAATTATTGCATTTCAATAAACATAAAATAAGCGATTCTAGAGGCGCCCATATCTTTATTTTTATTTTAGATTTCAGTTTGTCAAGCAAGCAATCTGGACGGGGTGATGATTGAACAAGCTTCGCCCCTTGGATAATGTTGTGGAAGATGGAACTGCATAAAGGAGATTATCGCATGCATTACTATTGGCAAGTACACCGATTAGGTTGGCAAAACTTTGATGTTTGTACCTAGAATACGACAAAAACGAAGGTAAGGCGTCGCGTACCTGTAGCTGAACTCGCGTCTATTCGAGTGTCGCATCAATGTGACCGTCCTAGTTCGATGGGAAGCATATAATTTTATGCAAGCAAGGTTGCAAGTTAAGTAATTCATGACACCCGGCGGCCAACTACATTGTTTTCGTACAGAGAATTCTGTAACAAGCCTCTACTCCGTATCGTTGTTGGATGTTGGATGACTTGCGTTGGCTAGTTCTTACCTCTCCGCCTTTCATATATTGATTTGGCTATTTTCTTTGAACACGCTTGTTCATTTCAAGCAAACCCCCAAATGAGTCGCATGGTTTGCGATTGAATGTAACTACTCTGTGGTCAGCCTAATCAGTTTCCAGCTCTAATTTTAAAAGCCCTTAATAAATGTAGGACAGCCACGATGCAGGGGTTCGGGCTCATCTTCTTGCTTGCCCTATCGCCTCCTATCACAGCAAGCCGCACCGTTTTGTCGTTTTACTCTCCCACCCCATATCTTCTTATCACCTTCCCAATACTTTCGCCCGGATAGCAAGGCCCGCATGAGCTTCGTCTAACGTTCGATATCGTCTCGCTTCTATCATTCTTCTTTGGCTATTCTATGTCCTCCTCTCCCTATGTTTGCCATCCTCCCTTGCATCAACGTCTCCCCGCCTGTCCTTGACTGTCTAGTCTCGTTCGCCAGCCTGGCAATTCGAAATTTATCAGTTTTGTAGTAGAGATGATCATTATTTTTTAATAGACTTGTCGTCTCAAGTTGATTTTGGTATCCCTTTCATCTATCTCCCTTGTCGACTCTCGATATCAGCCCTGGCAAAAACAGCCCGGCGGCCAAGACTGGCTAACTACCTTCCCCTTTCCCACAAACAAAGATATGAGATAAGAACTGTAATAAAATATACATTGTACATATAGCCACAGCCACAGTGTCGATTTGATGCACCGAGACGCGTTAAAATCAATACGAAATGCCACCTACTGTCTCTGCTTATTTGCAAATAACACTGACTTCAGGGGTTGAGTACATCTCCAGATCTACATTCTAATCCATATTCTTGATCAACCATCTTCCTTTTTGCTCCATTTCTATTTAACGTCTGTCTCTGCTGCTCTGCTTTTATCATCCCCTATTCAGCCTCTCTTTTTTATCAAGGACACTCTTAATCTTGCACCCCACAAACCCTTAAACACAATCCCAACGACAACTCATCGCATAGAATCTTGCTTGGATGTGACCCAGCCAAAGTAGTATACAAACTACATGTTGACATCCAGTGAGAGCGCGGGCGAGCTCGTGCAAGACCTCGCCACTGCATTTGAAACGGCATCACACCTGTACAGGCAATGGAAGAGCCGGCGGGAGCGCTCAAACCATTACCGAAAACCTGGAACGACGGTTCTCAAGACCCTCGGCATGTCCAAGTGCGCACTCACAACATCCTTTAGTCTTGGTGTCCGTATACAAGAAACTTTTGTTATTGGTGCTGCCATACTCGGCCACCCCTTCACTGAGGGTGACAGTTCTGGTCGGCGTACTCTCACCCGCCAGAGAGATTTCCTTATGGACCAGGTCGTGACATTAAATCAAGCAGTATCGACAGATGCGATCAGTGGACCGCTGGATATCAACGCGATACTACTGACTTCCGAGACAGCCCGGACCGTGTCCATCCAAGCCCTTGCCGACCAGTACCGCCGCATCGTTGCGAGCCACCACGTCTATGAACACGGCCTTCCACAAGAGCTACCCATCCCAAATCGGCGAGGTCCGTATCTTGAGGAATCAAGAGGTGACCAAGTAGTAACCAGAAACGCGCAACTAAAAGTGCCACAACATACACGACCATTTCCCATATCCAACAATACACCCTTCACAAAATATGGCCTCACGCCAGCACCGCCTCCCCGATCAGCCCTGTTTTCTCGACCTATCCAACAGGCCCAAGAACACGAGCAACAACGCACCCTTGAAATCTTCTACACTACCGGTGCACCATCTGCTCGCTGGCTTACATACCTCGAAGACGATAACCGCACAACTGCCTGGTCCATTTTGTCAGGGCCACTCGTGTTCCAGTCAGAGCCACCGTCGCCGCCTCTCACACCGAAAGAACTGGCCTCCCTGCAGCCCGTCCCGCCCGTCCCTCAAGATTACAGATTGTCTGCCATCAAACTTAATGATGCAGTCAAGCCTAACGCGCAGCGGTTGAGTCAAACGGAATCCACGTACAACTGCGATGACGACACAAACATCAACCCTCTGAGTAGCGCCAGCGCCAAAACGGGCGCCAGTCTAGTACGGCCCAAAAATAGTGTGTTCCACATCTTTTGTCCCGAAGCAATGGCATTGCAGGTGGATGTGCGGCGGCCTGTACCAATGACACGCAAGTGTCGTTGTGGTTTTCGGTGGGAGTTTGGTGGTGACAATGACAAAAACAACGACAGCATCAGCAGTCTACAGAGTGGCAAGAGCATCAAGAGCGTAGGCAGCCAAAGTCAAAAGCATCTACATCAACTGAAAGAAGGATTTGGCATGTCGCGGCGATTTTTGGCCAAGAGCCATTGTGAGTCTAGTTCAGACGGCGGCAATGGGTATGGGTGCGTACTGTGTACATCAAGCGGTCTAGCACAGACATATGAGACAGCCGAGGCTCTGCGTGTGCATATTAATGCAGCACACGATAAGTGGCAGATGCTCCACGATCGAGATCTTGTATAGTCACGATACCTTGATAATGACGAACTTTTGTTCTGTGTGGCATGCCTGATTTTGTCTGCCATTGTGCTTTATCTGTTGTGAAGTAAACCGACGCTCATTTCAATATGACGAATATTCAAATGGCAATATGCTGCCTTCGTGCTCCGGTACCGACATAATACAAAGAACAGACGCAATTGCTTTTAGAACCTTAGGTTGATAGATCCATTAATATGGCCTGATTACCACTCCTCCCACTGCACATGCTCATCGCCGGGATTGGTAGCACACAGAGCACCGTAGTGGCTGGCCACGATCAAAATAGCGAAATGCAGCGCCAACAGGATAAAACTGACACGCCAGTCGTACACCCAGTAACTCCGTCCTTGTTGCCTTTGATGGCGTTGGTACAGTACCGACTCCTGGTAACGTGACATGCCTAGGTCAAGGCCGGCCATAGGAACAAGCACAGCACCGACAGTCACCTGAAACATATATGGCCAACAGGGTCTAAAAAGAGTGAACATCTTGATCAGAAATATAATGCCCCTCACAACGAAGGACACCAACTCGGCGTGCTGGTTTAAAAACACAGTGGCGTGATACTGTGCGATCAGGGCCTGGTGTCGCAACTCTTCCCCATACGTCGTCGGTGGCGGCATCAACAAGAATGTTGGAGTTGCCATGGGTGTGCTGTAGTATGAGTCGTCAGCTGCGGCGATTACAGCAGTAGCAGTGGATGCAGCCGGTATCGAGGCCAATGTATTCATGGTCGATTCCTCTTCAGCGTGTGCATGCGTATGGCGGTTCCTCCGAACCGGTGACAGACTTTTTGCGCTGTCATGTCCCACTCCTAGCTCTTGACTGTGCTGGCCTCTGCTTCCCCTGCTGCTGCCACCGCCATGCCGAGCCATTGGCTGGCTTCGTTCTGGCGATCTACTGTGGCTGCCATGACTACCATGACTGCGCGAGAGAGTGAGGGATGTGGATGTAGATAGACATTCCGGTGTTGTTGTTTTCTTTTTCTGGTTTGAGCCGCTAAAAGCCTTCCGAGCCCTTAATGAAGGTGACGATGCCGGCAGCAGAACGTCTGAATCGTCGATAACCGACTCACCGAGGTCTGTAGAGTGCATTAAAGAAGATCTTCGTTTAGAAGGGTCTGAGATTGGAGTGCTAGATGGCTCGGGCGAGTCAAGATTTTGAATACGCCTTCCACTCATGATGGACGGGGGGTTGAGTGCAGAAGTCGTTTTGACAGATGGCGACGAGGTTGCAGTTGGACCGACACCTGTACCGCCGCTGACACTACCGCTACGGGACAGCCCACCAAACATGCCTCCATTGCTGCCAATTGAGTCTGTTGTGGTCCGCATCGCTAAGAGAACCTCATTGGCGCTCGGCCTCTCGTTAGCATTGACAGACAACATCTGTGTCAAAAGCTCATACAACTTTGTTGGCAGATCTGACCGTACCCGGCGCTCATACTGAAACCCGCGCCATGCAGAAATCTCAACACGCAGCTCGTCGACGTCCTCGAGGTCTTCGTTGACGGAGTTGGCGCTGCGGTATGGTAAGCGGCCAAAGCACATAAAGTATAAAATCATACCGAGCGAGAAGACATCCGATTTTGTTGTAAAATTTCCATACAAACCAGTCGCCGGGTCGATTTGTAAAACCTCAGGTGCGCAGTACGAAATTGTGCCAGTGGTACCCGTCGATTTGCGCACCACATTTTCAGGCTGGACTTCGCCAAAATCGCTGATTAGACAGGTAATGCTAGAGCCATTGCGGCCTTCGCCACGGTGCAACAAGCAATTGCTCGGCTTTAGGTCACGATGGATGTAGTTGGCAGCGTGGAGATATGCAAGGCCGGATGTAATGTCCTTGAAGAGCGAGTAAATCTCATCGAATGCGAGACGGCGATGCGGGCCGGACCCAGGGCCCGGTCCGGTGGAGGGGGGCGAGTATGAGTCACTGCCCACAGCTGGAGACGGTGATGCCGATGAAGAAGAAGAAGTATCGTTTATGCTAACAATTGAGGCACGGAGATCGATTGGTCGCTGGTCAGTGATTGATCCTGCACCTCTCGACCGCCGCCGCATACGTGCCTTTAGCTCTTCCTTAGTAGCCTCCTTGGGCTGCTCGCCGAGAATGAAACGGTGAAGATCGCCGCCATTGCAGTACTGCTGCAAAATGAATGCACAGGCTACAGGGGGGCCAAAACGATTAAGCCTTTTGTTCTCCAGCCAGACGTGGCGATAGGATACAAGGTTGGGGTGGGATAGCTTTGCAAGCAGCTCAACCTCGACAAGCACCTTTTCGAGCCAAGCGTGGTCATCACCAACAGGCACGCGCTTGCATGCGAAATGACCAAGTACACAGCCGTCGATCTCGTGACGCACCAGCAGCACGACCCCCTTTCCACCACGACCGAGCTCACGCTCTTCGATGAAGAATGTGCTAAAGTAGTTGGGGCTGAATGCTTGTTTGTTGATGTTGTTGGAACTGTTGGGGCTATTGATGTCCGGTTCCACGTACGGTGTACTGGAGACAAATTCAGCGTCTGCAAAAGATGGTGACGGGCCGCGGTCGATGGGATCATGGTCGCTGGGGTCAATGTGATCGTTTGATTCGTTACTTTCACACGGTGTCGCTGCTCTGGAGTCCTCATCAGATTTAGCTTCAACACCAGCACCAGCTTCAGCATCATCACTTCCCCCAACAAGTGGCTGGAATAGACGACGGAAAGAATTACCGGTTGCGAGAGACGGTCGGCTTCCGCCGTCACTTCTTCCTTCATCGCCGCCGGTCCCACCTCCACCGACAGGGCCACCACTACCGCCAGCTAGCGACGAAAGACCAGAAAATCCTCCGGCTCGTAGCAGGCGGAAGTAGTTCGGGTCTACAAATCCTTCGTGTCGATTATGACTGCCGTGGCCGCCATCGTCGTCATAGTGTGGTCGTTCTGGCGATGCGGAACGGAGCGGGCGGTGGCATGTTGGACACTCATTTAGGTTAATGCCGCGAATCTCAAGTCGCTGGGAGGTTGGATCGTGAACAACGATAGCATTTCGATGGCGCCTGTATGTGTGGTCAGCGTAAAGTTCATCAAGGTCGACCAATGCCTAGGCCATTCTTGAGGTTCTTGAAGTCATTCGCAAGGCCATCACTGAGGTCAAGCTATGACGTAACTTACAGCACAATCTCGCGCCCTTCTTGCGGTAGGTACGGGACCAGCGACATGGTAGCTAGTAATTCATTGTCGGTTCAGAGTGTGCTGTCTTGGACGGGCAGACGGGGTGTGCTGGCTTTGTATAATGTTTTGGGGAAAGAAAAGCGACAAGAAGTCATACACATGAAGTCGTACAGGTCATAAGGTCAGCTGGATTGGCAAATTGCAGTGGCGAATCCAACCAAAAGCGGCAATACCAAACAATATGACAAGCGCGTCAAGAGGAACCCCAGCCTTGGAAGCTAGCGAGACTGGAAGGAGCGATGGGGCAATGGAGCGGTTGTTGCCTTTTAGCGGAGCCTCCTGCGAGGCACCAAGAGTTTGTCGAATGATGGGATGAAGAGCAACTGGCATGCAACATACTAAATTTGAACTGATCAGCCTCGTTCATTTTGCAGTTTTTGCTATTATTTCAAAGCACAAGTTTGTGCTTTCCTACTAGTGTATTATATCGTTATTTTCTGGCTAGCTGGGGTGCTGAATGATGAGCTGGGTGGACAGTTCAAACAGGATTTAGAGTTGAAAGAAATTGCATCTTCAATAGCCAAACTAGGAAGGCACGCCTCGACTAGCATTACATTAAGAATGAGGTGCCAACATATCGAAGTCAGCCCAAAAGCAAAGATAAATTATGCATATCAATTTGGCTACAGATATATTGTCATTCAGCAAATGGTAGTATCATCTACTCAAAAAGGCAAAAAGAAATGGTCCCGGAGAGGCTCGAACTCTCGACTTTCGCATATGTTTCATGGTAGAAATATTAGTACGATGCGCTAACCAACTGCACCACGGAACCAAATGGGTTATATTTGTTGGCAATCGATGGGGAGATAGGCGTCATGAGCACGGGTCCCCTACGGAAAGCATTCTAATACAGCAATGTGTCAGGACAGCCTGACACAATGATGGGCTGGAAACTCCTGTGTGCGAGATAGCTAGGCGTTGTTGAATAACGGGCATAAAACAGCCTCACTCTCAATACAGTTCATAGCTGCATATACTTTTAATATGAGCTAAGCATAGACTGTATGTATTTTATCATTTATCTCGCAAAATAGTTGGCGTTGTGTGACTGATTATATTGAATACTCTACATCTCAAGGCAGCCATCAACGCCTATTATTTTCAATTCCTTGTCTAGTACATCTACGGCATATACTTGTTGCTTGCACCGCACTCTTCCTCGTACCTTTTCCCCCCTCTTTATTGTCCGACTTCAACCTGCAAACACCCCGCGCATCATATGCACGTAATTTATGTCGGACTCTCTGTTGGCAAATTAGCCACTATGCAGCCTCCCTCGTGCTATCTCCTGCATTACACCCGATATAGCTGTCCTGTGCTTGCATCAAAGCCATCAGACGTCTACTTCAGTCGTCAGTCGCCACTCATCAATCACCTGCAAATATACATCTACACCTCATGTTGGGCTCCGGCAAGCCGCCGAAAGCTCGTATTGTCATGCAGCCCATAAAGCCACGGCATATCACAGTAGATTAGTATCAATACAGGGTGTCAATATAATTAATGTCTTTTATCGTCACCGAATGCATCATATACATTGTCCATATGCATCCAGGTGGCAGGCCTCGCATACGCGAGATGCTACTCTAATATACAAATACACGATTCTTTTCAAGACTAGAGTTTGATGTGCGACCTATGGTGTCCCCCCTTGTTCTTTCCCTTTCGAGTAGAAACTCTCACCAACACGGTGCGTCCACGTTGATGTCCCATCGCGCCTTCTGTCTTTATCTCTTGTCTTCCTCCTTTTCCATTCCTCTTCTTTATATAGCTACCCCTGTTATATGGTATATACGCCGTATATCGGCCGTAGAAATTTAGCGAAATAGGCAGTAAGAATATGCGAAACCCTGAACGCCTCCCGTTCACCTTCCGTCCGCATCTTATGTATTGGCGGATCTCCCCCCATGCCTCTTCGCATTAAAAGGGAAAGAGTAGTGTAATGTGCTTTCTCATGAAGGAAGGAGCGCACCTCTCTATTGTCCGCTTTCTGAGGCTTTGAGTCACCCTTTCCCTATCTTGTTTTTAACACCTCGACATCTCGGCAGTGGCATCTCGAACTTACCTGGGACATCACCTTCTACACCCGGCCATTAAACTACTCAATCTCACCACATGAGCTCTCCGCAACACAGATTACGCAAAATAGACCCCAAGATTGTCATTGGCATCGGTATTTCTATCAATATCAGTGTCGATACTGGCAGACTAGACTACTGGCAACCGGCTGGCCCGGATCTACATTCAATCGATCAACTATAACTGCAAAGACCAGCAGATACGAAAACGAAGACAAAAGGAACAAGAAAACCAAGCAAACGCCTCGATTCAAGATGGGCAAGTTTAAAGCGGGTAAGACCAAATCCAAAGAGGATAGGGAAGACAAAGAATGGGTAAGTCGGGACTCTCTTTTCGTCTTTATTTTTCGCATTCGCGTTTTGACTTGATTTTATTTTGTTGCTGCTTTGATTTTGGGGCACAGACTTGGCACTAGGACGGCAGACGTCAGTGCGTATTTGAGCCGTTTAGCAGATCTGCACAGCCTTCCTTAGCGCATCCTAGACGTTTCTCTGGGCGTGCCTTCTACCGATCAAAGGATCGTATGAATCATCTTGGTCTTTTCTTATTTGGTTTGAGTCGATTGAGTTCTCCCTAATTCTTCACCCATCCGATTACAAATGTCGTCTAAACATGGAAGAAGAACGAAAGACAAGCAACAAGAGCGAAACAAAAACAGCCCAGTCCATGGAGAAGAAAATAAAGAGAATGCAAAAGAACAGCATCGACAACAGGCTTGCGTCACCCTCCAGTGGCAGAAGAAACAAACTATGGGTCTTCTTGTCGTCTTTGTATCTAGCCTAACGGGAGGCGTTGCTTGTCACTTACACTCCTTTCTCATGTATTTCACCACCAATATCACAGCAACTACGTTTCTAGCACACGTACTCTATCGTGTTTGGATTTCCCCTAGGCATTTATTATTAGCTTTTAGTTCTTATTGGACGTGGACTGCTGTTGGCTTGGTCTGGCCGACGTGTATTTTTCTACACTGCCTCATGCTTTGTCGTCCCTTGTTGTTGTCCATTGTTCATCAGGCACATGCACTGCATTATCCTTGGCCCCAAGACTTTCCAAGACTCCTCGACTACCACCTATATCGCATCGCTTACTCATCGTACACGCGGCCATACAGTACCGTCGTCTGTGCCGCCGTTTCTTTTCCTCCCCGTTTACGTTTTCCCTAATTCCATTCGCGTAACGTCTACTTTATGTAGTTGCCTAGATCTAGGCAGTGTTAGTCGAAAGGTGTTAGTGCTATTTGTCTCATCCTGTCTACTAAACCCACACGTCATCCAAGTTGGTACTCGCTTTCGGGTTCGTTTGCTCTTGCTTTATATCATTGATATCATTGTTATATCATCCTGATATCATCCCATCCATCGATCCTCTAATTTGTCTTGTATCTTGCTTATATCATTCTTTATTCCCGGCTATTCTTATTAACCGTTACAATCCAGCACCTACAAGCCAAGAGATATATACTCGACCCGTTGACTGCGCCTGAACCAAGTCACCTCGACGGTCCTGGTTCCTCCTTCAATCCCCACCGCTCATTATCACTTGACTATAAACAAGACATCCCACCTCACGTTCAACAACTTCGAGACCAGCTCCGCCCATCCAGTCTTCTCGCTCAGACCCATATCCACCATCCCAAGCCCAGGAACCCGGGTCGCCGTTACTCTTCTCTTCTTCCGACAGATTTGCTACCCGCAGACGGTGTTCTCAAGCGAAGCCAGAGTCTCAATCTCTCGGCACACCATCCGTCCTACTGCACCCACAGACGCAGTGTGACGTCAGTTTTGGCAACCACTGCGAACGCTCCAAATACGCATTTGCCAAATTTCGAAGTGTCTACGTTACCACAAAAGATAACAACACGGCCTAACGAGCCTAACCGCACCAACAACACCACCAGTCTAAAGAAAGGACCAGCCCGACCGAGCAATCCGAAAGAACTACCAAAACCACACAAATCAGGCCAGCCATTAAAATCGGAAACCCCAGATAGTTCCAACAAGTCAGGCGACCCGAGGGCAGCAAAGCGGAAAATTCGGAAAAGTATTACAGGTCTTCTAAGGATTGCAAAAAGAAGAAGCCTAAAGAAACCGAACCTGCACCTGCACCTTCAGCTTCACCGATATTAGTACCATCAACTACATCTCGCCCTGTAGAGCCAAATCCATCCACATCTACATCCCAGTCAAACCCATCTAAGAAGGAAAAGAGCACACCCCCATTATCCTCATTAAACGAATCAAGGCTCCGAAACCCCATTCCCTCAAGCCCGCGCTCATCTATTAAACCCTTCAAAAAGCCACCACAGACACATCACACACAAGGTATTGCCGATATTTTAGGCGACATCCTTGCAAGCCGGGCAAATCATCACGTCAACCGCCCCCCAAAAATCGCCTCCACCATCTATTTTCTCCGTGCAAAGCAAACTATCTCTCCGCCGCACCGGCTCATTTATGCTAAAAGCATCAGGCGAAATGGCTTACCAACCACCATTCGAGCAAACCAAAATGGTCTCTCCGCATATAGGCAGGCCATCATCAGTTGCCTCCAAACATTCCATCTCCTCCATGCAGTCGAACACTCGTCCGCCTAGCTATGCTTCCCGTACGCCATCACGTGCACCCTCAGCAGTCGGGTCTGTTTCTACTGCCCGTGCTCCTTCTATCATTGGATCCACCCGCACTGCCCGAGCACCGTCTGTTACAGGTTCCGTCACTTCGTCTAGAGCACCTTCTGTATCGTCGTCTCGAGCGCCATCGGTCTCCGGCTCTGCTGCGCCTGGCTCCAGTTCTGGCTCAAAGTCCGAACGCCATAGCTCTTCGCGCCGGAAGCACCGCGGTCCCAAGCCTGGTCGTCCATTTGCTGATATCATTGACCGCCTGGATCAGAGTGGCCCTGCCTATCACCATGGTGGTCCCTACGATGCCACGCTGGCCTCCGTCAATGTGGACAAGAAGAAGTCGCCGCTCGAAGCTGTCAAAGAATCCAACATGGAGGCTCTTAAGGCCACGCCCCTTGAGTTTATTCATGACTCCCTCACAAAGCATGTTCCTCTGCAGGGTACTGCTATAGTGCCACCTGGAATGGCCGATTGGAACGGCCAAGTCATGGACTACAAGGAGGGCGCTGATTTAATGCGTGAGCCCGATGCTGCTGGAGGCGCATACAAGCGCTACGACTGCTACGATTACCATCCCGACGACCTCAAGGGCAAGGGCCAATCGTACCTGATTGAAAAGGAAGAGAAGGAACAAAAGGCGAAGCTGCGCAAGCAGCAGGGCTACAAGTCCAGATCGGATCGTCGTGGCGGCAACTCGTATGAGCTGCAAGACCAGCGTCGCAGCCGCAGTCAGGATGATAGCAGTGCTCCTCTACTGCCGCCCAAGGATGACCATCTACAGACGCCCATCCGGATGCACCGTCATGCTAGTGCCAGTGCCCCCAGTCAGCAGAGCAGATACAGCGAGAGCCGCCGTGGCGAGCGCAGCCAGAGCCATGGTCATCAGGGCGCCTCGGCTGTTCCCCGTACTTCCTTCATCAGCAGCAATGTCTCCCCGCTCACGCCGAGTCAAAGCATCCGTCGCAAAGAGGTTGGCCTTTCAACTGCCAGCACGCCGCGATCCGAATTTCGGGCAGAACTCCAGGGAGGATCACGGACCGAGATTCCAGTCGCGCTCCCGAGTGAGTCTATCGGATTGTATCGGTCCGAGCTGCACGGTGATGATATGGAATATGGTCGCCCCCGGAGCAATTCCGCCGGTCAGCGCATTGCTGATGGCATAAAGCGTCATCTTGGCAGCCTTCGCCGGAAGTAGGATCTGTCAGCGTTTTTTTTTTTTTTGTGCATGATTGTTTTGGAAATGGTTAAATGGTTTTATATATCTTGGGGTTAGATTGTGTGTTTTTAGACTGCTTTAGTGTTTATTTTTCTGTAATTTTATTATACTTCAATTTGTTTCCAGTTTTGGAATTGAAATTATCTCAAAGCTACTAATCTATATGAAATTCGACATGCCATTTGTCTCTAAATTCAAAGCGCAACAATAGTTATGTTCTTGTAAATTGGAAAACAAACACAATACCATGCATTGCATCTGTCTCTGACATTAAATTGTAAAAATCAAATAAATACGTTGATGATATGATGATAAGTGATCCTATTTTGGTTACGTGTACAGGCACGTCTGCATACAACGCCTATCAACGCGTTTCGTGGGCATATCAAATGTACCATCGTGACGAACGTATTCCGTATATTTAATATTGCTTTATTGCTTATTCAATGTCACTTTTGATTGCTGTTCTTAGCTACTTAGTTACTGCTGGAGCTTTCATACATAGCCACATGATGCTATAGAATACGAGCAGCCCTCTCATCACCCATACCCATTATGGCTCTTGTCGACTATTCTTCTGAACACTCAGATTCGGGCTCAGGATCGGAGCCAGAGCTCAATGTTCTCAAGGCAAGCAAGAAGAAAACCGGCAACACCCCACCGCCATTGCCAGCCACCTTTCACGATCTCTATGCCACGACTGTCCGCACCACGCCTGCCGACCATCCTAGCCTCCATAACGGCCGCCAGCGCGCAATTCCCCATGTTGCTGGTCAGTGGCCCTCTCATGTATATATCTAAGTGTAAGTTTATACATCATCACTCCACAAACTAAAGAATAAATTAAATTAACAAACAGGGCACCATTCTTCACGAGAATATGCGCGTTTGAACGAGTTGATGACGGCGCTTCGTAGAAGCTTTAATGGCTTTATTAAACTATACTCATTATTAACGAACGACCTTAACGTACCGCTTCCACTGCACATTAGCCTGTCGCGGCCGTTTGTGCTATAGATAGCCGATAAAACGGATTTCCTGCAGAGATTAACGGTCTCAATTGAATTAGCGCGTGTTAATACATTCGAGGTCGTGTTTTCAGACTTATTTTGGTATCGTGGACCGGACTCGACGCGAGCGTTTCTAGTCTTACGGGCCGAAATCGAGTCTGATGCCGAGAAATGCCCTCTAGTAACACTACTAGAGAAGTGTAATATACAAGTAACGGGAGTAGGCCAGCCGGCACTATACTCTAGTGATTTATTGTTGACAGCTCGCTCATTCCATGTCTCGATAGCATAGACGCTGGCTGATATCGAGCCCTGGCGAGTGCCTACAAGCCAAGCATACAAACAATGGCAGAAAAACGTGAAGAAGAGCCAGGATTTGCTGCGAATTGATGTCAAAAGTATTAAGGCTAAAATTGGAAACGTCGTGACAGATATACCACTGGGCAGAGCAGCGGTAGGTAACAGTGTACGGCTAGGCAAACGGACCCGAGGCGAATCCGACGGGCTTAACGAAGACATTGAAAACGAAAGGAACAAAAGGAGTGAGCGAAGTGAGAGAGGCAGCAGAAGCAACGATACCCGCCGCAAAGGCAAGAGTCTGTTTGGAATATAGTTGTCACACCCAGCACATGCATCAATATAGTATTTAGAATGTATAGTCTGTCTTGTATGGTAAGGATATAAATCTAACGCCATGATTTTGCTCAATGATATAAGCTAAAGGTCTCCAATATAAACGAAAGGACAGATATATAAAATAAAAAATAAAATAGACTCGCTAAACGCCGCTCCATGCAAAAAATGAAACAAAAAAAATCAAAATCAAAAACGCAAACAGGGAGAGTTTTACAACTCGTCAATGTTGGGACGCTGAAACTGCCAGCTCCGGGGCCGCACGGGCAGGCCGATAAAGAACTCCCACAGTCGGATAAGTTCAGACCGCATAATGTTTAATGCTGTAATGGGAAAGGTGACCCAGTGGTAGATGATATAGCGAATCGCAATAAGGACGCGGCCAAATTCCTGGTCAAAGAGCTCGCCAACAGATGGAGCGTGCTTACCATCCGCCTCTTCTTCGATCTCGTCAATGATGTTCTGGGAAGTGTCCTTTTTGTGGTCGACGACAACATTATGCGGCTTACGCACACGGTCAGCCAGCACCTTGAGCGATTCGCTCTCACTGACAACCTCCTCAGACCTGCCCTCGCCGGCAGCGACCATGGCACGGAACTTTTGCACATTGGTCAGGGAGCTGCTGAGGCGCGCATACGTGTTGAACAGGGCGACAAGCTCGGTGCGCTGCAGCCGCGGAATCTCGCCGTCATTGTCGTACTCGAATAGCACCTTGAGAGCCGTGCCATAGCCGGCCGTCTGCACCTTGCCCCAGAGGCGGCACTTGTCGCAACCGACACAGTCCATTAGTCGGCTCACATTGCGGAACCGATTGCGGAAATCTTCCTTGAGGTAGGGGCCCTCACCATTCTTAAACATGAGAGACTCGTCGAAGATCTGGGGCACGCTTGACGCCGTCTGGGTCACAGCAAGCACCTTTTCGCGTGTCAGGTTGTCATGCTCGGGCTCGCCCGAGCAGAAGATGTACCGCTCCAGGTGCGGGCCGAGTTTGGCAATGGCGCGTGTCAGAAGGGCGTAGTTGAAGTAGAGGTTGCTGATGCGCTCAGGGTGCTCGTGGAGGCGGTTAACATAGCAGCTGACATTGGGAGTCCACTCGCCCGTGGTCTGATTTAAAAAATCCCAGCAAAGGTGGGTGCTGATAGAAGCGTGCATACCGGAGATAAGGCGGTAGAAAACGCGCTTTTCAATGCACTCGTCCCCAGCCTCGAGACCCGTCTTTGCAACGAAGGGCACGTTGGGATCCTGTTGGCGCTGCTGCTCTAGAACCTGCTGACGACCGGCAGCCTCTAGCACGGACCGGAAGTCAATGGCAGCCGGGTTAGTGGCCTTGTCCGAGGTTGCAAGTTGGGCCGAGTGCGGAAACGAGTTGTTTTGGAAGCAGTTTTCGCGGTAAATGGCCTCCCAGACCTGCTTAGCACCATCGCCGGCGTAGCCTGTGAAGCGCTCGGGGTTCTGGACGAGGCTGACGTAGTCGCCCTTGGATCCGGAGCTTTCATCTTCAGGAACGCAATAGTCACGTTCGTCACACTCGTCATCGTACTCAACAACACAACTCTCGCCGACGTTTTCACCGAGGCGGCCTTGGAGCGGCCGTTGGGGCCGCTCGTGTTGTGTGGACTTGGCGGGGTGCTCTGCAGAAGGACCGCGTAGCTTGCCAAGCTCGCTGGCGCGCCAGACGGTAGGAATATCGTCTTCATTCTCTAACGTCTGTACAGCGCAGGCAATATTGCCACACATGCCATTTTCGTCGTTCCAGAACGGGCACACTTTGTTGAAGAGGTTTACTCGGTAGTGGCTAAAGAAGTCGGTAGTTTGTGTAAGGTCGAGGATGGCAGGCCTGACCTCGGAATTGAGGTCCTCGAGGGTCGAATACGAAGCACAGGCATCAGAGACAATAGCTTTTGGTGATATCTGATAGAAGGGGGAAGAAGATATGTCAGAATGGCTGTGGTTACAAGGCTTGAGCATAGCGGGAGTGACTTCCGCGCGACAGCTGAAAACTACCCCAAGGAGGAAGAGGGAAGAAAGCAAGATGTCCCATGGCTTCGAAGAAGGTAAAGAAAGAAAAAAGTAACGTGGCAAAGGCATAGTTAACGAAACAAGAGGAAGAGGAGGAGCAAGAGGTAAAGGGATATTCGTAGCATACCACGCAGGTCTCTGCATCTTGTGATCTTTGGCCCAGGCCTAGAGTGGCGTAAAGAGCAAGGATGGAGAGAAACGAGAGCTTCTTGGGTGATCTCATTGTCAAGATCTCGCCCAGAGGCCAGGGAAGAGGGGGAGAAGGCCGAGGATATATTAAAGTCGAAACAGGCGAAAGGAGCAAGGGCGGTAGGAGGATGAGGACAACAGGCCAGAATGATCTAAGCAATCTATGCAGCCAGGTTGCGTCGGATTTGATCGAGCGGGCTGGCGAATATAGAACAAGTGGCGTATATTAAAGAGCACCAGGAGGAGGAAGGGTCGAGGCAGTAGATTTGGCCGGAGAGTAATTAGTAGACAGTCTAGTCTATATTAAAGACGGCACGGTAAGAAGTTGGTTATATGGACGAGGAGGCGGAAGTATATCGTGGGTCGCAGAGGTCGATGTGAGCAGCACAGAGCAGAGAGGTTAGTGGTTGAAACAAAGACGTTGAGGTTGAGTTAGACGTCGAGGGCAGGTCGAAGAGTAGAGGTCGAGGAATTAAAAGGTAATAAGGTTAAGGACAGGTAGAGCGGGCCTGAAACCTGTAAGAGGGACAGGATAGCTTTCCTAAAGTGGACGGAGTATTTTGACGTCTGACTCAGTGTATCTCGGTCGCACTGTCTGGATTGGGAAAGCGCTGTGGAAAGGTGGCTCATACAGACGAAAAATATGTAATAAAGTATAATGGTGGAAGTGGAAGGAGCGATGGCTCGATGGGATGGAGTAGTGATTAATAATGCTGATAAGTGGTGACTGCCGGAGGTCGAACGGGACTTTAAAAGCAGAGAAAAGACGAAGAAGATATATATGTATTACAATTCAGTATTACTAGGAGTGCAAAATGGATGGAAGGCGGATGAAATAATTACATGTGGCGATGCGATTGCATGTACTTGTACTTTTCGTGCGTTTCCACTGCAATAAGGTACCTCTTCTTTTAGCGCTAGGCCCACTACAGAGTGCTTGAAACATGAGAGTCAGTTTGGTTGCTGATATTTAAGTGGAATCGAGAGGACACCTTTCGCAGGTCAGAGGCGAAACAAAGGGTCTCTGCCTAGCAGACGTTTGTTAACTTAATTACGAATACTAAAAATGAGATACAATAAGGCCACTTTGGTAGTGGAAGGAAACAAATCGAGGAAGGCCAGATTCCAAGCATACAAAAAGAACACGTTTTACCAAGACATAAGCCAATTGATTCATAAAGTGAAACTGATTCAAGGATAGCCTGAAAGAAGCTTACCAAGTGATCGACATCGGCAGAACATTCGATAGTCTCGGACCATTAAGCAAGAGTGGTGTCTTATTCGGGAATGCTATCAAGTCATCTGATCGGGCATGCTTGTCTTAGGGGGGTCAAGTAGGAGCTGACGGGCAAGGTCATCTCTGGAATGATAGAACGTATTACTGATTTGATTGTTATGTATAGCCACCAAACTCCATCACTAGATCAGCAGATGTCTCGTGAGTTTTTCGGTGTTGAATGTTAATTTGTGGAATCAGCCTTGATAACTTGAGTTTTGACCATATGATGGTTGTATTTAAGGGAACTGTCTAGAAGAGTTGGGTGGACATAGGCAATATATATATAACAGCTCAGCGCGGCTGGGAATATTAGGATGCTAGGGTGCAACGGTGTGTCGACATCATCCTCAGCCTTCTGCATATGCGACCCAACCACTCGTATCTAGGCAAGTGTAAGCATGGACACAGTAATCAGACTGGGCAAGAATAAGATGCTGTCAGGAAGACAATGCATACGATTTTACGAGAGACGATCACCCGATTATAGAGCATAAGTAGAATCATATTTCCCTGGTATATTAGATACCGACATCGCCTGAAATAACCCAAACATGCAACCAGAAGACAAATTGGAGAGATGCAGCAGAAGAAACAGAAGAAACAGGAGAGGCAGAAGATAAATGACGAAACTGGAAACTGGGAGCTGGGAAATTGCAAAGCAGAAAAAACACATGGCGACAAGCCGAAAACACCACATCAATATAATCATACAAAACTTTCCACGCTGTCATGCCGAAAACCAAAACAACCATGAGAACCAGTGCACCCAAAGCAAGCTCGAGGCTCACATTTTATGCCAGACATTTAGTAAGATGCGAGAGTGCATAGGTGCGTTGTACGAGATGTGGTGGCGACAAGGGAAACACATCTCAGTGTCAATACCGGGGCGGCTGTCCATTGGTCCAGTGCACTTGGATAAGGCCAACAAGCACAGCCTGGGAATGACGCAACTGAATTGCAAAACGATCTGCTGTCGTCCATCTCGCCGTCGGTATCGCAGCCTAAGTCAACTCCATCTAGTTGGCCGGCGGTTGGTAGTTGATAGCTCTCCTATACAAGTTAGCAGCTGCACAATAAACGCTGATAACGGGCTGTGTGACTCACTTGAACAGCAGAATGTGTGGCTCCGGCTCGTGCACCTCGTAGTGCTCCCAGCCTAGACTCTGTGTGATGCCCATAGATCGCCATTCGTCCTCCCACAGCAGCTTGAGTGTCTTCTTGCTCTCGTCGAGGTACTGGTCGGGAATGAGCTTGAGCATCTGCTTGGGCAGCAGCACGTGCCGGTATTCGTACTGGTTATCCGAGTAACGCGACGAGTAGTGAATGTTGTCGAGAAAGGGCTCCAGAGCTTTGCGGTCGGAGTCGGCGAGTGGCAGGGCGCGCGCGTTGCGGCGGCTGGGGTCGATGCCCATCTGCCGCATCTCTGCAAGGGTAGACATTGTGTAGCGTGGAAGTGGTCGTGGGGTTAGATGTGAAGGAGTTAATTCGTCAGGAAGTCGAGATGTCGTGGAGTCGGCGATAGACGACGATTACAACGACAAAGTAAACAATGGGAGGGGTTTTTGGCGGTGTTGTCTGGCAAGGAAAAACGAGGTAAAAAACGCGTCAAGCGGTCTCGGTGGGGAGAGGCGGAGAGGCGGAGATGTGGAGGCTGAGCTGCAGCTATAGCTGTTGTTGTCGTAGATTGAGGTTTGAAGTCAAAGGGTAAGAAGAGACGAGAAGAAAAGAGGAGGATATGCCCGCAGTAAAAGGGTTCTAAACAGAAGAAAAATGGAACGAGAACAAGGTGGGGAGAGAGGGGGTCTACGCGTGTAGAGGGGAGGAGTCGAGGGAGGCACGAGATGAGTTCAAGTTGAGTTGGTGGTGAGTTGTTGTTGATGCTGTCAGTAGACTTAGGGAGCGAGTAACTGCTACACGCAAGAGAGCTGCGAGGAGAACGAGGCTGATATTCGATGAGATCACTACACGGTAAGAACAAGGCACGCACACGTTATTATTAACACTTTGTTGTCGGCAACACCAGCCGTCCCAACATGGAAGGCTCTAGCAAAGTAAACAAAAAGGCAAAAGCGCCTGCGAAAAGCTCGGACCAAGACGCTTAACCAGGGGGAAGACGCGGTGGGGTTCATAAAGAGAGCAGGAAGAGAGTCACGTGGACTTATGTCGGGGGATAGTGCATTACACTGTGTTAAACACATTCCGCACTGTATATGCCGACCATGTTGGTGTCCTCTTTTCCTGCCTTTCCTCCATTCAGGAGCAGCCATTGTTGTAGCAGCAAGCAGCTGTGCGAAAACGCGTCGAGGCAGATCGAGCGCAAACCATCGCCAACAACGAGCAACAAAACGAATTCCTGTCTAAAACAACAGTTAATCAATTGATTTCGAAAATTCAAGCCTACCAATTTATTCGAGCTTTTCTTCTTCTTTTCTTTCCGGAAAGTAGCAAAACTAGCGACGTTTTGCGACTGCACACCTCGACAGACACGAAAACAACGGCGAGGCATCAAACCGCTTACGAGCATCCAAATCAATAGCAATCAAATCAGTCCTCGATCAAAGCAGAGTCGAGGGGCGACGAATCCGGCATCACAGACACCAAAAACATACCGAGCGCGATGGATAAGCGCAAATCGAACGGGGCTGACGGTCGCGCCTCAAAGAGATTAAAGATTGTAGTAAGTCTAGAGGAGACAAGAGCAGATAGGGAGAGAGATCAAAAACAATGTAATTCAATGATTACGGCGCATGCGACTATCATTGCTATCAATTATGCGACGTGGAAGCGGGATGCCGCGCGAAGCGGGCGTGATGGAGCAGATGGAGCAGCGAGAGGAGTAAGGAGCAAGGGGAGCGCAAAGCTGTCGCGAGCAACCATTGGAGCTATGCGACGGCTCCAGATCTTCCTAATAGCCCGTGTCAATACATCTATCTTAACCTTTGCGACGATCTTGCTAACAGATACAGGACAGCAGCGCCGAAACGCCGGAATCGACAACCAAAATCGGCCTCGAGTTTCTCGATCTGATCCGGAAAACATTCGACAAGAAGTAGGTGCTAGATGGAGACAGAGGACAGAGCGCAGAGGGAGAACTGGTCAGGATTAGAGTGAGATAAATTAACCAACTCTAGGACATCAAAACACTTCGAGTCGCTGCCACCGCGCA
The DNA here is from genome assembly GCA_029298715.1 of Ophiostoma ulmi. Classification (NCBI taxonomy): domain Eukaryota; kingdom Fungi; phylum Ascomycota; class Sordariomycetes; order Ophiostomatales; family Ophiostomataceae; genus Ophiostoma; species Ophiostoma ulmi. The sequence continues at coordinate 997,207 of JANSLN010000005.1, read as the reverse complement.
AAGGCAATGATGCCTACTACAAGAAAGTGCGCATGCCCATCTCACTGGGCGACGTCGAGGCAAAGCTGGACCAGTTCGAGTTTGTCACCCTCTCGGAGCTCGAGTCATATGTTGCGCGCATGCTACAGAATGCAACGGATTTCTACCCAAAATCGTCGCCGCAGTCCGAAGACGCTGAACGGATTCGTAAGGCTGCCAACAGCTTCATGTCCAAGCACAATCCGGCCTACAAGGACCCCAAGTACGAGGTCATACCCACACCCTTTGAGGAGGACGATGAAGATGAGGACACACAAAAAAATGACGACGGCGAAGACAACGACGATGACGAGGGAGACTACGATGACGAAGATGCACTTGCGAACCAGACACCCGGCCGGAGAAAGAGCTCAGCTGCCAACCGCGTCGTCTTGATATCCCGTGATACACCCACGCGCGCTACACGTAAGGGGTCTGCCGCGCCAACGCCCATTAGTGGAAGCAAGCTGCCCGACCACGAGTATGCCGGTGTGTCCTACAAAGGTCTCACATTCCAACAAGCCCAGGAAAAGATTGTCGAGGAGATTATCCGGCGGCCCGACGAAGAGGACGAAACGTACGCATACTTTGAGCCCTTCTTCAATCTGCCACCGCGCACCCTCAAGGATTACTTCCAGGTGATCAAGGACCCCTTGTCGGTCAAGAAGCTTCAGAAATTGGTCAAAGGTATTCGCAGCCGTACGGATCGGTCGGGCGTTAGCGAGTACAAGAGCTGGGCTGCGTTTGAAGACAAGGCAAGTCTGCTATGGGAAAATGCCTACTTTTACAACGAAGATGGCAGCCCGATTGCCAACATGGCCAAGGAGCTCGAGGTCATGTTCCGCGACGAGCTGCGCGAGGCCAAGGCGGTTGTCCAGGAGCCGCCACAGCCCAAGATCAAGATCAAGAAGGGCTCCAGAGATTCTGTCAAAGATACGCCAACGACGACCAAAAGGATCACTATTCACGTGGCCAGTGCGCGTGGGCACTCGGCCGACTCGCCCAAGGCAAAGGTCTCTGAAGCACCTTCTAGCGGAACACCCGCTCGCGACAAAACGGCACGTGCTGCTGCTGCACGAAATGCATCACCAACACCCCCGGTTGCTGCCGCAGCCAAGCGGGAGTCGTCGACACGCGATTCGCCGGCACCATCACCAAGCAAGGCGACTTCAAATGGCACTGTGGTGTCCGAGGCTGCCCCGAGCAATGGAACACCTAGTGTCAACGGCTCTACAGCCGGCGGTGCCAATGGCGATGCGCCTGCTGAATCTGCCGTGCCGACAGCGCCGCCAGCACCTGTGGTTCCGCCACGACCTGCTTACGAGTCCAGGTTCCGCCCCTCTGGAGCTGGTAAGTGCCAAAGAACAGTCTTTGCTTATAATCTGCACATACTAATCCTACAGTCCCCATTCTTACAAACATTTCGCTGCGTACAAGCTTTGGACTCGTGTGCCCTGAGCCGCGCTTCGATGCCAAGATGCCGCCGCACCCCAAACTTACCCAGCGCACTCTGACCCTCAACATTCCGGCCGGTCAGTGGCGCCAGCATCTTGTGGTTACTCTCAACCCCAAGATTATCAGTGCACGGCGGCCGCTCAAGATGTATGTTATTGCCAACTCCACTATGCTCATGCCGTCGCAGTCGCCGCCGCAGCTGCCGTTGCCACCGCAGCCGCCAAGTGCGACAGCCCTGCAGATTGCTGCCGCCAAAGCTGCCGAGACCACGGCTCACGAGATTAGTGATCCGACTGGTGGCAGCAAATTGTATGATGTGAACCTGCACCCGGGCATCAATGTAATCCAGGTGCAGGTGATTGTCGGCCTGGCGCCAGGGCAGGCAAAGCTATCGAATGGTGCAGATGCTGAACTGGAAACGATGACCATCTTTACCAACTTGCTCAAGGCATAATATACTGATACTTTTGTTTTGTTTTGTCTTGCTTGGCTTCTTCGACATTCTTGTCTACTTCTTTTTTGCGTGGTTTTCTGGATCGAGTTCATGTAATACTACATCCGACGGCTTGGTTCTGGAGGAGTTTTTTTTTATCTTTGTTTTCACTGATCTATTCATCGATTGCCATCTTTATTCTTTGCGCATTATTATCTACTGCGTATCTCATTCTTTGGTTATTTAATTTTAGTTCTTCGTATATGCTGCGCCCTCTAATATCTTTGCTGGTCATGTTTTGCTTAGTCAGCACGGTCATACCTAGAACTAGACTACAAATACAATATTGTGAAATGATCTTATTTGCCTTTATCGCGGCAGTCCATTGTCAGCCAGACTTGCATCTGGATCCCAGAGTAAGTAGCTCCACGAGCTTACCGTACCGTGCCATTGTGACAGATGACATTGGAGACTGAACTGCCCCAGCCGAACCTCGGCTCTTTGTGCATGCCCACCCATATCCACAGCACTGTTAGCGTCCATCAGACCACTACAGACACTGATATTGGCAAAAGCTGGGGTCAATTTCTCTTTGTCACCCCGGGCTTAGCTTGGGTTGAAACCTTTCCCAATTTGTCGGTTCCTTAATAATACCTATGAGCTCTATCGGCATTCGGCTGCCAACGTCGGATCCATCTTCAGTCTTAACGCGCTTCTTCTTCTTCTTCTTTCCCTTTACTTCCTTCATCTTTCTGTATCTCCGCATAACAACAAAATAATACCACAATCACGATGAGTGACCGAATACCACCACCAGGGGCATCCTCGAAACTCGCCCCTGAGACCCTGCGCGCCATGAACGCGACGGCGCTTCCCGCGTCTACCTCTTCCTCGACCACCACCTCAACCTCGTTTGCCGAAGCACAGCGCCGCCTAGCCGATCTCCGGCAACAGCGTGCAGCCGCCGACGCCCAGAGACGTGCAAATGAGGCTATTTCTGCCAATGCACGGCGTGAAGCCGCAGCAGCTGCGCGTCGCGCGCGACTTGCTTCGTCGGAAGCCTCCTTATTCTCGCCTGCAGCATCAATTTCCCGGATCAGTAATTCGGCTCTTATCGCATGGGACGGCGTGACCAGCGTCGCATCTACAATCAGCAATAAGCTTGGCGGTAGTGATTACTCGTCCTCACCCACATCACTCGGCAGTCGGCCGGCTTTCCGCGTAAGCCAGGTCGATGCCGAGCTGCTGGACGAAGAGCTGCTGGAACTGCTGCGCAGCCAGGTAGCTGATGCTCTACAGTACATTCGCGGTGGAACTCTCCAAGATGACTGGCAGCCTGAGGTGATGCTGATGCTGCGCGCGGCACTCTTCAAACTCTCCGTATGGGACAACAATGCCACCTACGGCGCATCTCTTCAAAACCTGCGGTATGCCGATGCGCGAGGTACCTTAATAGCCAAGGGTGGACTGGCTGTACGTGAGGCAGTACCTATTGCACCCTCGAAATGGCAAAAATCTATATACGGACTAGTGACGGTCGGTGGCCGGTACGCATGGACGAAATGGGAGGACTGGCTGCGCGACAACGATGGCGAGGATGACGAGGATGTCTACTACGAAGAGGAACATGACACACAAACTGAGTCGTCGCAGACACGCACACTACTAGGCCGCATCAACCTCACGCCACAGGCGGTGCGGAGACTAGCACGTGCTACATCGACCGTATCCAATCTCTATGCTGGTGCCGCTTTTGTCTCGTTTCTCGTCTTTCTGCGTTATGGTCGCTACCGCACACTTCTGGACCGCGTGCTTCGCATGCGCCTTGTACCCCCTACAAGCCAAGTTAGCCGTGAAGTATCCTTTGAGTACCTCAATCGCCAGCTCGTGTGGCACGCGTTCACTGAGTTTCTGCTATTCTTGCTGCCGCTCGTCGGTATCAATCGCTGGCGCCGCTGGCTGACCCGCGTATGGCGCCGGGCAAGAGGTGCTGCATCGCGCACTATCAGCTTCATCAAGGGCAAAGCGGGTGCTGATAACACAGAAGAGGGCAATATCGACGAGCCTTCTGAAAAATCGGGCGAGCTTGCTTTCTTACCAGAGCGCACGTGTGCCATTTGCTACCAGGATCAGAACCAGGCCACATCTGAGGCTGACATCATGGCAGCCGCGGCAGCATCGAGCGGTGTAATTGGATCGGCCGAGACGGACATTACCAACCCGTATGAGGCAATCCCGTGCGGCTGTGTCTACTGCTACGTATCCATTGCGACGCGTATTGAGCGTGAAGAGGGCGATGGATGGACGTGTCTGCGGTGTGGCACTCTGGTGACGGCATGCAAGCCGTGGAGTGGCGATGTCCTAGAACCCGTATCTACGACAGAGACAGCGGCAGTGCCCCCTAATGACGACTTTGGTGCAAGCGGCATTCTTGTTGGCGAGCATGATAGCCGCCCCTCGTCGTCGTCGACTAATGCGTCGGCCGTCTCGCCTTACACTCAAAAAACTGTTGGTTTTGCTGACGACGTCAAGGGCGAAGATGATGGATACTCGTCGAATGGCGAAATTATAATCAATGATATTGAGGACGAGAGCGACGGGCAAGTGGATGTGCTCGATGACAGACGTAGCGATGACGTTGACAACGACGACAACTCGGGGTCAGAGGCATACGAGGAAGATGAAGACATTGTTGAGAGCGATGGTGAAGGCGACGATGGTATCGAGGAGGAGTAGCGATTGATAGCAACGCGAGACGGAAGAGATAGAAGGACTGTCAGACTGATTACCCATAATGTATACATCACATCACATCATTGATGGCGTATGCTCAATAATACCCATACATATTCAACAGTCTAACAGTTTCCTTCGTCCCGTATGCGCTACAATGTTTCATTCTAGTTGTTTTTCTTCGTCTCTACCTGTCTTCACCGCAGCTGCCGAGGCTTGCAAATCTGTGAATGTCTGTGCTTGTGCCACACAAGCTTGGACGACGGATGACAGAAATTAACAGGTCAGCGCAGGACACAGAGACGCTGTGCTGCCAGGCGTTTTGTTGAGTATTACATTATATAACACCAATAAAGATCGCCTGCAGGAGTATCCCAATATAGGTTTGTGTAGCCAAGAACACTGTATGAGGCACCGCTATTGCTGTGTGTCGCCGTGGATAGAGTACATAGTATTCCGATATCGTTGCGTCGCGTACTGTCTTGAAATTTTGGGGTTGCTTATAAACCACGTCTGCTGCCCTAGTTTGCCTCTGTATCAACCATAATATTCCCATCATCACAATGAAGCACATTCTCGACCCTACCATCCCTGAGGCCGTTGGCTCGCCCCTACTCGGCCCCGATCTAGCAACTCAGGGGCCGCCACCAGATGACATCCCCCATGAAAATGAATGGTACAATCATCCGTTTGGCGATTATACCGTGTCTGAGCAGCCTCTCTATACCAAGCGCTCCATTCGGATTGTGTGTGTAGGTGCCGGTGCAGCAGGCTTGCAGCTCGCATACAAGGCCGAGCGTCTGCTACAAAACGTTACCATCCAAATCTACGAGAAAAACACCGATATTGGTGGCACATGGTTCGAGAATCGGTATCCGGGCTGCACGTGCGATATACCCAGCCATAGCTACCAGTTCCCATGGGCACGCAATCCAAGCTGGTCCAAGTATTATGCAGGCAGCTCCGAGATATGGCAATACTTCAAGGACATTGCGGACAAGTTCGGACTTGAACGGTATATCAAGCTTGAGCACACAGTGACGTCGGCGCGCTGGGATGAAGATGGCGGTGCATGGGATATAGAGATCATTAAGGCCGACGGCAGTGTTATGACCGACCGTTGCGAAATCCTCGTGAACGGGTCTGGTGTCTTGAAGTAAGTCTTTCTCTCTAACAAATTTGAAGGATTCAGAGCTGACTCGTAGCGCCTGGAAATACCCAGACATACCCGGCCTTGAGACCTTTAAGGGGAAGCTCATGCATACAGCACGTTGGGACGATAAGTATAGCCTTAAAGGGAAATCAGTAGCCGTTATTGGTGGCGGATCTTCGGCTGTCCAAGTCATCCCAAGCATCCAGCCCAATGTGAAAAAACTAATTCCTTTTCTGCGGTCGCCGACATGGATCACGATGGGCTTTGGGGCCAGGTACGCCGGGCCAGGTGGTTCCAACTTTGACTGTCAGTGTAATCTCTCCCTCTATCCCAATAAATGCATGTGCTGACCAACAGACTCGCGGGAGGAGATCCAGAAGTTCGAGGAAGATCCGGAAGCCTACGACAAGTACTGCCGTGAGTTGGACGGCGAGCTCAACAAGAGATTTACGCTTAATCACTACCGCAGCCGTGACCAAAACCAAGCCCGCGCCGTCATGGCCGAACACATGGCCAAAAAGCTGGACCACGACAAGACGCTCACAAGCCACCTCATCCCTGATTTCGCCCTTGGCTGTCGCCGTATGACGCCCGGATCCGATTACCTTGAGAGCCTTAAAGAAGACAACGTGCAGGTCGTTACCCAAGAGGTAAAACAATTGACAGAGACAGGAGTCATTGATGCCATGGGTAACGAGTATACTGTAGATGTTGTCATCTGTGCCACGGGATTCAAGGCCTCTTTTGCCACACCATACCCGTGCTACGGCCGCAACGGCCAGGAATTGCGCACCAAGTTTGGCAATTTTCCAAGAGGATACCTCAGCATCATGACCGATGACTTTCCCAACTTGTTTCTCTTTCTTGGTCCCAATGGGCCAGTCAGTCACTCCTCCATCCTACCTATTCTCGAATGGCACACACGGTACCTCTTCCAGATGGTGGAGAAGCTGCAGCGTGAGAACATCAAGGCTTTTGCGCCCAAGACAGAATGCATCGAAGAATTTGGACAGCACACGCATACACTCATGAAGCGACTCGTATGGTCAGCATCGTGTCGGTCGTGGTTCAAAAACGGCAAGTCGCATGGTCCCGTAACAGCCATCTGGCCAGGTAGTCGACTGCACTACTTCGAAGCACTGGCGACGCCGCGGTACGAGGACTTTGAGATTACGTACTGGAGTGCAAACAGATTCCAGTACTTGGGAAACGGGTATACGCAAGAGGAGGTCAGGCCAGATGGCAACCCAGTGTGGTATTTTGACGATCCATTTTGCAAAGTGTAGATGTGATGACGTCGAGATGGTACAATGCATGTAAGTGTGATTAATTGGTGGGTTTAACAGGAAGGGGTTTACGGCAGATTACGTGCTTTTAATTAAGTTGACTGTTGAACCTGTTGTCTACACATATAGGCAATATACACTTTACATTAGTTGTGAAATCAACTACTACCGCAAGGTCACAGTTGAACGGAGCACACCCTACAGCCACTGTATGTCGGCCAGAGACTCAATCTTGGTCAACCCTTTGTCGACCTTACTAAGGATGGGCTATTTTATTTTACAACTGCATTGGGCCTCATCAGATTTTATACATGATAGTTCCCGAAGCCCGGGCACTGCCTTCGCTCTTCCAGAGCCGTACATCCGCTGGTCCTGGCAACTATTGCCCGTTGCATCATTTCTGTTCTTTCCTTTCGTTCCTTTCGTTCCCTTCGTTCTATTCCTCGCTTCCAGCTATGCCAGATGCTCGATATCCTTTCCCTACTGTATCTACTTTGGCCCCCACGTTATGCAGCTCAAGTATTCAGTAAATGAGCTTGACAAACCCATAGATAAGTGTGCCTCCTTGGACTCGCTCTAGTGTTTGATTGTGGTTTTTAACACTCCACGGTGAAGGTATTTATACTACCCCAGATCAGATGCCCGGCTTCTTCTACAACTCCGCATGCTAGTCAGTAACTAGTGAATCCCTCGTACTATAAGTACTCTGGTTGCATTCTAACGAAGGATCATATTAGAATGCAGCCTGTCAAAGTAGTTGCATTTTTTAATTGTTGGAAGTAGCGCATGCCCATTACAAATTTATAAACTGTAAACAGAAATAATAGGACTTTGCCTCAAATACAGACAGAGATAAGGCAGTAAAAGGGAAAAGTCGCCGGGTAGGTTTCAATAATATTGGTAGATGCCGTCCTCCTCGGCAGCGGAGTACGTTCTGTCGGGCAGAGGTGGACTTAGAAGCTGTCCATGATGATTGGGCTGTTGGCCTCGGTTCCCCTCTCCTCTTGACTCGTCTCCTTTTCCCTCCTCATTCAGACTTATTTGCCCTCTTGAATCCTCCCTAAACCATAGACCCGCTTTGCACTTCTAATAGCCTTGGCTTAAGATGCAATAATCCAGAATCTTAGGTTCAGCGTTCGGTTGTGTACTCTGTATCAGTCGTGCGGGGAATAGATAGATCTCGAGTATATAAAGCAGCACAAAGGACATTCAATTTCGAAAGGTCTGCTAGATCTCATACAACAATAATCCACATTCAAAATGGACGTTCCCGATTTTGAAGACCTACCTACTATTCCTGGTGGCACCTCACGCGGCTGTGCCTGGAACGTGTGGAACAAGGTGCATGCCGAAAAGACAGGATCAACGGGTGAAAAGGACGGCCTCGGTACACTGAACCACTTGACGCCGGCCGTTGTCGCTGCCGCTGGCAAAGAAATCCAGACAGGTGACCGCGCCGCCCTCGACTGGGGCCTAGATAACTATACGCATGTCGGCTTTAGCCGCAAGAAGCTCGACTTTACCATTATAGACGCCGAAAAAGTGACTGGCGGCCTCATACTTGCCAACGATGACGAGATCTCATTTAACACGCAGATCAGCTCGCAGTGGGATGGCCTGTGCCATGTGGCACACCAAAAGTCAAAAGTTTACTATAATGGTACAACGCACGCTCAGATGCAAGCCGGCCGTGATCGTCCTGGGTCAGTGCATCTATGGTCAAAGGCGGGCGGCATTTGTGGTCGTGGCGTGCTTATAGACTACGCCGCATATGCCGAGGCCCACGGTATCAAATATAACCACCAAGACCTGCACTCGATCACAGTGGCCGATATTGAAGCTGTTGCCAAATGGGAGGGTGTAACGTTCAAGCCGGGCGATATTTTTGTGTTGCGCACCGGTTGGATTCCGTGGCACGACGCTCTCCAGGCCAACGACCCGGCAAAGTTTATCTCGCACACCCACGAGAACCATAACAATGTCGGTCTCGAGCCGAGCGAGGAGATGGCCGCGTTTATCTGGAACAACCGGTTTGCTGCGGCTGCAGCCGACAACCCGACTCTCGAGGCCTGGTTGTCTACTGGGATGCGTACGTATTAAGCCTTGATCGATTTTAACCATATAAGAAAAAAAAAGCTGACAAATAGTGTTACATGAATACCTTTTGGCATCTATGGGCTGTCCTATTGGCGAGCTTTGGAGCTTGGAAGCTTTATCCAAGATGTGTGCAAAGAACAAGCGCTATACGTTTTTCCTTGCCAGTGCACCACTCAACCTCTATGGTGCCATTGCCTCTTTGGCCAACGTTGTTGCAGTCCAGTAGATTATACCAATTGGGCTAATTTAGAAAAGCTATAAACTATGATATGTAATCTGTCAAATATACAAATAACTTAAAGAATGAGCTTGAATGACGGTTCGCGGTCGTCTCCGGACCCAATGTGACGGTCGTGTCGCCCATTAGCTTTGTCGCAGTTGATCTTGCGGCAGTACAAGATATTGGCAAGAATCATGAACCAGCCAGCAACCAGTAAACTGAGAATGACTGTGTGACCCTTGTGATACTGAGGTCCCTGGCGCGAAGGGTAGATAAACACGGTCACAAAACCACCACAGTTGGCAATAGCCAGCTGGAGTGCCGCCGCTGTCGCGCGCTTGTAATGACCGGCCGAGTTGTTAGCGAGCCAGCCGAGCACTGGTGGTACACTGCTATATAAGCCCGTGGCCATTAAGAAGGTCATTCCGTACTTGACGTGCACATTGCTCGTGTTGGCGATTATGGCATAGCCGACAATAGCAATAGGCATTGTGAACAGCATAATGATGCCGCGTACTTGATAGTGATCCGAGATGAACGCGACGATGACTGTAACAATAGACGCGACAGCGTATGGGATGACTGACCATAGCTGCGCATCGTTGGCTGTGTGGCCCAGAGCCTCAATGATTGTAGGGAGCTACTAGTCAGATCATAACCAAAACAAATTATGCTAAAAAGGGAGCTTACGAAAAGGCCAAACGAATACAGCCCGGCAAGAATACCAAAGTATGCACTCGCTGTCAGCCATGTCTGCCAGCTGAACACAGCGCGACTGACTTCATGCCACGAAAATTTCTCATTGACCTCGCCCTCGCGTGATGCCTGGCCCTGTACAAGCCGACCCACGGCATGATCACGCTCTTGTTGGGATAGAAACCTAGCGCCGGCAAGTCCATTGGGTAGCAGCAGTGCCGCCACCAAAGACGCCGCAATCGTCAGGATGCCCTCAACTATAAAAATCCAGCGCCATGCCGAGTACCCTTGACGACCGGCCATTTCCGAGATACCACGCGCCAGCAGACCACCAAAGGCACCTGAAAGAGATGCGGCCGTATAGAATAAGCCAATACGCAGGGCCAGCTCACGGCGCGTGTAGAGCCCCGATAGGTACAAAATTATGCCGGGCAGCAGTCCGCCTTCGGTGAGGCCAAGCACTGCCCGCACACTGACAAAGCCGGCAAAGTTTTGTACAAATCCCATGCACATGGAAACAGTACCCCAGGCGAACGTGAGAAGAGGCAGCCAAATGCGTGGGGTGACGCGCTTGAGCACCAGGTTGCTAGGGATCTCGCTGATAACGTACGTGGCGTAGAAGACAGCGAGACCCTGGTCGTATTGACGGTCACTGCTGTTGTCGGTATTCATGCCCAGCTCCTTCTGGAGTCCGTAGAGGCGCGCATTGCCGACATTGGTGCGATCGAGGAAGGAGCATAGAAACAGTAGGGCGAGCACGGGCAGAATACGGGTATCAAGCTTCCAGAGAACCTTGCGCGTCAGGGCGTAATTGTGCTCGGTGTCAAGGTGGTCAGCAGTGTATATATCACCCTTTTCCGCCTCCTCCATCTCTGTCTTGTTGTCGTATTGTAAAGTCATTTTAGTCTGTGCACTATATCCGGGGTAGCTGTAACAATCACTCGGGGGGTGTTATCCTCTTTATATCTACAGTCCAGACCAAACAGTGTATTCAGCAAAGGAAAGTGTTAGCGGTGAGACTGAAGGGAGGGGAGACATCTCACCCCGGGGGGACATCTCACCCCTTTATTCAAACATCCGAAATGCAAGAGAAGCATGGGTCATTCAAGTAAGACAGGTGTGACCAGGTTCAGAAGTTCTTTATTTTGAGTCTAATGATCTTTGCTGGTTTTTACTTGTTTTCACTTTGATGTTTCACACTCTCTTTTGTTGGGAAGAAGGTGGGCCAAGAACCACCACCAGAGGTTATATCAGCTAACGATTCAAAATTGGCTGTTCGATTAAGAATAATGAACACCGCCAAACTGCCGGCCAACTCGATGGATGATATAACGAAGATGAGGAGAAATGCAGACAGACTAATAGAAGATCTAGCACAGACTTGATGCGGAGACGATGACATATGCGGCACTTTGCGGTTGATTGATTGGTAGCGACAAGCCATGCTTCCTTGTTAGCTTCCATTTTGGCCTGGGGCATAAGTATCAAAGCTTGGAAATACAAAGAGTCAGATTTGGTATTCCCATGCTATGTGCGTTGCGCGAAATATCAATAAGCTGGTTGGTCGATGGATAGCGGACACCCTGGCTAAATACATCACCTCTATTCACTCTGGCACACTACATTTGAGAGAATTCACAACGGACAAGGGGCACGGTTGATCAAGTGTGTATTATTACAGTAGCTACTTAGATGAACCGCCGGGCCTGTAGATATTACTTGACCAAGTTGACCCCAAAAAGAAGACGAAAGGAAGTTGTAAAAAGCTTATCGCTGACACACTATACAGCTTATTGAATGCAGATGTAGGTTGTTCTCAGAGGCACGCAGATACAACTCAAACGCATGGTCTCAAATGGAGATTTCAACAGAAATAGGATTTGAAGTAAAAACAGCTGGTAACAGATGTAGAACTAGAACTAGAAATAAATAAATAAAGAATAGGTATCAAGTGTGCCAGCAGATGTGACATTAAGAAAGAGACATAAACAGAAGAAAGATGTGAGTATAGAGAGAGTGTGAGGAAAAGAAAATAGAGAGTTAAAAAGAGAAGATAAGGGAAATTAAAGAGAAAAGTAAACGCCGATACTCCAAACCATACCGTGCCCAATGCCGAAACGCAACCATTTGCCGTGATCTTATAGTCGTACACTAAACTCGCCGGGAACTCCACAAGAACTTACACCCGTGGAACGTCAGGTTGTGCCCGACCCAAGTTCTCGAGGAGTTCCTGTGGCGGGATATGCGACATACCACCCGCATAAGTCGTGGGTGCCGGCACGTAGCCCTGGCGCTTCTTACGGATACGATCCAGCAGCAGACCTGCCGCAACAATGGCGAGCATCAAAACCAGCGAGATGCCGAGACCAATGAGCACAACTGCCACAAGCGGCAGGTGCTTACCACTGCTTTTCGTGAAGAAGTCACTGTTCTCGACAAAGATACTAGTAATGCTGCCGCTGTTGCCGTTCGAGTTAGTCGAGGTGAGTGCATACGGAACAAACGACTTGCCGTCAAACACGGCTGCGGATGCCGTGCCGAAACCGGGTATCACAATTGTGCCCGTAAGCATCAGGATCTGGCTATCGTCTAGCAAAGCAGTCGAGCCGTGGTTGGATGTCAACGAGAACACTTGCAGGCTACGGATGTTTGTGCCCGACGCCAGCCAAGTCCCGCTCGCGCCAAACGCATCAGCCCACGTCTTGCCATCGTACTTCATCAGGTAGAGCGAGCCATTAGACGCAGTACCTGAAATCCAGAGCTGGCTACCGTCGCTCGAGCCCAGAGACAAAACATCGACAGGGCCCGGAATTACGTCAGTGCCACCGCTAAAGGTATCCCAGACCTGGTTGCTAGCGTAGTACTGGGCAAGTACAGTTGTCACGGTGTTGTTGACAATTAAACTGCCGCCAGCGACAAGGGTCGAGCTTGTCGTCCAGAGCATCGTATTGACAGTGCTGGTGCCCAAATTCGTTCCGGGACGATCCCACTGGCCGGCCGATGTGCTGAACAGACAGACACCAGGGCAGCCGAGCGAGCCCGCGGTCGCAAACGTGCCACCAACATACACGTCACTAGTGCCAGGGCGAATCCGAATCGATGTCACAGTGCCGTTGCCGCCATTCAGAGAGGGGGGCTGGGTGTTCCAGTTGTCACTTGCAATATTGTACGACACAATACCGTTGATCGTGTTGCCGTTGATGGTACCAGTAACGTTGCCACCAGCAAATAGAGTATCGCCAGCCACTGCCAATGTCGTAAAGGTCGAGCTCTCATCAATATCAGAGTCGCCCGAGTCAATGCCCGTGGCGGCACCATTATTTTTGTTGTCAATGATCAACAGGTTCTGGATTAGCGAGCCACCTGTTGAGTTGGCGGTGAAGTGGCCCGCAAGAATCGTCTTGTTGCGGCCGTTGGCAGTGTCGAAGAGACCGGTGATCACACCAGCGATGGAGCTACCTGCGAGGGTATCACGTTTAAGCTTAGTTGAAGCAGTAGTAGTAGTGGTTGAGGAGGCAGAGGCGGTGATTGTAGATGAAGGTAGAATATTAACACCAAAAGAGCCCACACCAGCATCGGATAGCGTGACTGCGCCGTTAGCGCCGACCTCAGAGTACGAGAGGGAGCCGCCGTAAAGAGCGCCATCGACGCCAGGTGCATCCAGAAGAGATGACAGAAGAACACCATTGATGGAGGCGACGGTGCTGTTCACCTGCTGCAGCCAGCTCTTCTGCGAAGGGACCCAGATAGCGAACCCATCGACTGTCACAGCTGCATTATCGCTGTAGGCGAGCAGTGAACTAAAGCTACCAGTAAAAGCTACCACGAACTCGGGTGTCTTGCTTGTGATATTCATCGTCATTGCCACAACCTTGGCTACAGGGCCATCGACACCAGCGCCGAGAGGACTCCATGTGTTGGCCGATGTGTCATATACAGCAACGCGATTCAGTTCTGTCACAGAGCCGTCCTCAGTAGCGGTAAAAGTACCACCGACAAAGAGCTCGGTGCCGTTGAGGATCATAGAGGTGACGCCGCGGTTTAGGCTGGCTGAGAGCGTGTTGACAGACGAGTTCTGGGCATTGACAGACACAATATTGTTGGCCGTCGTCGAGGTGAAGTTGCCTGCAATGTAGGTAATATCACCGCCGGTTGCAAGAGCAGTCACAACCGAGGAGGATGCAAAGTCTGAGCCCAGCGTGTCAAAGGTGGATGAGGAAAAGTCACTGCTGTTGACAGTCGTCAAAGAGGGGTCATATTCGTACAGGCCGTTCAGGCCGCCGGTCGAGTTGAGCAGCGTGAAGCCAACACGCTGGGCAACAATGGTAAGGTTGTCAAGCTTCTGGCCGCTCAATGGAGTCAGAGTCACAGTCGGGCGGAACGAGCCAGAGGGCTCATTGACCGAGCCAAAATATATCTGGTCATACTTGTCATAGTTGTTTGTCTGGTACAGCTGCACCGATGTCGGCTCCTGGCCCGCGACCATGGAGACCGTGATATTAATCTGGCCACGCGTGGAGCAACTGTCATCCTGGACACATCCGGGAGTGTACATGTTGACCGTGTAGTTGCCTGACTGACGAATATCAGGAGAGAAAACAACTGTCGCGTCAGAAGCGGAAATGGGCGAGGAAAGCTGCGCTGTCAGATATTCGGAGCCGCTCGACAATGAAGGTGACACAGTCCAAGGGCCCGTCTTTGACGAGGACGAAACCTCGGATGCTGAAACTGCACACGTCGGTTCATTAAAATCGTTGATGGCGTAGGCGAAGATATCGTTTTGGAAGAGCTCAATACCGTCCAGGCCACCACCCGAGCCGTACCAGTCGGAGATGTCGACACGGAAGGCGTTCATGCCGACGTTATTGACAAATTGGAAGTCCTGGAAGCCGGCACTTGTGCTGTTAGCCAAGGGGCACTCGCTGGTGCAGGTGACGTTGGAGCCGCTCGAGGGGTCAATGTAGGTAAAGTTCATGATGCCGCCAAGAGGCAGAGCCGTGAAGCGGAATGTCTTGGTGCCGCGACCATCCTGGTGAGTGTTCCACAGCCGCAATTTGCTGGGCTGGAAGCCGAAACCAAATGATGCCTCCCAGCTTCCGGGGGTGTTGTCTGCCAGAAGCCAAGTCTCGCCCTGGCCGTCTGTGTCGTTAGTCTTGCAGACGATGTTGGAAGGGTCCGAGAAGCCAGTTGCTGCGGAAGAGCCGGTAGCGCTGATGTTGGCTGACCCAATGTTGATAATCTGCTCATCCTGCTCCGTGGGTGTGCTTGCGTTACCAAGTCCGGTGAAACTACCACCAAAGATAATGTTGCCATTTGAGGCTTTAGTAATAGAATTGACAGGCCCGTTGAAGCCAGCAAAGGGCAGAGCTGTCCATCCAGAGCTGCCATCCCAGCGGATGGCATTGGTCGAGTTGAGGCCAATAAAATTACCGCCGACAAAGATGGAGTTGGTGTCCGCATCGCACAGAATAGCGTTGACCTGACCGGAGAGGCCAGGCATAGGGGTGACAACAGAAGTTTTAGGGTTAAAACGGGCAATGCCTGTTGCTTCCTGGCTGCCAAGGCTCGTAAAGTTGCCGCCAAGTACAACACTTGCGTCAGTACCGTTATCCGGGCTGAAGGAGCACATAGACATGATAGACGCGTCTGTTGTCAAGACATTTGCAAAGGCACTGTTGGGGAGGCGAGCCAGGAGACCCTCGCTGCCATTAGCAGCAATGATGTTTTGACTCTGCTCTTCGAACTGGAAGAGCGAAACGCCAGTAAAGTTGCCGACAATGCCGATACTTCCCAAGCTGCTGAAATCGAGGTTGGCGGAGGACACTGGTGTAAAATTAAAAGCGCTTGCTGGTGAGGGTGCCACGGCGGTGAAAGCGAGGATGAATGCCATCGTGCCAGACATGGTAGGGATTGGTGAGGATGATGAAGAGGTCCGCCGGCACCTGGAGCTGTTGCCATTGACGGCGCCTGAGCGCCGCCTTGATGATATTCGCATGTTGTTAGCTGTGTGCGCGTGTGAGAGTGTAGTGATATCGGCAAGTTGCATTAGATGTCTATATCTATGATATGTCGCGTCGCGATGTTGGAGATTGGAGTTGGGAATTGTCGAAACGAGTCCGTTACGAAAACATTATCGGTAGTCGAATGAAAGAAAGGAGGTTGCGAAGTAAAGGACAGTAGACTGAGATGTGAGGCGTTTATCAAATACACTTGGGCTGGTGGCTGTTCGAGGTCGTTACGTCCAGGCGGCGAATGAGACACGAAGTTGACTCTTCCTAATCCTCTGTATAACAAAAGGATGTTAGAAGGGTTGGGTGTGTGTCGATTCGAGACAGAGATAACGAGCGATACTATCGGTGAGAAACAAAGGGCGAGTCAGTCGAAAGAGTCGATTCTGGTATCGAATCCGATTAGGTTGAAGTGTGCGTTGTGATGGGTGTCCGAAGAGCTAAAAGAGAGGCGCGGTGCAAGAGGCACTCGAAAGGGGTAAGGCGAAGAAGACAAAAGGAAATGGAAATGAGATGAAATGAAATAGAATCGAAACACAATGTCGGAAGCAAGTGTTGAAAGATGGCAGGTAAACGAAGAAGAAAAAAAGAAAGAAAGAAATAGGAAGAAAAGAGCGAAGAAACAGTGGCTGAATAGCAGTGGTTGAAGGATTGACTGAAGATTACGAAGGCAATCAAGACAAGAAGAGAAAGAGAGACAGGAGAGACAATAAGGCAGAGAGACCAGTGAAAGACATACGGAGCGCGCCAGGAAAAGGAAATTGGCAAGGAAGTGGAAACGAGAAAGAAGAGGAGACTGAGAGCCAAGCACAGATAAAAAGATGAGAGAGTCGAGTGGATCTTGACGGGGGTGAAAGTCGAAAATCGTAAAGGAAACGGGAGCAGAAAGAGGTAAGAGGGAAAATGTAGAATGGAACAGTAGCGTTGCGTCGGCCTTGAAAGGAGCAAACGCCTGTCGACTGTCGATGATGTTTGGGTTCGGTCAATGTGTCAGCAGACGGTGAGGTTGTACTCGAGGTTAGAAATAAGTTTGAAAATGAGGCAATTCGAAGGGCGAGAAGGTTTGCGATGCTCCAGACAAGAGTACCGGGGAGCGAAAGAGAAAAGAGGGAAGAGGGAGTGAATAGGTCTCAAATTGAGTGACCAGGAAGGAGCGACCAGAAGTTGATGCGGTATTGAGAGTTGATGATTGAGGAAAGAGCTAAAGAGGGACAGGGGTAAAGAAGGAAGGTGCAATCGGTCGCTCTTACCTTTTGCCTTTGTCACAGCCACCAGTAAGGAAGTGACGATGCAGAGCAGACTGTGAATACAAGCTCATAAGGAACACGGCGGAATGGGACAAGCACAAGCCACACGCAATGAAGAGGAGTCAAGAACAGCAAGAGCAAATGAAATTGGGGGAAACAACTGGGGCAGTGATGCGCGACACGGTGAATAAAAATGAGCAGTGAATAAAAAAAAAATGTAAATAAATAAATATGATAAATGGGGCTCCGTTTTTAGATATTAGCAAAGCGTTGCAAAACGGAAACGCTACTGTCTCGGGTTGGTCCAGTCATCCCTGTCTCAGCCTGGGCCCTTTTTTACTTCCCTCCAAAACCAATCATATGATGGAAATCAGCAACCGTACCTGTGGCTAAACCAGGTTTGGAAAGAGCAAAATGAGACGTCTCCTGAAATAGAAGGAACGATGGTCCTATACTTGAGAACAACCAATCATGTGCATTGATTGATATGGCAAAACGGAAGCAACAAAGAAATACGGAGGACGGAAGGCGAAGTCATCAACACACGATATAAGCACAAGAGAACATGGATGATATGCTGTGAATATGTTATCTCGATCTCTAGTTTGCTTGATAATGTGGCTGGCGTTGTAACACGTTACGACGCAATGTCCCATATTATGGCTGTAGAACTGTATTTGGACACAATTTGTCACGCAGAAGCCATCGAAGCCATAATAATTGGTGAGCTATGAGGACAGAGGCGAAAATGGAATGGCGGGAAGACGATGAGATCTTACCTCTCTACAAATAGTAGGAGTATGCTATGAAACTAATAAGGAGAGGCCTTGCTCAGATAAAGATCATATTGATAGCAAAGACATCAGCATATACACACAATAAAAGCTAAATGGACATGCCAATAGGAGGCACTATGTTTCTCGAACGATGCACAACAATCTTATAAAAAAAGGTTGCTAAATCATAATATTACAGGTGCATGACGAGGTAATAGTTAGTAATACCAGTAGGGCGCATAAGCATGCTCAGTAGGCGGGTGCTGGTGTCTTGGTTGGGTTCTCTAAGTTGTCTGATGCAGCATCAGCTATCTGGTGTTATCTGGTCGATCTAGGGTCAACTGGGAGATTGGGATGCTGCATCACCTGACACAAGATGTGTTTGTATATTAGAGTCGGTTTTACCACACGGCCAATCTCGCTGAGATGTGGTGTACTCCTACTTTCTTCAGGTTGCATCAGTGTGTTCGGATGCAGCGTGCACTGGTCCTCTACCTGTTTATTGGTTTGCTGTGGCCTAATGCTGTGCTCACAGACATCAGTAACATATCTAAGGTCGACCAGTCAGCAAGTCGATGCAGTCTAGAGCGCTGCCTATGCAATATGTAACTATGTGTGCGCATGTAGTGTAATGTAGTATGTTTAATTGTAAAACAGATAACTACAAAATAAGATGTTGGAGGGTGGAAAGCGTAAAAAGGTTGAAAAGAAACGGCAGGAGACTTCAGACATTCATATTACACAGCAAGGGGCAGATGCAGGCGAAGGCAAGGGGTTGTGGGTTATAGGGCCAGGCCCTGGATATCGGCTTTGGTGAGAATAGAAAGCGCAATTAAATTTGTTTGCTGTGAAAGCTTCCCTTCCTCCTAAGTTGTCTTTTTAACGGAGTGGTAATGGTTGTTTCTTGTAGTTTACGGTATGTGGCCATCTTCACGTCAGAAATTGCTGCTCGAAACCAGAGACAAGGTCAATCAGGGGCTGTGATGATTATATCGCCGTGTCGACTGTGTAACAGAGGGTTGAATCGGGTAAGCGTCAATAAACAGCAGTTACGGACTAGTCGGTATTGTTCAAGATACCAGCATTTTCATACTGCTATCTGGAAGAAAAGAAAAAGAAGGTCACTTCGAGTCCAATAAAATATATTTTCTTTCCCTCCTCTTCTATGTTCTTTAATTTCTTTGCTCTCAGTTTGATATTCGAAATACGCCAGCAAGCCTTGGGACTGCGGTGTCTAACGCAGGGGTTTAATGTTGCGTCGAGGTCAGTTCTCGAAGCGGCCCCTTTCTGGCTGTCCCGTCACAGTTTCCGAACTCTTTGCAGTTTCGTACTCAAGACTAAAAAGCCACTTGGGGTTCCAAATGGTGCAATGCATTCCATCCCAGAAGAGCGAGAATACTAAAGTAAGATCAATGATAAATTTCGCCCTTGGTATCAGACCGTGTCAGTTCATCAAACTGCATTCCAGTCAACACGCCCGCTTTGTTGTTGTTGACTATTGACTATTGACGTCTGCCTATTATTAACAGTGTGTCGTCATCACAAAGAATAAGAGACTCCTAAAGCTGTATCCGGCAAAATGTCCTTCACCTCTTGCGACTCTTTAGCGGGTTTATTTTAATATCTTACTTTGATAACATATCTATATACGCACAATAATAGCCCTACACAAAGCATAGGGGACGTTGTTATGATAATCGTCTAAGCCTTATTTGCTCCAGATCTCCTTACTCTGTAATTAACTCGTATTAATCCGTACTATGTATGACCTCGGATCAGTGGCTGGTAGATTGGTATTCCCAAGCCAACCTTGTATCACTGCGCCGGCTCCGCGATGAATAGTCATGAATTATACGGCTGCATTTGACCATTTTTATGTTGCGACTTAATGTGTCCTCTATCACTATCTCTATACCTCTATCACTATATCTGACGTCAATCCAAAACGCCTCGCAGCTACTAATACCGCGTCGCCGTTTATGCTTTCATATAGCTAGCGGAGGCACTTATAGGCGGCCCAGATGTCCATACTTCTATTGTTAAAGCATATCGAGACAAGGATAAAAGGTCCCGGCTTCCTAGAAAGCTTTACGGATTTCGTTAAACCACAAGACTATCGTTCCGTCTTCTCTTTTTCTTTGGTAGACTTGTTTTAGTGACTGTTTATTAATATCAAAGTATTGTTAATTACTGATTGATCGCCGAACCAAATCCTGTCTCGGCAGGTCTAGGTTCGAGGTGTCAATCATACTCCACTACCCCGGAAATCTTAGATGGGCGTTGTATTTAATAGTAATAGCCGCTTGTATTTTATTGATATCAAGCTTACTTAGATGTTATTATGTGTTGTTCTACCTGATACACCTCCCAAGCCTAGCACTTCGTGGCGTGCTTCTTCTGTTCGGTAATGATGCTTTTCACAGAGACCATGCTGGGTTGTGTCAAGGATTCAAAAATTAGGTGTGGCCAGAGTGTTAGAAACGCCGGCGATGTCTGCCATTTATTTCAGTTTTGGAATTTACTGATTTCGCAGTGTTATATCAAAATCTTGTTTTTTGATACCAGCTTCAGCGATATATGAAGCTTGGGATAATTTCCAACTAATAATATCTAAATAGACTTGACATGAGAATAATGACATAAAGCAAACGGCAAGGTATATCTTCCGGTGGCGCCATGGCTTGAGAGTTCTGGTTATTTGTAACTTCAGCCGAGTCACAATCGTGTTGAGTTCATCATGTATCACCCACCCTATACGTGGTCATATTGGACATTCACCACAGTATATGTAAGGTTTAATGAGGCAGGCGGGAAATGCAAAGGCTAATTGTCAACCGGAGTAAAAGCACACAGATATCAATTTGTCAAATAAGATTGTCTGTGTGGTAGATGTGGGCAGACTTGACAGGTTAGGGAAATAGAACAGAACTGGATATATGCGCAAGGAGGGAGGAGCGCCATGCCGGCTTACTCACGGATGGTCCAACAGCTGTGCAATAAGGCATGGAGAACAACATGACATCAATAAACCAAGAAAACACGTAGAAAGAGAAATAGAAGAATAAAAGAGACGTTAGACGCGTTAACCGTAAAAATAAACATGACTGCGTGAACAATGCGGTAGATCAGATGGAAAGATGGAAAGTAGATCAAGCGAGGAGTGAGTAGGGAGATAGAGCAGGGCACAACAAGCTGAGAATTCTTCCCTCTTGGTAGAGCGCATACACCTTTAACGCAGTATCGCATCAACATACTAATTTTTTATATGTGGGTGTTTACCGGTTGCTGGTGAATGTGATGGAGCTTGAGTCGGCTTATGCGGTGATGTCGTTGGGGTTGCGGCAGCTGCTGTAGCTGCTGTAGAAGCTGCTGTGGTGGTTCCGTCCATAGTCGCCATCCGCGTCTTGTAGTCACGCGGTGTCTCAACTTCACCTGCCTTCAGACCACTGCTGGCCGTCGCCGTCTCGTTCGCGCGTCCTGGGCTGCCTGACCACATGCCCTTTCTGCGGGCCTTTGCCTTGGCTTCGGCGATACGGTACTCCGTCTCGCGGCCGCCAAACTCGGCGCCCGACCTGGCCTCGTAGCAAGTTGCTAGGCCACGTTTGAGCATCTCGATACCTACATCACGTTTAAAGAACCAAAACCGGCGCACAACAACGCGTGCGACAACACGGTCGTATTGGTCACGGCGATACAGGTATGCACGCACACGGCGTCCAAGGAGATAATGGGTCAAGAACTCGAGGGCCTCGCCCGAGTAGGGCTGAGCCGGGCGGCCAAAGTGAGCGCCCTCAGGGGCATCAACACCAGCAATACGTACGGGGATCTGTGATAATGAGTTAGTCTGGCATACTATAATTTGCATAAAGTTTGTGATTTGCAAAATAGCATATCTTATTTGGCCGCGATCACCACCGGTTCCGTTGATAACTAGATGCACATCATCCACTCTTGACACTCCGGCTTTTCTAGTGGCACATGATAAACCGACTCTGACCCGACTGGCAGACCAAATATGTTGGGATCGTAAAATTACATGCAATGAGATACATACAGTTTTCCCCTTGAGCTCCTTACGGTAAGCTGGTACTTTTCGCAGCCAGCCCCAGCCCGCAAACCGGCCGCCGGGTGTGTGGAATAAGTGAAAGTTATCACCGTCGCCAACACTTGTGACTTTGCCCAGAAGACTTCGTCGCCGGAAGAAGCGCGGCTGGATATGGCTGGTTCCTGGAATGCGCCTCAGGTACGAGCGATAAAAGGCAGAAAAGCCCAGTGCCGCAGTGACAGCCAGAACTGGTGGTAACCATGCCTGTGGTTCGGTATAGTGTTGCCAGTTCGTCTTGTTGAGCGAGTTGTCCCATGTTATACCGGAGGGGGTCGAAGTAGAGGATGGGATACCGAGAAAACTAGATATAGATCCGAGTGTGGTTGATCTCCGCGCAGCCTCTTCTGCGGCGGCAGCCTCTGCTGCAGCCTGCGCTGCCACCGCCTGTGCTGCAGCCTCGGCCTCTTTATCGGCTCGCCGGCCCAGCCAGCTAGGCCATGCCATTGTGAGGTAAAGGCTGACCGCACGGTCTTTGAATATTGTTAACGGCTGTTGACAGCGATTGGCGGTAGTAGAGATGCCGACCAAGGTGTGATGTCGAAAGGGTGGCGATAAGAAACGGCGGGGAAGCGGCGATAAAACGCCGACTGAAGAATGTAGAATTGACAAAAAGTATCAAGGCGCGGAGAGAAGTGAGGATCAAGGGCTATGTCGAATTTTCGGTTTACCGCTATCGCTTATCTGATGCAGCGTGTATTATTTGCCTGCATGCAGCTGAGCCTACGGGTGGAATAGCCGTTGGAAATCGCAATTGCGAGAAGAAACAGGAATGACCCGCCACCGACTTTTTTGGACATTGCGGTAAAAATGACAGCCACACTAATAGACCAATGAATACTATTCGATGTTATTTAGCCTTTCTTCAATTTGAATTTGATTTCCTAAATTCCAACACCATTGTAGACCTACTTTATCGAGTAGGTTTCGTACGAGAAGTTTAGAGAAGCAGAATCGTCTTTCTTGAGTACGCCGAGGTGACTCAAATTGTGCAACTGCATATGCATGCTTATATAAGCATGCCTTAAGCGGCGATAAAATCACGATGAGACACCCTATTGATGTGTTGATATGAACAAAGTAGAAATTGCAAAGCTATTTTATGATACAAAACACATGCAGCGGCCTCTCAGCCCCCCCCCCTCCCCGCTGACGCAGCTTATGACCAGAGGACAGCTGGCGAATAACGGATGATATCAACTAGCTCATATGAGCTTACAGATACAAAGCTCCGCCAAGTTGACGCGGTTTTTGAGCCGGGCGTTATGTATACCCAATTGAGGGCACCCTTTAACCCTGAGCCTTGAACGTGCGGCCGCTGGCCGTCTTGCGCTCCTTCTCCTCGCTGTCCGGGCGGGCTCTCCGCAGAACTATAATCATTAGCATTCGTCGCATTATCTATCACTTCAAAATCAAACTTACCTTGCAGGAAATCAGCCGTCCGCCTCCGCATCCGCGAGTGGATGTACGCCTTAGATGCCTTGATGTGGTAGTGGAAGTAATCGCGGAAAGTCTGGATATGCGAAATCACCTCGGGCATCCGCTGAGGCGTCAGGTGCCGAGGGAACAGCACAAACGTCACATAGCCAATCTCGCCGTTGCCCGACTGCGAAACGCCCGGAACATTCTGCAGCTCCAGTGGCGGGTCGTTGCGGAACAAAACCTGCGGCGCATTTTGAATAGCGCGCCGCCGAGCGTCCACAAACTCCTGAATAAACACCTTACCAAACACGCGATCCGTCTCTTCGCGAAACACGGTGCTGAAAATAACGGTGACACGATCATGGCTGGCCTTGACATAGATGGCCTCCTCCTCGCGGTAATGAATGGCCATGACCTCACCGCCCTCACGCACGCCCTGAGGTGCTTCCTCCGAAGTGTACTGTGACGCCGCTTCTTTAAGCTTGTAGTACTCAGCAAATGCTGCCTCAAAGGGTGCAGCCATCATGTTGCGTTTCAGAAGGGCAATCTTGCGCACGAGAGCCTCGCGCTCTTCAGCCTCAGCAGGTAGCTGCTCGAGATCGACGACAATCGAAAACTGGAAGCCCGGCTCGGGGTCGACAATGTACGGGCCGTACTCGCGCTGCAGCACATCCTGGGCACCGTACTTGACAAGATCCTCATAACAGCGCAGCAGGATAGAAACCTGAATCTTAGTCTTCGTATCTGGAGTCGAAATGTGGAAGAGAACGCCGTCGAAATCGGAAACGGTCTGATCGATGGACACGGGGGCAGCACTGCACAGTTAGCTTTATGTTGCCAATATCAACCCATCAAGGTGCTTACCCCGAAAAGCGCTCTGTCAGCACATTCTGGATGAGCACGTTCTGGTAGTCGAGCAACAACATCGTGGCGGCTGATGGGTGTGCTTGGTGCAAATAGTGTAGGGGGTGAGTGAATGATGGAGGGAGCTCTCGAAGATGGAAGCTGGAGCTAGACGACAGAAAGGGGGTCCAAGAGGTAGCAGTCGATGGTGACGGTGACGCTGCTGTAGAAATGGTGTTGCCGGCAACCAAATTCTAATGCTGCAGCTGGTGGTTGAGATAGATCGTGGTGGTGGTTGTAGTAAGGGACAGAGAGCAAGAAATAGTAGGAGAAGGCAGACGCATAACAGTGCTCCTAGGTGTCGTCAACTGACGGCAGTGGCGGGCGGGCGGTGCTGTAGCCCATTATTATGTAAGGCGGGGCCCCATAGCGTCGATGACTTCGACGTTGACGACTTAGTTGACTACGCACGTGATGACCCCTCGTGCGCCCCATAAAAGCTACAGTAGATGTGGTACAAAGGTACATGGTGATAGAATCGGCAGAATTGGAAGAAATGCCAGGTTATGGCGCTAACGGCTCCTTATCTTATCGGCCAAAAAAAAGTTGTTTGCGAAAGGCTGGAGCAAAACCAGAGACTAAAAGACATCAGTCGGAAAACTTCTGCGAGGCTTTCTCGAATAAACATACTATTGACTTGCTGCACCTCGACGCAGCATTGCCCTCACAACAATGGTCAAGTCATATTTGTACGTCAAATCACTCTCGCATATCCAGATGAAGCCGCCTTTACTAATACTGTCAGAAAATTTCAACAGGCGCGGTCCTTTGGTGTCATCGCCTCGAGCACCTCGAATCTCGTCTGGGCTCCCAGTTCGACTACATCCTACTTTAATAACTCAACGACAGCTACCGGTGCTGGACATGCCCTCGTTTCCGCTAACGAAGATGTTCTGGTCTGGGACATAAAGAAGGGTGAACAGCTAAACCGCTGGCACGACGAGAAGAACAAGGCCCAAGTCACTTCCATCGCAGCTAGTCAAACCGACAAGGACGTTGTGGCCGTTGGCTATGAGGACGGAAGTGTGCGTCTGTGGGATGCGAGAATGGCTACAGTCATGGTCAGCTTCAACGGTCACCGCTCAGCCGTTACATACCTTGCCTTTGACGCGGCCGGTGTACGCCTTGCCAGTGGCTCCAAGGACACAGACGTCATCATCTGGGACCTTGTTGCCGAGACTGGCCTATTCAAGCTGCGTGGCCACAAAGATCAGATTACTGGCCTCTACTTTGCTGAGCCCACACCCCAGGTAGAGGAGGGTGAGGACGGCGAGGTTGTGACAGCAGGTGTTGCCGGTGATGGCTTCCTAATTACGACATCCAAAGATGCCCTTATCAAGCTGTGGGATCTGTCGTCCCGGCACTGTATTGAGACGCACGTTGCACAGACCAATGGCGAGTGCTGGGCTCTGGGTGTATCGGGCGATCTGTCCGGCTGCATCACAGCCGGAAACGACGGCGAGCTGCAGGTGTGGACGATTGATGCAGCTGGCCTCGCGGCGTCGGCACAGCAGGTAGACACCGTCACCACTGGTGTCATCAGCACAAACGCAAATACAGACTCGACAACAACGACAAAATCCTACCTTATCCCGCGCGGTACACTCCACCGGCAAGGAAAGGACCGTACCGTGGAGATCCTATTTCACCCCAAGCAAGATTTCTTTGCTGTCCACGGTATTGAGAAGTCCGTGGAAATTTGGCGGATACGGTCCGATGCCGAGATTAAAAAGGCGTTGGCTCGTAGGCGCCGGCGCCGGCGGGAGCGCCTTGCTGCGGCAGCCAATGATGGCCAAGACAAGACAAAGAACGGTGACACCGAGATGAACGTGGATGACGACGAATCGACAATCGATACTGCTAAAGCTGACGTCAGTGAAATTTTTGTGCAGCACGTAATTGTGCGGACTGCGGGCAAGGTGCGGTCGGTGGACTGGGCGTCGCCAGGCTCGGTCAAGGGAAAGAAGGATCTGCACATGCTCGTGGGCACGACCAACAACCTCTTGGAGATGTACACCGTCTCGACCAAGAAGGACCGTGTGTCCAAGCAGGCCAAGAAGGATAAGGAGGAGGCGCCCGAGTATGGCCGTTCACTGGCTGTCGAATTGCCCGGTCACCGCACAGATATTCGCTCCATCTCGCTGAGCTCCGACGACAAGATGCTGGCGACTGCTGCCAATGGCAACCTCAAGATCTGGAACGTTCGCACTCAGTCGTGCATTCGTACTTTTGAGTGTGGCTACGCTCTGTGCTGTAGTTTCCTGCCTGGTGACAAGGTTGTGCTCGTTGGCACCAAGACAGGCTCGCTTGAATTGTTTGACGTGGCTTCGGCGGCGCTTCTGGAGACTGTTGAGGGCGCACATGACGCAGCTATCTGGTCACTTCATGTGCACCCCGACGGTCGGTCGGTCGTTACTGGCAGTGCCGACAAGTCAGTCAAGTTTTGGGACTTCCGCATCGTGCAGGAGCCTATTCTAGGCACTACGCGCACGATGCCCAAGCTCAAGCTGGTTCAAACCAAACTGCTCAAGGTCAGCGATGATGTTCTGAGCCTGCGGTTCTCGCCCGACGCCAAGTTGCTGGCTGTCGCGCTATTAGACAACACTGTCAAGGTGTTCTTTACGGACTCGCTCAAGCTGTACCTCAATCTCTATGGTCATAAGCTGCCTGTGCTAAGCATGGACATCTCGTGGGACAGCAAACTGATTGTTACGAGCTCGGCCGACAAGAACGTCAAGATTTGGGGTCTGGACTTTGGTGACTGCCACAAGTCGCTGTTTGCGCACCAAGATAGTATTCTTCAAGTGGCATTTGTGCCGCACAACCAGGATGGCAATGGTCACCACTTCTTCAGCTGTGGTAAAGACCGGGCTGTCAAGTACTGGGACGCCGACAAGTTTGAGCAGATTCAGCGTCTTGACGGCCATTTTGGCGAGATCTGGGCACTGGCTGTTAGCCACGGTGGCACTTTCCTGGTCACGGCGTCGCATGACAAGAGCATTCGCGTTTGGGATGAGACAGATGAGCAGATTTTTTTGGAGGAAGAGCGCGAGCGTGAGATTGAGGCTCTGTACGAGAGTACGCTTACGACGTCGCTGGACCGCGACGAGGATGCTGACCCTGAGGATCGCGATGCTGAAGGCCAGCCGGGTCAAGTCGGCGCTGCGTCGAAGCAAACAGTTGAGACATTGATGGCCGGTGAGCGGATTGCTGAGGCTCTGGAGCTTGGTTTGGCCGATCTCAATCTTCTCAAAGAGTATGAGGAGGCTAAGTTGAGAGCGGCCGCAACTGCTGCTGCTGCTGCTGCGGGAGGTGAAACCTCGTCGGCAGTCGCTGCGGTAATTGCACCGCCGCAGCGTCACATTGTCTTTATGGCACTCGGCAACATTAGCGCCGAGCAATACGTGATGAGCGTGATCAACAAGATTCCAGCAGCGGCTCTGCACGATGCCCTACTAGTCCTTCCCTTTGTGCAGGTGCCTGCACTGTTCATTTTCTTGGACCGTTTCGCAAAAAAGCTGATGAATATGCCGCTGACGTGTCGCGTGCTGTTTTTCATGCTCAAGACGCACCACCGACAGATTGTGGCTAATCGAACGATGCGGGCAATGCTGGACGATCTGCGGGCGAGCATCCGTGGTGCGCTACAGTCGCAGAAGAACCAGATGGGCCACAATATGGCGGCCCTGCGGGTTGTCGGCGCACAAGTGGCGGACATGAGCATCAAGACATATGTAGATGAGTCGTGGGAGGAGGAGGCGGCAGCCGAGGACAACAGCCGGCGCAAGCGTGCTTTTATTCATGTTTCCTAGTCGTTTATTTTGATCTTGTTCACTCCGTTGTGCTGTTTGGGTAACTTGTGGTCTCTGATTTAGATCCACCGGTATTGTTTCCCTCCCCATACTTTGACAGTTTTGTCAATTGTAGAATAGGTGTTTTACGGTATAAAAGCATAGTTAATACACACATAGATATACAGATGCTAACACGGCAGTGATATCTTACTCG
Organism: Ophiostoma ulmi; assembly: GCA_029298715.1. Lineage (NCBI taxonomy): Eukaryota > Fungi > Ascomycota > Sordariomycetes > Ophiostomatales > Ophiostomataceae > Ophiostoma > Ophiostoma ulmi. The sequence goes on along the minus strand of JANSLN010000005.1, from coordinate 968,650 downwards.
TATTTGACATTACTTAATTAACTTGGTCATCTAGAGCTTAATCACACTTTGGGTTCCTCAATAGTGATAATGGCTGCCTCAGCATCGGCCGATGATACCTCGCTCTCACTCTCAACGACAGCCTGGGCCGCCTTCTTGCGCTGGTCACGGCGGTGTAGCCAAAAGGACGTAACGAAACCGGCCCAGAGGAAAAAGAAAAAGGCCAGGATGAAGGGCCAGCCACGACGCCAGCGAGGCGCACCATAGTAGCCGGCTGTGGGAAACACAAGCAGCGGCACCCAAATGTTGAATGAATAGCCAAACGTCATCATGGATCCTAAAATCAAGGCGCGCTCTTCTGAGTCGTCTCTGACAATGGTGTTGACAGCCGAGTAGAGAATAGGTGAAGCACAGCCAGCAACACCATAAAGATACCAAGCAAAGAACTTGAGGCCGGTAGGTATGTCCCAAATAATCATGCATATAGTCGAGAAGATACAGCATGTCTCGACAATGGTATAGATGATCCACGATGGATAAATTGCTGCAAGTGTGGTGCCAAGCCATGACGCGATAATGTTGATACCGTAAATGACCGTGGGCAGCTTGTTGATCTGGACAACAGAGTAGTGCTCCGACTTGAGCCATAGATTCATATAGCCCATCGGATAAGAAGAGCAGATCATGCAAATATAGCAGAAAACAAAGACGTAGATGTGCCAGCGTTTGACTGTGCGTTTGAACACGTCGGCCGTCAATGGGCCGGGACGGCGGACCTTGAAGCGCACAAGACGTTCTTTCGCAAGAGCAATATCTTCGGCACTCAAGTGGAAGGGCCGCGGTGAGTCGGGCACGCCAGGGAATATAATGTATCCCAAGAAAGCAACGGGAATGGTAAAAATACCGTCAATGATAAAGAGCCAGCGCCAACCGGCCATGCCACTAACACCCGACAAGTTTGTGTAGGCGGCGGCCTGGAGGTAACCACTGATCATGGAGCCGAGAGCGTTGCAGACAAACCAGGTGCCAGCGCGCTTAAACAGTTCGTGGCCACCGTACCAGGAGCCCAGGATAAAATGAGTTCCTGCAAACACGGGAGCCTCGAGCATACCAACAAGGAACCGCAGGGCATAAATCTGGTTTATACTGGTAGTGCGGCAATGTGCAAAGGTCACAATACCCCAAAGGACCTCAAGGGTAGGCAGGAGCCAGCGTGCAAGCTTGGGGCGGGACATGAGGAGCATGCCAGGAACCTGAAAGACGACATAGGCAGTATAGTAGCAGACATTAAGGTAGTTGAGCTCATTGCCGTAGAGGCTGAAATCCTCCTGCATGCCCGATGTGTAGGCATTGCTAATGTTTGTTTGATCTAGGGGTTAGCTATGATAAGGTTGTTTTGGCGATGTTGCTTCTTACCTAGGAACTTCACAAAGACTAAAGAGTTAGCAAGGTGCCATCATATGTATTGTGGTCGTAGATCGCTTACAGCAAAGACAGGCAAAGACTAGAATGGACACGTCGAGCTTGAAGAGCAGCTTGCGCTCGGCAGCAGGATACTCGGCCGGGTACCAGTTGAATACTTCCTTAAAGAGGCCGACGAGGCCAAGTCTCTTTTTTTCGTTCTCAGACATAGTGGTAGGGTGGGAAGTTAACTAATAGGATTAGATGGAGAGAAAACAGCAAGACAATGAGGCAGCAATCTGAGGGGCGACGGTCTTAATGTAGACAGCACAGCAAGCATCGTTGCCAAGTTCACTCTACATTTTGTTCTACATTTTGTTTTTATGCAGACTATGTCATCTTCAAACTAGGACGCGGCTACCACCATGAGCTCTATGCTCAGAGTGGAGGTCGATCACGCCTTACAGGCACACAAACATATGTGATGCCGAAGAGCGAGTTGGTAAAGGGCAGTAGGGGATGGTAAGACGATAGCAAAGGTAGACATGGCAATGGCACAGCGGTGAAGAGTTTGTTTTGTTAGTATGGCTCCAGCTTATCTTCGTGGTTACCAACACTGGTTACAAGGGTCAGTTTAGCCATCCCACGCTTTACCATATGTGTGTCTCGTGGGTTTTTTTATCGTCGGTTCTCCTTTATTCTGTTCATATGTTTATCCTTTGAAATATCGAAATGGCGAGCTCTAGCACTAGTCTAGACCCGGCTATCATATTGTCGTGATACTGTCAACAAGACAGGTTTATCAAAACCTTTCACATTATTATTTTATCCCCGTGCCTAAGACTCTATTCATACCAAGCTTTCACGGCAAGCCACCATTTACGTCCAAGACATCCTCAAGCTTCTTAGGTTGCCTAAGCTATGAGAGCTACTTTTGCTTGGCCGGGGTACTGTGCCAAGATACACGCCTCAATATATTACTAACCTTATTCGGTAATAATGTCGTTCAGATCTTTTTGGCATCTGGACTTAGTATACAGGCCAGCATTAGAGTGGGCAAAAGACGAGAGTAAAAATGAGTCCAACGACGAGTTCACTATTTAACTCATAGCAGGGCTTAGAGTGGTGAAGGGTCATATATCTAGAATCGACGACCAAAACTTTAAAGTTTTGCAGCAGTGGAGAGTACTAAAATACAGAAATTTTCAAGATTTGATGAAAAGGATTAGACGAGACTAAAGGGGAAGCACAAGGATATCTGTAAACATATCATAGTTGCAACGAGGAATGGCGAAAGAAAAGCAGAGAGTCAACAACAACTTGCCAGGGAATAAGCGTGGGGCGGAGTGTATTGCAGCCGATCAATGGAAGGATGGTGATGAGGCAGAAGGTAGTTTGAATTGCGTGCTGGTGGCTTTGAGTGGCATGCCACACTATTAGGCCAGTGATAGCTGGACGGATAGTGGCCGTCATGGAGTTGCTGGAAGCAGCACAACCCGAGTCAAAACAAACGGATGCAACATTGGTCATGGAAGTTGCGTTGACAGTGTAAGTTGGAGAGTATGATAATCAGAAATGGTACCAGAGAATGTCGGAGTGCAGTCCTAAAATATTGCCTGATCTAGTAATATAGATTTTAGCAGCATTTAGTTGGTAGTGCTAATATTAATATAGTCGGAAAATCAGCCTAAACATTCTGTGAGGTGCTGTTCAAGATACTCATTGCAAGATTATTTGAAGAGCATAATAATATTATTAATTCAGTCCATGGATTACTGTCCATCCATTTATAACTGTTCTATTATGTTTCTGATCTTTTGTAAGTTTTTCCGTCGTTTTTTATTTTTTATTTATTTGTGAATTCGGATAGTTGCTCATTTTAGTTCTCAGTACCTCTCATCATGACTCGTGTAATACCCATCTAGCCTTCCAATGTGCCTGGTTGCCGTTGAGCTACAATGGTGAGATATAAGATCCGATTGCGTGCTCTTGTTGACATGAGATGCTGTCATCAATTGCTACTTAATGAGAGGGGAATAAGAAAGCCCGGGAGATTTGGTAATCACAGCAGTGTAAAAAGCGGGGGGCTGACTTACACAGATGGCGCTAATAGCACAGAGGGATATTTGATAGATGAACAGGAGCAAAAGAAGGTGTCGACGGTATCACGCAAAGATAGACCAGTATCGGATCCGGTGCTGACCACTCAGGTTTACTGATATCAAACCCATTAATTGGCCCAGATGAGTCGATTCTAATATTTGGAAAAGAAAGAAAAAAAGTTACGGTTGTCACTATTTTCTACAATGAAGGAATTAGAAAACTCAGTTGGTATTATACTGAAAGACTGAAAATCACAATAATAATAAAAAAAATCAAGTTATAATTAAAGTAGTCAGTATTTAACGAGGGCTGATAGCCGAGCTGGGCTCGGTAGTAATAGCATGCCACCACCCTCAAATCTGAGTAGGTGCTAGACTACTAGCCACTGAGCATCGGCACATAAGAGTTGCTTGCTGATCTAGTAGAAGCCTAAGTGACAAACTTAAAAGGAAGACTCTCCCTCTTTTTACTAGCAATAACGCCTTTCATTTTCAACACTACCACTCTTCCACCTCGTTACAATTTAAAACAAACATTAACCTACCTCTATCTCGCAGCATACATAATGCCTGGTCTCATTGAACGTTACGAGCAGGTCAAGGAGACCAAGGAACAGCGTGAGTACTAGTTGGGTATCGAATATATTTTCTTTGACTAACAGTATAGTCGACTGGGCTGAGCTGGTTACTCTTGACCTCAGCCTATTTGACCAGCCTGACGGCAAGGCCGAACTCGTCAAGCAGCTCGAACATGCTGTCCACCACGTCGGATTCTTCTATGTCAAGAACTTCAACATTTCCCAAAACGAGATTGACGAGCAATTTGCCCTTGGCCGCGAGTTCTATGCCCTGCCCCTTGAAGAGAAGCTCAAGTTCCACAACGCCGAGGACCTGGCTCGTGGTGAGTACAATGGCTACCGCCCAGCCGGCCACCGCATCCTAGGCAACGGTATTAAGGACAATGTCCAGGTCTACAACATTCCCAAGTTTGATGGCCACCACCCACGCGCCCAGCCCGCGGTTCTCCAGGAGCACATTAAGGAGATTGAACTGTTCCAGAGAAAGTGCCACGATGAGGTTATTGTGAAGCTTCTTAAGCTCTTTGCTTTGCTTCTGGAGCTTCCCGATGAGGAATACTTTGTCCGCCAGCACCAGTATGACGTCCAGGGTGAAGACCACCTACGTTATATGCACTATGCAGCGCGCAGTGCTGAGGAGAACAAGCAGGTCGGAGAGCTCTACTCGCCAGGTCATACAGATCTCGGCAGTGTCACACTGCTATTCCGCCAACCGGTTGCAGCCCTACAGATTCTCAACTCTGAGGGCCAGTGGAAGTGGGTGCGTGCGCTGGACGGTACCATTACTATCAACACATGTGATGCCCTGACCGCACTGACCGGCGGCTACATTAAGTCGAGCATCCACCGCGTGCACGCACCGCCTAAAGACCAGGCTGGCATCGACCGCCTAGGTGTACTGTACTTTGCACGTCCCAATAACCAGGTTGTGCTTGACCCCATCTACAAAGACAGTCCCGTGCTCAAGAAGCTGGGCTACACTACCAACGCCTTCACTGAGCTAGGCCAGCACCTCACCACCCAGCAGTGGGTCAAAGCGCGTCAGAGCCAGCAGCAGCGTAAGCTTCCCGGATATGAGATTGACAAGGACGGCAAGTACGTACGTACGGAGAAAGATCTCGAGATTATTCCTGGTCTCTCTGCCAAGATCTACAACTAGGATAGATAAAGATGAATAATAACATGATTGAATATTATGAGCGTAATCCATACATCCAGAGGCGGCCGAACTTGAATCAATTGAAGCCACAAGATGCCGACTCGGCTGTTGGCAATACCTTGTACGAACGCATTCATCAAATAGCCAAAGAGCCGGTCTATTAGTAGCTACGTTGTGGGCTATATCTATTTTAAAGCTGCAGCCTTGGTAATTTGCGTGCATTTCCAATGAGAAAGCTGGTTATGGATATATCAGTATTGTTTGAGATGGTTTGATTCGATGGAAAAGTTTGACGATATTTAATGAACTTAGGAAAAACAGAAAGATCAACAACTCATACTTGCAGCAAATGACAAGCGGCATACACAACGCCGGACAGTCACCTTAGAAAAAACTTTCATGCCTCCATACTGTGTCTCAATCGCAGCCGGTAGTTCTCTGATACATATATCTGATATGCACAGCTACCCCCGGCCCCATTTCGCTCCGAGACGCTGGAAGAAGGACATCCACGAGGTTTTGGGGATATTTCCCATGTATTTTTTCATCAACTCTGCTCCCACAGATCCAGCTCGCACCCCCGTGGCCTCAAACCCTAGTGCCTCCAACACCCATGGCGTCAGCTCCCATAGCACGGCCACTGTGCATGCACACAAAAGCGCAATGGCAATGTCCTTTTTGTGCTCACTGACATACTCGGCAGACCAGGCAAAGATATCCGGGCCGTGCTTGACTACCCAGCTGCATACTTCTGCCAGTTTTGCGTTGGTGTGGTCGAGAAAGCTGGGTTTCTCATTGTCTATATTGGCGATGTCAAGAAGGCGAAGTCTGCGGAAGATGCCTTGAAAGATGCCTGTGGCTACCTTGGCCCTCCAGGCGAAAAGTGCTTCAGTTTCGTTACCCTTGAACTTGGCCCGAACTCTCTCCAGGTCTGCTCGAATGGAGTCATTGTCGCCACCCTCGAGAACGATGCAAACGACGTAATCAATAATATCGTCAGGATTTTTGAGATCAACCTCAGATGCAAAATCACGCATCTGCTTTTCGTCGGTAAAGGCTGCCGAGACAGGAATTTTATCCGCCCACCGAGGGCTGTCGGTCCGATCGTTGCGCGAGCCGCAAATGCCAAAGCACTCGCTAAATGCATCGATGAGGTCCATTGTGATAAATCGTAAGTTCACTCGGATAGTGTTGTTTAGTTGCCAGGAGAAATAAGTGTTTGGTTGAAGAGCGTGAAGCGAGTACCGACCTGGGGTGTACGACAATAATATATAGACAACGATCACTTGTTTATTAGGCACCAACTAAAATGAGGCCAACCCGCAGTGAATGTGCAGCTTTCTATCCACTATTGGATCATCTATATCCAATCGTAATGTAAGCTCACAACGTTTGACTTGAAAGTAGGCCGCTTCACTGCGAGCCAGTCGGTGTGTTCGCTGGTATTCACTTATGCTTTACTCATAAACTATTCCGCAAACGCGAGGCATACGTTCTACCAATATTACATAACGGTCTGTTAGTCTAGAGGTTAGGACGTTGGATTTTGATCTTGCTTTCACTAGTAAGCATTCTCTTCCAAAGACATGGGTTCAATTCCCGTACGGACCTTTTTTATTTTAACATTCAGTTACGTCAATTTTTTTGTAACAAGACGAGAATATATATTTGTTACAATTACTAGTAAAAAAAATTAAGCTCAAAAAGATTAGATATGTAGTACAAAAAGTTTAATATCCCAGGTCCGTACGGGAATTGAACCCGTGTCTTTGGAATGTGATATTTTACAATGAGCAAGATCAAAATCCAACGTCCTAACCTCTAGACTAACAGACCATTCAATGATAGCCGTTGCGGCCTTATTATCAAATATGTAGCATACTACTTAGTGGGTCCGAATCGCTCAGACACAAACACAAATTATCAAATGGAAAACAAACTCAAATTACTACTCAATCTTAGTGACTTCCAAAAGGCTGCAAGTTCCCTGCTGTCCAACTAAGTACATCCGGGCTACCGACTGTCATCCCCAGCAGCAGCCGTTCATACCGGCCTGTCGGCAGCTCTTCCGGCAGTGCGCGCATGGGTGGACCATTAGTTGGCATCTGGTTGTTGCTATAGCGGTCTATGCGAGCGGTCTTTTTATATCCTGTCTCGTTGCAAGCGAGTACCCAGTGCCATTTTTCTTTGCCCGCTACCTTGCTTAGGGGGTACAAGGGAAGCAAGTTGTCCGAAAATGACTCTTCGGGGATAGATGCAACACTGTCCACTCTCTCAAGCCGCCATAGTGGCATCATTTGCTCTTCATCGTCATCTTCATCTGGGGCTGTTTCGCCCGTTAGACTCGTACAAGTCCATGTATGTTTGTCATCCAATGATAATCCACCGCAAGCCAGCCGTACGCGCGCACTCACATGAATGCTCTCATTGGTATTGAGCAGCGGTTCGTCAGGATTAGCGTCATTGGTCGATGGGTCGACACGAATAAACTGCCCCGGTTTGCGAACAATCATTCCTGCTGCACGCTGTAGTAGACTTGTAGGCATGCGGATCTGGCCGAGGGCCCATGGCCGTGCACCGCAAGTCCAAAGCTCGGCAGTTGTGCCGTCGGGGTGGTTGTGTAGGTACTTTCCAGGGCATCGGCTGGTGTCACGCGGTACCTTTTTCGTCGCCGATGAATACAAAGCGTTGGTTGCCCATGGGCGAGGTGCCTTATGTGCTTTGATGAACGATGGTAGAAGCGGCCACGGTACGGTAGAAGGTACGTAAGGGAACGGGTGAGAGGCACTGTATCGCAGGCCATCCTTGAAAATGGCGGTGAGGCGGTCCTCGTCAAAGGCCACTCCGACACTCTGTTCTGTGAGCTGGTCACACATCCATGCCAGTGTCATGTTTGCTATCTGCTGATCTTCCCAGCCGCCGCCAATGTTGGAGTGGCTGCCAGGGAACCAGACCTGCTTTAGGTGTGTGGTTGTGTTGTCAGGCAGCCGCTCCCATAACGATGGCAAGTAATCGTATCGCGGCTCATCCAGTGCGAGTGCTTGAAATGCATTCTCGACCTTGCGTGAGATCTGTGTGTTGGTAAATTTCCACTGCTGCGAGCTGCCCTGGAGGCCGATGATGGGCACGGCCGGAATACCTAGACAGCCCACTGTGTCCCAGACAGCAACTGCCTTGATTGTGATTTCAGCCTGCAGCCCATCTTTGCGTGTATAATAATCCCGTGTATACCCCTCTCGCTTGAGCCATTCACGGTACTGCGTCTTGCGTCGGTTCTCCCATTGAATCCAGGCTTCGCCCTTTTCGTCGCGGTACGGCTCCAGCGTGCCTGGGGGGCAGATAAATTCTGCATCATCATGCTTAGTATTGCCCATGTTCTCGTAGTCTTCAAATATATCGTAGAATCGGTCCTGGCCCTCAGGGGTCAAAAGACCGACGGTAGCCACTAGATCGGCGACGGATCGTGCTGTAAAGGCGCCCCTTGAGAATCCAATCAACACAATACTGTCACCGCCGACATAGTTGAGACAGATGAACTGGTACATTTCACGAATGTCCTGATCAAGGCCCATACCAAACGCGCCTCCCATGGACGCATCAATTAACTGTCCACTACTGCCCACGCCCGGGTGGTAAAGCGCGATCTGTGAGCGGTGGCCCGTGTCTCGGTCGCCGTTCTGGCGCAACACGCGAATGAACCGCGAGACATTTGTCGGTGGTGCATGCTGGCTGTTTTTGCCCACGGCATTGACCCACGTGCCATCACAACAGACAATGAGAGTCTTGATTGCCGGCAAGGTGGGAATAGATTTTGGCGGTGTAGTGTTGTTTAGGTGCTGTGGGAGGGGGTGAACTGGTCGAGGGACAGTAACATGTCCCGTCGTCGGCTCAACAGGGCCGGTGCCGTTTAGTGTCAAGCTCGGTTGGGAGCTGGTCATTGCGGGAGGTGTTTGCGTTGCTATGCCATCTCGGTTGAAATTTAATCATCAACGCTTCCTTGCTCGATTTATATATTTTGGAAGCGGGACAAATATTCTGATAACACAGTGATGGCTGGGTTAATGTATAATGCTTTGAATGCTGCCAGTGGTATCTTACTGGTATACGGAATGCCTACATAGCTTGGCGACGGTCAGCCCCTACCATTAGGTTGTGTTTGTTACCTCTATTGGTTGTTGTATTATGCAGTCTGGGTGTGAATATACTTCGCCACTGTAAGCTTGAAGCATGTCACTATGTCCGAAAGGTGGCTGCTCGCCGGAGTGAGACTGCAGGTAAGACAGGATGAGATAGGACTTTAATCACTCAAGCAATCAATGATTTTTGTTGGTGCCACTTCTCTGAGTACGGATGAATGCGAAGAGATATGGACGAAGTAACTACAGTATCTGGGAGCACCTTACTTCTATGTTTTTTTTTGTTTTTTTTTGTTTTTTTTTTTGGGGGGGGGGGGGGGGTACTTGTTGAAGTTGTTGTATGTATTGATATCTTGTTAGATAGGTTGGGAGATAATACGTTATATAAGGGGCAGAAAATATATAATAAGAAAATAATATAATATAAAAGTATGTGTAGTCTATATAAATATATCTACGTACCGTAAAATGATACCCGGTATATACTCAGTATGTTTTTATATACAAAAAAAAAAAAAAAACCCCAAAAAAAACCAGAAAAACAGAAAAACAGCAGCAACAACAAACCCATAAAACTAGCTGTAATAAGCAGCCCTGTAAAACATAAAAGACACAATTTGACAGAGGATATGTTCCCGTTATTCAAATTAAGGTTGTTTTTAAATTGTTTAGCGCGCCGTTGGGCCTTGTTAGTGTTTACAGCCCTGTCCACTGTTGAAGTAAGATACGATATCTCATCTATATTTGGCAAGAGGCTGAGCGGCGGGGCGGTGCAATGTGTCTTCAATGTGCAGCCATGCAGCTCAACACGTAACGGCGCTTGGCTCTTTGGCTTGCCTCTCTTTCTATTTTGAACTTTTTCGTGATTCGTAGGCTTCAATCTCATAGCGCCCCATCAGACTCCAGCGTGCATCTAGACTGCCACGACTGCCTCCGAAAACACTTCAGAAGACTCTATCAGGCCTTCACCCCGCCCGTTCCGGCGCAAAGGCACTCCGCAGCCAGCCCCTATCCCACTTAACGCGACGTCTCCCCCACCATCAAGTCGCTTTTGGCCGTTCTTTCTCTTTCCGTCGTCTCATCCATTTGTCTGTAATTAATAGCCATTTTCTTTTCCTTCCCCATATCCTGCCTGCATTTATGATATTTACCGTTCATCGCACTTACCCTTTCCCACCTCATGCTTGCACGTAAACCTAGCTCGGACACCACCGACGCCATCGCACCGCATCGTCGCACTCACCTTTCATCATCTCTTCTCTGTTACTCCTCTATCCTCCCCTCCACCTTGACGACTCCTTTAAACCCCTGCGGCTCGGCACTGTCACTCTCGTTCTATTATCATTTTTTAATGCTTGTCCATATTAAGGCACATCAATGCCACCCCGCCCCATCGTCGAGGATGTTCACAAGCAAATAATACTATGCGAAAAGCCGACTACATCATCTCTACTCGACATCCTCGCCTCAAATTCGACCTTCCGCCTTCATTGCCTCTACCTCCACACGATACGTATCCATAGCTACAATCATTTATACTCACTTGGATAGCCCTCCACACTGCTTCCTATATACACCCACCATGGGCATTCGTAGCATGCTAAAAAAAAAAGGAGACGTCGATAGCGATGAAGATGGTTCGCAGTCTCCGACCGGGGGCTTCTTCACGGCGCAACCTCTACACCGTTCCGAGCAATACCAGCAAGGCACAGCTCCCCCTCGGCCGCCACCGCCAGCACCGCTCCAAACACCCGAATTCACCTTTATTCGCTCTGACACATTTTCGGCCGAAGTTATCCACCCCCCGAGTGGCTCTGGTGGCCTTCAGACCTTTGAAGAAGAGGATAGCAACCACCTTCAGATCGGCGATAGCCTAGCCAGCCCGACTTCGCCGCGAAGTAACCGCCTCAGCTTCGACGTTTTCCGCAAGTCCAACCGAAGCTCTCGCAGTGCGTCAGTCTCTTCACAAATCAGTGTGCGCGAAAAAGACAGAGATCAAGAGGTAGACACTTCCAAAGAGAAGGAAAAGGGAAAGGACAAGGATATCAACCGCATCTCGCGCAAGCTTTCGCGCCGTCTTCACCTGCACCGCTCGCCCAGTACAAGCACCCATGTTCCCCAAAATCTGCCCGAAATCGTCGTTCCCGATGGCGAGGGCGGAAACAAGCCTTCGCCAACCACACTGCTCGCCCCGATCGATGGCAGCCCTGACGGCGCAAATAACGTTGTCGCCAAGAAATTGTCACCAGAGGCTCGTGCTGCAATTAAGCCGCCCCCCGCTGACCCAGCCATCGAGTCTCAATGGGAGAAGCGCGCGACACTTCTGGCTCTCGAAAACGAGAAGCAGCAAATACACAATGTTGTGAACCAGCCGACAACGCCAGAAAAGAGTGGTAGGCGAGGTCGTGCTACATCTTCGGCTGCTAATATTTCTCCGGCTGCAGCTGCGACAGCAAGTGCTGCTGCCAACGCACGCAACCGCAGCGCCAGCGCCGTGTCGTCTAAAGAACTGGATGCAACTATCCAGGAAGCTATCCGGCTACATGAAGAGGGAAAATTAGAAGATTCTACACGCTTGTTTGGTATTCTCGCCGACCCTGGTGGCTACAACAATCCCTTGAGCCAAGTCTTGTATGGACTCGCATTGCGTCACGGATGGGGCTGCGAGCCTGATACGGAGGCCGCTGTCACCTATCTATCGGCAGCGGCATCGAACGCAGCGGCAGTGGAAGAGTTGGCGTTGCAGGCAGGTCTGAAAAAGGGCGGGGCGGCTAAGGGTGAGCTGGTGCTTGCCATTTTCGAGCTAGCCAATTGTTTCCGGCACGGCTGGGGTCTAGAGAAGGATCCGATCGCAGCAAAGCAGTACTACGAGACGGCGGCGAACCTGGGCGATACAGATGCCATGAACGAGGTGGCCTGGTGTTACTTAGAGGGGTTTGGCTGTAAGAAAGACAAGGTGAGCTTTCTTTTACTTCCTTGCCGCTACACGGCTCATGTTGCAATCTTCATAAAAAATGTCATGATGCTTGCCTTGCTGACAGTACTAGTTTGTTTCATCAAAGTACTACCGCTTAGCCGAACAAAACGGCAACAAGACGCTGGGTAATACATGGTAGGTTACTTTGTTTGACCCGATTCATCAGAACCTAATAAACTCTGACAACCTAGGATCTGGAAGGAAAAGTATGACCCCGAAAAACAGAAGCCGAAGAAGAAGTAGAGCACATCTTCTCGACTATTTGTTCGTCAGGAACTATTGTTTTATTTTATTTTAAGTAGCTCTGTTGCTTTATACTATCTGCTATCCGTCAGGCACATTAGACTGCTGCAAATCTATGAGGCATATTTCTTGTTGATCATCTGCTTACCTTTGGATGATCAGACAACTTACAATACTGAGGCTTAACCTACAGGACCTACAGAATATACTTATGCACTTTACAGAAAGTCTCAATGCCCAGCAGTTTACATCTGTTTTGAACATACTAGTCACTTGGAAAAACACAGTAAAGGTCAAAGTTGAAAGCAAATAAGTTTGATAAAGCTGTAAAGAAAATCAGAATCACTCGTAATGTGATGTGTTGTGTGCCATTCTTGTTCGTCACTCATTTGTCATCACCCATCAACCGAATTCAATGGTGGGCAGCTTCTTCCAATGAGTATCTTCTCTCGAAATTCAGCTTGCCTGCTCCCTTCGTTCCCGTTCACGCCATTCGTACTTTCTCCTCATATCATATAGATATCCAAGTAGAAATCCCAAAACCACCTCAATCCTGTTTCCGTCACGTTTTTCGGGCCTTTGCACGTTCTCTAATTCATCGTCCAATTTGTCGCGTGTGTAGTGGTGCACATCCTTTTGTTTACTTCATCGTCATCATATCTCGTAAGGTCGTCGTCTCGTCTCGTAATTTTATTTCGTTACTGGTCGTCTCGTCAAAAGTCGTCGTCAAAATCCTTGCTTGCCTGCGCTCCTACTCTCTTATCATCATCGTTGTCTTTGTTGCCGCTAGAAAATTGCAAAGCAGAAGCTGGCTGTCTTGAAAGAAAAGAAAAAACAGCCCCGCCAGTCTGGCTGCAGTGTTTATTTTGTATTGGATAAGTTGATTGTTTTTTGTTGTTTTGCTCGTTTTGGTGTGAATGAAATGGTGATTTTTGATTTTTATCTCAGTTTTTTTGGGGGGGGTTTTTTTTTGTTGCTTTGTGTTGATGTGTCTTTTTTATTCGTACTGAATTTTGTTTTGACGTTTGTTTGTTGTGTGATATGCTTGTTTCTCAGTAAGGCTTCTTGTTGTTTGATAGACTGGCAAGGGAAAATGCAAAGAGTAAAAGAGTGGTGACTGTGTTAATCCGAAGCTCCGAGTCGTAAGCTGGTGGTGTTCGTGGTGTTATCCACAAACTCTGTAGAGTTGTATTTGCTGTATGGGGAGGACTATTGTTGCCAAAGAACAGGAAATTGTTGCTGAAGGCTGAACAAAAGTAATAAAAGATGTCGATATATATCGAAGTGGCGATAGTCGCCGTGGTCGACCGTGGGAGTTTGGTCGAGAAGTGGTTGCCCCCCCTGTTTTCACAACTGCATCGAACGCGATACTGTATTCCTCGATCTCGTTTTATCAAGAGAGGGCAAGCAATAGCTGAAATCGATGCAAGAAGGAGGCAGTGCCACTAGGCAGAAAAAAATAAGCAGGACGATAAGTAGGGTATTATGAAAAGAGAAAAGATTTGACACATGGAAGTGTGAAAACATGAAGGCTGAAGAGGCTGGCCAATCCGGTCCAGGTGTGGCGAGTTTCCAATGCCGCTTGGTTTTGGATGGCTGCCTCTCAAAATACATGATTTCGACCCAACATTGTGAAAGATGTTGCAACGAATGCAAAGACACCATCCTTATCTTGCTTTCTTCCTGCGATCGATCAAGCAAAAAGAAGGTTTGAGAGAAACAAATGTGAACACACTCACAAAAACAAAATCTGTCCAGAAAAGAAAAGTACAACACAAGGAAAGAAAAAAAAAAAAAAAACATGAGCAAGGATCAAAAATGTTAGATCATAAGAAGAAAGCGGCAAGAAACAAAAAGAAACAACCACCAGACAAAAATAGGTAGCATCTATAAAGCAAGCTTTGCTTTTCTGGTGCTTTCTTTGCTGTCCTTTCTGCGGCTGGAAAACAGTTGAAATATGATAAGAATAAAGGTGTGCCCCAAGAGGTAAACGGACAACGAGACCGAGAAGAAGAACGAAAAAAAGTAGTACAAAAACAAAACCAACCCAGGAATTAGTCGCCGATGATGCAAAAAAAAAGGGAAAACACCACACGAGGTATAAAATGGACATGAAGAGAGGACAGTAAACACCCGAAAGATTCCCGGAACAGGAGAGGAAGTAAGAAACTAAAAATCAGAAACAAATGACCCCGGAGATATAAAAAAACATAAACAAGGAACCGAGCAATGTAATATGCAAAGAGGCAGCTGAGCCTTGCCTGTTTCAATGCAGCTTTGCAACCCAACCCAACCCAACCCAACCCGACTAATGATGAGGAGTAAATGAGGAAATAAAAAACCGTGGTAAGGTGTTATGATATGAAGCCATAGGACATGAGGACATTAATGCCCAGGCTACTATTTCGTGAAAGCAGAAATAGCAAATAATTGAAATCAAATAGGCTCGCTCGCTGTGAATTGACAAAGGAGAAAAGAAAGAAAAAGTGTGGTAAAAAGTAACGATCATGGAGACACAACGGACGGGGTGCAGCAACTCGGACCAGGGATTGATGTGCCCAGGGTAGAAAGAGAACGGATGAAACAAACAAGAGGTGGTGCGTGAGCACTCTTGTCTCTCCCAGGGTGATGAACCCTGTTGCGATGATGGAAAGACGGATTTCTGTAATAGTCTTGATTTTTTTGTTGGTTCTTGTAGCGATTCATCCGAAAGAAGTGAAGGAAGTAAAATAAGCAAAATAAGCAAAATAAGATGCACATAACCGAGGTAAAAAACGGGCGCTGTTAACACTGTCAAGTCTCCAGAGACTGAGTGAGAGTTGGACTGGAAGTCGAACAGAGAATGAAACAGAAAAAAATGAGTGAAATGTAATATTCCCGAAACTTGAATGATAGCGATTCGAGAAGGCCGTACTGTTTTGTGCCGTGTAACTGTCGTGGCCCGATAGAAGCTGATATCGAGCGTGAGAAGGGTCCAAGGGATAAAGGGGTAAAAATAAGGTAACCAATGTGATCCGAAGTGTCCTGTCGGCCAAGTGTAAGCCATGATCGTGGAAGAAAGTAAAATGTTTTGAAGAAAAAACAGAGCCCACAGAGCGGAGAGCAAAGTGTGAAGGTGCAATATAGTAGGCAGTTAATGCAATGAAGTAGACCGCCGCGCATAGTCTAGTTATCGCATTCTGCACGTGGTGAAGCAGAGTTGACCTCGGACACCATCTTGGCAAACGTACGGACGACATCGCTGGGGATCTGGTCCCAAAGTAGGGAGCGCGTGTATACCTCGGCCTTGCTGTTGCTGCGCATGGAAGCAAGAGCCTCGGCAAGGTTGCGGCGGCCTGAATTAGGATTCGAGTGGATATTGGCAGCGGTGCGGTCGGGCGAAGGCATATGGGACATGTCAACGACGCCATTGTACTGAGCTGCAGTCAGTGAGAAGAGCTGTTCATTGGCCTGCTCCTCTGTTGGCTGCATCAGCTGATCGGACAGTTGACTAAGAACCGAGGGCTCGACAGCTGAAGGCTGAGGCCAGGGGGCACTCGCATGAGCGCTGACCGACGCAATCGGGACAGATGAAGAGCTGGAGGCGGAGGCGGCGCTGGTGGCAGTCGACAGATCAAAGCCAAGCATATTTTGAGGCACACCAGCATCCTTAAATACATTGTTCAGCAGAGTTGCCGAAGCAGCGCGAATCTCGTCCGTTGGAGGAGGGAAGCTAGGAGTTTGGCGGCTAGACATGACAAAGGCACCGACAAGGAACAGCATGAAAAGAAGGCCACCCTGAGAGCCTGACTTTTCAGCCGCGGCCAGGGTGGATTCGATGGTTTCAGAGCCATTGACCTTGCGGGCGGCAGGAATGAGCTGCATCTCTGTTTTGACTTCAACCTGCTGCTGCTCCTGCTGCTGCTCAACGTTGGGCATACCGGGGAAGAGACTCTCCCAGGACTCGGAAGCACCACCGTCCATACCGAGACCGTCCATACCACTGTAAGGTCCCATACTAGAACTAGCGGCACTGACGCCAACATTTGCATTGGCGTATGCCGAGACGTGAGTGGGCATGACGGCGGAAGCACTGTCTAGAGCTTGGACGTGGTTGGTCAGAACGTTGATCTTCTTGCGAAGGTCAGCGGTCTCGATGGTGTGCTGGCGAATCATCTCCTCCTTCTCCATCTGAAGGCTCTCAATGTACTGCTCGTAGTGCTGCTTTTCCTGCATCAGCTCGGCAGCCTGCTGCTTAAAGCGCTCCATATTCTGCTCCATGTCGGAAATCAACACAGTGTAGTGCTTCTTCTCATCTTCAAGACGCTCAGTATGCTGCTTCTTGCGCTGTCTCGAGTCAAGTCTAAACTGTTAGCTTTCTGATAAATTAAAAAATGATAGAAATATAAGGGGAACTCACGCAGCCTGCCTGTTGCGAAGAAGACGCTTCTGCTGCTTCAACTCCTTGATCTCCTGCTCATCAGTGGACTGCTGAATAAGCTGGTCGATATTGTTGAGATTGCGCTCCGCCGGGATATCGAACCGAGCGTTCTTCTTGCGGATGCCGTCACCTCTGCGCAGATCGTTGTGGGAGCGGATCATCGGGCTTGAGGGAGGTAACTTTTTCATGGTCGGCTGGGTGTCGATGCTGGCACCACTGGAACTGAGCTGCATGGGCACGGTACCGGAAGTGCTAGTGTTGGCTGCACCTGTGCCGTTAGCGGTGCTCATAGTGGGCATGCCATGCAGAGATGCACCAAATAGGCCACCACCCATGGCGAAAGGAGGCTGGATAGGAGCACGCTGGAAGAGAGATGCAGTGTCAAATTCAGAATGAAGACCGTCATATGGCACAACAGGTGTCGCGACAGCAGAGGCAGCACTTGTGCTCGCAGTCATCGGCCAGGAGCCCATGTGGGATCCAATAGCATGATGATGCGGGCTTTGCTGCTGCTGCTGCTGCGGCTGATGCTGCTGCTGCTGTGACTGGCGGCTCATCTGGAAGAACGGATTGTTGCTGTGAAACTCGAAAGGGTTTCCAGAGGGCAACGACTGCATCTCAGCGGGCGTCCAGTCTTCCTGTTTGGGAGAGAAGAGAGTCGAGGCAAAGGCAAAGGAATCTCTTCTGCTATCGACCATGGGTGGTGACATCTCAAGGCCAGAGTCGATGGCACTGTTGTCAAGAATGGGCTCGTCAAAGTAGTCGTCCTCGTCAACAGGTTTTGATGAGAGGTAGTTGGAGGTATCGACAGAGAGTTGACTTTGGCGAAAGTAAGAGTGCATGGGGTGTGTTGTCGCGACCATTGCAAGAGAAGCAAGAAGCAGGAGGGTGGGAAAAAGGAGTTGGGCAGGGAAGTGGGAGACGGCGTTATGATAAGTAGACAGGCGTCAAGCAGATATAAAAAAGTAAATATAGAAGATAGATAGAAAGAAGCGGTGGGATGTGGGGAGAAGCAGAAAAGATAGATATAGGTAACAGAGAAGAGAAAGAGGATGGGCGTGGACGTGCACGAAGAGACTTGAGAAAGAGAAACGGTAAAAGCGAAGAAAAAGAGAGCAAAAGTAAATAAAGAAAGTATGAACCAAGTAGCGGGAACCAAAACTGTGTGTTGGGCAGAAATAAAGGAAATCTGCAACCAGAAAAAGTTCTATCGGAAAAGCAAAGGTTAGTGCGGGCTCTGATGGTTGGCAGAGAACGAAAGACGAGGGCTGAGCGGGCCGGGTGTGGGAGATGGGCGTGGGCTGTCGATAGTACTAATGATTGATTTTGAAATGTATTGTCTTTAATGGGTGTATTCCTCCCCCCTTTTGTCTGTTTGTTTTTTCTGGGAAGATGCTGTTTTCACGTTCTGTCTGACCTTGTCTGTATTGACAGCGCTTTGCTTTCCGAAGCGGAAAACCCGGCTGTTGTAACAGAGGGGGGATAATTAGGAGGACGGCCGAGTGCAGGTTGAAAGGGAACAAAATTGTAGGAGACCGTGGAGAAGAGGGTATGAAGATGGAGGGGAATGGAAAAGGTCAGAAGAAGAGAGGAGGAGAAAAGAGGGAATAGCGTAAGACGGCAAACAGGCAGGCCAGAGAGGATAGGTAGAAATGAGTGGGAGAAGTGCCTTACAAGTGTGAGCGAGAAGAGTGATTAGGAGACGGATAGGCAAAGGTAGTGAGAAAAGAAGAAGGGTGGATGGGGGGTATGGGAGGGGGGGATGATATATGAGTTAAGAGAGAGGGACGATATGATGTGAATAGTTGTATGCTTAGTTGGCATCGAAAATATAACTCGACGATGGCAACATACTAGAAGAGGATGTGGTGGGGGGTGCCGAGGGGGGAGGAAGGGAAAGAGTGGAAGAGAGGAAAGGGTAAAGAGAAACGGTGAAAGACGGCGGAGAATGTGTGGGGAGGGGTGTGGGAGAAGTCGAGGTAGTGGGGAAACCTTATGAGAGTAATGTACAATAAGGACTGGAGTTGTGAGAGTTGTTATGATGGAAGTGTCAATGGTTAGATAGACAGTATGTAGGTAAAGAGTATGGCTTGAAGAAGACAAGAAGATGGACAAAGATGGACGAAAAGGAAAGAAGAAGAAAACCCAGACAATGGACCACGAGCCAGCGATCGGAGACAAATATAAGGCAGGCAGTGGCAATAAGATATCAAAATAGATGAAGACAAAGAGTAACTTACCTATTCCGTACTGTTACTATCTCGATATGTTGCGTTGATACAAGTGCGATGAAGGGCAAGTGTGAGGGGAGAAACGAAGGTCTGGGAAGGCGAAAGGGGCCAACGAAGAACTAAGGGAAGAGGGGGAGGGGGTGTTTATTGTTTGATTGTGTCTTGCAGGAAGAGGTAGGAGTGAGGAAACACTGCAGAGGAGGAGTGAGGTCTTATATGAGTATGACAGAGGGAGGGCAATGCCCGAATGCATCAGAGTATAATAAATAAAAATATATTAATATGGAGTTTATTTAATATATCAAAACATAGGTAAGATAGAGTAAGCAAGAAATATTCTCAGAAAGGTAAGAGTGAGGGAGTGGGCGAGGAGGAGACTGGGGAGACCAAAAGATTGGCCAGAAAGAGGGCTGGTTAGCTTAGGATGCAGGGTGTGAAGAACAGAGAGGGACGCGGGCGGTGGATGGTGTGAGGTGATAGACGGATAGAGACCAGGAAAGATAGAATGGAAGTCACGGGCTGCTGTTTGGTCAGAGTTTCCGTGTTTGGACAGTCGAACCGCGCTCCTTCCATTCTACGCGTGTCTACACTAGTTATCGGCAGCGCAACGGAAACGCCCCGGTTCCAGTAGCGAGAATAGCAATGGGCCAGCCCGCGGACCACTCTCAGACAGGAAAGAGCCGTGTTAGTTGGTCTCAGAAAGATACTTGTCAATTTGCTTGATTTGCTACTAAAACAAAAGTCATTACTTGCTAACCTCTAACACGGCCTCCTTCCTTTTGTGGCGGTGACTTAGTGACAGGCCCACTTTAGTGATGTTTGTGTGTGTATTTTTGCCATTGCTCCTACTTGTCTTGTCCCTGTAGCTGTTGCTTAGGGGGTAATAGCATCAGAGTATCAGCTTGAAAGGGCGGCCATTATGGTGGCCAGGCCATGCGTTTGAGCCCAAACTAGGGCTTGCTTGCTGATAGATAGTGCTGGCGTAGAAGCTGCTGATAGTGATGTGCGACAAGGTCTGAAAAACGGTCGCTGGGCAGTAATGTGATGAGACTAGAAATTTAGGTGGAAAAACAGACACAAGTTTCAAAATGTCTACTGCTAAAAGTTGTAGAGCAAATGAGGTAAGATAGATAGCGCACTTGTTATAGAGTGAGAAGTAGCCTAGTAGGACATATCAATGCTAAAAAATGGCCTGAAGAAGATGTAGAAGCTTGCTTGGAAAACAAAAATCAGTCAAAATATCATTGTTACAAAACATGAAATGACAATAATAGAAGAGAATATCACATACGTACGATACGATCTTGTGCCCAAGAAGCGATCCAACCGGCAAGCAGCCGATGCAGGGGAATGGGACGAAGTAAGGCAGCGATAAAAGGCAAAAGATAGAAATAAAAGACGAATGATAATAAAGGTTGCCAGATAAGACGGCGACAATAGCCATGGTCAGACAGACACAGCACAAAACAGTAACTTTGTTGTGAACGAGTAATCTATGAGCGCCCCGATTGTCCGGTGTAAGAACAGCTTAATCAAAAGCCAAAGGCGATCAAAATAATGCAGATACTACCGCCAAACTTTTCATCACAAGATACATATAATGCAGTGTGTAGGGGCAATACAGCAATACGCCTATTGAAGCTGCAAGTGATTATATTCGAGTGTTCTGCTAGAACCCGAGTGCGAGTCTCGCCGTTGGTCGTGAGTGGCTGTTAGGAGTCATGAGGCTTCACATCCATTTTCACCCTCTATTGCACCATCTCTCATCACACGTTCGAGGGCCACCAGTGGTCAGTACTAATGTGTCTCATCACGGGCTCGGGTAGCAATGCTCAAGAGACACATATGTAGACTGAGATGAGAAAAATACATAAAGTAAAGTCAGTAAATGAACATTCATAAATAAACAGTAAATTATACACGCAAAATTTATTCAATAAATCACTACATGCGTTGATGCCCAACGTGCGCCCCCGAGACGGCCGCATTGGAACGACCACTCAGAGTCATCGTCAGCCACCCACTTCTAGAATCGCTCAAATCACGGCGACCATACGGATCAAGCAACAAGAAATAGCTAGAACTGAAAATAGGATGGGTGACAGCGTCGAAACAACGGCAGATGGTGGTGTAGAGGCCAGGCCGTCCAAGGCATCTAGGTTGGGCAGCGATTTTCTTTGTTCTGATCTGATTGTGAATGTCTTGCCTAGTCAATAGTGGTCAGAGGAAATCAGGCCGTGACCAGTCCAGTTGAGTAGTAAGTGGCTAATAGCCAGTGATTACTGTCAAGTTGTGTCAACCAGCCCGTTGCACCGTTTCCGCTAGCGCTGGAGGGTGAAAACGAGCGTAGTCTGACATCCTACAAGTACAAAGCTAAGTACCCTCATACTGATCACTAGGGACTGTAGACTGAACAAGGGAAAATAAACAAAAATGGAAGAAAGGGAGCGTCCGCACATGAAAGAAACTAAAGACACTAAAACACACTAAAAACTAACATGGGCAAAACAAAACGGTCTATCTGTATTATGACTTTGAACTTTTTATCTAGGTCGAGACGTTTCCCAGACATTCAATATGAGCCATCTATAGTGGCTGACAGGCAAGGACTGTGAGAGGAGTTATTTTATTCATTGCCGTTACCGAGAACGGTGCACAGTGGTAAAGTAATCAATATCGTTTAGCAAATATTTTATGATAATTTTCGACAAAGAGTCTATGCAATTTTTCTGGCTCTCTATTTGATCTGAGCATCTAGGTCAGAATGAAAACCGTATCAAGGAGAAATAAGTCTCTTTATTTAGAGGCATCTTTCCTTTTCAGCATCATTGCCCCACCTATCTATACTCATAAAATTCCACCACGATAAAGGGTGGCTATCTAGATACTTCAGCAAATTCTCCGGCAAACCAGTAAACGACAATGAATGGCATGTCTTATTATTTGATGCACGATCTTTTTAGCAAGGATAACATGCTGCAATACTGTTCCGCGACAGCTCCGAGCCAGTTTCAGCCCGACACACAAAAGCATGCGCGATACCTGTACAGCAGGTGGTTGACTATTGGTCCTATATATTTATGTCTAACCTAAGAAGACATACTACGAAATGATATGGTAGTCCTGGATTATTGAAAACGGTTGGAGCCAAGAGCAGAGTGGCAGCGAACCCCTCAAGCGCTCACGTCGAATATAACTGGTCCGAGGGCCTTGGCCTTGATGCAGGCGGTCGCATATTCTGCGGCCCGCTACTGCATCCTTTACTGAGAAGTAATCGGAGAAGAGGCCACGCTCAACAGTAAGGAAATTAGAGGGGAAATTGAAGAAAATATGGCAGACTTTGATTTTATTTATACCTCTCATATAATAAGCGAGCGGTCGCCCTGTTAAGAGGAGATATATCTATTGTTTAAAGTCTCTTCTGTCAATAATCATATATATTTATTGGTTCGGTTTATATCTTTATGGTGCACTTCCCATCACAGCTGATACACACCGCATGTTTCGGGCAACAAATGGTGAAAATAAATATGACCGTGTCTATTTATGTAATTGTTACAACTATTGTTGGCTTTTACAGTGACATATCTATTTGTATTTTATTTCAATTATATATTCAGTTCTCACATTAAACCGCTGCGGTATGCCACTGCGGTGAACACCCTTTGAATCTGCCTCGTCAATGACATATGAGCTGTAGAAATGTACTTTCAGACTAGCCTATCATACAGAATATCATTTTTTTCTTACCCATAGGCAGCTCGTTCCCATCAGGCTCAAATGCACCACGCGCCATGCATTCTCGTATTATTGCACATGCCTCTGCACACGCAACCATATTCGCCCTCGTAACTTCTACTACCCCATGTATCACGCCCAGCCCATAATTATTATGAAATGCCCGAGGTCGTGAGGTAGGGAGTGAGGTCGTGCCGTCTTGCTTTGGTTTCCTCGGCTTAGACTCTATGGCATCAAAGTACTGCGCTATGTCCCATGATGTATTCACTTGGGAAGACAAAAAATGGTCCGCCTCAGCTTTAATTAATGCTCTATGCGGTATTGTCCAGCTTGCTTAGATTAATGTATACTCAAGGGAGCGTTTGCCGTTATACCATTGCAACCACAGCCGTAGAACTCACTTTCACCGCAGAACGATTGCAGTGACAGGTGATACAGCTGGTGCACTATGTCATGGATAAAGGTGGCTTGTCAGTCAGGTCTGTATGCCCTTGTGGTTTCATCAATGCCAAACGACTGTGCTCATCGTGATATGCTCATGCATCAAGTCCCGTGAAATTATTTTGCGGTAAACAGTCTTTCCTTGTTGATGTTGACGACGTAAGTTTATATTTCACTTAAAACACGCCAATGCTGATTGTGCTGCTCCATTGTCAAGCCCGGATGCATCCGCGGCCGGTGATGCATCAATATACCGGCCCAATGACGCGCGGATAAGTGCTTGCTCACATGCAGAGCAAAGGCAGTCAATATCAAACTAACAACGCATCGTTGTCCTTGCAATTAAATATATTCTATTTGTGACCAAGTCTTTATCGCCTTCACCCGTTTCTAGCCAGTCCAGTTCTACCCACTCAATCATGCTTCCACATCCCGTCTGCAAGATAGGCAACCTTGTGCAATTGTTATAATTATTATGTCAAGTTAACTCAGACAGACGATTCCACCATGAACTATAGTATTGTCGTATCCAGTGACTAGGTGTATTACGTGAGATAACTAGAGGCACAGAAACGTGATAAATATCGGGGAGTTTAGAGTCACTTCACCGTTTCTTTAACGACCTTTTTAACTTTGAGGGGGCTCACAACTCTACATAGCCTCTGGCTGGCTGGACTACACAGCATAGGAGACCACGGTAAAAATAGAGGTACAGGTACAAAGAACTATCCTTCTCTTCAGTAAGACCCGACCGATGATATGCAGAGCCACTATACGAGTATCTTCGCAGAAGGTTTAGTCAACAATCGTCACATTTAAGAGCAGCCCCATAACCTGTCAGGTGTAACTTTTTATCTAAGTCACAATGTATTTCTTATACCAGTAAGTCAGTACTCAACACTCAATACTCAATACTCAAGCTTGAACCTCGAAAAGCAAGGGCTCTATCATAAAACTATTATAGCAGAGTTGAAAGAAAATGTTTCTTTGTCGTTTTTACCATAGTTCTTGCACTCTTTTAGCGCTACTGCGATGCGCATTCACCGGGGCCAAATGCAATGGACCGGAATTGTCACAGTGGTGTGTTTAAATACTCGGAAAACTATCAATTGGATCACTCGCCACTCGCTTTCGATTAATGAAGCCGCATGGCCCTATTTCTTCGTATATATATACACTGCTCTGATTGGCCCGGATCCGCCCAATTCATTCCGTCGTGAAGATACTGAGTCTGATCATAAGAATCTGGCGGTGAGCAAGCGCGACTCATCTTTGATGCCTACGGCCCATACCATTACTTTAAAATAAAATGATAACCCCGGATAAAAAATACTAATAATATGGGTAATCAAGCAGGTTGGCAAAGAGTATAAAAAGAAATGAAAAGTGGAAAGAATGTGGGATGGTGCCGGGGGATCCTGCATACTGGTCAATAGACCTCACCGTAAGACTAGAAGTCAGGCCGGAGACAGTAGTGAGGACGCATAATAAAAATATTTCCTGTAGACAGCACTTTCGTATGCAAGGGCGCGCGGTAGTCAACGGGTATGAAGAACACGTTGTGCAGACTATGCCCAGATAGCAAACAACATACAACCAGCTTTCTCTGGGTTGCATGCATTTGTTTCACCCTAATTAAAGAAACAAGAGGAAATCAGAAGAAGCTTTGACGTGTTTGATCGTTGTTGTGATGTGCTTAAATAACCTCAATATAATCAGGTAACATAATGGAGGACGACGATATAATGGATCTCTGTCACGTCAACAATCTGCTTACATACACCGCCCTATCTATCTCTGATCCTGCATGATTTGTATGAGTCACTCGAGGCAGTGGTTTCGAATCCCCCAGTGTTAGTTATTTTATGGGCACTGGGCAACCGTTGATATTTAAAATAATGGGACACTGGAAAACTGAACTCATCTGTACACTCGTAGGCTATCTGCATATTCATCGACTCAGATGTTTACGTGCTATTGAAAACCCCAACAAGAGTACCACTAAACCGCAAACAACTAGTCTCGCTTCAAGAGGTCACGAGGCCATTTCTCTCAGAGGTCTAACATCACCATCTCTATAAATCGAGAGTATATAAACAGGGCGAGCATTGAGGCGAAATGACGACCCATGAATGACTTCCAGATGCACGAATAGAACTCACGGATCACTCTACACTAGTCTAGTCGAACATGAAACTCACGACTGCATTATATCACACCATTAATACGTTTGACGGAGAGCCGCTCAAGATACAGTCTGTAATATTATCTCTGATCATTGACGTGAGGGTGCTGTGTGTGATGGCCACGGGCTGTTTCTGTAGCTACTCACTCGCTGCATTGTCAGCGTATCCTGCACTGTGTGCCAACATAATGGTAGAAAGGAAATGCAGAGTCATTGTTATGGTCGGGCATGAGACGAGGAGAAAGAAGCAGGGGAGAGAAGAAAAGTAGCAGTGCTGTCATTATACGTACGATGCATAAAACGAGCAGTCGTGCAGCAGGTAAGGCAAATCACGGAGAAAAGCTTCGTAAGGAAATATCACCCTTTCCAGGCCAAAGGCGACAAAACACAAACTAGAAAAACAACATATCGTTAATAGACACTGTTATTGGCCCTGACCTGATGCAGTAATTTCTATGATGCAATATACTTGCCTCAGATCTTACGTGGTGATGCGGGAGATGTAAGATTGAGACAAGGCCTTGTAGAGGTTGCCTTACTACTTAACAATATCATCGACGTATAAAGGCGCATGCAAGAAACCGACGAAATATAGTAAAATAGTGCTTGCAATATTATGGCTTCCTGACAATGTTTACGCTACAAAAACAGCTGTCAGTATCATGCTGTCATTGCGTATTGTTGACTGGATGCCTCTACTGCAAAACAAGAGACGCAGTCGCACAGCATGCCATTACAAAGGGTTAGGCTAGAGACAAATTTAAACAATGGAAAAAAGCAAGACATATCAAACACATCCAGTCGGGATACTTGCAGAGTGATACAGTCGCAACCAAAAATATAATAACTTTTATTTTTGTCTAATCTAGTACGCCAGTATAAAACACTTAAGACGGTAAAGCAAATAAATGAACGGGAAACGCTGCTGAAAAACCAATGCCTTTGGTATATACATGAAGAAAGACTGCCGCGTCTTCCGACAGATGGCCTGAACAAACGTAACAAAATACGATAACAAAATAAGGTGCTGTGGATGTCTTGCGTCAAGACTCTGTCGACAACTTTATACACCTCGACAACTCCCAATGCTCAACGACAGTGTAAATAAAGGCAAGGTATATGAAAGACGGGCAACCAGACGAAATAGTGACAACGCAACAGGACTGGGTGTGACAGAAGAAGCACTAATGAAAAGGTAAAGACGTAAAAGAATAGAAATGACAAAGGGACCTCTATTGCGGTCTACTGTGGAAGCATTGCAGGAACCCAACGTTGAGAGCCTTCTTTGTTAAACACTGCGAATACTCTTGTCGCTTTTGTCTTTCGCCTAATTTCGCCAATTCCGCTTCATCTTGTGTTGCACCGCGGAATGACACCCGCCAGATTTTCATGGCGAGTACAACGAGGCTCTTCACTGCCTCAATATTGCCCCCTCCCCCCCTTGATTCGTATTCCGTTGCAAAACAACCTGTTTTCGTTAGGTGCGCAGCCAGATGTAAGGCTATGGGCAAAGAGATAATGGCTTGATGCACGCCCAAAAAATGAATTGAAAACCAGGCTATGGGAAGTAAAAAAGCGAAGGATAGAGATACAATATTTTTCTTCTTGAAATCACAACCCTTCACTATCCGTCATACTCGCCACGCAATCTTGTATTCTGTATGACTGGCTATGTGAATGGCTAGACCTCATCAAGAGCCAAGCGAGGTATCCGGAGTGACAACAGCAACGCCGGAGCCAGCCCGAAGTAAAAAATCAGGAAAATTCCCACAGCTTCGCAAGCAGCTTGTCCTCTATTTCGGCATCAGGCCCGCAAGGTATCAAGACGCGCTTGGGAATATGGAATTCTACAACAGGTGCACGCCTAACATCCTTTCCAATCTCCGCCTCAAACATCTGTTCTGTCAGTCACTATTTTCAAAAACAACCCGATAAGCCATCCAAAGGTTAATAATAAAAAAACACTTACGCTTTGGTAGGAGTGGTCGAGGAAATCCTCCACATTGTAGTTTTGCTTGGTAAACTGTTCGGAAATAATCTTAGCAATCGTTGCCACATTCGGGTGATAGTGCGACTGCAGCTGCACTATTTCCCAAAGGCAGCTGTCAATAGCCTGTGTCTCCATCGGGTTGCTCTCATCTGCCCGGAATGGATCGGCCATGCCTTCTTCATTCAGAAGTTCACGCTCTTCCCTGGTCCGAGGCACACGGTGGATCATGAAAGTGCACAGCGGGTGTGCCTTGAACATATTATAAATCCACGGCACGACGCTCACGACAGCGCTCGGCGTTGCATTCAGACACAGGCGTGCTAGGCGCTTAATGAAACTGGCCACCATCTGCACAGGCAAATGAGTTGATGCCAGGAACGTGTCCATGAGACGGAAGAAGCGTGATCGGTGCTTAGAGTGAAGCAGGTCGGCATCGAGGAGCGAGTACAGTTTCGTATAGAAGGCCGGATAGTCCACGTTGCGTTCGCGGATCAGGTAGTAGAGACCGGACAGCGCCAGTAGCGACGTTGAGCCACCGGCGTCGTAGCAGTCTGTTAGGAAATCTAGCATCATCTCAGGCTGCGTGAACCACGGTGCTATCACAGTAGATGTTACACCCAGTGCTTTCTTGCGAAGTTCGCGGTCACTGGCTGTCAAAGCCGCAGCTGCTCGCTGAAGAATGATAAGCCATGTATCCTGTGCCTGCTTGCGGTGCTTGGATACCGAGTACAAAATATGTGTGCGCTTAGGCGGCGGCGGGTTGAGAAAAAATGTCTCAAACTCTTCGCTCGAAGCGGGCACGTCGTCGAGTAGTGACAGCAGGTAGAGTGCGCTACTGGCAGCAGCCGCAGCCGTCTCAGTGTCTTGGCTTGCAGTCTCGGCCAGAACAATCGACACAGCCTTGAAAGTGTAGAATTGCACATCGCAAAACCTACTGGCGTACTTCTCAACGAACTCGTCCGTCAGGCCCTCGGCTATGTCGCCGTCGCCGAGCTCCTTAGCTGCTAGGAGAAGACCACGCACAACTAAGTTCAGCAGTACTTGAGGAAATACAAAAGCGTTGCCGCTGATTTCCTTGCCGGTAGCTTTAGCCTCTGCCGCATACTTTTTTCTCAGCTCATCCCCCTCAGCTTGCAAGAGGCGCATAGACAACGTCAGTGCTGTTGATGCAGCGTCGCCCGAGACACTGAATAAGGTGGACAGAACCAGCTGGTACTCGGCCAAGCGGTCTTTAAGCCAGCGCACAACAACCTGCTCCTTCTCTGATGTCTGGCGAGTCACCGTCAATGTACCTGAGGCAAATAGTCTCAAAAACACACGACCCAGCGATACTGCAGCCGTCATTGCCGGCCCGTGGCTATCGTCTTCATCTTCATCCCCATCCTTAGCCTTGCCGGATTCTTTGGCTCGTATGCGCTTCGTGATTTCAATCAGCTCAACTATGTTGTTGTAGTGCTTCTTGGACTCCAAAATCTGGCTCTCAAGCAGTAAGATGTGCTCTTGCACATTGGTCTCTTCGTCGACTCCTGGACGTGTTCGTTTCCGGGGAGCTTCCGACTTGACGCTGCGTTTCCGCTTCACGGCATCGGCATCGGCATTCGTAGTAGATGACATGCTTCCTGAATGGTGGTTTCCGTCAAACCAGAGAGAAAGAGCTGGTTCTGCCTTTGAGTTGCATGATCTGACTGGCGGGATGGGTGGTCTAAAAGCTTGCATGGGCCTGTAACTTTTTTCTTGTTATCTTATCGATACTAGATAAAAGATCCATAGTCAAATCACGTGTATTCTTTCGAGAATTTGCCGGTGGGCCGGCCAGTCCTCGTCCTTGTTTGTTGGCTGCGCCTAGTATTGCAGTGCGACGACATCTTGCACGTGACCGTCATTATTTCCCGCTACGCTAACGACCTGTTCCGAAAAACCTCATTTACCCTTCTCCCTTTTCCGAGCTCCATCCGGCTTGATCTGTGTTCTACCTTGCCAATTGTCAACAAAGCAGCTCATACCATTCCAACTCTTTAACAACACCGTTGCCGTCTCTCGAAATTTTTCATACACAATGGCGTCTCGCTTGGCAAGAAACATGGCAGGTAGGTTGCAACAGCTTGGCCCCAGACCACCCGGATTGGCAGTTCGAAAAGATCCGATGAAGAGAAGAGCCCGCATCGCGACGCAGCTAGTATCGCCAATTGATGCAAACCGAAGCTGACTTTGTTTTGTTACTAAATAGGCTTTGCTCGCCTCCGTCCTACCGCTGCGCGCCCGGTTCTCCCCTCGCTAACCGCCTTCACCTCGGCCCGCCTGTCGTCGACCACACCCGCCGTTCCCGTTGAGGACCCTAAGGTCAAGGCTAGCAGCATTCTTGATGCTATCCCGGGCAACTCGATCGTTTCAAAGTCGGCCGTCCTGTCATCTGCGGCCGGTCTGTCGATCTATGCCCTCAGCAATGAGTACTACGTCGTCAACGAGGAGACCGTTGTTGCATTCTGCCTGATCTCCGTCTGGACTGCCCTAATCAAGTACGGTGGCCCGCTCTACAAGTCTTGGGCTGAGTCGCAGAACGAGAAGATCAAGAACATCCTGAACGCTGCCCGCGCCGACCACTCTCAGGCAGTCAAGACCCGCATCGCCAACGTCGAGCAGATGTCAGGTGTCATTGATATAACCAAGAGCCTGTTTGCCGTCTCTAAGGTGGGTGCCGACAATACTCCCCACAGGTGTCAGTCCGACAAGAGTCTTCCTACTAACGTCAAACAGGAGACTGCCACTCTGGAGGCCCAGGCTTTCGAGCTGGAGCAGAAGACCGCCATCGCCGCCGAGGCCAAGGCTGTTCTTGACTCGTGGGTGCGCTATGAGAGCCAGGTCAAGCAGCGTCAGCAGCGCGAGCTGGCCCAGAGCGTGATTGCCAAGGTCACCAAGGAGCTGGAGAACCCCAAGGCTCTGCAGCAGATCCTCCAACAGGCTGTTTCCGATGTTGAGAGTGCGTCCCGCCATCCCATGTTGCTTATCTAAGAAGAACACAAAGCTGACTATAAACAGAGATTGCTGCCGGTAAGGCTTAAACGGCATCATCCATCGATCTTTCAAACGAAATTGCAGCCCCATCGGCGATCAGTGACCAAGGTGCCAACTTGGGTTGACAATATGATTACCAACAATGCGGGAACCTCCAGCCGCCGTAATACGCTTTCTACACACCTTATGCCGAGTGTGAGACGCGAATAACAACACGAAAATTAAAGAAATAAATACAAACCAAAACAGATGAAGGTGGCCTCTGCCGGGACTCGATAGCAATGCTTATCATGCAGCTCTTGGGTCTCTGGCACTGTATCTTTGTCTTTTTTTCTCATGTGTGCCATAGTCATTAAATATCATTGCAAAAAAAAAATTGTCTCAGACTGTCACCGGGTGATTGCATTATAACAATGTTGTTGACCAATGAAACAGTATATTTGATCCGAAATCTACTCAAACAGTTCAAAATCCACAGCTTTATAATGCATTTCTCAGCATGGCTGACTATCTAGTATGACCATGGCCTGACCTGATAGCGTGGGTCTTTCTCCGGCTTGCCCTCTGGGGGGATGTCGACCTCGCCCGGGTTGATGTACCACGCCGCGTCGCGGCCCGGGTCCTGCGTTACACTACGGCCGTTGCCGAGCCACTCCAGGAGATTAGGTTTGGCTGACGTATAATCAAAATCCTCCCAGCGCGGAGACCGCAGGGCCTCGAGGGCATGCACTGTTGAGCCAGGCCATAGACCACAGATCCAGTCGCCCGTGCCGCCCTGTGTTCTGTACCATGATCGGCACTTGTCCATGTATACCGTGTCTGCAAAGTACGAGCCAATATACTCGCTAAAGTCGGCCACGCGTTCCTTCTTAGGCTCTATAGTGGCATAGTCCTCACGCTGTACCTTGCGGATGACTTGCACAATGTAGTCGCACTCGGCCTCTATAATTTTGGTCAGACTGCCGAAGCCAATGGCTGAGTTCGGTCCAAACATCATTAGGTAATTAGGAAAACCGTCAACAGCAACAGACAAGTACGACTCGGGCTTGGTGGCCCAGCGGTCCTTCAACGACAGACCGCCGCGTCCAATTACGGGAAACGGTGGCGGCTCTGAGACTTTGAAGCCTGTGGCAAATGCAATGACATCGACATCCATATGATGGCCAGCAGCTGTGGTGATGCCGGTCTCATTGATTTTGCCGACAGCTTCGGGTATGACTTCAATGTTGGGAGCCATCAAAGCTTCGAGGTAGCCTTTGCCAGGCGTAAGGCGACGACAACCTGGAGCAAAGTCAGGCACAATAAGGTTGAAAATGTCTGGCCGCTCCTTGAGGCGCTCCTGCATGCCGGCGCGGAAGACATTCTGGAACAGTATCTGCATCTCAGTGCCGAGGATGGTGGAGTCGTGGATACTGTTGCCATCTGTCTCGAAAGCCTTCCGCAGTTTGTAGTAGGCCTCGGCATCGTTAGCCCATGCCTCTCTCTTATCAGCGGGGACTACACTGTTAGATTGCGCAATTCGGCTAACGGACAAAGCGGTTTACTTACATTCCACGTCGTTTGGGTCGAGGCCGAGCTCAGCCATGGTCTTGTCACCGAAGCGGGATGAAATCCAGGTGCGTGAGCGCATAAAGACCTTGAGGTTGACACCATCGATTTTTTGCAAAGTCGGCACGATCTGGATCGAGCTAGATCCATTGCCGACGACAGCTACGCGCTTGTCTTTGAAGTCAAAGTTGGTGTCCCATGCCGCCGAGTGCATGATCTTGCCCCTGAAGGTATCAAGGCCCTCGATCTCGGGCCAGTTAATGTTGTTAAGCTGGCCACGGGCTGTGATGAGGATTGTACAGCGCTCTTCAAAAATAATCCCTGCTTTGAGGTTTTTGACTGATAGAATCCTTTCCTATTAGCCTTCTTCCACGTATCAGCTTTTATTCATACAGAGCTCACCATTCCTTGTTGACCTCATCCCACTTGGCACTTTCGAGCTTGTGCAAGGTCTTGATATACCTCGTGGCACCAAACCTCTCAGCCGTTGTCTTAAGGTACTTCTGGATCTCTCTGCCTGGGGCATAGAGTGAGCTCCAGTATGGGTTGGGCGCAAACGAGTATTGGTAGGAATGAGCTATACTATTAGATAGAGGCAAGGAAGAAATAGATATGGGTATCCCTACATGGAATATCACAAGCAACTCCAGGGTATCTGTTCACCCACCTATGCTGTCAGTATCATATAAGGCATGCGCATACTACTAGATGTCTTCCAACAACTCACCAAACACCACCAATGTCTTCTTCTTTCTCATACACGATAAGATCAACATTTTGGATCCTCTGTGGTATCCTATCTTGTTAGCATACACCCTGAGGGCTTGATATAATGACTAGCCCACCTGATTGCGTTCACAATGCCCGAGTAGCCCGCACCAATGACCCGGACCGTGATCGGTCGCAGGTTTTCCACCGGTTCATCCTTAATCTTAAACGGCATCGTTATTGTCAGTGTTGTTGGTTATGATTCGGGCTAAATATAGTGTTATTACAGAAGTAATATGCCACCGATGTGGTTAGGATAAAGACCACGCGAGGAGGCCACTATATATGCTCAAACTTTAACTTGCGTCATGAAAGCTCTAACCATTCCCGGTTGTCTGTGTGTCTAAGCCGACAGTAAGCCATACACGGCATATACTTCAAACAGCCATGTACGGAATAATACGACACTGCCAGCCGTTCGGCGATAAATGGGCACATTCTGTGTCCTATTACTGCTTGTCCGTTAGAGGTGTATTTATTGTATGGACCTTTGCTGGCCAAGTATCTCCCCATTAATACCTAGACTGGCACCAGATTCCGTGGTGCGGCTAGGCCACTTACCTGATGGGAGAGGCTTATCACCGAAGTCGAAGACCGCGCTAGTATCACGACCGCTTAGATGGAGGCGAACAGTCTCCGGTGACAGTGCATATTCCTTCGGATTCACAACCGAACCGATGCGGAGAAGAATGTTTCCCCTCAATTCTACATGGCTTAGAAATTATTGCTAATCACTTGTAGGCAGTATATTACCTGGTGAGGTGTACTCAGGTAATCAAGTGATGCCTGCTTATTTGAAATGTTAGACGGGCTAGTGGCAGGCGTCAACGCAAGAGAACTATCGCTGATACGAGCAACTACGAGTAAATCGCCAGGGGTTATCAAAGCGTTATCTTGGTTTCAGATTTCTACGAGTACAGTCGACGATGCACACGAGGTTTCTAAAGGATCTTGATGTGGTATCTAAATGATTTGGCACAATTTGTGTCATTCATTCCAGGCCTCCTTGTGGCAAACGTTCTAATACATCTAGACATAACCAGAACTCACAGATTTACAGTTTAAGGGGTAGCAGAGAAGTCACCAAAGACAAGTAGCGGTCGATCCAGCTGCAATAAAGTTGACTTTGTGGGTAAGTAATGACAATTGTTGATTAGACTGGAGGTAATAAATTAATTATGTATTTAGCCGAGCACAACGGCACGTCATGAACACAACATTGCAATTATTCGTCACGGGCAAATGGTAAAGAGTAAAAGTCAAGGTGTTAAGCAAACCGCGGCCAGTTCATACCAGCGAAATATAGAGTTCATGGCCTCAGATAGCTCTGTACTTGATTTCTTATCGATGCAGCAGGGATCAATCCAGGTGTACTGTAACAGCTCAAGTGCAGTTTGTGCACAACAAGAAAAAAATGTGGGGGGGAAGCCTTTTAGGTGAAGGCATTTGCTAATTTGAAAGTCCTCGAAAGTCACCTCCTCTTCTCCCCAGCAGTGACACAAAGTCGTGTAAGGGGGTGGATCTTTCTCGTTCATGAGCATCTCCAACGTCATCATCTCGACGTTTAGCAGCCGCATGACGTAGGACGGTGGGTATGTACGTTATTGGTGCAAGTTGCTGAAACTTGATGAGTAGGCCGATGCAGGATTATCGGGTTTGTAATAAGAAGAATAAGAATAGCTCAACAAATCCAACAAAGGCAATCTCACATGGGATCTTGTGGCTGGATGCTACAACAGCCGACTTGGAAATAGATGGGAGGGATGGGGGATAAATATGTAGCAGGGTAATCATCAGGGAAGAATCAGATTTAATGTATACGCAACAAGCTATCGATCTGGCAGGAAGATGGCCATTTCGACACTGTTAGCACCTGTCAGTACACTACTATTTTATATCATTCTTATCTTATACTTGTGGCGTATTATAGCGAAAACCAAGTTAGAAGAACCAGTATATCTTTCAATTACGTTCATTGAGCTACCACTCTCGATAGCAAATGCATACATACATATCGACTTATTAAACGGCCCTACACCGGCTTCAATTTCACCCCAGCAGATATAAAACCTACTTGACAAAAGCGATATAACACTAACTAAACTGGCTGCATACAAAATTATCCCAAGGTCTAACTACAACCTCCTCCGATATCTCATTAGCCCACTCTGACCATCTGTTCCAAATCCGCATGAATGGCTGCAAATGTCGGCCGATCGGCAACCGAGGGGACAACGCACAATTTGTAAAGGTGAGACAGCTGGTCACGAACAGTCACTAAGGCTTCTTTGTCTTCTTTGGCTGGTACTTCCATTAGACCTAGCAGGTCCTCGATAAGGTAGCCAAACGCCAGCACCTCGATCTTCTCGAAATTGGGACTCCCAGCCATTTCCAAGCCGTTCTCGTACATTGTTGCAGCTCCAAAGTCGCTTAGTATCGCGTGTGTCTCCTCGTATTGATCGCTGCCATCTTCTCCGCCTTTGGATACGAGAATGTTGTGCGCATACAAATCACCGTGCATGATGCCACGCCCATGCATGTGTGCAATTGCCGATGCCACCCCCATTAGAATACTGATGGTATCCTTTGTGGACAGCTTCTTAGAATTCGATCCGTCTTTGTCGAAGCAGTCTCGCGTGCACGTATCAAAGGATGGCGGGAGACCTAATACACGGTATTTTGGCGGTATGAGCTCCATGATGAGACCCCCCTTAAATTCTTTGCCGGTAGACTGCGCGTCGGCTTCTTCACCCTGTTCATCATCAAAAGCCTCTGTCATCCATCGAACCTGCCCATGCACACGAACAAGATTACGGTGCTGCCCAGCTGCTAAACATGCCGCCATTTCGTCATATGGCGTACCATCACTTGTAAGTGCGCCCCGGAATATTTTGATCGCGACGGGGCTTTCGAAGGACTCGGGGTCCGTTGTAGCCGTCTCATTGGCACCCACTGGAACGGTATCACTGCTGTCTGTTCCTGCCTTGCTTTGGATGGTTCCTTTGGATATAATCCCACTGGCGCCCTCACCTAGGACATGATGAATTTCAATTCGGTCCCAGTCAACATATGGGAGGGGCGAGGTCTGGTGTTGTGACACACCTCCCTTATTTCCGGCTTCGCTATCTACTCGTCTTGCAGACACATTACCAGCAAACGATAGGAAAGCTAGTCTCGGCATGCTTATCAGCCACGATGGCAGTGCTTGCAGCTTGTTAGCAGCTAGTCTAAGCAGGGTGAGGTTTTGACATTCAGCCATGGCATCCGGCAAGCCCGTTAGTCGGTTGCCCGCTAGCATGCACTTTTCTAGTCGCGTGCAATGGCCGATACTAGGCGGGATGCTCTCCAGCTTGTTTTCCGTGAGAATCAGCCACCGAAGGCGCGGTGGGAAGGGAAAGGCAAGCTCTGGCCCGTCGCCATTATTTTGGCCCTTTGCCCACCCGGTCATTCCATTCCTGCGGAACGCTACCATCTCGAGACACGGGCACTCTGCAAGCACTCTGGGGAACTCCTTGAACTTGCAGTTGCTGAAAAAAGCAATCTTTAGGCGCGGCAGCCGGTGTCCAAAGTCGGCGGGTAATTCTGATATACCAGTCCCCGACAGGTCAAGTATCTCGAGCGTGTCTGCAACACCATAGCTTTCGTTGTCTAGTATCTCGCTTGGGAATACGTCGAGATTCTCGGTTATTTTTAGCCTGGAGAGGCCTGCCTCGCGGTAGCCACCGGCACGGAGAGTTGCGAGGTCGTGCATATTGTATTTTTGCTGTCAATCGCAAGGGGCAGTTGAGCTATAGTCTAGGCGGTGGGATGATGTTGGAGAAC
This sequence comes from Ophiostoma ulmi, assembly GCA_029298715.1. Classification (NCBI taxonomy): domain Eukaryota; kingdom Fungi; phylum Ascomycota; class Sordariomycetes; order Ophiostomatales; family Ophiostomataceae; genus Ophiostoma; species Ophiostoma ulmi. Next base: position 931,920 of record JANSLN010000005.1, on the reverse strand, counting down.
AGGTTGCAGCTCACCTGAGATTAACAGAGGCACCTCACTTGTGGGTGGATACGCTTAAGCACAAAGCCAAACTTGTCAGCAGTTAATTGACATTGTACATTGGTGCAAAAGTGCGTGTGTATTGTCTGTCTTCTGTGTCTACAGCGAATCCTCCAAGAAATCCCCTTAATCCCTCAAATGCGCCAAAATACGGACACCTGATGAGAACCCCTGATTGGTCGACGTAGACCCCCTGTTGTCCCACTATAATTCAGGGACACCCTCTCTCCAACAAAACTTCGACCTAATCTGATTATCAACTGAGGTCGACTAATCCACTATTTTCCAGCGTAGGGAAAAAAAGTAATACTAAATTAAATTAATACTAATTAATCCATACTAATGAAAATTAATGCCCCGCTTTTAGTATTTTTTTAGTATTTTAGCAGGCCACCCAATTAATTTAATTTTAATTTAGTATGGGATTTCAAAAATTAATTTAATTAATTTTAATTTAATTTAGTATGAGCAAAAACTACCATTAGTAAGAAATTAAATTTTCTTTAATTTTTTTCCCAACCTTGATTGATATTAAGTAGGTATTTATTTATAAGCTTAATTTTCGTAAATTTTATATTAAGCTTAAAGTTAGATTAGTTATTAAAGGCGACCAGGGTTGGGAAAATAATTAATTAATATACTAATTAGTATACTAATAATAATTAATGCCAAGAAATAATTAATTAATAATAATTAATTTTAACAGGCCACCCAATTAATTAATTAATTAATTTTCGGCTGTGAAATAATTAATTAAAATTAATTAATGCCAAGAGATAATTAATTAAAATTAATTAATTGGTAGGCCTACTAAAATTAATTAATTAATTATTATTTCAGAGCCAAAAAATTAATTAAAATTAATTAATGCCAAGGAATAATTAATTAAAATTAATTAATTCTAACAGGCCTCCCGAATAATTAATTTTAATTAATTTGTCTTGGCATTAATTAATTAATTAATTAATTACAAAAATAATTAATCTCTACCACGTTATAAATATGTCCTCCCAAGTATAATTTTTGGTTGTTAAAAAGACGTTCATACATACCATATGCTAGGTAATGTTATTTTAGTCGAACTGATTTTTTTAGGATTTATTATAAAAATTATTATTTTCGGATTAATTAATTAATTAATATGTAAAGTCAAAATAATTAATTAATATTAATTAATGCCAAGCAATAATTAATTAAAATTAATTAATTGGTAGGCCCGTTAAAATTAATTAATTAATTATTATGTGGAAGCCAAATAATTAATTAAAATTAATTAATTGGGTGGCCTGTTAAAATTAATTAATTAATTATTATTTTGAAGGTAAAAAATTAATTAAAATTAATTAATTTTATCAGGCCTACCAATTAATTAATTTTAATTAATTATTCCAGTAATTAATTATTTAATTATTTAATTAATTAATTAATATTACTTTTTTTTCCCAACCCTGCCCCTAGCTTTCAAGCTTTACTACAGTTTTATAACCCGTAAGTTGCTTTTTTTTTAACGTTAATATAATTAATTTTAAACTTATAATAATTTATTTTAAGCCTAAAATAATTTATATTCAGTTTACATTTTTTATAAGCTTTAATATATTAATAATTTTACTAATAATTAATTTTTTAGTAATGCACCGGTTATTAACCGAAAAAAACTACGCAAAACACTTAACAACAATTTCGATAATTCAATTCGACGGATCAATAAAGGCTTTAATCAACACGTGGGTGACTACGGCCGATTTTCACTCTCTTTCGACATTTGGACAACAAATACACAGACCGCATAACTTAGGTTAATTGTCACCTATATTAACGCTAATTTCGACTTGATTTATCAATTAATTGGTACGTAATTTACTTTTTTTATTAACTAAAATAATATATTAATATTTTATTTATAGGTTTTCATGACCTCCCAGCCGCACATACCGGTAGTAATATTACGGAGTTAATTTTGTACATTTTACAAGACTATACCGCTATTACCGTACCGACGATTTTCAAGTAAGTTAATTATTTAAAAGTTTGTTATTTTTACTTTCGTTAATTAATTATATTATAGCTTTACTAAAGACAACGCGTCGTCTAATAATACATTTATAAGTCTTTTTATAAGTACTTTCGAAAACGATACGGCGACGACTTTCGATAACGACGTTAAATGCGTCGTTTATATTATTAATTTAGTAGTACGGGCAATTTTAACGCGTTATACGTTTTTAATTAACGGTGAATCGATAGACGACTCTACGACGTCGGGTATTAGTAAGTTATTATTCTATTTTGTTTTATTTAAATATTACTTGATTAATTAATTACTAACGGCTTTTTTTTAAAAAAAATTAATCCCGCGTATACGTCGTTTTATTAATTTAACACGATATACGCGGGAAGTGAAGGATCTTTTACTATTAGGCGTAAGCCACTGTAAAAGTAATAATACTTTACTTGTCTTTTTTTAGCGACGTGTTATTTCGTTAGGTATGTTTTTTTAAATTAAATTAATAGTATTAAGTTAATATTAATAAAATATTTTTAGATAATGCGACGCGTTAAAACTCGACGCACGCGATGATTTCGTCCTTTTTAGACTTTAAAGAGCCGTTTATTTACGTTAATCGTTTAACGACGACGGACGAATTTAAAGAGCTTTTTATTAAGCCTGACGAGTAGCGAATTATCGAGTACTTGTAAGTAATTTTCGAGGTTTTCGTTAAAGCCTCCGTTAAATTATAGGGCTAGGTATACACTACTCTTTCGTTTGCACTACTATATATTTACTAAATATTTAGTAAGTTGCGGGGGTTAATTAGTAAATTAGAAGCCCGAAGAAACTACCCTACAGAGGGTAATAATAAGCCGGTAAGTGTCTTTTTAATAATGTTTTTTATATTTATTATAATTATTAATATATTAACTTAATTAATTTAGGTTACGGAGGAGGCGATTTTTATCGATGCCATTGGTAAAGGTATTAAAAAGCTGTCGAAGTATTACCTAGAGCGTCCTAGCCATAATGACCTACATCTTTTAAAGCCCTTTTTAATAGGGGTTTTATTAGATCCTAGATTTAAGGCCCGTCACTTTCAAGTTAATAACCTTTTATGCTTTTATACCGGTATTGTTGACGACGTTAAGTTTTTATTACGAGATGATTATTTACAGTAAGTTTTTTTTTACTTTTTTACAATTAATTAACTATCGTACTAATATTAATTATTATAGGCTTAAAGTCGTGGAGGTCTTCTGATATTAGTATACTAAATAGTGTATTACATCGGGACGACGACGATAATAGCGATTGATTTTTGTTTTTTTGTATAGTTTTACGTCTTTTTTTGTATGGTTTTATAGTTTTATATATAGCTTTATGTTTTTATATACGTTAATATTTATTGTATTTTATTTTATAATTTAGATTCTATAATTGATTTTTTATTATTTTAAAAGATTTTTGTTATTAATGTTATAAAGCATTATATATTTTATTTGTTTACTTTTAGTTTATATTATTAATAAAAAATTAATTTAGTATATACTAAATTATTTTTTTGAAATCACATACTAAATTATTTTTTCGAAGTCCATACTAAAATTAAATTAATACTAAAGAAAAATTAATTTAGTATACTAAATTAATTGGGTGGCCTGCTAAAATACTAAAAAAAATACTAAAAAGTGGGGCATTAATTTTCATTAGTATGGATTAACTAGTATTAATTTAATTTAGTATTACTTTTTTCCCAACCCTGTTTATCGATACGGCTAACGGTATATTAGCGTATCCGAAAATATTAAATAAAATCTTACGACACCGCCCTTCTTATAAACTATTACACTACTATAAATCGATAATAAAACGCCGTTTATTAAAAAAGGAGAAAAAAGTTTTAGCTTAATCCGGCTCTTCTTTATATTATATATACGTTATATAATAAATATATTTTTATTAAATTTACGTAAACTATATCGTAAAAATCAGTTAACTACCTACCTACCGTAAACTAGTCGTTAACTAACCGTTAAACGTTAATAAATTAAATTACGTTTATATTAAATTTTATTTATTATAGCTTCGTTATAAACGATATACTAAATATAAAAAAAGCTATAAGTTACCGCTAACTAACCGCCGAGCTACAGCTATAAACGATTAATTATTAATTAAAATTAAAATACTATTAACTTATTAAAAAACGGCGATAAATAAACTACTTATAACCGATAAATAAAGCTTATTTATACATTTTTAACGTTAAGTTAAATTTTTTTTAAAACCTATTTTAAACTTTAAAACTTATCGGTTAATAAACGATCGATAATATATTAGTATTTTACCGGATACCGATTTTAAGCTAAAATATTAAATTAAATAAGTTTTCTTCTTTAAAAGGTTTTTCTCATTACTTAAAACTTAATTAAGCCTTGTTAACTACTTAAAAAGACTATAATCTATTATTTAAAGTTCGTTAACGAGCCGCCGTTTAACGCCGTTACCCCGATTAGTAATACCGGGACGGTATTATAAAAAAAGGGGGACAATATAAAAAAAAATATAAATAAGTAAAGCTATAAACATAAGCTTAAGCCAATCTTTAAAAGACGACTACTTAATTAATCAATTATATACTAGTCTATCGGCCATATACCAACGAGGTATTGGAAGTCGACCGATAATAAAAACCGTTAACTAGATTAAATAAAAACGATAAGTCTAAAGCCTTAACACTAAAAACTAACCAAAGCCTTAATAAAAAAAATGTTTTTACGCTACGGCTAAAAGCGGGATGCGTCGACGACTAACGATAGACATATATACGAGATTCTATATAAAAAAGTAATCTTTTAGCTTACCGAGTAAAAAGTATTCGATAAACAAAAGTCTTTATACTATTCACTACCTACGTTTTAAACATTCTCTTTTTCTATCTACTATCCGTCGTATACTATTCGCAGTACGTCCGTAAACCTTTATTCGTCATAACATTCTTTATTAAAATACTATCCTTATACAGGGTTGGGAAAAAAAGTAATACTAAATTAAATTGATACTAATTAATCCATACTAATGAAAATTAATGCCCCGCTTTTAGTATTTTTTTAGTATTTTAGCAGGCCACCCAATTAATTTAATTTTAATTTAGTATGGGCAAAAATTACCATTAGTATGAAATTAATTTTTCTTTACTTTTTTTCCCAACCCTGTCCTTATAGTCACCCCGTTTCCCTTTACATAAAAAGGCCGCGATAGTATAACGTATTCGCGTCGGTAACGTTATTAAATTTAATAATTAATTATTTAATATTAATATTATATATTTTAATAATATAAATATTAATTATAAACGGTACGACTTTATTAATAAAGCTTAGTTTTTTTTTCGCGAGAAAGTTGAAAGTATAGCTAAAGACGTATAATATAATAATAATATATAACTTAAATTATACTTTTATTTTTTTTCGTAAAAATTAATTTATTTTATTTATTTTATTTATTTTATTTATTTTATTTATTTTATTTATTTTATTTATTTTATTTATTTTATTTATTTTATTTATTTTATTTATTTTATTTATTTTATTTATTTTATTTATTTAATTTATTTAATTTATTTATTTTATTTTTATCGCCGATTAAAACGTTTAAACTATCTCTTAGTAGCCTCATTACTTAATCTTTACTAATACGTCGCGGTAGTTTACCGTGATTTTATAATTATTTTTTTCTTTATCGAGTACTATTTTAACGGCTACTTAAACGTATATTTAAGTTATCAAAGTAAAAAAAGTAAGAAAAGGAGTTAAAGGAATAATTTATTAAGCTATTTTAATAATCTCGTTAACCGTAATATACTTTTAAATTACTCCAACGATATAAATACGCTACGCTTTTATAAAGTTATACGCGAAGCGTACTTAATCGTTTTTTACCTTTAATAATAAGATAATTTCTTTAATAAACTTTTTAATACTCGTAAAATATTTAATAGCTATTATTAATAATTAATTAAAAATTACAAAGTCGCTACTTAAAAGCTAAAACAAGCTATCGCCGCGTATAAAACTGCCTCTACAACCGCGTTATAACTACGCTTAACCGCTACGGCCGCTAACTATAATACTAATAATAGTAATTTAAATTTCGATATCGATTTAATAATATTTCGATATCGCGGCTCGAAAACTACGATTGCTTTTTAAAAAAATCTACACTAATTTTTTTATTTCTTTTTTTTATTTCTTTTTATCGCCGCTTAAAACGTTTAAACTATTTTTAAATAACTTCGTTATTTAATCTTTATTAATACGTTATAAAGTCTTTAATAACTGCTGTTAATAGTTAGTTAAAAGTTGCGAAGTCGCTGCTTAAGGGCTAGAATAGGCCGTCGCCGTTTATAAAACTACCTCTATAACCGCGTTATGACTACGCTTAGCCGCTACGGCTATTGGCCGTAGTATTAGTAATGGTAATTTAAATTTCTATGTCGATTTAATAGTATTTCGATGTCGCGGCTCGAGAGCTGCGAAATTTTTGTTTAAGTAAAGTATTATTATATTTTAAACTATTTCATATTTTATAAATAAACAAATAAATGTTATAAGTTAATAATATATGTATTAAAAAGATTTGATAAATATTTAAAAAGTATATATATTATATAAAAAAATATTAAGTTTAGTTATTAAAACGAGTTAAAGTACGGCTCCGATATTAGTTTAATATTTATAAATAATTGTTATTATAACTTAGTCGTCGTTTTTAATATATTAAGTATTAAAAAAAGAGGTGTTTTTACTATTAAAATATCGATTTCTGCGGTAATTTTATTAATATAAAGTATTTAAAAAAAAGTAAAGCCGTTGTATACCTTTTCGACTTATATTTTTAAGTATTAATTTATTTTATCGCCGCTAGTTATATTAAAACTAGTTTTAAGTTTTATAATAATAGTATTTATTTAATATTTATTTATAATATTAAAAAACGATAACGAAGTCGTCGATATAAAAAAAACGATTTTTTTTAATAATAAAAATATATAAGTTATTTATTAATTATTTTAAAGTTAATAGTAAAGCTTTAATTTTTAAAACGAGTAGGTTTTATTAACGGCGTTCAGACTTAAGCAAGCCGTATAGTATTTTATAAACTAGTAGATTATAACTTATATTATAACTTAATAACTTTTTTATATAAATAAGTTTTAAAAATATAGTATTTATATATATATTATTTATATCGTATTATTAAATAGTTATTTTTTTATTAATTATAACAATAAATATTGTTTTAAAAGATTGTATCGCGAAAGTTACGGCGTAAGTATCTTAAAAGACATAAAAGACTTAGTCGCCTTCAGGGTTGGGAAAAAAAAGTAATATTAATTAATTAATTAAATAATTAAATAATTAATTACTGGAATAATTAATTAAAATTAATTAATTGGTAGGCCTGATAAAATTAATTAATTTTAATTAATTTTTTACCTTCAAAATAATAATTAATTAATTAATTTTAACAGGCCACCCAATTAATTAATTTTAATTAATTTTTTCTTGGCATTAATTAATTTTAATTAATTATTTGGCTTCCACATAATAATTAATTAATTAATTTTAACGGGCCTACCAATTAATTAATTTTAATTAATTATTGCTTGGCATTAATTAATATTAATTAATTATTTTGACTTTACATATTAATTAATTAATTAATCCGAAAATAATAATTTTTATAATAAATCCTAAAAAAATCAGTTCGACTAAAATAACATTACCTAGCATATGGTATGTATGAACGTCTTTTTAACAACCAAAAATTATACTTGGGAGGACATATTTATAACGTGGTAGAGATTAATTATTTTTGTAATTAATTAATTAATTAATTAATGCCAAGACAAATTAATTAAAATTAATTATTCGGGAGGCCTGTTAGAATTAATTAATTTTAATTAATTATTCCTTGGCATTAATTAATTTTAATTAATTTTTTGGCTCTGAAATAATAATTAATTAATTAATTTTAGGAGGCCTACCAATTAATTAATTTTAATTAATTATCTCTTGGCATTAATTAATTTTAATTAATTATTTCACAGCCGAAAATTAATTAATTAATTAATTGGGTGGCCTGTTAAAATTAATTATTATTAATTAATTATTTCTTGGCATTAATTATTATTAGTATACTAATTAGTATATTAATTAATTATTTTCCCAACCCTGGCTAGGGGAGTCGACGGTAGTAAAAGACAGATTATTTACGATAATTAAGTCTAAGACTTTATTATATGCGGCCTCTTCGTTAATGATACCGTTATTATCGTAAATCGTACTAGCGTAAGCACGTTTTCGAGTTATGTAGTCGATAACGGCGGGTGACGGTGGGACGTCGGCATCTATAAAAATAATTATAGTAATTAATATAACGTTAATAAAATATTAAAAACAAATAACGTACTAATTTGTAAAGACTTTTCAGACTGCTTATTATAAGCAATAGCAGGGTGCTTGTTTTTATAGTGTTGGACGAAATTTGAGCTTTTAAAATGGCGTAAAGATTCGTCTTTTTTATAGCCACATCTATTAAAATAATTCGTTAATAAATAAATAATAATATTAATAAAAAAGAAAAGAAAAAAAAAACATACCTAGTACAAACGACGCGTACTTTACGGTCTTAACCGTCGACGATAAGTAGTAGAGAGAGTTTGACGAGGTTTATTTCGATAATGTAAATAGGCGACATAAAGTCGTCTAGGACAAAATCTTCGTAGTTAATATCGGTTGATTTTGGGTACAAAAGAGAGATGTCAGCGCTGTCAGTAGCTTCTAAAGGGGCGTAAGGCATAAAGGAGTCGTCGTTAGAAAAAGACATTGTGAGTGAAGTTGGTTATAATTTAAAAAAAAAGAAAAAAAAGTAAGAGATCAAAAGGGATATAACTATTTAAGCCAGTTAAATAATTAGAACAGAAAAGGGATAAAGGTAGGTAATGTTTGTATATTTATATATAAGTCTATAATTAATATAAATTTTAAAAATTATTAAAGTGAAATTACCGCCTCTATATAAATTTATTTTATCAATTAAACCTACTATTAAATTTATATTTAAAACCGGACCGTATGTTTACTAATTAACGTATTAAATTTTCAGATGTTTTAAATAAATTATTATATGAAACGTCTGATCGACGTTTAGTATTTGTTTTAATAATAATCCCGGTTTTATCATATGTTTCATCAATGCTATATATAACACGCAGTAATTATTTATTACATTAAATGTCTAATTAACGTTTTATATTTGTTTTAAAATTAATCCCGGTTTTATCGTATGTTACATTTATTTAGCCGACTGTACGTTTATAACGTTTATAGCATCTGTCGTCTTTTTACACCTGACACCGTACGTTTATAGTGATTTTAATACTTAAGTCTTGTAACGTATTCGTATAATACTTTTAAATGTCGTCGACTAGGTCGAGGGTAAGCAGATTAAGTTTAAAGTAAATAGACTAGGTTAAATTCTTTTTACTTAATATTACTATAGTATAATATTTTATTATAAGTTAATAATAAAATTATTACGGTTTAGTTTATTTACTCTTTCGACCCGATAATTATATTATAAACTAACTTTTTTATCGAAGTTGTAATATAGTAGTAGAAGGCAGGGTTGGGAAAAAAAGTAAAGAAAAATTAATTTCATACTAATAGTAATTTTTGCCCATACTAAATTAAATTAAAAGTAATTAATGCCAAAACCTTAGGTAAAAATTAAATTAAAATTAATTTTTCGAAGGCTATACTAAATTAATACTAATCAATGCCAAGACTTTGAGAAAAAATTAAATTAATACTAATTAAAATTAATTTAGTATATACTAAATTAATTTTTCGAAGTCCATACTAATTTAATACTAATTAATTTGGGTGGGTCTATACTAAAATTAAATTAATACTAAAGAAAAATTAATTTAGTATACTAAATTAATTTTTGAAATCCCATACTAAATTAAAATTAAATTAATTGAGTGGCCTGCTAAAATACTAAAAAAATACTAAAAAAATACTAAAAGCGGGGCATTAATTTTCATTAGTATAGATTAATTAGTATTAATTTAATTTAGTATTATTTTTTTTCCCAACCCTGGTAGAAGGATTAAAATAATATAGCCTTCGACGACTTTAATATATGTTATTTTTTATAAGATATTTATAACTATACTTTACTTTACGTCGACTTTTTTATTTATTATACTACTTTACTTTAACTTTTATTAATAATATTATAAAGTTTAATAATTAAATAAAAATAAGACTATCGAAATTTAATTATTAACCTTTACTAATATTCTTAACGTATATATATAAAATTCGCTAACGTTAAAGACTAGTTAAAATTAAATTATAACTTAATAAGCTTTTAATTATATTTTTATCGATTATACTTAACCCCCTTATCGGGGTAGAATTAAAAAAAACTCGATATATATATATTTAAAAACTTAAATACGGCTACGCCTCGACTACGTAAAAACGTCGCTTTTACTTAAAACATTTTCGATACTTACGTCGACGAGTTTACGTCATTTTTAATATATATCGTAAACTAATTAACCCCTCGAAAAAAAGCAATATACAGCGGCGCCGTAGTATAATAAATAAACGAAGTCGTAGAAATAGTACGACGATTCCGTAAAGCGTATTAACGATAAAAGACTATACGTATAGTATACGACTAAAAAGAATATATATAATGCCGGATATAAAAAAAAAGATTATCGTAAAAACTAAGACGGAGTTATAACGTAATATAATCGTAAAAACGTCGGTTAACGATATACTACTATAGAAAATCGAGAAATAAATACGCGTAAAAAGCTATAAACTCCTCGACGACGTCCGGCTATTACCGCTACGTTATAATAACGAAGGTTAAATAGTAACGAAATACGAAGATAAAGCTATCGTTTTATTTTAACGTTTCTTTGTTTCATTTTTAACGGACTTATTAAATATTTTAATAAAATAACTAGTTAAAGACAAGATAGAAATAAATAAAATAGTAACCCGTAACGATATCGTAAAAACGTTAGTAGTATTATTATTATAAAAAACACCCGGCAACGACTATATTTTAACGGGATTATGTAAAGTACTTAACGAGTTTATATTAAACGTACTCTATAATATAGTTTAAATAAACTTTACTTTTATATATTACCCGCTACGGTTTCGTCGAATACTCGTCGTCGTCTTTATTAAGTTAAACAAATCCTTATAGTAAAAATAAAAAGCAAATATATACCGGCCTATCTTTCTCTTAAAAACAACTAGTAAAATAGTCGAAACACTAATTAGTAAACGCATCACCGCAATAACGGAGCGACACCGTATAATATTCGACGGCCAAATAAAAAACCGAGCTTACCGGTCTATAAAACTCGCGAATATAACGCTTAAAAGTATCGTCGAAGCCGCGTCTTCGTACAAAGTAAAAACGACACTACTCTAACTAAATATTAACGAAATATTCGATATAATTATATAAAGCTTTTTTATACCTTTTACTTATTAAACTTCTTTTTTTAAATAGTTTAATAGATTTATAGCTTTTTCGAAAATCGGTCCGCGTACTTACGTTTTAACGAGAAAGAATTAAACTTTATTTTTATTATAACTAAAGTATTATAAAAATCCGCCCTTTCCTTTATTTTTTTCGTTTTTTATATAACTATTTTATACTATAAACTCTATAAAGGGAAACGGGGTAACCGTAGGGATAGTATCTCAATAAAGAAGGTTATGACGAACAAAGGTCTACGGACGCACTAAGAACAGTATACGACAGCTAATAGACAGAAAGAGAGAATGTTCAAAACGTAGGTAGTGGAATGTGCAAAGACTTTTGCTTACCGAATACTTCTTACTCGGCAAGCTGGAAGATTACTTCTTTATACAGAATCTCGCACATGTGTCTATCGTCAGTCGCCGACGCATCCCGCCTCTAGCCGTAGCGTGAAAACATTTTCTCTGCTAAGGTTTTGGCTAGTCTTTAGTGCTAGGGCTTTAGACTTATCGTCTTTGTCTTATTTAGCTGGCGGTTTTTGTTATCGGTCGACTTCCGACACCTCGTCGGTGTATGGCCGATAGACTAGCATGTGATTGATTAATTAAGTAGTCGTTTTTTAAGGACTGGCCTAGGCTTATGCTTGTAGCCTTATTTATCTATATTTTTTTTATAAACTCGTTACTTAAACGAACGTTATAATAATCGGCTTCGTAGACGATACTAACCTTGTTATAGTTAACGATAATATTATTAAAAATTATAAGAACCTTATAAAAGTATAGACGACTTACGAGTAGTAAACGCGGAGGTACGGCATACGTTTCGCGTTTAAAAAAAAACGAGTTTATATACTTTAATTATAGCTACGCCGCGAAGACTATACCGATTTATTTTAACGATAATATCGTTAAATCGGTAGAGTTAGTTAAATTTTTAAAACTTTAAATTAATAAAAAAACAATGTAGTAATATTATATAAAATAAGTTAAAAGTAAAATAAATATATAAATATTCGCCTTTACCCGTTTCGTAGCGTTTGTTTAAAGATATTGTATATATATTATAAAACGTTTTTACTTAGTATATATTAAGTCGGTAATAAAATATAGTATATTAATATAAGACGAGCTTTTTAAACTTATATTGTTACGTATCGTTTAAATACTCGCTAAAATATAAAAATAAACGTTTAAAGCCGTTATAAACGGTTATAAGTTTACGCCGCTACTTTTTTTTAAACTCGAAGCGGGGGTATTACCGGTCGATATTTTTATCCGCCGTTGTATAATTAACTTTTATAAATTTAATAAAAGGTATTAATTATACTTAAAATAATTTTAACGCGATATAATCGACCGTATATAATAACTCTGTTATTTTACCCGGTCGCGGCGCGGGCTTAACGAGGTTATAATTATTACTAAGTTTATATAAACTCGTAAATAGTATAAAAGAAAAAAAACTAAAGAAATAAAAATAGTAGAATAAACAAATATCTTTAATACGAATATAATACGATACCGTAACTTTTACATTACCCTCGCTAACTTAAACTACTATACCCCTTTTTTAAAATACGAAAAACTAGCTAAATACGAAAGTAGTATCTTAATATAAACTTATACCGGTTATATAGGCCTATAAAGTTACTTTTATAACCGCCGCGTTTTCGACGCGATCTCGCCTCGATATAAGTACGGCGTATAGGAAAACGTTTTTTATATTATAACTTAATATTTAAATAATAAAATAAATAAACATTAACTATACTTATAATTACGCCGCTTTTTACGGAGTCGCCGCGACTTTATAGATGTTTTATAATATTTACGAAACGTTAAACGGTTAACGAGATAGATTTTTAAAAGACGATGGCTTTTATACTATAAGCTTATATAAAAACTATAATATAAAATAAATTTAATAAACTAAACACCGCCCGTTATATTATTAAACGACCCCGCGGCTACGCCGCCTTAACTACGTAATAAGTTAATATTAGTTAACGTTATTATTACTACCTTTATCTTTATCTTCTTTATCTTCCTTATCTTCTTTATTTTCGTTATCGTTAAGCTTTATATTATTATCGTTTTTATAGCTTAACGTATTAATAGCCGCGGTTTTCTCGCGGCGAGCGATTAAAACGTTAATAGTACGGTTAAAGTATAAGTTAAAAGTAAAAACGTACCGATTTAAACGGTCGATAAACGTTATTAAAATACGGTTAATAATAATTTACTCCTCTTATAGCCGTATAACTTTTTTAATAAATGTATTATCGGTAAAAGTAATAAGTTTAACGTTACGGCGTCGTAAAGTAAAAGCAAATATTATACTAACCGTTAAGTTTTAAAAGTAAAGAACTTAAAAACGGAGAGTAATAGTCTTTCGAGTAAAATTAATAGCTTAACGACGATACTTAATTATAAAAGTAATAGTTTTAGTACGAGCTATACGATTTAACTATCCGTAGTTAGTACGCAGGGTTGGGAAAAAAAGTAATACTAAATTAAATTAATACTAATTAATCCATACTAATGAAAATTAATGCCCCGCTTTTAGTATTTTTTTAGTATTTTAGCAGGCCACCCAATTAATTTAATTTTAATTTAGTATGAGATTTCAAAAATTAATTTAGTATATACTAAATTAATTTTCGAATCGCAAAAAATTAATTAAAATTAATTAATGCCAAGAAATAATTAATTATTTTTGTTAGTTAATTATTTATTTTCGTTAATTAATTAATTAATTAATTTTAATTCTCTTCTAAATTACTACGGTGGCGTACGAATTACTACTGTCGAGGGTAAGTTGACCGATAATTTGCCACGGTGGCGTAGTAATTACTAGTTTTTTTAATATTTGCTACGGTAGCGTATTAGTTATTAGTTTTTTAATAATTTCCTATTATAGACGTCAAAATATTTATTATTTAAAGATAAAATACGATAAAAGTCAATATTTTAAAACTATATATATCCTTTAATACTTTATTAGTTTTTACTTTTAAAAAATCTTATAATTTATTTAAATCAACTTATACACATTTATATTTACTTATACTATTATACTTTTTACTTCACTTGTCAACGATTAATCGTTATTATTTACTTTATTATGGACTCTTCTCAGTATAGTCCCTCGCCCGTTTTAGGTGACGACGTTATTATCGACGACGTCTCTACCGGTGATTTATCTGAATTATCGTCTTCGAAAAACAACGATTATAACTCCGAATCTTTTACCCTTACCGATGAAGATTCTAGTATATATATACTAAAAAAACACCTTTTCGAGCGGTCTTTACTCCCTATTCAACCGGGACAAAACCGTAAAGTACGAGTATAATGTACTAAGTAAGTTAATAATTTATTTTAGCTTTAATATATTTATTATATTTTAATATTAATAAAACTAAGTGTCTTTATTTAAAAGACGTTTATTTATACGAGTTTAAAAGCTCGAATTTCGTTTAGCATTATAAAATTAAATACAAGGATTTTGCTTATAATAAGGAGTTTAAATTACGGTTACGCGTTAATAAGTTTTTTGAATGTTTTTTATTAATTTTATATTATAGTTTTTAATTAACTAATTATTATTAGATATAACGTCGCCGTTAAATAGCTTTATTATCGACTTAGTTACTCGAAAACGGCTTCGTACGTATACGATTTATAGCAACGTTAACGTCGTTATTAACGAAAATAAATTTAATCGCCGGATTTTATCTTTTATCGTTAATAATAATTTATCGTTTAATACCTTTAATTCGACTTTTTTTTAAGAGTTTCTTTAAGACTATAATTTATAACTAATTTTTATTAATTTATTAACTAATAAATTAAAGTTAAAAGTATTTAACTTTTAAAGTTTTTAACTTAATTTAAAGCTGTACCGACTATTAATCGAAAGAAAATTAAGTCGGTTTTAAACGATTTATTAATTAAAAGCGTCGAGCAATTAAACAAAAGTTTAACTCAAAATATAAAGGATTTCGGCCGCTTTTCTCTATGTTTTGACCTTTGGTCGGTTAATACGTAGATAAGCTATTTAAGATTAATTTTATCTTATATTAATTTTAAATTTAAGCTTATTTATAACCTTATCGATATATTAATAAATATTTAATATAGTTAACGTTTTTAAAATTTAATTTATTAACTTTAATATAAGCTTTTAAAAAGTACCATTAACCTATACTAGCGAGCATATTTACGACGCTATAATGCAAACTATATCTTCTTTTCCTTCTATCGACCCTCGTTTAATTATTAAGTAAGTAAATTAATTTTAATTAATTTATTAAATTATTTAAGTTAACTTTATTAATTAATTAAAGAGCTTTACTAGAAATAATACGACGAATAATAGCACTTTTCTACGTATTTTTAAAAACCGGTCGACTCAAGCACATTTATCGCCATTACCGCTTTTTGACGCGCGCTGCGTTGCCCACGTTATTAATATAGTCGTCTAAAATATTTTACGATTTTACAAAACAACGGCTAATTCGACTACCGATAATAACGATAATAACGACGACGTACGGTCTATTATATCTTCAAACTCTCTTAATAACGATGATATTAATAACTACGATTTTAAGTCAAAAAGTAAGCTTAATTAAATTTAATTTAATTAATTAGTTTACTAATAATTAATTATAAAGTTAATTTTACGAGTTCGACGGCTAGTAAATTTAACTAGAAATACGGGTGAAATTCGACGACTTTTCGACGATCGGATCTCTTTTTTTAAGTCAAACGGTAGTTTACCGCTTAATTTTAATTTAAAAAAATCCCTTTAGGTATGTTTAAATATTTATAAATAATATTAATATTAATACTGACTTTAATAGACGGCCAAACACGGTGGAATTCGACGTATAATATGTTAACGACATTCCTTTTATTTAAAAAGCCTTTAGAGTTTATTTATTCGAATACATCGAATAATGAATTTAAAAGGATTTTTATTCGAAAAGCCGAATAGCGTTTAATTGAACGTTTAATTTTTGTTTTTAAGGTTTTTATTAAACCTTCCATCGTCCTCCAAAAATAAATTTACGTAACATTATCGTTGGGTTTATTATACGTTTACCAAACGTTTAATAAACTAAAAGACGTAATTATAAAACTTAAAACCCTTTTTACCGACGAAAACGGTTCAATTTCGGTATGTTTTAATTATTTTTAAGTATTTTAATAACTATTATCAGGGTTGGGAAAAAAAGTAAAGAAAAATTAATTTCATACTAATCGTAATTTTTGCCCATACTAAATTAAATTAAAATTAATTAAACTTAATTTAGTATATACTAAATTAATTTTTCGAAGGCCATACTAAATTAATACTAATTAATGCCAAGACTTTGAGAAAAAATTAAATTAATACTAATTAAAATTAATTTAGTATATACTAAATTAATTTTTCAAAGTCCATACTAAATTAATACTAATTAATTTGGGTGGGTCCATACTAAAATTAAATTAATACTAAAGAAAAATTAACTTAGTATACTAAATTAATTTTTGAAATCCCATACTAAATTAAAATTAAATTAATTGGGTGGCCTGCTAAAATACTAAAAAAATACTAAAAAGTGGGGCATTAATTTTCATTAGTATGAATTAATTAGTATAAATTAAATTAATTTTTACTTTCTAATACCTTACTTTAACTTTTTTTAATATTTATTCAGACTTAAGTAATAAGTTAACCATATAGTGCTACTTGTAATATATATAACATTCACCGTAATAAGACGATTGGCTTTAGTATTGATTTATAAAAATGAATATTATGTTTCTAAAAAAATTAATTTAGTATATACTAAATTAATTTTTGACATCTCATACTCAGGGTTGGGAAAAAAAAGTAATATTAATTAATTAATTAAATAATTAAATAATTAATTACTGGAATAATTAATTAAAATTAATTAATTGGTAGGCCTGATAAAATTAATTAATTTTAATTAATTTTTTACCTTCAAAATAATAATTAATTAATTAATTTTAACAGGCCACCCAATTAATTAATTTTAATTAATTTTTTCTTGGCATTAATTAATTTTAATTAATTATTTGGCTTCCACATAATAATTAATTAATTAATTTTAACGGGCCTACCAATTAATTAATTTTAATTAATTATTGCTTGGCATTAATTAATATTAATTAATTATTTTGACTTTACATATTAATTAATTAATTAATCCGAAAATAATAATTTTTATAATAAATCCTAAAAAAATCAGTTCGACTAAAATAACATTACCTAGCATATGGTATGTATGAACGTCTTTTTAACAACCAAAAATTATACTTGGGAGGACATATTTATAACGTGGTAGAGATTAATTATTTTTGTAATTAATTAATTAATTAATTAATGCCAAGACAAATTAATTAAAATTAATTATTCGGGAGGCCTGTTAGAATTAATTAATTTTAATTAATTATTCCTTGGCATTAATTAATTTTAATTAATTTTTTGGCTCTGAAATAATAATTAATTAATTAATTTTAGTAGGCCTACCAATTAATTAATTTTAATTAATTATCTCTTGGCATTAATTAATTTTAATTAATTATTTCACAGCCGAAAATTAATTAATTAATTAATTGGGTGGCCTGTTAAAATTAATTATTATTAATTAATTATTTCTTGGCATTAATTATTATTAGTATACTAATTAGTATATTAATTAATTATTTTCCCAACCCTGCTCATACTAAATTAAAATTAAATTAATTTGGAAGAGCCATACTAAAATTAAATTAATACTAAAGAAAAATTAATTTAGTATACTAAATTAATTTTTCGAATCCCATACTAAATTAAAATTAATTAATTTGGGTGGGTCCATACTAAAATTAAATTAAAATTAAATTAAAATTAATGAAAAATTAATTTAGTATACTAAATTAATTTTTGAAATCTCATACTAAATTAAAATTAAATTAATTTGAGTGGAGCCATACTAAAATTAAATTAATGCTAAAGAAAAATTAATTTAGTATACTAAATTAATTTTTCGAATCCCATACTAAATTAAAATTAAATTAATTGGGTGGCCTGTTAAAATACTAAAAAAATACTAAAAGCGGGGCATTAATTCTCATTAGTATGGATTAATTAGTATTAATTTAATTTAGTATTACTTTTTTTCCCTACCCTGACTATTATACTAATAAATAATTTTTTAAAGCGATCACTTGTCTTATTTAATTGAAGCCGTTAAATTCGGTTATATTAAATTACAAAAGTATTACCTTAAATTACCTACGCCCGAAGACGTAAATAAATTAAAACCTTTAATATTAAAGGTTTTATTAAATCCTCGTTTTAAACGTCGGCATTTTAAGCCTGGTCGAGTGTTATATTTTTACCGTAATATCGGTATTCAAGTAACTGAATTATTAAAGACCGAATATTCGAAGTAAGTTATTATTTACTATTATAAAGCTTAATTTAATACTAATAATTATAGTCTTTTACACGAGACTAGCGGAGATACACAGTCGTCGGTAGATAATTTAGCATTTAATACTAGTTCTATCGATAGTATTCAAGACGATAACGACGACGACGACGACGGTTTTTTTGTTACGGCGGCTAGTCGATTAGACGAGTGTACAATTTATTTTAATAAAGAGTGCGAGCCCGGTAATGTAAGTTTATTTAAAATATTAAAAGCGGTTAATTAATTAATTAATTAATTAATATATACTAACGTTTTTAATAGTCGGATCCTTTACAGTACTGGAAGCGGAATAGTAATAAATTCCCTCGATTAGCTGTATTAGCTAGGAGGATTTTAGCGATATCGGCTACTTCAGCTGCTGTAGAGAGGGTTTTTTCAGTTAGTAATAGCGTGGTTACTAAGTCTAGAAATAGGCTTTTACCTGATACGGTGAAAAAAATCATGTTATTAAAGTACTGGGGGGTTCCAAATGCTCGATCATTAGATATTTTATTAAGGGAGGAAGAGTCTAGTGAATAAGGCTTTTAGTTTTTAAAAATAGTTTATTAATTAAATATATACTATAAACTATAAATAAAACAACTTAAAAGTAATTATTCAACTACGAAATTAAGGTATACTTTACTTAATAAAAGTTATTGATCGAATATTTAAATTACTGTAGTATTTAATAAATATATAAAATATTTATAGAGAAAATCTTGTAATTTATTAGCTAATTAATATTCGCGGCGTAAATAATTAATTATGGCTTGGAATTAATTAATTAATTAATCGGGAGGCCTATTAAAATTAATTAATTAATGCCAAGCGATAATTAATTAATAATTATTTAATTTTATTAGGCCTCCTAATTAATTAATTAATTAATTTTCCCCCGAAAAAAAATTAATTAAAATTATTGTTTTCGTTAATTAATTATTTAATTTTACTTTTTTTTCCCAACCCTGGCTAAATCACGGGCATTTCGATTAGCAATAGATAAGTGTCTATTATAGGGACGAATAGGGAGAGAAAAGGTGTCTATCGAAGCTATAAGGTCGATGTATAAAAAAATCAGCCTAGTAAAAAAAGTAGAGGAAATAGAGACGGGAGAGCCCTCTCTTTTAGTATCTTTTATAATAACTGTTATAAAATAATATCGTAATATTTTTACTTAACAAATATATATAAAAAACAGACTCTACTATTTTTTAATATTAACTAAAAAAGCTTCTTTTTATACACGTCTCTTCATACTATTTACTATTAATTTCATCGTTTTCCGTAATCGGTTTTATTAATCTTCTTCTTTCGTCTCTACGCGTCGTCGATACAGTCAGAATTCAAGCGATGATTGAGAAAAGAACGAGAAGTCACTGCCTAAAAGATACTTCTGACAGCTATGTATCGCTACACAAAAATAGGTTCCCGTCAGCCACGAATTTCCTATGTATTTCTGAAAAAGTGGAGAATTTCCTGCTGAGTTTTTGCTACCGTACTCTTACTTTGATTTATGATGTTGACCCGTAATTTACCAAACATTTAGTAAACGTATAATAAACTTAACGATAATGTTACGTAAACTTATCCTTGAAGGACGACGGAAGGTTTAACAAAAACCTTCAAAACGAAAATTTAACGTTCGATTAAACGCCATTCGGTCTTTCGAATAAAAATTCTTTTAAATTCATTGTTCGATATATTCGAATAAATAAACTCTAAAGGCTTTTTAAATAAAAGGAATGTCGTTAACATATTATACGTCGAATTCCACCGTGTTTGGCCGTCTATTAAAGTCAGTATTAATATTAGTATTATTAATAAATATTAAAAAACATACCTAAAGGGATTTTTTAAGTTAAAATCAAGCGGTAAACCACCGTTTGATTCAAAAAAAAGAGATCCGGTCGTCGAAAAGTCGTCGAATTTCACCCGTATTTCTAGTTAAATTTACTAGTCGTCGAATTCGTGAAATTAACCCTATAATTAATTATTAGTAAACTAATAAGTTAAATCAAACTAAATTATACTTACTTTTCGACTCAGAATCGTAGTTATTAACATCGTTGTTATCGAAAGAGTCCGAAAATATAGTAGACCGTACGTCGTCCTTATTGCAGGGTTGGGAAAAAAAAGTAAAATTAATTAATTAATTAATTACCGAATTTTTTTTTAATTAATTAGGAGGCCTGGTAAAATTAATTATTTTTAATTATTTTTTTTGGTTTTGATAATTAATTAATTATTGCTTGGCATTGATTAATTTTAATTGTTTTTTTTTTTGCGATTCGAGAGTTAATTAATTAACTAATTAATAATTAATTAATCTTGGTAATAATTAATATTAGTATACAAATTAATATATTAACTACTTTTTTTTCCCAACCCTGCCTTATTGTCGTTATTATCGGTAGTCGAATTAGCCGTTGTTTCATAAAATTGTAAAATAATGGTATAATAGTATAAGTGAATATGAATGTGAATAAGTTGATTTAGATGAATTATACGATTTTTTAAAAGTGAAAACTAAAGGTGTATTAAAGGATTTATATAGTTTTGAGATACTGAATTTTATCGTATTTTATCTTGAAATAACGATTAATTAACTATTGCTTGGCATTAATTAATTTTAATTAATTGTTTTGCGATTCGAAGTTTATTAATTAATTAATTAGGAGGCCTGTTAAAATTAATGAATTAATAATTATTTAATCTCGGCATTAATTAATGTTAGTATACTAATCAGGGTTAGGAAAAAAAGTAATACTAAATTAAATTAATACTAATTAATCCATACTAATAAAAATTAATACCCCGCTTTTAGTATTTTTTTTAGTATTTTAAAAAGCCACCCGATTAATTTAATTTTAACTTAGTATAAGATTCGAAAAATTAATTTAGTATACTAAATTAATTTTTCTTTAGTATTAATTTAATTTTAGTATGGCTCTCCCAAATTTAATTAATTTTAATTTAGTATAAGATCTCAAAAATTAATTTAGTATATACTAATTTAAATTTTTTTAGAAACATAATATTCATTTTTATAAATCAATACCAAAGCCAATCGTCTCATTACGGTGAATATTATATATATTACAAGTAGTACTATACGCTTGACTTATTACTTAAGTCTAAATAAATATTAAGAAAAGTTGAAGTAAGGTATTAGAAAGTAAAAATTAATTTAATTTATACTAATTAATTCATACTAATGAAAATTAATGCCCCATTTTTTAGTATTTTTTTAGTATTTTAGCAGGCCACCCAGTTAATTTAATTTTAATTTAGTATGAGATTTCAAAAATTAATTTAGTATACTAAATTAATTTCTTTTAGTATTAATTTAATCTAGTATGAGCAAAAATTACCATTAGTATGAAATTAAATTTTTATTAATTCTTTTCCCAACCCTGATATTAATTAATATACTAATTAATTTTTTTCCAACCCCAGTTAAATCGCATAGCTCGTAATAAGGCCGCTGCCTTTATGACCGAGTATCGCCGTTAGGCCGCTGATTTTACTCGGGAGGCTGCTGCTCTCCGTCTCTAGGTTTTTTGCTTTTAAAACTTAACGATTAACACCGTGCCTTCGCCCGTACTGCGGCGCCGTAGCGCCGGCCTGACGACTCCTTGGTCGAGAAGGCTGTCCGCCTTTAAGAGGAGTAGGTTGTTGTTGGCCGTGCTTTGGTAGCGTCCGTCGATTGCTTAAGTCGGTATGCCTCTACTTTTAACTCTTATTTCGGCCATATTACTAACGCTTTAGTTGCCCGCTGCGAAAAAGCTACGGCCGAATAAATTTATATACTTTAATTATAATTATATCGTAAAAACTACGTTAATTCGTTTTAACGATAGTATCGTTATATCGGTAAAGTTAATTAAAATTTAAAATTTTGAATTAATAAAAATTAAATTAATAATACTATATAAGAAAAGTTAAATATAAAATAGATATATAAATATTTACTTTTACTCGTTTTATAACGTCGGCGTAAAAATACCGTATATATACCGCGAAACGTCTTTACTTTTTATTTATTAAATCCGTCGTAAAATACGGATGCGGTATTAATATAAAATAAACTTAATATTTAAAGTCGTTATAAACGGCTATAACTCTACGCCGCTACCCCTCTTCAAACTCGAAACGGTAATACTACCGGTCGATATTTTTATTCGTCGCCGTACGGTGGATTTTTATAAAAATAATAAAAACACTATATAGTTTAAATATTTTCAATAATTATAAAGTTTTTTTTTTTTAAAAAAAAGAAATCGCAGCTCCCGAGCCCCGATATTAAGATAATATAGCCCTCGGCGACTTTAATATACATTACTTTTTATAGGATATTTATAACCGTACTTTACTTTACGTCGACTCTTTTATTTATTATACTACTTTATTTTAGTTTTTATTAATAATATTACGAAGATTAATACTTTAACAAAGGTAGACTATTAAGATTTAACTATCGATTTTTGTTAATACTTTAACGCATACGCGTAAAGTTTGTTAACGTTAAAGATTAATTAAGATTAGATTATAATTTAATAAACTTTTAATTATATCTTTACCGATTAAACTTAACCCCTTTACCGGGATAAAATCAAAAGAAACTCGATATAGATATACTTAAAACTTAAACGCGGACACGCCCCGACTACGCCGTAACGTCGCTTTTAACCAGGGTTAAGAAAAAAAGTAATACTAAATTAAATTAATACTAATTAATCCATACTAATGGAAATTAATGCCTCACTTTTTAGTATGAATGTTTTTATTAGTATTTTCCCAACCCTGATAAATCGCAATAAATACTAATGAAAATAAACTTTTCACTCTAGCTCTCGTGGCTGCCAGTATATGAAGGTATCAGAAAAACAGTAATCTTGTTTGTCCTGTGGAAACTTGTACGCATCAAACGCATTATGCACGGCACGGAGCGGCTCGAGAGCGATCAAAGACCTGCTATCCGTAGAGAACTGTGGTAGTCTAGAGTAGTATGGTAAGATACAGCACAGAGCAGTAGAAAAGCAAGAATGAATGGATAGTCATGCCAACATACCCTTCGCAGGTGCTATATCCGGTCCCGACAAGCATGGCGGGCGAAACCTCAGACAGGATATCTAAGTAGTCACGTAGTGGGAAGTGGATAGCAAAAACCAAAGATGCGTCGGTAACCATCTGTAAGCCGACGGGTGCCTCGACAATGGTGTGACCAAGACTCTGTATGTAGTCCTTGTCTGCATCGGTGTACATGGGCTCCTGAAAGAAGCAAGGAATAGGGGTACCTCCCTGGCCTATTTGATGATGTTAGTTTAGAAAGCACTAGGTGCTTGCGGAAATTCCGTGGCATGGAATGCAGGTTCGTGAGCTTACAGAGCTGATCAACCATGACTAGAAATGCAGCTGTCTGGAGATGGGCACGGCGAATAGCCTCACCTCCATCTAGTGGGCCACCAAAAGAGCCAGCACCAAGACAGATGGCCTGTGTGACAGTGACATGACCTGAAATATGGTCAGAGACCAGCGTCTTGAGCTGCTGGTAAGATGACTGTTCACGCCACCACGTAGTGATTCGTGCATGGTCGGCCTGTATGTGCGATAGAGCCGCCGAGCTAGAGACTATATCGCCGCTTTCACCACCTCGTTTTAGCGGAGCCTTGCAGGCTAGAGGCACTGCAGCGGTGCTGCCTGATGTCGTGGTGTGGAAAGTAAAGGGATCGGGTGCTTTCCGGCGACTACCTCTTTTCTTCTTCGAGGTCACAAAGACCCAAGGGGCGTCCTCATTTCTGGCAGGGCTACCATCCGGCAAGCCGGGCATTATTGACGGATATTGAATGGGTACCGTTTGCTGTTATTTGATACTCACTTAGCAAGCGTTGAAATCAAGACTGTGGGCATGGCCGCAAGAAAGCCAGTGTTGCAACAAAATCCAGACCATATTACATAATCACAATACAGATTCTGTCAAAATCCGATGACTTATATTTAGATACGGCTACATATTCATACACAGTGTGCAAGTAATAGTGCTTGCTGAAGTACTTTGGCACCAGTGAGAGGTACATGGCTGGCGGGGGGGGGGGGGGTGAGACCCACATACACTAGCACTCTCCCGCCCGAGTCCCCACATGGGCTCGTCGTGGGCGCTTAAATCTGGAGACTCGGATATGACTGGGACAGTGGTGTTCAGTTCTTCATGGGCACATTTGGTATTACTGCGAGAGGCCGGCTTGGTCTAAGTTGATGACGGGAAAGACTGGGAAGTAGGAATAGCTAGTATCTGTGTGTTATGCTCACTGTCGAGCGAGCCTAGAGTGCGTGTTCCATATCCTGTGTGGTTTAGGAGTTAAATGTGAGAATTGTGAGATAACAAGAAGATGGTAAGGCTCATCAGCTAAAAGTAATGTTTAGTACAGTACCACCTGAGCTATAATACCGCCTCTACTGGCTATTCACTAGTCTCTGGTCACGACCAACATATATGCCCCCCTTCTTCCCCCTCCCTTTCCCAAACAAAACCACTTCGTTCATCTCTTCAAGCTTCACTTGATTCTTATTAAGCAACACGGATGAAACAATTTAAAACCTGCCGTTACAATTCTTTCCCGGTATGTCCAATATAAAAAACTTTACAAAGGCCATTAAGAAACCATCTCCATTCTTGCGATTTCATGTTCGTACTTCGATTATGGCTAGCCCCACTGTGTCTCTGGTTGGACCTAAGTGATAGATCGCCTTCGTGCTCAACCATTGGCTCCATTGGCAGACCCCAAGCCGCTCGTCGACATATCCCTGTGATGGTCTGTGGGCGACTCGCCCTCCTCTGCGCGCCTCTGCAGCTGCCATTGGCTGGCCGTGTGACGACAGACAGGGGGTGCTGCGTTGACGAGCGCCATGGCTTGTCTTCTTGTCGCTCTGAGTGGCAGGTATCTTAGCTCTTCAAAACCGCTGCAATAGATTGCTCGTCTCTTATGCTCCTCCACCTCTCCATAATGTGATGTCGGCGGTTGGATGCTCGGCATGTGGAGATTTGTAACTTGCACTCTGTATTACTCCGTAAATGTGGTGGCCACGCAGGTCGCACGTAGCTGGCGCTGTATGTCTTTCTTGCACGGTACGATAATGTGACTGTACTGTTTTATTACATTATATTAAAAGCCTGTTGTGTCGTGATCCTTCTCACTCGATCTTCTTCTCCTCTTGCTTTCTTCCTCTGGTTTCCTCTTGTGTTTCCGTTCTTTAAAAATTGGATTTCCCTGACCATCTTCTGTGCACATTGCTTACCTCGCCATCATACTCCCTCTCGCTCGAGATCATTTACACTACCTCGCTCTATCTGCACATCTTCTGTCATTGTGCATACACGCCCGACACTGTCCAACGCTCCCGCATCCTTCCTACTCATAGCTGACGTTGTATGTGTGTTCAATTTTTATCTCTAGCCCGCTAGCACTACATCTCTTCTTCGATACTCGATACATACAAAGCCCGCTGCGCTCTTACATATATCATCAATTCCAACTCCGTTTCTAAGAGTTTCGATTCCATCTTCAGAAGCCAGCAATAAAAAAAAAAAAAACTCCAAATCGCATTCTGGCACATTTAGCCCATAAACCCTCCTTATCAACCGTAAAGCCAAAAAACAAACAGATAATGCTTGCCTCCATTCTCTTTGCCGCCGTCAGCGCCACCGTGGCCTCTGCGCACACCGTCATGGTCTATCCCGGATGGAGAGGCGATAACCTAATCACCAACGAAACATTTCCCTACGGCATGCAGTGGATGTTTCCTTGTAAGTCAAGTCACGCATATACTGAAAACAAATTTACTCAAAGTACCGGATTTTCTAATAAAATTTTCTTTTTAGGCGGCGGCATGAAGACCACTACCAACCGTACCTATTGGCCCGTGTCCGGTGGTGCTATTTCTTTTCAGCCGGGCTGGTTCCAGGGCCATGCTTCTGCCCAGATATTTATCAACCTCGGCTTCGGCACCGATGGCCCTGACGGTGGCCCCCCGAACATGTCCAACCCTATGGTTCCTCAGTTTGGCATCATTGGCCCCTCCAAGAACCCCTACCCAGGTACCATCTGCCTGCCCCAAGTGCCACTTCCAGTCAATGCCAGCGTCAAGGCCGGCGACAATGCCACCATCCAGGTTGTCGAGCTAGCTCTTCACGGCGCCTCCCTCTACTCTGTATGTGCCTCTTTCTCCTACTTGGAGTCCCATCCCTCACAAATACACCGATATTTGCTGACACCCCCTACTAGTGCGTCGATATTACTTTTGTAGAAGACAACGACCCTCGTCTAGCCGTAGTCAACGAGACAAACTGCTTCAATAGCACCGACATTGGCTTTTCTGAGGTCTACACCATCACCACAAAGGCCCCGGGAAGTAACACCACCAGCACATCTGGCGCTGCACCTTCGTTCTTCTTCCGCAGACAAGCAGTCTCGTCTGGCTTGTTGCAGTATGGAGGCTGGCTACCTCTTGCCGTGGTCATTGTCTGGATGGCGCTTTAAAACACCACTCTTTGGGGCCCTTGCGACTTCATCTCTTTATGTTTATTCAGTTTGGCTTCATCCGTGCATGATTTTTCCATACCCGGCCAGTTAGAACGGTAGTTCTTGAGCCACGGCGTTCTGATTATTGTTACTTGTTTTCAGTCCTCTTTTATTTCTTTTATTTCTGTATTCAAACTTATTTGGATTTTGGCTTCTGGCGTCTGGGGATGATGTACTGCTTGGAATTTTATTGATGCCGTGTGCTTCTCCTTATTTCTTTTATTTCTATATCTACGGTGTTTTAATGTAGAATATGGTCCTTGCACTACAAATGACTGCTTTGTAAGGCAATGCGAATACCTTCTGAAAAGTGCTACTATGAGCATGCAATGGTTAAGAACGCTACATAACACGGGCTTAATAATCGGCAGTGAACCCCACACAAGCTGTGAAACCCGCCCTCTGTATTCCTTGAATTACACACCAAGCAGATTTAGGACCTTGTTGCCAACCGACCGGATCCGGTCCTCTCCGCTTCTGCTAACCGTCGAACGGATCCAGGTACTGGCATTCGCTGCCCGCACCTGCTGCGCATAGTCGCCCTCGCCCGGGATGCTAGCAAGATTTCCCAAAGCAATAAGTGAACGAAATATCACTTCACCATCGCCGGATTCTGTGATTGTCACCGCTAAGAGCTTCACCAGCTTTACTAGATACTCCTTTCCAAACGAGTTCTGCCCACTAGCCTCCTGCTCCCGGAGAGCAAAGGATGTAATATTGCTTGCCGCGGACGTCCATGCTACCAGTAGGTTTCGGTTTTGCTTTCCGGCAAATTCGAGTATCGCTCCTAGAAAGTCAACAACTAGGCCAGCCTGGTTAGCCACGAGCGTTTGACCTGCAGTGGAGATAAATAGGTTTGCTATCAGACGAAGGACCATCATGGCATTGTTCTCCACCGACTTGGAATCCTCGGCGATGCCCGTGGAGCTGTTCTTGGGGTAGTCAAGAATGCTGGGGATGAGGGTTTTCAGGAGATCTTTCCCTTGAACATCTGCAAACTTAGCTGCCGAAACCGACGGCGCCATGCACCGCAATAAGTCAAGGCCTGGAAGTCGATCCTTGTACGGCCACGATGTGGCTAGCTTTACGACTGCCGCGAATGAAGCCATGTCCAAAGCTATCGACTGGGCAGGCACAGCTGGGACCATGGCAGGAACAGTCGTGGGAATAGAAGGCAGATCCTTGGCTAGTGTCTGTGTTACAGAATAGAGTTGTGCTACCAGTCCTGGGCTGAGAGAGAGTTCCTGCGGGAGCTTGCTGTTGACAGTCTTTATGCGATTGATAACAGCTAATAGTGTCAGTTAGCACAATAAGGCAAAGTTAATATTGTAATGGGAATCTTTAGCTTACGCTGAAAGTTGCTCTGAACTAGAGTAACAAAAACAGCATGCGGCCCGATTGGAGTGTGCGAGACCTTCTCGTTATCAGTTGAAGATTGAGGAGCCATTCCAAGAGTCTGGTTTGCACCAAGCCCAAATCCGGTTGTCTCCTCTGTCTCTTGTCCTGCTGAGTCAACGACAGCGCCTACATGCGACCATTGCTGCTGGCCTAGTCTTGTTAGAAGAAAAGGAAGGAAAAAAGAGAAATATAGGTAGAAATAAACGGAAACAATTTGAAAAGGAAAATACTGGCGCGTACCTGCAGACCACTGGTAAACATTGATGCTTCCATCACCGGAGTTAATCATCACAGTTTGCCCATCTTTCGTGCCAGCCTTTGTCTCAAGGAACTCAGGTCCCGGAAGAGTGCTGGCGTTGACATCGCCAACTTGCTGCTGGGGAATGGCAGATTTCTGAACAGCAACGGAGAATAGCTTCATCGTCTCTTCAGAGGCTGCCCGATCTTTGTTTCTCGAAAACACACGAGCCACATTGTCACTGGCTCCCGTTGCAAAGTCGCCTGTCTTTTGGCATACTGAAACCGACCAAATGGATAGAGCGGGGTGAGTGATAGTCTGGATACATGATGTGCCCTTCCAAATGCGCACGGTACGATCCTCGCTGGAGCTCACTAGCTCTCCCGTTGCAAGGGAGTCCAGGGCATAAATGAAGCTGTCGTGGCCATGCAGAACGCCAACCTCCGAACCATTGAACTGCCATAGGCGGATCATAAAGTCGTTGCCGGCACTTGCAATCTGTGCGCCACTTGAATGCTTCCGTACGCGGCAGAGAGCACGAACGACGTCTGGTGTGCGGATAAAGACACCTGGCTGCAGCTCACCCTCTTTCTCCCTCATGTTCTCCAGGCTGTAACCGCGAATGACGTGGTCCGCAGAGCCTGTGAGGATAATGGTGTTACTGTATGCAAGCACATCCCAGATCGCCCTATGCTTGTCATTGGCGTCCGGGCCAATAAGCTCCAGCTCAACCTCCCAGGTGTTCGTGTTCCAAACCTTGACGCGCCCATCCCAGTCGCCAGAGACAATGAAATTGCCATTGGGCGACACGCTGAGAGTTGAAACGTTACTCTTGTGGCCAGTCAGTAGACGCACACGATCCTGGGAGACGTCCCCGTCGGGTTTGCGGACATCAATGGTGTGATCGTAGCTGCCCGCTAGCACGAGACCGTTGGGATATTGGGGACGATCTTCAGAAGGTGGGACAAAGGCAATCGAGTTGATCGGCTGCGAAGCCTGGAGAACAAGATTGCTGGAAAACGACGGCGGCAGCGACGACGTTTCATGCCAGGCCTGCAAAGTGCAATCGCGCGAGGCCGTGAAGATGCTGCCGGGTATTGGGTAGCAGACGGCACGGACCTAATTAGAGAGAGTAAAAGTGTGAGCAAGGATATGAATATGGCTGGGTTTTGTTTGGAGCACTGCGTGTAGCTGTACCTGTAGCCACGGCCGCCATGATCATACTTACATCTTTCTCATGCCCTGCCAGACTGGCCGAGAGCACGAAGTCGTTGGTGTTGCTGTCCTCGGACATGTTGGTGGTTGTGCAGCAGAGCAGCAATAATGTCCGGAGTAGATGTGGCAGTGAGCAAGCCGAGAGCTTGAGTTTAGTTTGATATTGGTGCTCCTCAGTAAGTGAGCGACAAGCTGTAATCAGACGTCTAAGGATGTGGAAGCTGATTCAGGAAAGATAGCTCACAAGGCGGCTGTCGGTGTTGACGTTGTCCCTCGTGTTGTTTATCTGTCGTCTGGTGGCTTATGTAAATCATTGGAGGGGCGCCGGAAGCTCGCCCCAGACTAGCAAACAGCTCTTTCCGTATTTAGACATTACGTGGGTCTACCCGGACATCATCTTCTCCTCCAGGCCCATCTAGTACTTTCTGCGCCGATCCACTGTTCTACTTTGGTCTATTGGTCAGTTTTGCGCAACCTCAGGCCTACCTCGTAGTCTAAGCTCCAGGGGTACAAGGCCAGACTTCCATATTCAAGTGTTAAGTACTAAAATGAATAGTAAGATAAAAAAAAGGAGGAAGGAGCGACCCATCGTACCTCCTTACCATTACCCCTCGATCTGTAACAAACGACGCTCAAACCATCACCAACCTCCCCAGTCCTCACTGCAGCCGCGCCTTTACTATCCTCCGAGCCTCCTATTCGCCCCTTACCTTGACAACACACTAGGTCACCCTATGAGCCTGTCTTCGAAACCATAAATCTCTACTTTGACCGCCCAACTCCCATTGGTCCTTTCCTTTTTCTCACCTCCGTTCCTCTTCCCATCCTCCTAGATTTGCTTGCTTTGCCTCGCTTACTTCTCGCTTTTATCACGACTACATCTCTCCGAGTGAACCCTTCCTCACAACGCTCCTTATCACTCCAACACCTTTACTCGCAAACACTGCAGATATTTGCACAGCCCTACGACCGGCGCTATAGCCAGATCCGCCTCGCTCATCGTTCTCCTATTGGTCTTCAGCCCGGGGTTTCGATCACAACACGGGCCGCATATTATTTCGACGACCCTCTCCTCGATACTTGTGTGCCACCCAGCTGTCCGCTTCTACCTTTACACACTCATTTTTCAGTTCCCATCTGTATCTGTGCCTTTCGCAATGGCAGCCAACGTGCCAGAACCCCGCCAATACGTGCCACTCACATGCCACGGCCACTCACGCCCTGTGCCCCATATCGGTTTCTCATCCCTAACCAAAGACGACAACTACTACATGATCTCCGCCTGTAAAGGTCTGCACCTACCTCAGTTACTGCTGTCCTATAATAAACCGGCTCTATATTCCCTGGTCAACCCGCTGACTGATCGCTAGATGGAAATCCAATGCTTCGAGATGGCAAGACTGGCGACTGGTATGGCATCCCCTTCATCTTGTGCTAAAATTTGTCCTTTCCTATGCCTCTGTGCTCTCCGTGCCTTCTGTGCTCTAACAACGACCAGGATAGGTACATTCATTGGCCACAAGGGTGCTGTCTGGCAGGCAAAGCTTAGCCATGACGCCTCGACCGCCGCTACTGCTTCAGCAGACTTCACAGCGTTAGTCTTGAATCTTTATCTAGTTGTACTTGCCCGCCTTTATACATGTTGACAATAAGCAGGAAAATCTGGGACACCCACACCGGAGAACTTCTTTACACGCTTCAACACAATCACATTGTCCGTGCCATTGCTTACCCACGATACGACTCAGATGTCGTTGCCACTGGCGGCTACGAAAAGAAGCTGCGAATCTTCCATCTTCCCGAAGGAAAGCCTCACTCAAACTCACCTTCAAACGCCCCGATAGAGTCAATTACATTAGATGCTTCATCTGGCTTCGAGATTGGCGAGGGTGTTCACAAAGACTCCATCAAGTTTATTGTTTGGGCCACCTCCGGTACCGTTATTCTTACTTCGTCCGGAAGCACTCTCCGGTGGTTTGACACTTCGTCGCGCACATGCATCAAAGAGGAGGTTCTGGACGGCGAGATCAAGTCATGCGAAATTGTCGAATCATCACCAGGTTACAGCGACTCTAAAGACATTGGCAGTGGAAAACCCGTGCTTGCAGTGGCAGCCGGCAAAACCGTATACTTTTGGGGCGGCGATGCATTCGACGACCCAATCAAGAACTTCAAACTCTCGCACGGAGTTGCTAGCGTTGGTCTCGATCTCAAGGGACGTAAGTTTGCCGTTGGTGAGGAGCCCGGCACTTGGGTTCGTGTGTACTCCTGGGACAACGGAAATGAAATTGGTACGTCTACATGCCTAATTTGCGGCGCTAACCTTGATTTTCTTTTGCTACATCAACTAACATGCGCTTTCCACCTCGCACAGATGTTCTCAAAGGCCACCACGGACCTGTCTGGTCTATTGCATTTTCACCTGATGGCCGCTTGTATGCCACTGGCTCCGAGGACGGTACCATTAAGATGTGGAAGAACTGCGACGGCTTTTACGGCCTTTGGAAGGGTGCGTCAGGTGCATCCCTTGACCGGCCGGCGGAGTAGCAGCCCGATCCATCCAGAGAAGTCCTGGCGGTGCAAGCCTAGACTGGTATTGGTCATGGCACATGTCATACCGAAACCGACTGAGAGTTGGAACACATCGTCATACGACACCGCTGGTGTACTGCAGACGAGCCACAGTATGCAGCTCGAGTCGCTCAACAATACACGAGGCAGCACATGCCTGCTTCATGCTGCAGACTCTTCTGTGTCTATATTTATGCCTCCACCTGATAGAAACTACGGGACAAGTCTCCCGTACGCTAATCTCCCCATGCAGTGCTCTGGTACTTGCCACCCAAGACAAGCCACCTAGAAACGACCAAATCCCAGATCAAACACCACGCTGTACGACCTTCATTGCAGTATTGCCAGCACAGTTCCCTGACGTGCATTGACACACTGGTATTCATTCCCGTACACAGTACCATATCACATCGTTTTCAGGGTCCGCTGTGGCCAATGCATCGTCAATGCTTCAACATACTCGTCGCATGGACTACGCAGCATCTGCCTACGCCATACTCTTACCTGCACGTCCTTTTCAGTCGTCTAGCAGGAACCGGGTTTCTACCACGTAGAAATCGATCGACAATTGTTTCCAATAAAACTTCAATTCTAAATGTTTAGGCCCCTCTATTGCTTCACCTTACAAGTTCAGGCTGTTTGTCCCCCTATGGCCTCTGTAATAAATATCCTTTGTTTTACATGGCTAGCCACCGCCATTACGGCCCTGACGTGTTTTACAAGTTGCGAAAGGCCTACAATTTGCACACATTATGCTCAGAACTCTTGTTCTTGTGGCTTCCATAGACGTGCAATATTTTGTGATGTTTACTGCGCATATAAAAGATAAGGTTGGATTTATAGCTAGAGATATAGAATAATGATGGGGGAAAAATTGCTTTCCCGCCCGCTTATAAAAACCAACATCCATTCCCGAACGTCGTGGGAGAAGGAGGCCGCTTCGTTGTCGCTGTAGGCATCAAATCACTCTCATTTTGTGACAGGGCTAATTTCGTAGCCAATCAGCACTTCTGTATTGGTGCCCTCCCAGCCTCGTGTGCCCGCTGTTGAAATCATGAATCTGGATGTTTGATCGATGTACAGATGGGAGATCACACCAGCTCGGGGTGGACCAGGGATAATCAAGAACGGAATATGCGAGTGCCGCACTGCCGAAGTATCATGAAGATCGTAAAGACGAAGAATATCGTGCGAAGCACTATCGCAAATTGTTAGTATAACCGAGGGAAGAAGAGGGGGTGTGAGGAAGGGAAGAGGGTGAAAAAAGCACGTACCAAACTAAATGGCGGCCGTTCACCATGGCCCGTACAGCACTGACTGGTCCACTTCCAGCTGGGAAACGGAGTGCTCGCTCAGGCTGCCACCCGACCTTTGACTTATGGATATCAAACTCTTCTACGATGCCGTTTCGCCGACCTGCATAGATACGATTGCCATCCGGGCTCCAGCAAGCTCCCATGCACCAAGGCGGCACACCTACTCGGTTCTCGATTCGAGCTACTGGCAGACTCTGGCGGCGGTCCCATACACGGATTGTGCCATCGATGCTGGCGGAAAAAAAACTATTCTCCGACACCTGCGATGGGTCGTACTGAGCAGGTCCAGCCTGTGATGAGTATACCATGGATGCGGGAGGTCGTGCCTCGGCCTCTTGAGGCCCAGCCGTGGTGGCCGACGGGGAATGCTGCCTGTCCGTTTCGAGCAGTTGTGTCTCTGCTAGCTTTTGAAGCTCTTCGTCTTGCTGGTCCTGCTCCTGCCGTTTCTGCGCTAGTGTATCTTGGCTCTTGTCCGGACCGGAATCTCCGATTTTAGCGACAATGTCTACTCTGGGTGGGGACTCTCCGTGCTCTCCTGCCATAGTTGTATTATCCGCCGCCATGTCGCATGGCAAAGGTGCCCCATCGAGAGTAACTGTCGGTGCAAAGACATCATTTGTTGTGTCGCCAGTGTCAAGTGCCATGTCATCGTCATGCGAAAATCCTGGAACTCCATCGCCCATAGCACCAGAGCTGGGTGCGATGCCGATGTCGTCATCTCCGAACGGATTGGCCCCCATGGCGTCGCTACCACCAAAGAGAGATCCACCAGGGCTCCCAAACAGCGACTCGTTGTCGGGAATGGGATCTTCACCATTCATTATGGCAGACGCAGCACCTCCCATGACATCATTGCTGCCGATGGCGTTGGAATTACCACCGGCCCCATTCATGCTTACACCATTAGTTAATGGCTTTGAGTTGGAGCTTGTGAATGTGCTATCGTTGTCTTTAGGAGGGGGTTCAAGATCCATGCTCTGTGTAGGAATGGGTGCTCCGCTAGCAGGGCGCATTTCTATGACTGAAATCTGACCACCACTTCCATCAAACTGGCGCCGCACCTGGCCAGTGTTGAGGTCCCAGTCGAGGATTTTCTTGTCCCAGCTGCCGCTCAGCACGCTTTTCTCGTCTGGGGAGAGCTGCAAGACACTGACAGCGTTGGTA
Source organism: Ophiostoma ulmi (assembly GCA_029298715.1). NCBI lineage: Eukaryota > Fungi > Ascomycota > Sordariomycetes > Ophiostomatales > Ophiostomataceae > Ophiostoma > Ophiostoma ulmi. The sequence continues at coordinate 896,333 of JANSLN010000005.1, read as the reverse complement.
TGCTGCTGCAAGCAAGTAATTCTTTTGCCTTCGTCGTGCCGTACGCTTTGAAGGTTAATGCCTCCGCCCTCTGTGCCGGCAAGAATCCACAGAGCGCGCGAGTGGACAGCAAGCGAGTAGACTGGGGAAAGTAGATGTTCCTCGGTGCCTCGGACGGAGGAAGAAGGTGGCTCCTCGTTCTCCCAGTATGACATTAGAATGCCTGCCTTGATGACACTATCAACAAAGGGATGACGTTGCGCGACAGTTAGCAGCTGCTTTCCGTTAATAGTTCCAGGGCCATCATATTTCCGGATGTAGCCGTCAGAGCCTCCCGTCATCCAGTACCGCAAGTCGGGTGTGACTGCTAAAGCATTTATGCTCGTAGCTTGTGGGGCCGCCATGGTAGGAACAATATCATATACTTTTGCGGCTAGTGCTTCGGGACGAGCCCGAAAGCTGAATTGTGATGTTGGCAGTGGTGTAGATCTAGACGTAGCGGAGGCAACTGCAGCCATTGTGTCTGCCGATTCCATTGCTGCCCCGTCGGCTGCGGCGCTGCTACTCCGGTCCTTTCCACTGTCAGTGCCGGCCCCGTGTCGTTGGGCCGAGTCTTGCTCCTGGTCGGCATCATCGTCATCCTCGCCATCGTCGTCGTCCTCTTCGGGTTCTGGCTCGGGTTCCGGGTCTGGCTCGTGGTCTGGCTCATCAACGTCATCCATCACCTCATCCTGGTCATTATCAGAAAAGGCATTGGAGTCTATAACAGCAAAGGAGCACAAGAGTGTCAGCCATTGGTCACTCGACTAGTGAGGGGTATAAGTCGAGTTGAGCTATCTCGTGGCCTGGCAAAATTTACCTCTGTCATCTTCGTCCATGGTCAGTGAGCTTGCGTTGGCTCACTTCCGACCACAACGCACACTTGAAATCGGGTATGGGCAAGGCAGCGCACGCTGAGGACCACAGTAATTTTTACTTGTAGCTATGGATAGCACAGCTTAGGAGCATGCTGTAGATAGTTGTTTCGTAGGGGGCCGGGGTGCTTGGTGCTTGGTGCTCGGTCTGTGATTCCCAGTTGGTTGGGACAACTGATGTGTGAGTTAATCGGTCTAGTAGAGGTAAATATGGTGACGATGCGCCTCGAGTGCAATATGGTTGGTGGACGCGGGAAGCTTGTCGCGTTTGGAGGTGCGACTAGTGGCACGTTATGGGTCATGTGATGTGTTATCGCGCCGACAGACTACGCATCGCTGTAGCTTCTGTAATCACCTTAATTAGTATTTGTTTGATCTGCTTTCATTATTTGTTTTAATCTGCTGTTTGTTGTTTGCTATGTCTTGTTCTCTACACTTTGCTCAACCCTCATTTTTTACCTTCAAAACAACATTTATATTAGTACTGTGCTGCTCTTCATATTTTGGTAGTCTATGTAGTTTGCATCATAAAATATGAATACTATATACAGCATCGAATCATCGGCACTCGTGATAACTTGCAGAGCTTCTGATCACCCCCTTACGGCATTCGACAACGGCGATGCAAAAGCAAAATCCACACTATATGCTAATTACACTCAAAATAGTCCACAAGTAGTCCAAATACAAGCCGAGTCGGTATCGCTTCTTAAAAAGCCAAACGCACGTGAAGAAGGCTACAGGGAAGTACAAACTAATGCAACAAATCGGATTGGATGCCAAGGCCAGGACCGTGAGTTCATATCCGCCATGTTTACGTATATATTCCCCAGATTGCCTCCCGCTCCCTGCACATGTATCTGGACTCATACCTACGTTTGTCCCTTCTAATACCCCCAAAAGAACTTTCGGCCTGTCTGGGGAAACTCACAACGCGGCACATTTAAGCAGCCCACAGCGCGGCTCGTGATGCGACTATGGTTGCTGTCTAGTTTGTCACACAGAGCGTTTTGTTTGAAAGCCCCCAAATACATAGCAATACTCATAATGATAGACTCCGTATGTTTACCCTGTTTGAATCAGGGCCAGCTGTGGAAGATTCTCGACGCCATAATAATCGTCATGCCAAGACGGGCCCGTTTGGGACACCCCTGGTCGAATACCACCACGACGATAATGCGTATTACTCCATATGCCAACGAGTAGTAACAGCAATAGTAATATTACGGAATGTTTCTTTCCATATCTTTATGGCATCACCCAAAAATGCAAGTCGACAAAGTCCGCCGCCACGCGTTGACCACAAGAAGGCACGAGCAGCACAAAGCAGGCGTCGAGCACAAATCTGGACCAAACAAGAAGGTGCGATAAGATGCATTGTATATATGTATTCCACAAGACGTCATATCCGTGAATGCTACAGCGGTGTCTTGCCACGAGTTGTTCAGAGGCCAGGCCAAGTCGGGCTTGCTGTCGGCGTCTGACCATGCTGACTGCTGTAGACAAGACCTGTCTTGTTGAAATCCTGTTCTCTGACACACTGATGTTGAGAACGCAACGTCTGACTCAAGGCATACATAGTTCCTTGTTTGAGAGACACCGAGAGAAACAGTTAAGCAGCAGGATCATAATTGAGGATCGAGAGGATGAGCCGAAGGAGTGAAGCGAAATCGTCAATCCTCTGGAACTGAGCCACCAAATGATCGGCCCTAGAAGTAGATAGGTTACTATTTATGTCAAGTATTAGATACGCTCTAGTGCAGCGTAGAATGCGTTCATCCTCGGTAGTCTATACATAGACAAATACCCAGTCAGTTAATCAAAGTTTGGTCTTTCCACGCATACTACGTGAGATTTATGCTGTGCATCTCACCATCCTACCGGACATATGCGCTATCATGCACTCACCAGTCATCGAGGCCCACTAGGACTCACTGAGCACTCGCACAGCCTCGAAGACGCATGCCGCCATGCTCGATTATATGCATTTACAGGAATACAACGTTAATTCGGGCGCTCACCGTTCCCTTCCTGTCTCTCATAGTCTTGACCGCAAGCAAAGCAGCAATGCGAGCAATGCAAAGCGATGCAGCCCCAACAAAAACATGTAGACGCGCCTTCCTATTCTGGACATCATGTCTTTGTTAGCCCGGCGAGTTCTTGAATTTGGCTTTGTTCCGTTTGTCAATGCCTCTAACGGGAAACTCGCAACGTCCACCGCCGTCTTCGTAATATATCATAGAACCAAGCACTATAGCCAATGTCTCTATGCAATCCTTTTCCGGAAGTCCCTTCTGCTGCCTCCGAATACTCATGAGATACCTATGCTGACATATCTTACCTTGCGTGCTTACATCCACACCGGCCCCCCTCTTCCTCTTCCTCTTCCTCTTCTCTCTCTCCCTGCCTCCGTACCTCCCTGCATCCCAGACTCCTTTGTAGAACAAGTGATACTCTTACCGATTGTGCCATTACACTCGCACTCGTCTAGATATGAGCTCATCCTCTGCTTCCTGCCCCTTTCTCTCAAACAGCTGGATATGCTGATACGCTAACGCAGGGAGGGAAAGACAAAAGAACCCGCTGCCCTGGAACTTGACGGAGTCATGGCTACTAGACTATCATCAATTCCCACACCTGCTCGTTTCTTCTCCACAGCGTGCGTGCGTCTGGTTTCACCTTTATTTGTGCACAAGAGTACGCCGCAACCTGCCCACCTGCCTCGTATTCAGCGCTATTTTAATGTATCTTCCTCTATTTTCATACTGTACAGGGGGCGGCCGCGCACGTTTTGCGCTCCTTCTTTCGTTGTTCTTCTTGTTTCCAGGCCGCGCCAATCTATTTCTGTGGCGTATAGTGTATGACCCACTACAGCCCCATACAACCAACCAATTCTGTAATTCTCTGCGGCCCCCTGAAAGGCGTACCCACCGGATGTGCTCCCACACATCCCTAGAATGTTTCTGCCTCAGGCATCAAAGGACGACAACGCCTCCAACGAGCCCCCTTTCTGACGACGTGTCCTCTACATAAGGGTGACCTTCGCCTCACTTCTCGGTTGCCATCATAGCATATTCGAGTCATCGAACTCTCCTGCTCATCTGACTACAGGCCCAGTATTACCTGGTGTAGGCAACAGCACTTAATCAATCATGGTCTGACAGCAGTCCTGGCACCCGAACTGCATTCTTCTACTCCATACACCTCCATCTCCATCTCCATCCCCATCCCCATACACATCGAGTGTCTTCACACAAGTTATTAAGAGTCGACATCGCTTGATCCGTGTTTGCCGTTTCAACAGCTTCTCACACTTCCTACATCACTCTCCTTCTATCACGCAATGGACTCCTCTTGGGACTCCATTATCCCAACTCCCTCGCCCGAGGTCAAGCGGGAGACCTCACCAATGGACTCGCTTCTTTCAGAACCCAGCAGTGTCTACACATTGTTCTCTGGATCTGCCATGGCACCATCGGCATCTTCAACACAACTCGATGCCGGCGCATCTTCCATGCCTCTTTTCCTTGCTGGCGGCGACAACATGTCTGCATTAACAAAACCAGCATCTTTCCAGCCAATGACACCGCTTCCTGAGGAGGCAACGTCGGAAGCAGACACTCCCGACCCGGAGTCATCCGAGATGGGTGACCAAGCCGACGAGTCATCGCCCGGCAAGAAGCCCACCAAGAAGCGGAAGTCATGGGGTCAGGTCCTACCAGAGCCGAAGACGAACCTGCCCCCCAGAAAACGTGCAAAAACGGAGGACGAGAAGGAGCAGCGCCGTGTTGAGCGCGTTCTTCGCAATCGCCGCGCTGCCCAGTCATCACGTGAGCGCAAGCGCCTCGAGGTCGAGGCCCTGGAGAAGCGGAACCAAGACCTGGAAGAAGAGCTGAAGAAGGCCCGGAGAGAAAACATGATGCTGTACCAGCAATTGGCGCACGCACAAGGCAACAATGTTGTGATCCCAAATGGCAATGCTCCCGTAACACTCTCCCAGGAGCTGTTCAGCGCTCAACCCTCTGCCACCCTCGACTCATTCTTGACATCGCAGAGCGCCGCCACCATCAACCCTGTCTCTCTTTCCCCTTCGCTCCATCCTGTGCCTGATACCAGCGACCTTATCGCGACTATTGATGGCCAAGAGAAGATCACGGAACAGGCCGCCGTCGCCAAGTCTGCGCCCGTGCAGACGGCTAAGACTCACCCCACCAAGTCAACAAGCGACGTCCTTGACAAGTCGTCAGAGTCGTATGCTGCCACCGGCGCTGGTGCTTCTGTAAAGTCTGACCCTGAACCCTCCCCCGACATGACACAACGTCCTGCTGCGACGCTGTGCCCCGACCTGCAGTGTCTGTCGGCGGAGGAATCTCAGGTGTGGACCAGCTCACAGAAGGCCATGCCGTTAGCACCAACTCTATACTCTCAGATGACGTTGCTCCTGACACTCTCTTCAGTGATGATTTCAGCGTGTTGCCGGCCAATGACCCAGATAGCTTTCTCCTTGAAAGCGGGTATCTCGATTCCCCCGAGTCCGGTAATTCTGACTTCAATTATCTGGTTGATAACGACACCGTCGGCCCGTTCACGGCCACGGAATTTGACATCAATGACTACTTCAACGCTGATGGACAGAACATGCCATCTGGCGGCGATGCCGACTTTGCCGACTCCAGCCTCCCCATCGCTGGTGCGGCCCGTAACCACACTTCGGCTCAAAATGCTTCGGAAGATCCTGACCTGCAACCCTATGCTGGCGCGTCCCTTGAAGGATGCGACGCTGCGGCTACTGCGGTCGGTGTGCTCTGAGAAGCTGCTTGATTCTGTGAGTGTTGGCGAACGGGTTCGTCCAGGGATGGTCCAGGCTGTGCAGTGGGCAGACGCCGGTATTGCCTCGGATGGTTCGTGGCAAAACTCTGCCACGCTTCCGTCGCAAGAAGTCTTGCTTACTTTATTGTGGGCTCTTCGTGTTGAAGAACGTCATCAATCAATTTCGGCCAAGACTAAGTCAATGCCCCCTGTGCCCACCAAATTGTCGCACAAGGGCCTGATGATGTCCAAGCTGAAGAGAAGTAGCGATGGTTTTTGTCTAGATGACAGGACTAGTTTGCCGACAGCAAGCAGAAGAAAACAGCGGCGTCTCGATTAAGGAGTTGCCTGGGGAATACTTTCCATTCTCGTGTTACTATATTTTTGTCCTTTTTGTACTTTTTTTCTTCTTCAGCGATTATGATATGTTTACCAGGCCAAGGGACGTTTGGAAGCCAAAGAGCTTGAAGTTTCCAGTGTTTTGTTAGGGAGGTGGCAGGAAATGGCGTTTAGAATGATGGCACGGCGATGCCCAAAATGACATTTCACATAACAAAAATAATATTGCTCTCTCGTAATGTGAATTAATACCACGGGTGATACGATATAAACTGATGTTAAGTCGTACAGTCGAAACCATTAGGTTTGAATAGAGGCAATCAAATAGAAGGCCAGACATATAATGAGCAGCAGCCATAAATAACAGACAAACGATTTTGATTACTAGATACAAAAAAGAGCCGAAAAGACACTGCTACCTATGGGATGCGTATGCAAGACAGAAGCTGGGTCATATAAGTATGGATATAGTATGCTGTAAAATGGTGAAGAGAGTGAGAGTGGACAAACTGAGATACATGGAAGCGAAGCAAAAGAATAAACAAGAATTAAATTCTACAAAGGAAAAGGACAACTGCATGAAAGCATATCTACGGGCTTGTGCTAAAGTAGTAGTTCTCCCAGAGATACTCGTAGTCCTCGACGATACCGCCGACAAAGTTTGGCAGGCGGGCACGCACGCCTCCGACGACGCCCTTCATGACGTGCTCGTAAAAGGCTCCCCGCATGGACCACCAGCCCATAGACCAGCCGCGGCGAGTCCATTCCTCACGCTCGAGGGTCGTGGTACGCAGGCTGTGGTCGCGCAGTTGGCGGGCTGCACACTCCATGGCCAGGCCAGCCAGCCAAGGCGTCCACGAAGAGCGACGCTTTTCACGCGTACGTGCGAGGGTAATGGCAAAGACCAGGGGGGCGAGAATGTGCAGGATCTCGGCGGCTTGGGCAGAGCCACGCAACTGGTTCAACAGCTTGGTTGCGGGCTTGATGTCGTCGGCCGTCAGCACGCGCGACAGAAGGTAGGACGAGATGTCGCCAGGCTGAGGTAGCGGGGGGAGGGACATGCCGGTGCGTGGCATCGACCAGCCCTTTGTGTGTGAAGATGAAGACGCAGGCAGGGAGGGTGAGGACTGGTGTTCAGTTGGTGGCGGCGATGGAGGCAGGTTGGCAGATGAGACGGGCTCGGCGGGTGTCCGGAGCGGTGAGGGCGGTGGTGATAGAGGTGGTTGGGGTGAGATGAGTGATGTGTTGGGCTTTGAGTCGTTGCCGTCGCTGGCAATGGCAGCTTCGGAAAGAAACACGGTAGGGTTCTGGTCCTCGGCTGCATTGTCGTTCTCTGCCTCGTATTCTTCCTTTTCGTTGTCCTCTTGCTCGTCGTCGTCGAGCTCAGGCAGTGGTTGCCGGACAGGCAGAACGGGGGTCACGAGTGTGCGGCCCCGGGTGATGCGGAGCAGCAGCAGCTGGCAGACGGCCTTGATGGCCTCAATTATCACGACGATGCGCCAGCGGATGCGCTCACCGCGACGCTTTGCAGCCATTTCGCACAGCATCTCGGTGTACCGTACAACTTGCAGGACAATGGCGACGCGTCTGTAAAAGGGACTTTTGTAGGTCCAGTAGCGGGTGTAGCGAGTGTGTTGCGAGGGAGGATGGGATGGGCCCAGGGGTGATTTATATTGATGGCTCTGCTTTGCAACATTAGGAGACGATGACGATGGTGACGGCGATGACGGCGAGTCGTTTATTGTTGCTGCCGCGCCGGTCGCTGACGGGGTACGCAGAAGGAGGAGGTCGTGGTAAAGCGAGAGCAGCTGCACGCCCGAGTGTATTGCCTCTGAGGCAATTTCTGCATCACGAAAGCGGCCGGGGATAATGTATGTAAGCGAGCGGAGGGTAGACTCGATCTGGGAGACCTGGCTGAGGTTCTTGGTGATGAAGTCATCGTAGGCAGAAAGCCATTTGGTAGGTGAACGGCGGCTGTCGGAGCCCAGAGGCCCGACCGGGATAGCACGGGCAGAGGCCATATCAGGGTAGCACACAGGAACACAATATGTGATTTTTGATCCGTAGCCGCATTTACGGGTGCTGACTGTGCTGGATTGACGACGGATTTGATGGGTTTGATGGATTTGGTTGATGCAGTGGTTGTAGATGGTGAATATAAAGCGTGGAAGGTATGCTCAGAGACGCGCTTGGTGAGGGATAGGGGCTGGCAACCAGTAACAAGCCACTATTGCCTCGGCACTGGCTGGAAGTGGAGAGGACACATGCATACCCACAATAGTCACTCAAGAAATAGTGGAGAATTGAAATCCTATTATCTATTCTATATTTATGGCCTTCTTCCTAACCTCCTCCTCCAAATTTTCGAGCTCTTCGTCGTTGAGCCAGTTTGAGGCCTCATAGCATTCAAGTGGTCTTATGCCCCAACTATTGCGAAGTTAAAGACTGGCGCCTGAATTTAACGGGCTTATCCCGTTTTCAATAAGCCAATTGAAGATTGAAATAATGCCATTTTTAACAGAACCCAGCATCCATCCATTGGCAGTCACAGAAAAAGCGCTCTAGGCTAATGTCACTGGTGATCAGACAGGTCACCTCGGAGCAAGACTACATAATCGTGTAGCGGCGTGCATCTTTATGAAAACTCTGCGTTTTTGATGTATGGCGTCTTCTCGAGCAGAAAGTAAACTGTTTCGACGGAACAATTTGCCATGGCATCTTATAGAATGGAGTTTTTGAACTCGCCATCACAGAACAGGAGAGTAGGCATGACTCTTTGTGCCATGTCTCTCTTCTCGGCAGTTCATTCGTCAGTGTAAATAGTGAGTGAGTTATCAGTGCATGACTACCCGATAGCACCCGTGCAGAGAGGAGAGCTATGTCCAAGCTACAGCCAGAGTTGAACCAGTAGACTCTATTTGTACAGCACCGGCACTTGTGGCATGTTTCATCGACGAACTGGCAAAGCTCTGGGAGATCATATTCAGATAGCCTTGCCAATGCAGATTCGACTTGCTTGTGCATGGTCTTTGCGAGGAGCATCGCAATACTGGGCCCATGCCCATCTCGAGCGCTACTATTCTTGCAGCGAAGCTCTTCTCCATGTGGACAATCACCGTTTCGAACGGCACAATGGGCTGGTGTCTAGCGGATCCAGTTCCTGCAGAAAAACACTGTGCCTGCTTGAAGTAGTAGCTGCACGGCGTCTCTATGGCATTTCCTAGCGGCCAGGTGTAGTGGTATCTCATCGTGCAGGTCTCTGGCGTTCAGATTCGGCCTTGGATGTACCGACAGAACTTTAGATCCAGCATCTGGCGTGCTGTTGGGGTGTATTTCCGGTGAATGACGAGCTTCAGATGATCCCCAGCTAAAATCCGCTCCGGCTTGGAGGAGGGTAATGCCGTGCCTGATCAAAACCTGAACTCCATTTGGTTTTGAACTGGCAAAGAATATGTGGTAATAGTGCAAAGCGACACCCTCATCTTTACAGCGCGAGTCTACCTGTGCCCCGTGCAGGACAAGAATATCGAACATTTCTGCGGCCTCATTGTCACAGCACCAAGCAGCCAAGCGCAGGGCCTTAGCGACTCGATGGCCTTTAAAGTCGTTTTTGACCTTGAGGCTTTTGATCAGCACGCGTGCAGCATCGCACTGGCCAGATCTGAGTGCAGCTATTAACACAGTATCTCCACGGCTATTGCATACTAATGCATCTGGCCCGGCTTCGAGAACCGGCTCAGAAACGCCAACAAAGCCGCCACGACTAGTATAATGAAGCGCTGCATTGCCCTTATGTTCTTGAATATCCAATCTAGAGTACAGCTCACAGTTGGGATCAGGCAAGGTGTCTTGGAAGACTTCTTGTCTTGAAGAGACTGCGTCTGCGTCCCAATCAAGGAGCGTGAACATACTTTTCTCCTCTAACAGGCGCTGTACGAATTTTGCGTTTCTGCTTTTTGCTGCAACGTGTCAAACTATCTTCCCTCTTCTATACTGACTCGAAATTTCGACACTAAGATTGTACAAATACTCCAAGACGCTATCGAAGTCTCTCATTACGGCCCGAGCCACTCCATCTCCACACAACTCTACCAGGGCCATGCCGTGTTGCAGCAAAACTTGTATCAAAGGCATTTCACCATTTCCAATGGTTTTGCAGAGCAGATCCAGGACATCAATACCATGAGTCTTGGCGTCATCGCCGCGTTGTAGAAGAATCTTCAGAGTCTTTGCTCGAGACTCTTGACACGCAATGTTGAAAGGTGTTATGTTGGACTTGTCTTGTTTGTAGAGGCAAGGCTCTTCTTCACGCCCGTCTATCAGCAGCTCATTGATGATGGCGTTGTGTCCTCGCTTCAATGCTATGTGCAGGGGATATCGGCCAGGGTTGTCGACCCAGTCCATCCTCGCGCTCTTCTAAATGAGGCTTTTAGCCAGCTCACTGGACGTGCACTGAGTTGCAATATGTAATGGAGTTCTTTACAAGCAATCGCGATCCTTGGCACACTCTAGGAATGTGCTCGCTAGCTCCCCCCAAAAATACATCTCACTAAGACCGTGTGGTACCTCTTCGATTTCTGGGTAGCTGTCCAGAGTGTTGATCATGAGCCAAGTATGCAGAATCATTACCTATTTGATTTTTTTGCGCTAGTAAATTTTTCAATAATGAAGATCATATTGTATCACCTAGAATTACCTTGGATATATCACTCAGACACTTTTTGGGTCGGCGCATATCTGCTGGGATTGCTCCGGTCTCTTCACCATGCTCGGTGAGCTATCGAATATCCGAAGGCAACTTTTCCTCGTGTGATGACAGCGGGAGCCTCGGGGGGTGAGAAAGCCGTTGTTCGCCACAAGAATAGGGCAGATCTAATTGACAATTATATCGAGAAGGTGGAGAAGACCAATGCTATCATAGAACTCGTTCGCAGGCAGGGTGCTTTACAGACTCCCAGTATTGAGGTCTCAGTTCAGAACATCGTGTCCATCAGCGAGTCTCTCAAAGATCATCTAACAGATATCAACGTCACAAGAGGGCTTCTTGAAACAGCTTGTTTCCGGAGAAGAGATCCAGGGCCGCCTTGACAGTTTCATGAGAGTTCTTGAGCAAGCAAAGCTAAGCCTTTCACTGTCCATTCAGGCCACCAGTATCGGCCTGTTAAGATAAGTCGGGGAAGCTGTGCAGGTGAACGTTTCCACCATGAGCAAAATGATCGAGCTCCTGCAAGATAAGCTGGGCCCTGGCTGCGTATTGCGTATGTCACAGCTGATTCAGGGTCGAACCGCAGTTGGAATGATAAGATGGCATCTCCAAAATACGGGTTTTGTTCGGGTCTCATGACTCTCACCAAGGAAGGTGTTGTGGTCCTCCCAGTGCAGGACCTCAACGTCTGTTCAGCCACCCGCCGGGACCCAGAGTGCCAATACACATGTAAGGAGCGAGTTTGTATGTACAATATCTAACAACAAGGCTTTTGATACAGCCTCACAGGTAAACACGCCGATTGGCGTGGATATGTGAAAGAATATCGGGCATGTTCTAACATAGGGAATGAAGCATCGAAAAGAGCGATCCAGATCAACGCCGGGATGGACTCTTGAGTTGTTTCTTGCTACTTTGAAACTGGCTGTCCAAAGGCAGAAGGAGTGAAATCTAACAGGCCATTAATACTCTAGTTTGGTGAATCCCTAAAATGTATCTTATTTGCTCTGGCCCTCAGATCAATATCGTGACGCCGTCAACAAGAGAGAATAGCGAAGTCGGTATTTGTGGGTCCGGTATCGGGTATCCACCATGGACCGGACCGTCAGTATGGAAACTTTTCCTCAACGTTTTGTCCCTTTACCGACTCTGGCTCTTGAGTATTCGCAAGACTTTGTTGGCTTCCGGTCAACGAGTGAAGCGAACTTTGCATATGTCATGTACATGTGTACTCATACGATTACCGTACCTTGAGTCCGGCATAGTTTTATCTATCTGTAATGGGTGTTTACATGCCAGCGAGTTAGTAAAGCCTCTCCTGCATTTGCCTTGATGGTGGATTATTACAAAGCCTCATCCATTAAAAGCCAGCTTTACTAAATTATAATCATTCTTGATAGCGTATATCAAAAGCGCTGTATAAAAATTGGGCGACCGTCTAGACGTAATTACTGACTGCTTTATGGATAATGCTGGCTGATCAGCTTGGCAGAAATATAAAACACAGTTTTTTTCCTGATTTTGGTCCTACGGCTACCTTCCTATCCGAATACAACATACGAATCATAGTCGTACATATCATCATTAACAATACTTGATGATACTTCGTACATCATTCATGAGAAGATAGAAGTGTGGCGCTTCACGTGACATTACTGATGACCGTTATGCACGTGCTCCACCAAGACCTCCAGGCGCCGACCTCCGAACTAGCGGCCTCTTACGTAGTGACAAAGAGGGGCGTCACAGGTCAGTAGGCGTTCCATATTCTTGACACCACAGCCTCAGCCTCTTTCCACCTTATCATCGACTATTCTTTATCTCGTTGACTCCCACCCTACGCAATAATAGACCCTGCTTCCATCTCCGCTCCTACCTACCACCTATATACTCGAAAACACTTTCGCTTTGACTTAATATCAAAATCCTCGACGGTATACCCCACCCCGCCGCTATCATCATGTCGAACCGTCAGCTTGCTCGTGACATGCAGGTCGAGTTCCAGGCTCGTGTATGTCTCTCCTGCACCACGCATTAAGTGCACCACACCTCTGGTGGCCACCTTCAAATACGTGTCATTGCCAATTTATTTGTCTAACGTCTATCAGTTCAACGCCAAGCAGGCTCGCCGCGAGTCGCAAAAGGCCGCCAAGCAGGATGGCGAGTTGCGGAAGCAAATCCAGAATGTACGCCGTCCATTCATTTTCCGCTCCATCCCTCCCTATATACTTTACAACCTATCGGGCGAGCGCTGACTTATTTTATAGCTCCTCAAGAAGGGCGAGACCCAGCAGGCTGCCCAGAAAGCCCGCATGCTTCTTGCCAAGCAGGCCATCGCCGTCCAGATGGACCAGGCTGCCGACATGGCCGAGCTGTCTGTCGCTCAGATCCAGGCCAACAATGCGATGAACCGCATGACCAACATGATGGCTCAGTCCTCGCGCACCATGAGCCGTGCACAGCGCAGCGTCAACCCGGAGAAGACTATGGTCACTCTCGAGCAGTACCGCACCCAGAACGAGGAGTACGCCATGTCCAATAGCATCTACACAGATGCCATGACCCAGAACACTTCTGTGCAGGTTTCCGACGACGCCGTCCACGAGCTTCTCGGCAAACTGGCTGATGATGCCGGCGTCGAGCTGTCACAAGAGCTCAACTCGGCCCAGGTCAGCAAGGCCGAGCCCGCACGCGAGGCCGCCACTGCTGAGCCTACTGCCGAGGAGGAGGATGCTCTGCAGCAGAGAATGCGGGCTCTCCGGGCATAGGGCATGGTGGCGTTCGATCTTGGGTGCACCACTTAAGATGGCTTTTCTGATTTATGTTGCGTTGACGCATGATTTTTATACAATGGCGTTTGGACGGGCTTGTTATGGTTTTGATCTCCTGTTTACTTGATATGTGATATGTTGTATTGGTTCGTTCATATGCGTTTCTATCCATGACAGCCAAATACATTTTGGATATTCACACACTTGGCCTCACATAGCAGCCATGCAAGTTCTCATGATGTTCGTTTTTCTGTACGCCAGATCAACAGCCTATCTATAAGTATAGACTGGGCACAGTTGTAATGTTTCGCATGATGGCCTCCTTTACGCCGCCCATCTTCGTCTCCAGTGTTGTATCACCGATGATCCGGCCAATGTTCCGGACCTCGCGACACGTATCTTCCAGGCGTGTGATGGTGCGGACAATTGTTCCCTCCTGCTCCGTCGTCATTACAGCAATATTTTTGAAAGGACTGCCACTGGCCCACTCGTATACCACCTCCATAAGGCCAAAATGCAATTTTGATGACCGCTCAGACTCGTCGCCTGCTGAGATGACATGAAACTGCTCCTGTGTGCGGATAGTGTCTTTCCAGATGCGGTAGACTTCTTTGAGTGCATTTGACAACCCGTTGGAAATGAACGGCGCAGACTCAATCTCCATATCATCTTTTCCTTGGTAGATGAAGATGGACAGAAGCGCAGCGATCTCGGCAGGCTCTAACCCAGATAGAAGATTGTCCAATATCACCTCGGTCAACACTAACTCGTCGGCTGTGCGCACCTCGCAAGCCACACGGCCCTTGAGCATCACCACGGAGCTATCATTCACAAAACCAAGATGTTTTAACACAGCAACACGGTTTTCGTACTCTGGAAGCAGTGCAAGGCTTGAGTCATCGACTGCACGGCGCATTTCTGCCAGTTTGTCTCTCACCAGCCATTCCTTATGACGGGCAGCATACTAAACATTGGTTAATAACAATCTAAGGCAATATAAAAATCTTATGACTTACATGTTCTGCAAAATTGGGGCAGTCAAGTGCCGGCGATACTGACACCGCATGGGTCTTGGCTTTCCGGTCGTCAATGTACCAAACTGCATCAACATCGCGAACCTTGTTCAAATTCACCTCTACCCAGACATCTGAGCCCCATGATAGGTCCAGGTTGACCATCTGTTCTTCGACTGATGTCAGGTCACTGGATCGGCGACCGATGGGAACGATCTGGTCTGCAATATGCTCCACCTTGGTCAGTAGAATATTGACCTCACGGAGGCGTAGCTTGGATGGAACAGACGACCGCCAGAACCCACGCAAAGCCGGCACGAATGGCATTTTGTCGGTATCATCGGGCGATACACGTGGTGGTTGGATTTCGATTACGCTCAAGGTTGGTATGCCGCTGTCTAGTGCGGCTTTGAAAGGGTCATCTGCAATCACACCTATGGCATGTACGCCCTTCTGGTTGGTGAAAGTGAGCAATCGGCCCGGACAGAAGATCGACGGCCCAATGCCAGGCGTCTTGAAGAGCTTCCGATACATCTGCACTGTGTCTTGACGGTAGGTTTCGGCGGCAATATGACAAGCAGCCATTGTATCTCCACAAGCTTTGCAGTGGCTTCTCGCATGGACCAGCTTAGTCAGTTCCTCTTCGAGCTCGAGCATTTTTTCCTCGTGGTCCGACCGCCCATTTTGTGTTGCGTGCTCCGAGAATGACCTCTTCATCATGTCCTCGACCTTGAGAGTCTCGACACGGTGGAGGCTCAAGATCATGTTGTATGTGAGACGGAACTGTGATGTCAAGCGAGTCGGCACTCCCAGAATAAGACCCTTGAGAGTTTCTGCCGGCGGCACATCCTTGTTCTCACTCATCGGCACAATAATGGCTGTGCCTACCGAGTCCAGACCTCTGCGGCCTGCACGGCCTGCCATTTGCGTGTATTCACCGGGGGACAGGATGCGGCGCTTTGTTCCGTCAAACTTGCGGTGGTCCGAGAAGACAACAGTGCGCGTCGGTAGGTTGAGACCGACAGCAAATGTTTCTGTGGCAAAAAGAACCTTGACGAGGGACTGCGCGAAGAGCAGCTCTACAATTTCCTTGACGATAGGCAAGAGGCCGCCGTGGTGAACGGCAATACCACGCGTTGCCATGTCGCGCAGCCGAGTGATTTGAGGCAACTCCTGGTCCTCCTTAGTCAGTCGAGTGATAGACTTGGAGTAAATTGAGTGGATGCGCGTCTTCTCTCCGGCGTCACAAAAGTCGAGGTTGCTAAGCGACATGGCATATTCTTCACAGCGCATGCGGGAGAAGACAAAGATGCAGGCCGGGAGAAGAGACGACTTGCGCAAGTAACGGACCACATCGGACCAAACCGTCTTTTCCTGGGCGAGCGAGGAACCGCCTGTTGCACGGCCACCGCGTCCCATGTGGCCGGGATTGTGAGAAGCCCGCGGTGGTCCAGTGCCGCCACGTCCACCACCACTACCACCTCCACCCCTGGTACCACCGCGATGCTGGTTGTTTCCACCGCGTATCGGAGCGCCACGCCCGCCACCGGCACCTCCACGACTTCCACCACCTGCTGCGCTCGATCCAGCACTGGGAGGTTTGCCATCACCAGCAACCAGCAGTTTAGCTTCTTGGTAGCCCTTCTCAAGCCATTTTCTGTCTGCGCTAACAATTTTCTGAACTGTTTTCCCACTCCACATATAGTGCTCCAGGGGCACTGGTCTCTTGGGGGTGTTGATTACGTACACGTCTCTCTTCTTGGTACGTCCGACCCAGGAAGCGAACTCATACGTGTTGGGGACCGTAGCAGAGAGTAGGATGAGCGAGACATGCTCGGGTAGCATGATAATCACCTCCTCCCATACAACACCACGCTCCGAGTCGCTTACGTAGTGGACCTCGTCAAAAATAACAAACTCAACTTCGCGGAGCAAATCGGATTGGTTGTAGAGCTTGCTACGAAGAATCTCGGTCGTCATGATGAGACACTTTGCTTCTTGATTGATCTGCACGTCGCCTGTGAGAATTCCGACGTCGTCGAATGTGCCCTTGAAGTCGCGGAACTTTTGGTTGCTCAGGGCCTTGATGGGAGACGTGTAGATGGCCTTTGTCTGATGTTTCTGGGCAAGTGCGATGGCGTATTCAGCAACCACTGTTTTTCCGGCCGACGTATGAGCAGCAACAAAGACAGAGTCGCCGCATTCAAGATGGTAGATGGCCTCTTTCTGGAACGCATCCAGCTCAAAGGGCCATTGTCGTGCCATATCTCCAGGGATAAGGTTTTTGTAATTTGAGGATTCAGAGTTGAGGTCGACCATGTGTGCCCACTCTCTGCGTGTCTTTTTGGTCACTGTTCGGCTGAATTGGCTGGCCTGGAGAGACGGGAACTCCACGGGCAGGAGGTCGTCGACATCCCCGTCGAACTGAGCCGCATCTGCGCTGATGTCTCCTCCATCTTCTTCGGTGTCGGTTTTGTTGTCCTCTTTTAGGTTTTTGTCGGCCGATGCCTCCTCGTAGCTTGACATTTCAAGGTCGTTCTGGACAGTCTTGGATATTTCTGCACCGTCGACTGCAACCTTTCCGGGCTTTTCTTTTGACTTGAGCCGGTCAGCTAAAAACCGGATACCGCGCTGGAGGCCTGGCGCCACCTCTAGAAGCCCACCGGTACCGGCCTGGATGACTCTCTGTAAGCCAGAAGTGTCTGACTTTGCATTTTCTCTCGCGAGGATCGACTTTTGCAGCCATTCCTCTTCGGCCTCTGCAGCTGCGTCCTCGGCACCATTGCCCCTACCAGCTAGTGCTAGGCCGGCAGTGATATTGCTGGGGGCCACTGTCTGTGCATCTCTGTTTGTTTCCTTCGGGGCTGGGACTTCCTCATAGTCGACGATTTGGAAGTTGCGACCGCCGCGGTAGAAGAGCGTCTGGGTGCCGATGTCAGGAGGGTCGATTTCAAATAGCAGTGACTTGTCGACCTGAAGATCCCACCGTCTGTGCCTCGTGGTTAGTATAGTTCTGTATGCTCTGTTAAATCCATGCTTCTGTAAGGTTATCGTACTGCTGGGTCTTCTCGACGAGCTTTGCTGGGAGCTGCTTGGGCGGTTGGAGGAAGGCTGCCTCGAGGTGGCTTTTCTTTGCCGCAGCGCTTGCGGGTGCCCTTCTCCTTGGCCTACGTTTGAACAAAATACTGTCGATCCCTTGGAAAGACTCGTCCTTGGCGAGGTTATGGATGATGTCCATGTCGCGTCGTTGCTGTCGAGCACTTGATTTGTGCAATCGTTGAAAAGTTACGTCAAATAATGGTGGGGTGAGCTACGTGTAGATAGTTTCAGTACAGTAGCTATTAGAGCTAAGGCTGCGACCGGAGGCACCTACAGTGGTTGTCAACTAATACAGTTTTGTACATAGTACTATTAGCTAGCCTGTCACAAGCTCTACCATAATTACATCACGTGTTGTATCTATATCACGTCGTGGTACGCGCTTTAACATCTACATACCTTTCATGTTTTTGGTGGCGTATTTATTGTGGCATATCGAAATTACCGGTACTTTTACTGGGTTACCGCTTAAAGCGACGGCGGCCTGTTTGGCCGCTGTATTTTTATTTTATCTTAGCGTTTTGAGCAAGGTGATTAAAAATGATGTGCTAATGTCATTTGTATTTTGAATTCTTTAATGCTTCTGTTCTGAGTGCTGAGTGTTACTCCGTAAAAAATTGTCATTTTATTCAACGTACCCAGTTGCAGACCTATTGCCGAATGAAAATATCATCATCAGTATATAAAATATAATATGATGAACAAAATGCACAGCATATAATCGGAAACACTAATTTCAAATTAATTGTGCTCGTCACAACCCCCACCCCCACCCCCTCCCAGAAAAAAAAAGTTGACATCGCCTAGCTGTCGAATTATAACCAACGGCAAAGATCAAATAGCAAAAATTATCTACTAGACCCCTATAAAAATATAAATAATTCTCAGTCCGCCTATAATACCATAGAACCGAGCCAAAATCACCTAGAAAATGCAAAAAAAAAAACCCAAATGAATCACGCCAAACACCACGCATGTAATTCATATCTTATGCCGCTCTCTGGGCTTCCGCCATAAATGCATCCAGATTATCCATGTTGTCCATAGGCGACTCGTCTGCCGGCTGTTCACGCATAGGCGGTGGACGGTCAGGTAGATCCCCATGCATCTCAGAGGCCATAGCCATCATCTCATCAAGTTCATCCTCATCAGGGATCCCAGATGGGCGGCCAGAGTCTCGCGGGCCAGCACTACTAGGTGCGCCAGGAGAGCCGGCCCGCATCATCTCCTCGAACTCATCCTCGTCAAAGAGATCATCTGGTATTGAGCCCTGTCCGATCTCCTGCTCTGCCATAATGTGAACGTCTGCTGGATTCGATGGTGGTGGCTGTGTAGTGTCTCCCGCCGGAGCGTCTCCCAGGAACTCGTCAAGCTCGGCCATAGTGTCTCGTGGTTTCGACTCGTTAATCCACTCGGTACGCATCTTGTGCATGCTGGTCTTATGTCCTTCCTTTTCAACCATAGCAAGTGCATCTGCAAACCGTGCTTTGGGAAACAAGTCGTCCAGCCAGAGCTGGTACATAGACAGAAGCCGGTATGTATCCGAGAACTGTGAGTAAGTAGTGGTTAGCTACGAGTAAAGATAGACATTGGTATGCCAAAGAGAAGCAAAAGCCTACCTCATGCCCCTTGCCCTTGATTTTAAGCACACGTGCTCGCTTCCGTAAAGCTGGAATTCCTTGGTCGGACAAAAGACGAGCCTCGTCGAGCTTCACGCGTGGCTCCCGAGCACGCTTCTTCACCTCAACTTCCTTGTCGATGCCCAAACCCTCAGTGGCAGAATCTTTGGGAGCCCTACCACTAACAGTTCCTAGCTCATCGTCTGTCAAGCTGCCAGCCAAGCCGGCAATGTCGTCTGGCATATAGGCGTCAAACGAGTCGTGCGCTTGAGCTCCGGCCCGGGGGCGCTTAGATGTGCTGGCCATTGCGTCGGTTTCGCCAAATATTGATTTTGAAATTGTATATAGCTGATACACAGGTTCAAATGCCACAACAACTAGACGCTGATGCGATAAACTTGATATTGGGTGAGTTCGCAAGAGTGTTCAGGGTCGTGATACTCTCCCACTGGAGACGCGTCTGGCAGCGCGCCCACCCAAAATCAATTAAGAGGCACAGTGCGCGCCTTCTCACTACGTGGCTGCACAACTGTGTTTTGCGGGGCAGCTACAAGTCACTTACAGCGTATTCCCTCTGGCCACAGAATGACCAATCTACTGACATTGGACCGCTTATGATTGGCCAAATATGTGGCGGTGCATAAATTAAATATATAAAAGTTGAGCAATTTAAAACAATAAATTCAGCGTCTCCACGCCTGAGGCATCAAAAAGTCTGGATTGGCTTTTCTTCCTCGGAAAGATCGCACAAGCAAGATATCTCGGTCGGAATCGACAGTGCAGCACCCTTCTTCCTGGACACGCCGCCATGACGACCCCAAAACAAACCTACGTCCCGAGCAGGGTCATCGCGACCGACTACCCTGTAAGCCGACTTTCCCGGTGTTTATGCGCCCATCTCTCGTGCAGTTTACTAACCTCGGCGTGCCGCACATAGCTCATTGACAATGACCCGTAAGAGCTCCTCTCCAACCGCCCTCTGTGTGCTCCCCGACACTCGACTCCCGGCTGCATACCTTGACTTGCAAAACGCATAGATCAGTGCTTTGTTGCTAACTACTTGGTTGTTTAGCCACTTTAAACGTGTTGTCGGTTATGCCCGCCCATCCGACTACGCCCACGGCATAGGTGCTGCTGCTGCTGGCCCCGGTCTGCTGATGTTCATGGAAAGACTTGCACCCTCCTATGCTGGCAAGGGCGGTTTCGCAAAGGCCCTGAGGCTGACTGGTTTCATTGGCTTTGCTGGTGGCTTCATCTATTTCTACCAGCGCTCCTGCTGTATGCTTCAATCTAACTCGAACTCGACTACTGTCTATTTGAACTGAGATGCTAACTACCTTTTTTTGCAAGTACGATTCTACGGCATGACCGAAAACGCACGCGAGGTCGAGATGGATATGCGGGAGATGGTCTCCAAGGTCAAGGCCGGCGAGCCCCTGTACGGCGTGAGCCGCCTGTCGCCCAGTATGCAGGGTGTTGCCGCACGGCAGTCGCGGTACTCGGCACTGTTTATGAACATTCTGCCGTGGTTCAATTTTGTCAACCACAACCAGCACGGTGTGGACACCGCAAAGTACTACCAGCAGGCCGAGCGGGAGCTGGAGGCCGAGCGGGCAAACAAATAAATGCCTGGAGGCTAGGTGATGATCTGGAGGGGCTTGGATTGCGAGTGTGATTTTATTACGGATTTGAAAGAGCCATTGTTATATATCTGGGCTGGCTTGGCCTCGGGCGGAGCAGAGCGGCCGCCCATCAGCATAAATCGAACAAACGTCTAAACCAACATACAATGAAGTACACTATAGAGGCTAGCTACAGAATTAGCTGGTCTGCGTGCCGTGATATAAATTAGCTGCTCGTAATGAGCAGGATAGTCTCTCTCGAAAATGCCCTGGGTGTTAGCTGATGGGTGATTGTCTAGACTGGCGCTCGCTGCTGCCACGATTTGGCTTGAACATTAAATGGCCGTAGCACACACAGATATATATATCTAAATGGTTTTTCATTCATTAAACTCTTGATTATTATTCTTATCGAGAGCTGAGCTTTTGTGAACATTGATAACAGGGCTGTGGAGGACGCCATCATAGCAGCTTACAGCACAGGCAGGACCCACTATAATCGACGTCTGTAGCGATTACTAAAATCGCCACTTTGCGCCAGAGAGCTGATAGTCGGAGCATATCGCGCATTCATCAGCCAAAGCTTGCAGTAGAGAACGGCTTCACCACCAACTTTACAGACTGAAAAATAAGAGCGGGACCGGATTTGGCATGGCAGGAACCAAGCGGAGTCGCCAGGATCAAGATAAGGACTACCATGTCCCCGAAGCCCCGGATCGCAATGACGCAATACCGACGACAACAGCTGTACCTGCACGATCTCTACACCACATATTAAATGCACCGCCGGTCAAACGGGCACGGATAAATGGGACACAACATACGGGAGTCCCTGTATCCGCTTTCACGTCCGTCGACTACCTGTCTTCGCTTTCTGACGAGCTGCTTATCCGCATCCTCGCATACCTTTCACTACCCTGTCTTCTTTCTTTGGCACCCGTCTCGCGGCGCTTCCATAGGCTCTCCGACGATTCACAGTTGTGGAAGGCTATTTATTACGACCGCTTTGTTTTGCCGCGAGTCTTGCGCATCCCTGGCTACCGTTGTGGTGCTCTGACGAGTAGTACATCTAGCACAACGGCTGCTGGACTGCCAGAAAAAGACCAAACTACCAGTGTGGCCTCATCGAGTCTGCAGAAGAAAAAATCTCTTAACTGGAAGCAGAACTACAGACTGAAGCACAACTGGGCACGAGGAAAATGTGACGTGAAGGAGCTCTATATAGGAGGGGAGCAGGAGACCAGGAACGGCTTGAGCTTGTTGAAGCTTTATAGCCAAGACAAGGACGACAACTATGATGACAGCAATGACTACAGTAGCCAGTCACAAAAAATGATTGTCAAAGCTGTCGAGGGAATTGCTATCACTGCCGACCGAGTACGAGGATTGCGCGTGTGGGAGCTCAAATCACGCAGCCTAGTTGCGCACAAACCGTTCACTAGAATAGCACGAAACAACGTTCATGCGTCACAACACCACGAATTACATGAGCCCCATGACGGCGTTGGAAAAGATCCACCCTTGACGCCGACCTCTTTGGCGGTTGATGTCACGGCCAGTGGCCTCGATATCGCAGTTGGTCTCCTTGATGGCGGCTTTGACATATGGCAATTTGACCTTCTTCACAAGACGCTGACCAATAGGTTCTCCCACCCAACCTCCAGCAATGGCCCACTAACGGGCATATCATATACCCACCCATATGTCCTCACAGCTACAGATTCTGTTCTTATCTCCCTATATGTGTTTGAAACAGGACGGAAGCCAGCATCACGAGCAAATCAAGGAACAACAAAACCATTGGAATCCAATTTGACCGACCTTTTTAATCCACCACACCTCTTGACATCTCTCCGCTCGCATACATCTCGACCCCCGCTGGCGCTTTCTATACGAAAGCTGGCCACAGTTGTTGTTGCCTCGATTGCATACACATTTTCTACTCGAGAGGGCTGGTCTATTGGCATCCAAGATCTACATGTCAAGGCTGAAAGCACTGGCGGCTCTGGTTCACCCACAATTGTCTCGACACGACTGGCTTATAGCCCTGCGGTGACTAGCAGCACAACAATGCATGGCAATAAAAGTAGTGCCCCTGCAGGATTTGGGCGAACTAGCGGAGGCTCACCTTCAGGCTCTCTCAGATCCAGAATGTACAATCAAGATCTACACTCGGAGGCTAGCTCTCCAGCGGCACAAACCAACACTCCTTTGCGTCGTCTGCATACTGAAGGTGATGGCGTGATGAATGGGCCCACTACGCTCTGCTACTCACACCCATATCTGCTAGCTACTATGCCCGATAACACATTGATTCTGCACCTGTGCACGTCTAATGCGTCCAGCCTGACTATTTCCCGTGGTATCCGGCTATGGGGCCACACGTCGGGTATCAGCGATGCAGAAATCACAGCACGTGGCAAGGCCGTGTCAGTCAGTATGCGTGGCGAGGAGATGCGTGTATGGGAGCTTGAGGGAAGGCCTTCAGCGGAGCGTGGGTGTAGTGTTGCAATACGGCCGACTGCCATCGACTCGAACTTGAGCAGCTCTTCAAGCCGAGAAGATAGGAGTCGCTCAGAACAAGCGAGCTATGACTGGGATGAGAGGCGCAACTGGGTTGGATTTGACGACGAGATGGTCATTGTACTGAAGGAATCACGGGGTGGACGAGAAAGTCTGATGGTATATGACTTTACATAGTATCTCACGATGCCAGTTCTCGATCAGGTGAGAGATAAAATAGTTGAAATTGAAGGAATATTTCAAATATGTTTTACGACGTATCGATCGCGCATTAAAGCCGTATGAAAACATGACCCTGACATGCAAATCGATAAAGACATCATGCTGCCGATATTGAAGAAAAAGGCTGAGGAGAAGCAGGGACCATCGAGACATCTGCTGAAACAATCTGATGCGATAATACATGCCGAATGCTTTTGTTTTAGCCCCACATCCGACGGGGTGGTAAGTGCGATCCCAAAGACGGCTAAACTCGACATGTGGATACTACCCGGCACGGCGCGATGAACAGGCCAAACAAGAATGTGGAACTTGCTAAAGATATATCACTCTACGATTAAAGTACAGTTTAAAAACTCAAAAAAGTAGACTCCGCTAAAAGGCGTGTAAGTTGTTTCTGCCATCAACCTCACCGCCCCCAGGCAAACCTCATCTGACCATAGTGCTTGCCCAAATTTACAAGTAGACGGATTTATACAGATAGAAGATGAGTAGTCAACCATGCTGCATCGGCATAAGAAGTAGCAGAGAAGTATATAAATTGTTACTAAGTAGACTGGTCGAAAACACGAGGCAGATAAACAACCCAAACGAACTAAACAAGAAAGTAAACCGTAGAGAACCAAGGGAAGGAGAAGCAACGACATGACAAATTGTCGCCATCAACTATCAAGCGGCAAGAATAACGTTGAACTAAGAAAGGTAAGCAACATCAGAGTTGATATATGAAAAGACATAAAGGAAGTAGACCGAGGAGTGATTGATAGGGCAGAAACGAAGCGGACAACCTAGAACAAGAGCTAAAAGTCAAAGAGAACCGTAAAACGTATGGCATGAACCAAACAAAATAAACAGACAAGATCAACTAAAACAGAACAAGCTGTAACATAGGAGAAAGGGGGTATCGACCTGTGGGAACCGTGATAAAATGAGAAAGAGAAAATGATGTGAGGGGGTATCAAAGAATAATGAAAAAAAAAAAACCCGAATATATGCGAGCTGTAGTGCAGCGTACCCGTGATGTGGTGCCCAACAAGATAAACAAATAGGAAAGCAGAAATAAACAGAGACACCATGGCATTAAGCCACAAATAATACCCGAGCCAAAAAAATCAGCACGCGAGGTCTCCGGACATCGCGGCTACATAGTAGAATAAACAAATATGAGAGTGAGTTAACGATGAAGCCCAGCAAACAAAAACCCGAAACGGGGACATAGTAGAAATCATGAGAATAATCAACAGCAACAAAGTTAGAAGCCCATTTAAGAAGAAATAAAAGAGGAAATGAGGGCAGATGATATAGGGGAAAACCCCATGGGGAAATCAAGATAATCAAGAGAGAAAGGGAATTGGGGATGTGTTTAATGACTGTGCAAGTTGATGATAAAATGACACAGTTCAAAAATGATAAGCTGCGAATTGAGTTGAGAGCTGGGAGGCTGACCAAGTATAGGAAGGAGTTATGCGAGAACCTAGGCCTTGATGTACTGTGTAAAGTGATGCTCGCTGAACAGGCCAGCCTCATAGAAAGCAGTCCACAACTTGGATGCCTTGTTAACATCAATATTGCATGCCTTTTGGGCATCTGTCTTGCGGAAGACCTTGCCGATATGGAGACACTCGACACACCGCTTAAAGATGCGGCGTTTGCTGGTTAGGTAGGTTGCACAGTCAAGGCGCAGAGCTGATGCCAAAGGCACTTCCTGTTCGTGAAGTAGATGCCTGTGCTTGTCACCCGACAAATCGAGAGCATTGGCCTTCTCCTCGTATACGAGCTTCTGACCAGGTGCAAGCATAATCGCTGGCACAAAGTTGGGGATGGACTCGAAATCCTTATCCTCACGACTAGGAGCTGCAGTGCGGTTGCGGCCTTCTTGAGTAGTCTTGTCGCCATTCTTGTCGCCGTTCTTAGCACGCTGCGCCTTCTTAGAAGACGTCAAGGCATTTCGGTTTCCACTTCCGCTAGACGAATTGCCGCCGTTGACGTTCGGGGCAATTTTCTTTCCCTTTGTGGCGTTGGAGCCCAAAGAGACACTGTTCTTTTTTGTGACACGAGTGGTGGAATCGTGTGCGGGCTTGAGCGCCGGCAGGCTTCCAAGCTGACGTGAAACCTGCTTTTGCTTTTGCTTCTGCATGTGGCTGGAGCCCCAAGTGAACTCAAACGATGGCATGTCGCGCTTGAGATCCATTAGAATGCGTGCAGCCTCTAGCACTTCCGGATCTTCACTGATGTGAGAGAAATTGCGGGGTGGCTGCGAGCCAAACAGAGGAGAGAACTCTGCGTTGCGAGCATCGTTGAATGCTGGAATGACAGTAGGGTCGGTGACATTGTGACCAACGGGTTGTTCGGGGGAAAGTAGAGCAGCCTCCTTTTCAGGAGTCGAAGAGGCCGAGTTGGAAAAACTAGCGGTAGATGACTGCCCCGGAGTGAGCAGATACTGGATCTTAAGTCTGCCCTCTGGGGTTTGAGATGTATTGCCAATGTTGTTGCTGTGAACAGCACCTGAATCGGTCTTCGACATGATGTTCATGGCGGGAGACATGCTTGGGGTTGTGCATGTGGTTTGCATGCTGCCGGTAGTGTCGTTAGATGAAGCCGAGACGGATTGTTGCATGCGAATACCACCCAGTGAGTTGGGCATAGTAGGAGATGTAGGCCCCATGAAGGGGTATGTGTCTAGTGTCTGGCGATTGAACGACATAACTGAGCGTACTTGTGGCGGTAAATGGCACTGCTGTATATTTGACTGTTAGATGCTGGAAATGGATTTAATTATGATAGTAGATATAGTGACAAAAAGAGACCGGAAATTGAGATGAGGGTAAGAGAAGTGAAGGAAATGAAGCAGGGGAAATAAAAGGAGGGAAGGGAAATAAATGGGGAAGGAAAGTATTAAATAGTGTAAAAAAAAAGGTGACCAGTTGGGTTTAAGTGATAGGGTAGAATATTGCGGCGAGGACGATAGACATATGAGAAGAGCAGCTCGATTCATTTACAGTGACAGGTGCGGCGTAGGAAGAGGGAAATATAATATACAAGAAGGAGAAGAGGAGAGACACGAGAGAAGCAGGAGCAACCCGTGTGATGCAAGCCTTACCTGTAAATACTTGAGTATGAGGCCGACTGGGTTGTGGAGGCTCCAGGCAACAGCGGGCTGGATTTGTAAGTGGATAAGGCTTTGCGCGATTGTGATAGTGCGCGCGAGGAGTGTCTACTACAGCGGGTTGAAGCCGTGCGACAGTGGTGATATCGATATTTGATGTTGTTGAAGAGTTAAAGCTGAGTTGGGAGAGCGCAGGGACGAGGAAGAATCTGCGAGAAAAGATGGGCGAAGACGAGACGAGGAGCGTGAGGAAGGAGGGAGAGTTTGTTTGGTGATGAGATGGACTGGGGAGATGAGAAGACAGGCGTAGAGGGAAGAGAAATCCGGGGCTGCCTATGAAACTTATACAGGGAAAAGGGCTTCCCAACTGGGAAGGAACAGGTGGGCAGGGGGTGAGTATAGTGAGACGGAGAGGCAACAGTGTGGGAGGGTGCAAGTTCATAGTAGACTGCAGTGGTGGGGGGCGGGTCGCAACGAGGAAAGAGAGGATGATGGCAATGATGAAAAGAAGAGTGAATCTAAGCAGGCCTGCCTGGGTACTAAATACGGTGTTCAACTTTGGTCAGCTTTGTTATCCGACGAAAACAAACGGACAGTAGATTCACTTTCGAATAAAATAAACACCGCGTGATGGCAATGCAAGGATGAGGCGAACAACCAGAGCCTTGAGTAAAGTATAGAAGTGGAAAGCGCTTAGTATTTAAACGGTGGTAAAACGGCAATGACGACTGAGGAAGAACGGGTACTCCTGGCATCCATTGGTTTATTCGTATTCTTATTGTTCTTCTTTCTACCGTCAATCTTTGACATACCTGACTCATTGATGCCTTCTATAAAGACAAGAGCGAGTGTATTTGGAAATGTAAAAGATGATGTGAAAAATGGCTTCTACAACAGTAGACATCCACGGCATACAGTATCGAACAACAGAGGCCGCCGCAAACCGTTTGCGCTCCGTATCAATCCTGAATGATATATAACAATGGCCACAATAGTCTAAATATTGATAGACGCACGCCCCAACACTAGTCGTCTTGACTGGCTGATGGTCATCCGGCGCGGTCAGGCAGCGCCTACTTTTCTTCGCCGTTTTGAAGATACATGTGGTTAACGCCTTCCGTTTGTTGGTTTGTACCTAGTATTACCGTTTGACCATTGTTTAGGCTCACTGCGAGAACCAATTCACAGGCAAAAATGGCAGTAGTTCTGGTTGACGTAGATATTTCAAGGGTTAAACCGTTTGTAAAAAGAAAAAAAGGTATGGCATAAAGCGCTGCAATAAATTTAGAACATCTACTAGGTAGACTGGCTGGCTGGCAGAGTATTAAAGTTTTTTTTTATTTTAAAAAAAGACATCAGATAATGGTAGTGAGCGGACGAGGATAGCCTGGTACATGGGCTGACGGAGTAATCAAAATGGAAAGTGAGCACACTGTAGATTTCTATGATACTTGTAGATATAGCAGACAGTCAGTGGAGCGCAACCCACCCCGCAGATCGCCTCCTGGGTGTGATTACCTCAACATTAGTAGCATCCTGATGTGTCCTATGCAACATAAGATAGAACAAGTAGATTGATACATGTAGCCAAATATGGCTGGGGGATCTAGCCCGTGGTGTACTGTGCATGCACAAAGTAGGACTAACTCGTATCTTGCCACCGTCCTGTGCCTCTGTACCTGCTTCTTGCCTGGCCTCTCTGCCTGCATTGCCTGCATAGCCTGCATTTCCCGCATCGACTGCATCGCGTGCATTCTGCATTGGTGTGTTAGTGTAGTCTTCTATTGTTCTGGCGTATGGTGCATGATGGTGCCCAATAGCAAGAAGGAGTCGATATAGAAATATAGCAAGGTCGAGGAGGGGTTCATTCTGCCGACAACTGGTGACGAGGGGCAATCAATTTCGATATCGCTTGCGCAATTGACTGCCTGCCTCGATATTGCCTGTGCCGAGACTCTCTATTGTCTAGACGGAGCTACTTTTGCTTGCCGCTGCCCTTGGAACTCGAGTAGATCGCCGTCCTGCAGATGGCCGTTATCTGGACTGGACCGCCATTGTATGGTGTATGGACTATCCATAATACATTTTACTCATTAAGTACTGCAGTTTTTTTGGTGCAAATTGTACGTATGTATGTGGTTTTGTTTGTTTGTCGCTATATTTCTTCTATTTTATTTAAATTTTGCTATTTTGTTGCTGCCATTTTCTCTTGCGCCGGCCCCTCTTCTACCCTCCACCTTATACGGCTTCCTTCATTTCTGCCGTCGGCCGTCGTGTGCAAGTACTCCGTACCATGTAATAAAGCTTTACAGAGTGGGGAAAAAAGGCGTACAATAGACGTGTCGGGCACAGACTTGCGCCTGCCTGATGACAAGTAATGATGTAATGGTATCTTATCTATCCCTCAATTGAGTGTGGGCAGTGGAGTGCATGCCACATACGTAAAGGTGGCAGAAGACGACATTATCGTATTTCCTAACGGCGTAGGGTAGATCAAGTTGCCGATGTTTTGCCAGGCTCTTTGATGCCGTATAGTCAGAGACACGGATACAAAAATGTAGCAGAGTGACAGAATAGAAGTACAAAATACGCTGCAGTACAGCCTCATTGACAGTAAACAGGGCAACAGAACAAGTGTCTTATTGAAGCAGACTATGTGGACTGTTGCCTGTTGAATGTGCAAGTCACCAATTCACAGGCTTCGGAAATAGGCTTCAATGCCACTTGGTTTGCATGGTGAGATGCCAATGGACCATCTGACAAATAGACAAATCACCAATGAGCCCAACGCGGCCCAATTCACACGCCCAGACCTAGGCCAACCAAGCAGACACCCCATCGTTGATTAGCCAGCAGCAGTCAGCAATGCCACAATGCCACAATGCCACAATGCCACGATATGGCAATGCCTAAGACTGTCAGCATACTTCGTACGGCGAGAAACAAAAGTGGTAAATGGTCAGACAGAAGGCGGACAGAGAGCAGACAGGCAGAAAAGTGCACGCATTGGCCAATCACCCAGCAATTGACGAGCAGAGGTGCACTGACGTGGTGGTCTCTGACGCATTCTTCCTGGTCACTGTCTGTAGGATCCATCATCCACTGACTTTCTAAAGACCAGACCTATATAGGGATGGAGGACAACTGTGAGTCATAAGGCGTGAGATTAATGCATCTTTCTGCGGTACATGCAAGAAGGAATTTGCGCCTTGGAGCCTTCGTAGCCTGTCGCACAAACGCTGCCACCTGTATCCGAAACAGCGTTTATCAGTGGGCTCCTCCGTTTTGGCTCCGTTTTGGTAATATAGTTCACTTGAAGGTACCGTCTGGAAGGACACTCAGATGACAAGCCATATTGCCACGTTCACTTTGTGTTATATTTCAATGGTTTTTAAAGTCATCTCTTTTTTTTTTTTTGTGAATTAAAGACTCAAAGATCAAACCGATGGCTGGCAAAGTAAATGACTATTAGGCAATGAATTATTGCTGTCAAGATATCCTGACCAACTACTGAGATAAATCAATGGGACCCTGAAAACGGCCATCTATTCTTGTCAGACCCTGATTTTATGATTTAATAACAGGCGGTGAAAGAGCGAACTGACACTAAAACAGCAGTATCCGAAAGGGACATGGTAGTCAATTTAGGCGGTCGCACGCTAATCAGCTTGTCACTTTAAAGTGGCGAATGGCCTTGCGCAGACACGCTAAAATGCGGAAAGAAGACCTGGACTTAACCATCTCGGAGCCTGAGCCAATCTCCAACTCAAACTCCATTCCATCTTCTCGCCCAATTGCCCCGTATATGTACTTGCTGATAAAACTCCGTAGTTACGCGCTCACTAATAAAATAATAAACACTAATAAAGACACCACTTTACGCGTCTCGTACATTCTACGAGTAGATACAAAACGCTCTGTCGAATTTCAAATCACATTGTCGGCGGGTGGACTCATGCCACCACCCGATGCCTCGCTCTCTCTGTCTCTCTGTCTCTCTGTCTCCAAAACTCTCTGCCGACCTTCGCTATTATTCTCTCGGTTTCCTTTTGTCGCCCATCGCACTTTCCTGCTAACTATCTTCCAGCATCGTTAGATCTATTTCCGACCCCTCCTCTCTGCCTGCCGCTCCTTCCCTTTTCCACCTCGCTTGCCCACCCCTCTTTTCCTTCACTCTCTCGCCTTCTTCCTCTTTTCCTCTCTCGCTTTTTCCTCTCTCGCTTTTTCCTCTCTCGCTCTTTTCCATCCACCATTTATTTCTTCTACTTCACGCTGAACAAGGAAGGTGTAGATCACCCGTCGGATCATCTCCTCTGTCGCTCTTTCTGTATATATAGATTCCCGCAGTCGAGGAAGAAACAAGTTGGGAGATATCTGAACAGTATCTATGCTTACAAGGACTAGCTTCTGTCTCATATATCCATATCGTGCCTTCCTCGTGGTAGTCCTGCTCTCGACATACCGTAGTAAATCTTCCGTAATCCTTTAAGCCATCGATATGTCTCGCCCTGCAAGCACGTGCTTTTGCTTGCCATATGGCTGCCTTTGGCCTCCTCTTTGACTAGTGATCGCTCTTTTCCCTTTTTCGTCGCCCTCTCAAATACAGTAGCCTTCTCCATCAGCTCACCCCCCCACCCCCCCATCCTCCTCCACATCCACCTCCAAAAGGCAAAACCGCGCCAATCGCGCCCCGTTGCGCCCGCACCTTTTGTCAATCACTACTTCGTATGCCCTGACTTTTCAGATTTTCTGCTGTGATCATCTCCTCTTCAACTCCCGTCAGGTTCGGAACTCATGTATGCTTCCATTCTGGCATTTTTCTCTATTATAAGATTGTAAATACAGACATAGGCACCCCTCCTATTCACCGAGACCCCCCCCACTTCTATCCTACTTAGCTTTTATCTATTCCTGGGTACTAATCTTGGACACTATTCCTGGACATTGCCACATGACTGGTCTTATCTGCTTATCACCTGTACGGTGCCACCCTTCTGTCTCTACGTTGCCGTCTGCTCTGCCTTTTCGTGTCTCACTTGCCGGTCTTGTCTCCTTCTAGCATCAAAACTGAAACATTGATCCCTCAGATCAAGTATCTTCCCACCACCCTATTGCAAATATCAGAGACAAAAGGCGTGGCTTTATCGACCATCTTATCATATGACCGATAAGACTGCCATTGAAGAATACTTCACGAGCAAATGAGGGGCTGAATGTGTGATGGTGGGATGGGGGGTTGATGGTGATTGTGAGAGGTGCTCAGAAATCTTCAGAGGTATGGGAATGTCTTGTCGTTGGAGAGAGTATATATAGAGCGCTCAAAATGATCCAGACAGATAGTAAAGTCAAAGCATAAGTTCGAAATCAAACGATGAAAATGTAATGACGAACAATCTAACCAGAAGCACAGGAACAAAGGGCAGTGGTTGGATGTGGTAATATAGATTGGATGCATAACATTCAAGATGGACAGAGCGGGTGATGGCAGCGTGCAACCCACAGTTCGCAGCCCGCCCACAGATGCACCTGCGTTGCAGAGAACAGAGAGCCTGCAGGTAGGCCTGCAGGCAGGGAGGTTGTCGATATGCATGGCGCATATAAGCTGCATCCAATGCTAGGCGCTGTCTGGTAGTCGTCTTTGATGCAGGTGTTAGTCGACGGATCAGGACTAGATCTATGCTCTTTGTCTGCTGTAAGAGCAAGACCTGCATCTAAATTTTCAGACCACTGACAAGAGAGGACTGGTGATTGATCGTTTGAATTAGGAAAATGGGATAATGAGGTTGGACCAGATGCGAGGTTGAAACCGGCACAATTCATAGAGGGCTTATCTGTCTCTCAACACACAACACAAGCAAAGTAAAAATATTGAGAAAAGATGTTTAAGACAAAAGAATCTGGTGATCAGTGCCAAAGATGGCCCTAACAACAAAAACAACACTACTAGTGGTTATGTTAAACTTGAACAGCCTTTATGATACAGACACAAATAAATAAGAATAATCTACCGTTTCTGACCGCACCACCACATGTCTAAAACGGACCTGCTACTGCCTAGCCATTTTCCATTTCCGGCCCAGCCGCCGTTGGCGATGCCGTCCAACACCACCACAACGTGCCCCTTACAAACTAAATATGTTGCGAATCCAACAAAGGGAGAAACCAGCAGAACTGTCCGCTTTTGCATAAAGACAGTATCATAGTAGTTGCTGCTTTTGATACGCCAGAGCATCTCCAAATGCAGCCTTAGTTTGGCGCCAGGTTTGCCTTTAGTTGAGCTTTTGATTGACCCTTTAATTGACACTCTGGTTAAATTGTCCAGTAACCAAAGACCAAATTCCAGTCCAACAAACGATCACATTTATTTACGATTGTTTCTTGTTGTAACTTGCCACAGCAACTGTGTTGATGTCTTTGTGTGTCTTTGCGCCATCCCTTATGAATCAGCGGAACTCGAGCGTTGTATTGGGGAGGTTCTCGTTTGAGTACACACCGAAACGGATATGATGCTGCCAACCGTAACGACACAAGACACTGCCAGAAAAAGCAGAAACAAAAGTAGTCATTGCAACAGAGAACAGAACACGACATAAACTTCTCAAAGCTTAACGAGATCGGCATCCTTATCTCACAGGACCGTTTACATGTTCTATCATGATCCTATAGTCCTCGATGGTATCCAAGACATGCAGCTGCTGGCCCTCCTCTAGACCTGTCACCGGGCCCACCATTTTGGGAGGATACCACTACCTAGATAACTACCTGTAGTCTGACAAACTACTGATTCTCTTGATTATTGATTTATATAGTCATGTGCCCTTGGTAGCCTCGCCGGGCTCTGCTCAAGCTAGTCTATTCTGACGACTGCAAGACACTCTTGCCTGGCCGTGCAGGCCTCCTATTCGTATTCGATCCAAAGGCTCCGAGCCTGACAGTCTATTGACGTGCATTTTATGTCTATGACAGGATAGCAATTGGAATGACCAAGATGGAGTAGCTGAAATGTAATGATAGCCCAGTTACTTTACGTTCTTGCGTAGCAATAAATTGTCACAAGACAGTAGTGCTAGTATGTTTTGGTAAAAGTGTTCTGTGGTCATCCTCCTTATGTTTCTTATATATTTTATAATTCAGTATGGAGATAATTAACCATGAGTCGGTGATAGAAGACCGGGCAACATAGTGTTTTGTACTGCTATATTCCTAGTTGCACCATTGTATTTTCAAAACACACTGGTAGCATCACAACTACCTCCTTATGTTGCTACTCTATAGGGCCTCAGCATCCTGTTCTGCGCTCCAAAATATAAATGGTCTGAGGGCTTGCCAGTATTGCATACGGTATAGCTTTCATTGGTTCCTACTAATACCGTCATAAACACATCGTTGAGGATGCCAACAGCGTTTATACAGGTATTGCTCGAGAAATACAGAAACCGACATCAAATTATATTGATGCGACGTAATATTTACGTAGCACATATACCTTTCTCAATTTGACTTAAAACTAGAATGGAACCACGAGTTATCATTACTTACAGTACTAGCAAATCAAAGGGCGTGATGCCCCAAGCCGTGGGAACTGTATGATGCCTCCGGCTTTATAACACACCACTCCGGGCCGTCCCCGGTCGCAAGACATCCTGACATGGCGCTTGGCATTTCTTCCAGTAAGTCGTTTCATTGGTTTACTAGCTCCTTGTGTGTACAACAAGATTTTTTAGCTGCCTATTGTCGGGAAGAAACCAGTTTGAATGTTTTTAAACAGATTTCTAGATGTTTTACGTCAAGAAGCAAGGCATATTAAACTGTAATATAGAGTGCTTGCAATAGTTGTGAACAGACCTGAAAATTTCAAAGTGAACCTTAATTATGATACAGCCTGACGGACTATATATTACTCTACTAGTATATGCAATCACTTTTCTAATTAAATATTCTGATAACAACAGATAATTCATATAGTTTCATGTACGTTGACGACGCATAATTAGTGGAGTATGCTTCTCTATATAATGTCTAGACTGGCAATAAACTAAAAAGATTCCGATAACGGAAAGGCAAGATGGCCGAGTGGTTAAGGCGGCAGACTCAAGCTCCACCTTGTCACCTTAAAAGGTGATGAATTCTGCTGAAGCAATTCGCGTGGGTTCGAATCCCACTCTTGTCAGTTATCTTTTTAATTTTTTTCCCCCCTTGCTTTCTTTTTCCCTTTTCTTCTCTTTTTATCAACTTGACCCATTTGGTTCGTTAGTTTATACTTTCAACAATTGCACCTATTGATATTTTGATGGGATTGATATTTTAGATCAAGGAGGCAATTTCCTTGTATTGTAAGTGAATGACGCCCAATCATATGGTACTGGTCTCTGTTCATTCTATACAACATGTTTGCATAGCATTGTTCAAATTATTCTCTGCACTGTCAATACATGGCAATTATGTGCTCCAACATCGGTGGCACGGGCGTATCGCACACCATGGAGACACTTCCTGCCTTTCTTCATCGGTTTCCTGCTGGCTAAATGTTTTCATTACTGACTGTTGTGTGTTTTGTTGACTCTCATCTTGGTATTAGTTATTACACATTTGCTTCATTTCTCTTACGATGCTGCTTCGAAAGAATAATTCAACTAATGAGGACGTGAAAAAGCTAATTTATTTAAACACCGACAACTACACTGCTACTACAGTAGCTGGTATATGATCTGTAGATCGGGCTGGGTTCTCCTTGCGCCAAGGACCTGATTATACTCTCACACTAATTCACCATCCTCGACAACATGCTTAGACATGCAACTCGGTTATCGGTCTTCCGGTACCAGCTGGCCCCGTCTTGCTGTGCTCGACGTGCGATAACTGAGTGGCACCGGCCTCCTGCATCTTGTTGTCATAAACCTGGTCTTGCTCATCTGCGTCACGGTTGCCGTAGCGACCAATCTGGTACCATTTAAGTGAGAACAGGCGGTCCATGCTCTCGAGAGAGCGGCCTGCAGTTTCGGGGATACTGAACCACACCCAGACGCCACCCAACACAGTGACACAGGCAAAGCACCAAAATGTGCCCTTAGGGGTGATGCCGCCATCGCTGACGGGTAGCAGCATGTTAGGCACGGCGCGCGCGTTGCCGTACTGGTTAGCAAAATGTAACATCATAGATAGTGAAGTGCTAACGGCGCGGATGCGCAGCGGGAACAATTCGGCCGTCAGTAAGTACTGCATGCTGTTCCAGCCGAGGGCCCAGCCGAAGCCGGAAATGTAAATCATGGCAATGGCGCCGCGCGAGGGTCCTAGTTCGTGCCGACTTAGCTCATAGCCTTCAACGATGCCGAGCTCAGGCACGGCAGTCAATAGTCCAGCAATGTAGACCATGGCAATGGCCTGCAGAGAAATGCCAATGAGGAGGGCGCGCTTGCGGCCGATGACGTCGACCAGGAACAAGGCGCACACAACTGCGGCTATCAGCTTAACGATGCCAAAGACGGCACTGACAAGGAGTCCCTCATTGGTGCCTGTAATACCGAGCAGCTTGAAGAGATCGGGCGCGTACAGCGTGATAGAGCCGGCACCGCTCCATTGGCTCATGACCTGAGCCATGCATGTGAGGTAAAGGCGGTACAGATTGCTAGGGATGAGAAACATCTCCTTGAGGATACCAAGGGCACCGGAGCCGCGGGTGGCCTCGAGCTCCTCCTGGTGCTGCATATGAATGGCGGCAATCTCACGCGTGACATACTCATGATCAGGCGGCAGCTGGCGCAAGCGGGACATGGTGTCGAGGGCCTTGTCGCCCTGGCCCTTCTTGATCAAGTAGCGCGGCGACTCGTACTGTAGGAAGGTGAGGAAGAAAATAATTCCGGCAAACATGATGTGCAACGATGTAGGCACCATCCAGCGCGCCTGTGTGGTGTCACCAATGTTGATCTCACAGCCGTAGTTTGTGAAGTAGGCGAGCACGATTCCGAGGTAAACAAAGCCGGTGAAGATGCAGGTGCAAAGGCCGCGCACTGAAGCCGGCGCAATCTCGGCAATATACACAGGGCCGACGACGGGGGTTTGGCCGACGCCTAGACCAGCAATGAAGCGACCGGCGTAGATAGCACCTAGGTTTCCGTTGGCGCCTAGGAAGATGGAGATACCCAAGATCCAGAGCACGCACAGCTGGCGCGTGGCCCAGATGCGACCAATGCGATCACAGATCACAAAGGCAAAGAGTGCGCCGGCTACGGAGCCGATCTGTACCATGGCACTGACATTGGCCTTGATGTTGGCCTGCTCGACCTTGGAGTACGAAGCGTAGTTGATGGTGCTTTGAAAGTGTTTGCTGTTGAAGGCACCTGAGATGAGGCCCTCATCGACGCCGCGGGCCGCTCCCAGCAGGCCAAACGAAAACACGGAAAACCACAAGTGCCAGTTGAAGACGCCCTTGGGCTCGCCCAAGTTCTTGAGCCGAAAGACGTTAATCGGCTTTTTAACACCGCCGCCCGCCATCTTATCAGATTCTTGGGAACTGTGTTTGTATAAGGGTACCGGGAGAACTTTTCAAAGGAGCCACAACGAGGACAGGATGATATGCGGTGGGTGAATGGTGTCTGGGGTGACGGCGAAGAACGAGATGGGCTCGGGGCAGGTCCCTATTATATACAACCCTTCCTCTCAGTAGTCGGGCGTCACTTTACCGAAGCATTCCTTGGCAGACATGGTGTATCGTAACCATATCCCCCTTCTTTTCTTGTCTCTTCTTTTCTTGTTCATCGTAATATTTCCCCGTCTACCTCGTTGTCCAATGATAGACTGCCTTGATTACTTTGATAATATCTTTATACTTCCTTTGTGTTCCACTCACCCGTACTTTGTACTAAGTGACATTCTTCCAAGATGTCCAGACCTTCCAAGTGCTCGAGATTATTCAACTTTCTTGTCTCTTCTTTTCTTGTCCGTCGTAATATTTCCCCGTCTACCTCGTTGTCCAATGGTAGACTGCTTTGATTACTCTGGTATTGTCTTTATGCTTTCTTTGTGCTCCGCTTACCCCGTACTTTGTACGAAGTGGCAGTTTTCCAATATGTCCAGACCCTCCAAGTGCTCGAGATTATCCAACTTTTCGCAAGCTGCCAAGATGCAACAGGTGTTTCTATCTCAGCATCGTGCTATTGGGCGTCTCCACGCATTTATCCCCCGCATATGTTGTGATCTTGGCAATGACGATCTCTTTGTGTTTATCCGCCGCTATGAAAGAAAACGCACAGAAGCATTATTGGCGCCAAACTAACTTATCTCTTGTACGAAATAGTGCAAAGCTTACAGAGGAGAAGAGGTCACGGCACATCTTAGTCTGTTGCTTGCCCACAGCCAAGAGGCCCTTCGGAGAGCTTCGGCCACTTGGCACCCCACAAACTGGGGAAGTTATCCATGCGCACTACGACACGGAAGCAAGTCACACTCCAGTCACTCCATTCTCCATACCCGGTACTACGCCGGCAGATATCCGCATGAGGAAGGGATTCATTTTAGTTAGGACTGGAATTGAGGATAATGGTAAAAACCTGATATTCACTTCTGATGAGGTTTATGTCATCTAAAAACCAAAGTGGTTGTATTAGATCCCAATTTTCTATACACATGCGCCCCCATTTATCGTCCAAGTCAGACTGCTGCGCTTCGATCCTCGCACTAATAGATAAATGACCAGTAGTTTAGAATTACTCTCGTAATATTGTTAACTACAGCCGGCGCTACTTAGAATAACACCTAGAGAATATTTCTCTCTGCCAGCAAGAATCGCGTCTCAGTCTCTACACAGATGTGAAAGCCCACAGTAGTATGCAGTATGCGCCTGATGCGAATTGCATTTACTTAAGATTCCGTTGAGTGCTGTATTTCAGCAAAACCTTCTAAGATATAAAGCATTTAGAAGCGAAGCCGGATGGGAGTTAGTAAACGATGCAGTTACATATAAACTCACCTAGTGCCACGAACGTGATTGCAAACAAATGCCTTTGGATTAGACTACTTATAACATAAATGCAGAATTTGAATGGACTAGAGGCCCTGAGTTTGCCTACATCGTTACTCTTAGACTTTGTCTTTGCTTTATATTTTAACGTTTTCCGCCTTTCTTATAATACATATATATACTTATTTAAGCGTTACATAAAGACCGCTTCTATAATGAAGCATAAAATTCAACAAAATATATAGGAGTCCCTCCTGGGACATGAATTAAAATGATATCATGGATCAGAACAAACAATAAAAAATCTTTAGGTAGTGGATTTCTTAGGGCGCCTATTACCTTCCGGGTGGTGATGGCTCTAGGTCGCTTAGCCTGGAGTGAGCCTAAGTGCAAATAAAAATATCTTAAGAAAAGAGAAAAACATAAAACACCTACCATATCCTGCGCTCTCCTTATGATTGCACAACACTCACATTCCTAAAGTGTAACGTTACCATTAAATTATGACTCATTAAAATTCACCGACTGGTTTACGGTCGTTGTGACGGCAATTGGTTTCAGCCGGTCGCTGCTACTTGACCATTGGTATCCCTTTAACCGCCAAAATATGACCTTTTTAGCGTGGTTTGTTTACTTCTCGATACATCTCATCACATGGTCTCAGTCAGTTTTGGCCTCAATAACAGGGGGTACCTAGCTCTCGGTACTGATTTGTGCATACAATTGATGTATTTATGGACCTGGGACAGGGTTACTGACCAATAGAAGACGCAGAGGGTTGAAGGGATAGTACCAACTTTGGATAAGAAGAGCAAAGCAGAAAGAAATGGATGGTTAATTGATGACCGGAATGACGACTGCGAGAAGTATTGAGCTAGCACAAGGCGCATCCCAATGTTGTGGCTACATTTAGCGGCTTAAAATAGGCGTGGCGGCATCGACTACCTGCTCTCTTACGAGAAGCTAAGAGGTGGTTCTTACTATTAAGAAGGACATTGCTGGAAGCGTATAAGGGAGAGCCTTGTTGCAGCGCGGCTAGGTCATCTGACTACAAATACATACCAACTAAAGATAAAGCGCGCAAGGCACTAGAGAAATAACACCGCGCCTCGTTCGTCTAAAGTGGTGACCCATGTTCAGCCAGGATGAACCAGCGCTACATATGTGGTCAGATTAGTCAGACTCAATTCTCGCGTCAAAGTAAGAGTCTGGTGACTACTAATATAGCTATTTTTGTTTTAATTCTCGATTTTTACCCGACTTGATCATGACATGTAGTTTTAACAGAGACTCTGATACTGGAGAACATATATATCACAGATGGTATGTACTAGCAGCTGGCGGGAGTTTCCAAGATGCGCAGTTCTCACATTGTCCAATCAAGGGGGCATTGGACAACGGAACAAACAACATTATAGACAGTCTATAGACCTCGCTATTAGAGATAATGACTTCAGTACCTCTAGTGATGAGATAGATAAGAGGTTCGCCCCTAGTGGTACAACAGTAGTAGTGTTGAATTAATTCTCTCCAACTTATAAAGGCATTCTATCCAGATTACAAAATCACAGTAGACATAAAATTGTCTTCTCTTATTATTAAGCCCACGCACGTAAACATTTAGGTACTAAGCGCTGGAATGCAAGCATAGCAATCGCCGTTTAAATCAAAGTAGACGTAGCCACTCAGACCATCATCGGTGATCTTCTTTATCATATGGGCATGCACTCCGAGCAACGTTATCGTCGTTATACAGAACGAAAACTAAACCGTCCTTTACTCCGTGCCACACAAAGAAGCATAATAAAAGGGTTATAAGAAGACATGCCCAATTGCCTCAAGTGAACAATAGAGTGCTTTATAAGCTGTTTCTACAGCCTAGTGTTTCTAAATACTGCCAATTTGTTTTATCCTCATCACAATCCCCAGGACGACCTTACTTCTTGCCTTATCATGGGCACAGCATCAGAAAGCTTCAGTCCTAAGCTACCAAAGATTCAAGTATAGAAGTTCGCATTAGCAACTCAGTAGGTACAGTCCATTCTTCAATTCACTCATATCCCCGGACTAGACAATGATCTAATTAATCACGCAAAATCTTCCACGGTCCCACACAGGCCAACGGGCCCGTCTCCGGGGTTAGTCTAGCAACCATCTTGGATCTTGGGCCAGTAGCTTGATGCAGACTATCCCACACATATGATACTGGATTTTGTGGCTTGGCATGGTAAAAACTTTCGCTCTGAGGGTAATGTCGACTCTATTGTGGGTTGGAACGGCTAGGTCAGACGACAGATATCTATCTGAATACGCGTATGCAAGAGTAGGTGACTATCTTTCGGGCGAATATAATGTTATGAGATATTAACAATAGTTTTAGCCAGGTCTTTCAGTTCTGCAACGTTGTTTCAGTGGCTATGGTTTACGATAAGCTCTCTATTATCGAACTATTTCGCCGGGTATCAAACAATATTGTGTTGGGTGCCACGAGTGCCGAGGACCCGGATGAGAACGGCACTTACTTCTTCTATCTGGCCAATTATGAATACAAATCCAGGATATCATATAGAGCTTATATAATACTGCATACAGATAGAAGTACAAAGGAAGCATCAAAAGTTTATAGTATTCGAGCATCGACAGGATAGTATGTAAAAATGAGCACTCTGGCCTGCATTACTGTGTGTTTCTACCCTTCCATAAATCTCCGTCTATTCTGATTTATGATTCTAGCTGAATTTTACCACGTTAATATCGACTATCGATATGGCATGTAGTAACATCATGTTGCTTAAAATAATACGGTAAGAGAAGATTAGTATATAAAAGGTAGTGCTTTTGTCAATGAAGTAGAATATAATAGTATGTTTCAAATATATCAGCAATCCAAGGTCTAGTGAGGTACCATACGAAATTCTTTAAATATAAGGAAGACATTCCAAAATAAAAGATTGTCGACATGGGAGTATATCCGAATTACAATATGTATATAGCTTATAGTTTTTATGAATTCAAAAACTCATGCTGAAATTTGACTTCATCTGTATGTCTAAAGTAGAAGCTGAACATAAGAATAGCTAAAGTAAAATGCTAAAGATCAGCTGACAGGTCGTAGAGACTATGGAAAAGCTACTGCTTACTGATATA
Organism: Ophiostoma ulmi; assembly: GCA_029298715.1. Lineage (NCBI taxonomy): Eukaryota > Fungi > Ascomycota > Sordariomycetes > Ophiostomatales > Ophiostomataceae > Ophiostoma > Ophiostoma ulmi. Next base: position 854,512 of record JANSLN010000005.1, on the reverse strand, counting down.
TGAATAAAAGGAAAATGTCAACGGATGACCAACCCAGTATGAGTTATATATGACGTTGTCGAGGGCATTGGCAACTAGCAGCTAGGCGGAGTTCATTCCATCCACCACAATGCTTTGACGACATACAAAGAAAGAATGATTCCATACAAACTCTGTACTGGTAAGATAGAGACTGACACTGGGTGACTGAGCATGGGCAGTAATTACATTGACGCAGTGAAGTGAAAGCTTGCAAAAGTCCATCTGTTGGGACAGGACCTGTAGAACCAAAAAAGGAGAACTGACGGCAAATTGTGTGACACTGAAGTAGCATCTGTGGCTTATGGAATTCCCAATAACACTGACATGTTCACCATGTTTATCAGGCTCGCCTCTGTAGAGGCGTTGTATATGTTTCGGAAACTATACACACGGCTTGATGTCACACCGCTGTCTGGATATATATTACTGTAACTTTTGCCGTCACGGTGGTACTGTAAACGCCTAAACGCCTGCGAGACTCTCTATATAGTCTTGTACGAGGCTTCAGCGTACCGGCGATCAGGATGAGCAGACGTCGTACTATACAGCCTGTGCAATATTGTACTATCAACGAACGGAAGAGTCTAAAACAGCCTGGTTTTGATGCATATCGTTAGTTATGCATATAAAATGCAAATCAAATTACGCCTACAACAGTGTCTCGCTTCATGATCGTATACCTCTGGGACTGGATTGCAGACTACAGGCCCCGAATTTTTTTTGTGTGTGTTTTTATATTGTTTCATGCGGCACGAGATATATATCGAGTCGCACGGGGCCTGCCCAACTGTCGGGATCCCGTTTGATCTCAATTTTGCTGGTACTCTTCCCTTGGCCTCTGCCGCGCCTTTTGAGTCTCTCGCCTCTCTTAGATGAAAACAAATATAGAACAAATACGGCATCTATGCAATATATAGTGGCTGATATCCGCTCATCCGTTATGTCTAACTACTGGGAAAAGAGATATGGACTGAAGAGCTTCCGCATGTGCTGTTCCTTTTTTTAACAGGAATTATCCTATTGATATCAAAAGTGAGATTAAGATAACCGAAGAGCGCTAACTTACAGTAGTGTATAGTGTGAATAGTCGTAGCTTGATGGTCCGTTACTGTTTACACTATCTTTAAAGTAGTTATTAGTATTATTTATTGTATTATTTAGTTTTAGCTCTATAGCACGGAATTCTGCCGTGCTATACCGCCTATACCCCTTTTCTTTACTAGTAGTCTTCTATCGGTCATTGCGATGACCGACAAAAGCTGGAGAACCATCGACGCCTTACAGAATTAATAATTTTTATTTAAGACTTTAAATCCATCCCGATCGGTACACTACGAAAATTCCCAGACCTTCTAGACGCGTGCCTAGTCTTAAGTGTTGTTTGCAGCTTTTAGGCGGCAATGATATGATCATTAGTAGAGAACATATATCCATACCCTCGACATACTATGTTATCAAGCTGCCCACCTCGTCATCATCGAAGTAAGCATATAGCTTCGGTATAAACGTTTCTATCGTTTCTGCTAAGAGCCGTACATAAGCTCTTTTATTCAGAACTTGCTCCGCGTTAGATGTCGAATCTTGTGTATTATAACTGCCATGTTTCTGCCATTCTGATAACCTCAGGTTCCGTCTGAACACTGGCTCCAGGACCTGCTGTACACAGCTGCTCTAGCCAATGAGCAACTAGTTGAATCTATAAGTTTGGTGAGGTATCTCACGTCCCTTGGCTGGACCTAAGATTCATTAATTGCCAGTAGAACCTCGATTGCACCTATTGAAATAGATCTCAATTACCCAAACTCTTCTCATGGTACAACCCCTGATACTTCCATCGATGCCCTGGAATCATTTTCCGGGATCTTGCTTTCTATAAAATAAAAGGCAGTACCACTTTAAAGTATTGTAGGTAGTGTCGCTTCTTTTATACGTGTTTGGCGATTGCCTAGAGTATCACTGTGATAATTAAAGTCTGTTGTAGCTTGACGGAGCTGACTCGGATTTGAAGCGCATTGGCTCCCTACCCAGCTACCATAGAATCACTCTGCATGCGGGGAGAAGAGAGAATCGAGGTAGGCACCCATATTGTGGAGGGTGACTCGGGTGTTGGTCCCTCCATTGCAAAGCGGAGAAAACTTCATTGCACACAACACCACTACGTGGCTTTACAACAGCAAACAACAACAATAATTTTTTACCCCAAAATCAGACATGAAAGGGCAGTGATCTCTCCGGCTAAGACTGACCATACATAAATAAATGAACATTATTCGCTATATATGTTTTTAAAGGCATTCGGGTATTATCGACTCTATATCAACAATATACATGAAATTATGAATGGATGAAATAAAATAAAAAATAAATAGATTCGAAGCCCAAGTGTATTACAGAGGCTGATTTCCGCTCGTCCGCCACGCCTGACGTTTCTGGGCTGGAAGTACTCCCTGCCGTATCTACCTCCGTTCTTCCAAGAAAGCATAATATCATTATAAAAAGTGCGATTATGGCGAACGGACGACATCTCTCAAGTGACACTGTGAAATACACAGTACTAGTAGTCAAATGTATCCTGAAATGTACTAATTACACAGTACTGTCAAAAAGTTAGCCTTTTTAATGTTACGTATCCGTATTAAAGTGTTTAGATAATAGCTGACTGGTCAAACCTGCCAACCGCATCCATCACGTGACAACATGCTTAGTCATTGGGAATACCCCACTCTTAGTTTTTATTTCCAAAGGCATGGGCGGAGTCCTCTCCCTTCTTAATATCAGTAAAAAAGACAAGCTTTTTATCAACTCCATGTCTACTGACTCCGTCAGCTGATAGCATTCATCTAGTGCCATGGGATTCATGTGTCTGCCCCCGCATGGAGCGTTATGTGGGCGGCGTAGGAATTAGGTCTCTTTTCCCCGCAAAGAGCTGCAAGCTGATGCATGACTATGAAAGATGGTAGAGACAAAAGCATTGGAAACTATTAGCTCACGCGGCACAGCTCTTTAGCTTCCTAGAAAGGTCCAAAGCTGCGGAAGATGTGAGCATTAATAGAAAAACATAGCAAAAGAACGGCACATTACTTAGTACCATCGGAAAAGTAGAAATAAGATTACTTGACCAGAGGAGCTTAGTAGTTATCTTCATTGTAAGATACTTAATGTTATGGACGTAGGAGCTTTAACGAAGCATGCAAGCGACGAATATTACCTCTCTACTTGCTGTGTCAAACAAGTAGTACGCACGCTTCGAATTCCGATTTTAGCTAGTCTATAAACGTCGCTGGCCAAGTCCGGTCGATGTGCAAAAGTCAGCAGACATAAACACGAACCAAAATGTAACAGCTCAATCGGAAACAAGAAGATGCCGAAGTCTCCGTGAGCTGCAAGAGCTGATCGCTGGCACCTTCGAGGGGAAGTTAGGGTAGTTTTTGAAAGAGGAGAAATGTAACAGGAGGGCCAATGCCAACGCAGATAAAGGAGAAACGTACATGGGGAGGATTTGAAGAGGAGGAGTAGCCAAGTAAAGCACACACAGTTGGACAACTAGCAACATAACTAGAAAGACGGTCTGAAAAAATTGCATGATATGGGAGAAACCCTGATGGTGCTGTGTGGAGATGCACTTCGGAACGACGGCTCACAGGCTCACCCATGCAATTCAACATGCGAGTCCAAGACATTGTGCTCTGAGGTGAGCTTGCCGTCTAGGTAGAACTTGATTGCTGAAAGAGCGTGATAACATGATTTCTGGCGAATTGACTGAGTTGAATGGACTGGAAGAGAATCTGTGCTGACTATTCAAAGGGCGCCAATCCTGACCACGCAGAACTAAACTAGATAATGAGCTGTCATAGATGCGAACACTTTAGATCTATGTTGTTATTTGTTGGATTCATTGCTAGATATCTCGTTCGTCCGTTTGACTTGGTATGTCTTGTGACTGAAGTGTTTCCTAAGGTTGTGTCGTCTTCGACACTGCCAGTCACGTCCCCGTTCCCTTATGTCATTGTAGCCCGCTTCCCCAGAATCTATTCATAGATTTGCCACTGACTCTAGAATTCATCATAATGGCGATCTTTGTTGCTGCTCTATTATATAGAGTTTAATTTCCCCCCCTTTTAATTTTGCTTGTCTATGATTCTGTTTGCTATCTCGTAAGGTGTCCCCCCCCTTCCGCTGGCCACCGGCCCTAGTACGTTTTTGCAACTAGTGCACAGTTGTCTTACTTCGTAGTCTTGTTGGCTTGGGGAATGTTGGAGATAGATCTTGGGTCTGTTGAAAGTCTGGAGTATGGGGATTACCCCATCTTTTGGTTGCTCAACGTCGGTTGTACGGAGCTACATAAGACGACAGATTGTGCGGAGCCGCATCTGACTTTCCCATTCAATAACACATCAACCCAACTCCAAATCTGCTGGGCTTTGTTAAACTAAAAAAGACAAACAATTATGTCCCTGTTCTATCCATGTACAGAGTAGTCTTATGTGTGTCTTTCAATCCCCTGTCCTTTTAGCGAGTTCGTTTACTGTCTAGGCTGCTTGCACTCCGCCCCGTATTCGTCTCTCTTCGTTTATATTCTGATTCATTTCGCGATTTTTAATTTAGGTTAATCATTGCTTGATCTGACATGTATATTTGTGAGAGGTCATAAATACAATCTCCTGCATACTGTATGCGCAGTAATAATACATAGCAAGCAAGGAGTGGCCATAAACTATGATCGTAGAGGAGGGTGACATGCCCAGAGAATTGGCCAGGAGAAGACCCAAAGAAGAAACAAAGCAATCCCAACAACTAAAAGCATACCACAGGTGAGTCGTAGGCTCATATGTCGTTCCAGTCTCCCGTTTCTGTCCACTCCTCTTCCCCAGACTCCGATACATGTCTGTCCCAGGTGTTCCGCTGTGTTCCTGACCCCATCCCCAAGACACTCCGCAAAGAGGTTTCTTTTTCTTCATTTTTGACCTCCCTTTTTGTTGGTGCATTGCCATTCTTCTAGGGAAGGAGAGGGCCGGGTATATGGAAACGCTCGCCTCCATGGAAACCTGGTCAGCCACAAAAGAAAGGTTGGCGAGTCTGGAGAAGAGGATCTTCTTCAATGCCCCCTTTTTGAAGATCTCTTGTTCTCCTCGTTTTGTGATTCTTTCGAGTCCTAGTACCATATGTATTCCTGGACCAAAATTATAAGTAATTACGTTGTTCCAGACGCCACTTCTTGGCCGGTCTTGTTGTCAAACCCATCTTTCGATTATATATCTGCGCATTTCCATCTCTTTCCCATCATTTGTCGCTTTCTTCTTCTACTCTCACCTGTCAGGATAAAAGACCACAGTTACTCAAGATAATATCTATCCATTTCATCGCCCTTCATACGTCTCCTTGATACGACATTAACATCACATCTCACTTTGGCATCTTACTCTTTCAACTTCATCGACATCACGAACACCACCAAATCTCGGAATCTCAGTCTAATCAGCCATGTCTGTCCAAAACGTGTCTGTCTCCGATGAGGAGAAGGGTCTCAACCGGACCCAGACAGCTGTCACCATGTCGCCGGAGCTCTTTGAGAAGGTAAAATGACCTTGTTTCAAGGCGTACAGGACACCTTCTAATAATTCTTCTAGCTATATCTGTCACCAAAGGTGCCTCGTCTTGGTAATAACATCAAGACATTTGCCAACCCGACTCCTCTTGGATTCATGGGGTATGCTACTAGTCATTATCGAATGATATGTTGATACAAACTGACACACGCAGCTTTGTCATTGCTGGTTTCTCCTTCAGTATGATTCTCATGGGCTGGGGTGGCGCATCTGGCGGCTCCCCTATTGTGTACGTATATCCAATTTACCTCTCAAGCTTACACTGTATCATCCACTAACATCTTGCTAGTGGTATCTTCTTGTTCGGCGCTTTCCTTCTCTATATTGGCATGATCGGTGAATGGGTCATCGGCAACTTCTTCTCTATGATGGTTATGGGCATGTTTGGCACCTTTTGGCTCTCTTTCGGTCTCCTCCAGTTGCCCACCCTCAAACTCGGTGCAGCCTATGCGACTGAAGCCGACCCTACCGGTACCGGCTCAACTGCATGGAACGCTGGTCTTGGCCTCTTCCTGCTGGCCTGGGGCTTTGCCGTCTTTACGCTCGGCATATTCACCGTCAAGATCAATGTTGTCTTTGTCATCATTTTCATCCTAGTTGACGCCTTTGCCTTCACCATGTCTGGCTGCTACTGGCGCGCATCTACGGGTGACTTTGAGACGGCAGCTAGGCTCCAAAAGGCCGGTGGTGCCCTGTTGTTCACTGCGGCCGTCTTTGGCTGGTATATTACGACAATCATCATTGCCGGCGAGATGCGTTTCCCTCTTCCCCTGCCCCTGGGTGACCTGAGCCACTACTGGCCCGACACCAACTCGGAGCTCGCTGATGAGAAGCGTGACTAAATCTTAAGTCGGCTCACCTCATCACACATTACTGCGACACCATGACACCACGACACACATACTCACTATAATCAAGTGTCTTCAAAGACCACCACCCGGCGAAGCAAAGACGTTTTATCTTTTTACCCCCTCTTGGGGAGTAGAGGGGCTCTGTCTGTACGGGCTTGCACATATTTTACTTTATTTACCTAATTCAGCGGTTGGCATATGGGGGGCAAACATTTCGGACAGTGTTTATTGCTTTCAGATTATAGTCGGCCTTTTTTCTTACAATGTTTCTGTTTCATATTCGACTACTTGCATAATTTTCTTCTCCACCTGTTCTTATACCACAAAAAAAGTTGCATTTGCACTCGGAGATTTGCTCACTTGTCATTCCGTTTCTTTATTCAGTTGATATGCTAGCCAGTTGTCATTGAATAGTATTGTAGCCATAGCTATCCAAATAATAAAAATTAAAACTTTCAGTTAAAGAAAATCCATGCATAGCTTCTCATTCAAACCGAAATCAAAAGGTATTCGCAGCCGTCTCGTATTATTCATTGATGGTAATTCTTTACGCCTTTGTATCGACGCTACTTCATCTCAACCTCTCGCTCTATAACCAGGTCGTAAGAACTGAAATGACGAGCCGTAACACGCTTGTCAAACAGCAGATCAAGCTCCTCGTATGTACGGCCAGCGGTTTCTGGGACACGGAAGTATGTCCAGATAAGACAAAAGAAAGTCAGGCCACCAAAGAAGAAGCCGACCTTGCCTCTAGCATCAGCCTGGTCGGGGTTAATAAAGTACGGGATAGCGACTGTCATGATAATGCCAAGAATACCCTGAGCAGCCGTGCAGACAGCGATAGTCTTAGACCGCACACGCGTTGCCGAGCACTCAGAGATGATGATGAAGCAGACAGGACCGATGGTCAGATCATACATCAAATTCCAGACCATCATTACAGCTGCCTCACCCCAGTCAATTCCGGCACCTGCAGAAACACTGGGGCGTGGAACGCAATCGAGGATGGCGACGAGCAACATGAGCACCATCATGACAGACAATCCCGCAAGGATAATTGTGCGTCGGCCCCATTTGAGAATAAGAAACCACGAAGCAATAGTGCCGACAAAGCCCATAGCCATGAAGCCAATGCTCATGTCGAAGGCAGCATCAGTTGAGAGGCCACCGTGTTTGAAGAAGACGGTGATATAGCCGATCATGTAGATGCCGCTCAGGACCTGTGTGCAGTATACACCGGTAGCAATCTCTGTACGGCGGAGATTGACACCGCGGAAGCAATCCCAGTAGGTGCTACCTGCCTCAAGTGTCTGTTCAAGACGATCCGTTTCGGTGATGGCGGTGAGAGAAGCAGTAATGTCATAGTCGGAGCATGCCTTGGAGGAAAGACGACGCAGCACAGCCTCGGCCTCGGCCAAGCGACCCTGGCGAACTAGCCACCAGGGACTCTCGGGGACAAAAACGACACCTGGTAAGATAATGGCGACCCAAAACCACTGCAGAGCAAATGGGATAGAGTAAGCCCAGTGAGAGTCGAGGTTCTCACAGGCGGTAGTGACTCCAGTACCGAGGAGCTGGCCGATGATAAAGCAGAGGTTGACATAGGAGGTAAGGTGGCCACGAATCGCCATGGGGCAAACTTCGGATGCGTATGCCGGAGCGATGACGACGTAGCAGCCAAGCACAAGACCGCCGAGCATTTCGCCTACGAGGAGGGCAGCCAGCGAGCGCGAGAAGAACTGGATAAAGACAAGGCAGCCAGTGAGGGCGACACAGCCGCCAAAAGTCCATTTGCGACCAAATTTGTCCATGGGGTAACTGGCAAAAAGGGCACCAAAGACCTGACCGACGGGGTTACCAAGGGAGAGGCCACTCTGCCATGCAGCAGAAATGAGATACTCTTGGTCAGGTTCGTAATAGTAGCCAAAGTCCTGCTGGAACTTGGGAGTGGCGAAGAAACCACCGATAATCTGGGGATCAAAGGCGAGCATGATGACACCGATGGAAACAAAAATAGACCAGCCAATGGCTGTTGGGTATCGACGAAGGGCCTCGCGGAAGGTGATTTCATGTTCGTGGCGTATGGCATCGGCGATACTGATGGCGGCGGTGGCGACGCTGGCACGCGCTTCGCCTTTACGCGGCAGTGATTTAGTCGAGCCAGGCATGGTATCGTTGTTGCTTCTCTGCTGTTGATAAAGACCATGTAGTCGACAACGAGTGTCGATGGTGGTAGTGGTAACGATGCCGAGGATGGTGATATAGAATGGGAGACGACAGCAGGAATATTATATCTGAAGACAGCGGTAGGACCTCTTATACGCGCGCATTACCCCATACAAGAATGGAGCAAGAAAGCAGAAGAAGGACTCTGTTTAAGTGAAAAAGGGACGTGAAATGGGACAACGGTAATAGTAAACGTCGAGAATAAGAGTTACCGTGCATTGTATAAAGGGACTTTGCTAGCGGCAGGAGAGAAGACCAAGATAGGCATAACAACGTGGAGGGGAATGGGGAGAATGACAGGATGGAAAAGAAAAGAAGACATCCCGGGAGAAGAGATAACAGGGTGATCGCCCGTTTTCTGCCTCTTTGCTCTTATTCACGGGCTAACAACGTGGGATCAATTTCTGGTAATGTACGACGTATTGCAGCACGGGCATCTCGTTGAGGTCAACGCGTTATCTGCTTATGACACCCTCTAGTATATCGTTGTCTTTATCTCGTGGTGCCTTTGGATCCTCTATCTCGTCGACTCTGTTGCTATGTTTCGCTGCAAGAAACCGGCACATCTACCGGGGAAAGATTAGTATTTACCGGCTCTTGTTTGGTGGCTTGACTTTATCCTATCTGGGCTAACATGGCAGCTTGGCTTTACCCCGAGCCTTCTAGTATTAAACCAAGACAAGGACGGGGCAATGCACATGGCATGCCGCACTTGTAGCCAACTGGGACGTTATCAATGCACACAGACTATGTCTACTGGGAATGCATACCCTGGACGCACGGACGGCTTTCCTTTCTTGGGATGTGCAGATCGTTGCTTGATATCAATGATATCCTGACGGGTGGGGTAAAGCTGCACAAACTGTCAAGGATGGTGATCATTGCGACACTCGATGATACAACATATCACGACGATAAAGAAGACTGTGCCATAACGAGTTGCATCTGTTTTCACAAGTTATATCCATTTGCACTTGAGTCGTATTGATTTTCTCACAAGCTGTTGCATCGACAAGTTTTGGATTCAAACAAGAAACCCGAAAATCAAATAGAGGCTCGTGCTTGTCGATTGCGAGAGGGCTATTGTATATTCAAATTCGACTATGTGCTTGATTTGATTCGAATATGACTTTGGATATCTTAAATTTACATGGCAATTCTCAAATATGGTAGGGTGTGTATTGCGACGCGGGGAAGTGCAATGGCGCTTACGAGATACAGAAGATGGGATTGAGGCCGATCCCTTCCTTGCTGGCAGGGTTGTATCAAGGTGCGAGGATATGGTTATGCTCCGAGACTATCTTAGCGGTCCCCTGTATCTCTCTCGCAAGATACAACGACTTGCTCTTGGTGTCCATGAACGCAATCTAATTTGCATTGAGCAAGGCCCTACTTTTCAATCTTTTTGGCCGTTTCTTTGTCAGAAGGAATCTAGAGACCTAACGGTCACCGAGTGTATATCCTCAGACGCTGAATATTTTTTTTTATTCAGAACCAAGACGGAGACTACTTATTCACTTATTTATTCGTAATCTAGTCAAGTAGGGAGTCAATACAAGAGGTTGGTGAGAAACAAAGTCTTTGATTGCTGGAGAAGAAGAGATCAACAATTTGGGTATAACGAATGGTGAAAGACTTGTGCCTTGCCTCTCATTTATGTCATGCAACGCACTTGTTGAGTGATGCTTCACTTCGGACAGCTAAGCATGCCACACATATGGCACAAATGGTGTCAATATGTCTATCCCGCGGCCCAAGAACGCGGTCAGCTAGATGATGAGAACCAACTTGTCGAGTGATTATTACACGGTCGATTGAACTCTTGAAGGCCGTGGTAGCACAGTTTCTAAGATGTGGTATAAGATGGAAGCATCACTAAAACAGCAAATAAAAAATAAAAATAATAAGGTAGGTAAAAGAAATGATAAGAAACCCAAAACAAGATGTAAAAAATGAAAAGAAATCAAGAGAAAACGGTTATAATGTAGATGTCAAATCACGCGTAAAAGAAACATCTAAAAATAGGAAGGAAATCAAAAAGAAGAAAAACATCCCGAAGGGAAATAATAAATGCCAGTATCAAGCCAGATTCAGGAGAAATAAATTTCAAAAACGTCAAATAATCAGATTGCAAATAACCAAGCCAGTCTATATACTGTATACAGAATGAGTGGCCGTACAAGTATCACCAGAATTGCCAACCGCCGTTACACTACCCGCGCTGACTAAGCCAGACACTTGACATTTTACTGGCTAAGCCTCAATACAGTCACAAACGACATCCATCATCAATCAACATCGCCAAAATGGAACTAGACATTCAGATAATCGAACCGACTGAGGCGCATACGCATACCGTCGTGTTTCTACACGGACGGGGTGACTCAGCAGTCAACTTCTCCCACTCACTTAAAACATGGAGCAGCTCGGATGGTAAGAGCCTCGATGAGACGTTCCCGTCCTTTCGCTGGGTTCTCCCGCAGGCGCCGCGGCTAGCCTGTGCCAGTATGCGCGGAGCTCTGATGACTCAGTGGTTTGACTCTTGGAGCAGCCGCAACTATTCCCTTCGCGAAGAGGTGCAGGTGCCGGGTCTTAAAGCGATAGTGCCAGCCATCCAAGCACTTTTGGCAGACGAAGCTGCCAAGCTCGCTGCAACTGATGTTGCAACTCAGGGTGAAAGCGGATGGGACCGGCTGATTCTGGCTGGCATCAGCATGGGTGGGGCCACGGGCATACACACGCTGCTCAACCTCGACGTGCCGACACCGAGCCGTCGACTGGCAGCCCTCTTGACTTTCTCGTCGCGCTGCCCTTATGTTGACCGCCAAAACGACTTTCTCACTTTAGAGGAAATGCGTGCTCTGCTAGAACTGGAGGGAGTGCCTAGCTATGCTGATGTTGTGCAAAACACACCGATACTTATGCAGCATTGCATCGATGATTGCGTAGTGCCCATTGCCCGTGGTCGTGCTGCGCGAGAAGCTCTTCAGCGTTTTGGCGGGCAAGTGACATGGAAGGAATACTCGACTGGTGGCCACTGGCTGCAGTCACCTTCAGGGTTTGACGACACTGTGGCGTTTCTGCGGAAGCATGTCCTCAAAGATAGCTGAGTAGGCAACAGTCAGAGAGTCTGGCCTTAGCTCTATTGCTGTATTGCTGTATCTTGCCGGGGAGATGACGCCTAAATATTAAGTATAGGTGCTGTTAGGAACTTCAGTCCTTTGTGTCAGATCACCCATGCCGCCGCCCTTTGCTATACAACAATGTTCAATACTTGTATCAACAATACCCTTATGTCGCATCACTCATTGCATTGCAAGCCGCCTCATCCCATTGGCTTACATTTCATGCACCCCGGAAATCACATAATAGATGACCTCTATCGTGGCGATTTTAACACTTCCCATATTTCACCCATAACGGCCAGATCAAATGCCGTCATTATGCGGGCATTGATCTTCAACCAAGTCAGCTACTTGAGCTCAAGTTCGATTGTTTCCTCGGCCGCCGGATCTACCATGCAAATAGCCTGATGGGAATAAGGGGAACAGGGAGGCCGTATACAAACAAGCACACTTACCGTCCCTTTACGCATTCGTCGCACACTCTCATAATAGAAATAGGCCAGTCTCTCTACGGCTACACATCTCTAGTATTTTTTATGTCACCGACTAAGATCTACGAACATCTTACAATGGGCATCTGTTCAACTACCGCATGGGCTACGTTTTACTCGCAGGCCAGGCTTCACTGGTCTCGGCCGGAGTCATCTATGACAGCCAGGCAACGAACAAGACAAGCAGACAAGCAGGTACTGTGACATCGCACAGGGCACTAAAGGCTCCATTTGATATTCTTGTCCAGGTGGTTGCTCCCGTGTTTTTAGGCTGGGCCGGGCTTGCTTTTGGCGGCACCATGGCCAAGAGCCCACTTGCCGTTGTCTGGGTAGACGGCGACAGTGGCTATGCATCGCCGCGCTGGGCCACTGGCCATACGCCTCCGGAACCATACCCAGATGCCTCACTCAGCGTCCTTGACACGGCTAAGAATGCCACTCACTGGAAAATTCATGCTCTGTGCCACGGATGCAGCAGCTGGAGCAGTAACATCAATGTGACCACCACAAGCTTAAACCCCAATGGCGCCAATAAGATTGGCTTTGCAACAGGCATGACTACACCTACAACACCGAGCAGTAATACCTCCAGTGTCGGCATCCACAGCGAAAAAAAGGCGTCGTGTTGCATGACTTCAGCGTCGGCAAGGTCGACTCCAACGTCTTTTGGCGGTATTTACTATACCTGCTTATGGCAGACTCAAGCAGCTCAACTTCTTCTGCTTCGGTTTCACCTGCAGCACCCACGGCACATCTCAACTACCCTACCACTATCATCCGTCCCTCGCAGACCAGGCCGGGAAACACACCGCCATCTGTCGTGACTCAGCCTCCACAGACAACTATTGATGTCAGCTATGCGCCAACAATCATCTACGGAAGTACACGCCAGTCTACGGGTGTCACAGTGACTCTCACCGTCACGGCTGCGCCAAGACCATTCCAGCCGACACCCGTACCGACACCCTGCAACCGTTTCGGTGGGTTTGGCGGAGGTCGGTTTTGTACAACGCCACCATATGGCGGAGGCCCATATGGTGGAAGTCCTTTTGGCGGAGGTGCAGGAGGTGGGTGTGGAGGAGGAGGTGAATACGGGGAAGGAGGCGACCACGGTGATGGTGATGACGGTCCCTTTGGAGGAGGCGCTAGCGACGGTTTTGGAGGACGTGGTTATGGCGGTGGCCTCGCAGGTGGCGAATGCGATTCTGGAGATGGCGATGGTAGCGACAATGATAACTGAATCTTGGCCAGATCTAGGAGCTGTTCTGGCAGATGGAAATACATCTTGACGGGCTGAAAGTGAGGCCGAACAAAGACAAGCGGCGATCGATGCCAAGAGTTGGTGAACCGATGCCGGCGAGGAGAATATGGACACGAAAATAGAAACAGGTTATAAAACTCAACAAAATAGCAATGATTTAAGGTGTTGAAATTTTGGGGTTTCAATTTTCAGTACTTTAGTATCGTGAAGCTAAGAGGCTGCAGCGTGTCGTGCCTGCCAATGAGAGATGTGCCCGTTGCAGAGTGGCTGTGAATGAGCCTCGCTAGTCAAGAACTCAAACGTTTCGGGTAGGTGCAGGCGCGCTTGTAACAGTGGCTTATTACTGTAGTCAAGGAAAATACCGTAACAGACAGCGTTGTAATACTGGCTGCCGCTACCGGCCAGTCCCGAGAAAACGACCCATACAAGGCTAAAGTGGGGGGAGTGCAAAGATCAGGCCATTTTTGAAGAAGCAATATGATTGGGTCCAGCATGCATAAGAGTGGGACTTTCATCAGCATCTGGCATCTACAGCGTAGTACACCACCGAGAAAGAATTCACACTGACATAGACTGACATTGAAATTACATAACAAGTGTTTGTTTGCGCTTACCTAAACATCATGAACTTCCACTTTATAATGTCGGTTCTACATCGGCAGAGATTCACCTTACCCATTGTGCTGCTCACTCTCGGTCCTGTCGGGCCGGAATCTTCTCCGTCAACCCAGTCGCAAAGTTGTTCATGGCCATGTCCGTCGATCTGCCTAGCTCGATTCTATTTCCGTTTCTATCGCCTTGCCTATTGCCATTATCTTTCCCATCAGTGATATCCCATATGCTCATCATCGTAAAGATTTTCCCTTCTACCTCGTATGCGCCAATGAGCTGTGGCTTATGAGCGCATGCGTATAAGCCCATGGCACGTTGAAAGATGGCAGTCGCACCTTCCTCGTCTGCTTGTGAATACCAAATCTGGTTTGCAAGCGAATGGCTCTGGATCTCGATCGCACCTGCCGTCGTGGGCACATCTATGCTTGAATTTCCCGCAAGGAAGGCACGATGGACAATCGTCATGACGACGTATGACATGTTTCGTGTTTGAAGCGGTCACAGGAACGGAAGGCACGCTGCCATAGCTTCCGCAGTGATGTCACCAGGTGCAATTTCCTCTTCTTTCCTATTATGACTATACTCATTCTGCTCTCGGCTACGAAAGCCTCTTTTAGCTTCAATATTTCCACCCACGCTATTCTTTGTCAATCATTGGCGATTACTGGCAATGTCTGACAATGTCTGGTAGTCTTTGTCAATCCGTGTCGAATATCCCAACATTCAGCAGCACTCCCACGCCTAGCTCCCGTATAATCACGATCTAGCATCCCATATTAGAGCATTGTGGCTCCAGCCCGACTGCCCAGAATCATGGCCCTATCGGCGGACCCCGGTGACATTGGTCGATGTATTTTTTAAAACAAAGACTCCAAAATTTGGTTGTCAGCCACTAAAGTATACTTTCCAACATGTACCATTCTAGACACTTGTTCGGCCACGCATCGTAAGACAGGCGATTTTTGATGGTTCGTTTTTGCAATATGCCCACTAAACGCCGCTTTTATGGGCCTGGCCTTATGGCAATGTACCAATGTACCCTCCCTGGACTTTCGCAGTGTAAGTCAATTGCTGGTTTCTTTCCTCATTCGGGTCCTGACAGACCTTTTCCCCTGACATCGACAAGCCTTGGCACCGCTCGACGGGAAGTCGCGCCTGCCGTGATTGCCATTTTATGATGCTATCGACAATTTGGAGGAAGGAGTGATTCTAGCCTCTCTAGGCTCATGAACATATTCTCAAACTCATGGCCTCGCGCTTCGCTCCTTCCCAGTGTGTACTTATATGACTGACCGCAATGCCCATTCTCTTTCTGCTCAGTCGTTCCACCTTGATCACCAAGTTCCTCAGATCGCATCCTGACATCACCATATACATACCCTTTGTACCCTCAAACCACTTCTCCATTCCGTCTTCTATATTACCCCTCCCTCCCATAACGCCACATCTTCCCATCCACATCCCACTCAACCACCCAACTACTACAAAGCATGGACGCAAATCAGACCATCTTCCTGCCATCCTCTCAGCCGTCCATCTACGCGCTCTCCATGCAGCAGCAGCAGCAGATGCAACAACAACAAGTACAACAGCAGCAGGTCGCCGCTGTCGTTGCTCAACGTCTTGTCCAGCAACAGCAGCAGCTCCAACAACAACGTTCTCGTCCTGAAAACCCAAAGCTCCAGACTTCCCTCCAGAAACAAACCCAAGACATCTTCAACACTTCTCCTTCAGTCACCGCCTTGAACGACTTCACTATTGGCCAGGCTGCTTTCGCCGGCAACAACTACTTTAGTGACATTGACTACTCTCCACTCACCCCCAAGTCGTCGGAGCCTTCCTTCTCGCCCGCCGAGCTTGCTGCCGACAGCGACCTCGATAGCTGGCCCAACATCCCCCTGCCCGACACCACCGACACCAACGACGACTTTGGCTTCTTCACCAAGGCGGATACAACCACAAGCCCCGTGTTCTACAACAACGCCACCAGCAACACTCCATCTTTCCCCATGCAGGGCCGCTCCCTCTTTGAGACCTCTGCTATTAACCCGCTCCAGCTGTCAAAAGACGGATCATTTGGTGCCGACTTGATCATGAATCAGCAACCCCAGCAGTCTGAGCAACTAAAGCAGGAGATCATGGACGAGGAGTTTGGCCTATTTGGTAACACCCCCAACATGTCTTCTTCCATGCCGCAGCAGCAGCAGTCTATTGAGGCCATTACTATCCCGCGCGATTCCCGCGGTGCTGTGCGCAAGCCTTCGTCTAGCTCGCGCTCCAGAATCGCTTCAGATGCTTCCAGCAACGGTCGCAAGCGCAAGACCTCGAGCATGGCCTCGTCCCCAGAGTCAAGCGCAACGCCTCAGTCGCCTCCCGCTGTTACTGCTTCTTCCTCCAAGCAGGGTGCTCCTCAATCGCGCAAGAAGACGGCACACAATGTCATCGAGAAGCGCTACCGCACCAACCTCAACGACAAAATCCTCGCTCTGCGCGATGCCGTCCCAGCTCTGCGCGTCACAAAAGACCGCAAATGCAAGCAGACCATGCCATTCTCTGACGAAGACGATGTGTACGACAATGGCGAGACTACCGAGGAGCTTGGTGGTCTGCTGCCTGCGCACAAGCTGAACAAAGCCACTATTCTGGGCAAGGCCACCGAGTACATCTGCCACCTTGAGAAGCAGAACGACTACCTCGAGAGATACATTGTCTCGCTTGAGTGCACTCTTCGCGGTCTCCAGGACCAGGGCCGGCAGTAAATTGTCGCCTTTTGACTTTCGGTCCTTTTTATTTCCTTACGACACTGGTTTCCAACCGCTACATTTACAATACTGAATGTCTCGAACGTTTCCTTTTCACTGCTGATATATCTGGGCGTTTATGATACCATACTTGGCCGGAAACCAGGTTGCCTATAGATGGCGTTTATCGGAGTTTTGTTGGGTTATATTGAATTTGGCTATGCATAGCACCTCACAACTCAAGAGTTATTTGTCTATTTGTATATATTCGTTTCTTCGATTATTTTATCTTAATATATCTGGAGGGCTACGACCCTTTCATTACAAAGCTATTTGCCGAATCGTTTACCAAGTCGAGACAAGTCCAAATCTTAACTACACAGCTGATGCAAGCAATGGATCATCTTCAGACATTGAATCGCAGAATAAGACGGAAGTATACAACAAAATTGAGCCCAAGACGCCGTGCTACCAAAACACACTGCAATTGCAGCTGCCAAACATGTCAAACATGGCCACAGACTATGCACTCCCGCCCAGTTAAACAGCAAAACATACGACGTTACCAACCCTATTTGGTCTTCTTATTACGCTTGCGAGTTCCCTTGCTGTCAGTATCCTTGCCCGTCGCCACCAGCCCATCCTCATTTCCGCCAATATCTTCCTCCTTGATGGCCACAGCATCCGACTCATAGTCGTCAGTCTCATCATCGCTCTGCGTGCCCGGCTCTGTCCCCCGCTTCAGTACGTTGTTCACAATCTTCTTGGCCTCAGCTACCTCTCCGTTCATGGCCTTGCAGCCCATGCACCGCCAGCTGCCGAGCTCGGCCAAACTACGGGTACCAGGTGGAGCCTGGCCGTTGACGAGCCGGCACGAGCTGCAAATCAGCACAAGGCGGTTGCGGGCGGCAGTCTCATCGTCGCCCATAAGAAGATCCAGAATACGGTCGTACCAGTGGGACTCACCCAGGAGACTGCCGCTGCCAGTACCGACAGGCCTCGTGACGTATTGGCCGCTGGGAATCCGAGGAGGCAGCGTCGAAGTGTCCTCGTTGGTTCCAAATGCATTGGGTGCAAACTCGGCGGAAACTTCAAAATCGTTGCTGGAGGGCGAGTTCGCCTTGGAGGCCAAAGGAGTGCCCTGTTTCGATGCCGGGGTCTGGATACCACCGCGCTGGATGTTGGCGGTCGGAGGCGGCTGAAACCGTGTGCGGTGAGGTGTCAGCGGGTCTGCATTACTGTCGAACCCGCCGGTCCGTCCCTGTCCTTGTCCTGCTTGTGCAGCACTCTTTTTGTTCTTGCCGCCCTGCTCGTTCACTTCACCGGCCTTGCCTTTGCCTGGCTTGGCCTCGGAACCGCCGTACTTTTCGAGGAGTTGTAGAGTCGAGTCGTACTTGGTGGCATCCTTGAGCTTCTGGATCGTCTTGCCACGCTCGGTCTGGTGCTCTTTAAGCTTCAAAGATAGTGAGTCGATGCGGAAGTTGTAGTACGCAGCCAGAGCTGCTCGTACCGCGTAGATTCTGAAAGATTAGCTTCTGATAAAGCAGAAATGAAACGGATATGAATAGCTTACATGACTGGGCCGCCTGCAATACCGGACCACTCTATGGCACCCATGTTACGGTAACCGATGACAAGGACCAGCACAATGGCATAAACAAGGTAGCCAAAGGTTAGGTAGAGGGTGCACAGCACACGCACGCGGCGCGATGCCGAGCGAGTATGGTCGAGCTTGGCTTGGGTCGTGGCGATCTTGGTTGCGAGTGCCGAAAGAGCTTTCTCAAACGATGCCGGCGAGGCATCAGCCGCCTAGCGAGTTAGCAGATGGCTTATTGAAGATACTTTGTGAAGAGACGACAGAGGCGACGAGACAGCGGACGACACACGACTTACCTTCCATGGCCAGAAAGACACCATGCCTGCTCTGCACTGCGCTGTTTCAAGCTGCTGTGTGGTGTTTCAAGTCTGTCAAGACGTGTAGATGCAGCAGAGTCCGACGGCCCGGTTGTGCTTCTCGTAAGGTGATGTGCGGTGGGAGTGGAAGCTGTGAAGTAATGTTGGAGTTTGGTGACGTGCTGGTCTTGTGTCTTTTGGTGCGGCTAATAAGATACAAGTAAATAGGACAAATATAGTGGGTTTGTCTAGCTAGAATGACTAATCTTGGGCTGTCTTGGCGCCGTTACGTAGCTCAGTTCGTTATGAGGAGCTCCCTGGAGTCGGCGCAAGAAGACCCCACAGCCGCTAAAACCAGTGGCCTGAGCCCCATGCCGACACAGAAACACTTGTAACAGGGGGTCCTAGCAACAAGGCGATACACTGCGAGTAGTAAGTTGCTCCGTATTAGGCGTCCCTTGTGTAGAGATCGCCGCAAAAGGTAAACCTGGCCAAATAAGACACTAAAGGCAGGCAGACAGACTGGTCTTTGGGACAGCTCGATAACAACACTGTGACAGCACGCTTCACAGCACGAAGCACACATAGCAAAGCAGCACAGCCTATACAAAAGGTCATTCTATCTTACAAGAGCGTGAAACACTCAGCAACATAGCGCGTCATCTTCATTCCGAGAACCGCATCATCCCCGGCACCGAGGCCGATTCTGACTCCGACAGCAGCAACATCGCGACATTACGGCGGCCATTCATACACTTCATACTACTCTAGACTCTGCACTCTCACTGTGAAAGCTTTGCCACAGTTTGTCCCAGAACCCGGGCCCTGGACCCCGTCCTGATCACAGATCACAATGTTCCAGGTGCGTCACCATCATGATCCTCAGCAACCACCACGATCTAGACCAAACATTCCCATACTGACCGTCCTCAGAGAATACGTGGTGCCATCGATCGCACCATTGCCGAAGAGCAGGCCCGCCAGCAGAGAGCAGGCACCGGCCCTTCATCTACACCCCCACCCGGCTCCGTCTCACGCACCGGAAGCGTCCGCAGTAGCACCGACGGCCAGCAACGACGCCGCACCAAGAAACCCAGTCAAGACATTGGTGCTGCCGACGGCGCATCCCCAGGCCCAACCTCCGACCCCGACCTCTTTGAGGCTGCGTTTGTCATCGACGACAGCGACAGCGCCACCCCTAGCCGTTCTTCGACGCCCGCAACTACCACAGCCATGCCTGAAACCGATCCCGATCGCGACGCTACGGCGGCCGCCGATACCACTCAGGACCCGAAGAAGGAGAAGGGTGCAGAAGATGATAGTGCCGAGACAGGCGACAAAGAAGGCTCCGAATCACCTGCGACTACCGACGCTCCTGCGCCTGCTCCCGCAAAAGCAGAGCTCTCGCCTGAAATCCGCGCGCGTTTGCGCAAGCTTGACAAGCTTGAGGCTACCTACCCCGAGCTTTTGCGCTCATACCGGATAGCCCACGGCCGCGCCACGTCCATCGAGCCCTTTGAGCGCGCACTCCGCGAAAACACCCCTCTGACGTCCATCCGCGAACCTGCCGCTTTCCTTGAGTACCTAAATCAGCTTACCCTCAAAAGCGACATGGTCCTGGAGGAGCTCAAGCGCGTGACAACCGAAAAGGACGAGTTCAAGAAAAGGCTCGAAGCCACCGAGAAGGAGCTGGAGGAGGTCAAGGCAGCAAGCGTACAAAAGGAAGATAAGACGGCCGACGAGTTCTTCTCTATCGACACGGAGCTTCCCCGCCTCCAGGCCGAGACGGCTGAAAAGTCGGCCGAGATTGAGAAGCTGCAGGGCAAGGTTGAACACCTAACCGAGGAGCTCTCTGCGGCAAAGGAGTCTTCTAATGAGCTGGCCGAGCGCGTGCAGCAGGCGACCAAAGAGCTGGACGAGTCCAAGGCGTCCGCTGCCGCTGCTGCCGCAACTACATCTGAGGCCGACACGAAGCTGCCCGAGCTCGAGGCAAAACTTCAGACAGCCGAGGCTGAGCTCAAGACCAAGGAAGCCGAACTCAAGGCCAAAACCGCCGAAGTGACCGACCTGACCAAGCGCCTCAAGGACACCGAACTCAAAATCAAGGACGCAGAAACCGAGGCCACCGCCGCCAAGACCGCTTCTGCCATGGCGCTCGACGCCGAGAAGCAAAAAGTCAAAGCGGTCGAGTCCAAGAACACCGAACTCAAACGCCAAACTGAAACAATGACTGCGTCTATTGCCAAACTCGAAAAGACCATTGCTACTGCTGCAACTGAAGCGAAAAAAGAATCACTGACCATCCCGACAACGACACCCACGCCTCCTGTTGCTACTCCGGAGCCTAGCCCAACGCAATCCGCCAGTGGTGGTGGCGCTGGATCGAAGAAGAAGAACAAGCGGAAGAACAAGAAGGGCGGTGCTGGTGGCGGTGGTCCTGCACAGACACCTGCTGTGGCTGCGGTAGCGGAAGAGGAGGATGCAGAACCTGCTCCCTCAGAAACTTCTGAGCACACTCTGGTCGGCGTTGCTGTTGAGACTGGCCCCGATGCGGCCGAGCTGCAGGCTGAGATCACTCGCCTGCAGTCTGAAATTGAGACCAAGGACGAGCAGATTGAGCGCTTGTCGAAGCAGCGTAAGACCGAGGAGAGCTTACGCGAGGAGATTGGTATGCTGCAGGAGGAGATTCTGAGCATTGGCCACGACCATGTTACAGACAAAGAGACCATCAAGAATCTCCAAGCCGAGAACGCCGCAAATGCTGCAGACAAGGAGAAGATCAAGACCCTGGAGGCCGAAAAAGCTGACCTTGTCAAGCAAATAGCCGACCTCAACAAGCAGATTGAGACTTCGTCATCGTCAAAGACGCAGTCGTCCAAGCTGCAGGCTGAGCTCGAGGCTCTGCAAAAGGAGCACGAAGAGGTCAAGTCGCGCGTCATTTCGCTAAAGAGCGACCTGGGTGCTGCTCAGCACCTGTCCCAGACCCGGTATAGAGATGCAAACGATTTGCGCGAGATTCTGCAAAAGGCTCAGCCCGAGCTCAAGAGCCTCCGTGCCGAATCGGCCGCCCTCAAGACAGTTAAGGAAGAGTTGGCGACCAAGGTGGTGGAGATTCGTGTCATTGAAAAGAGAGAAAAGGATCTCAAGGTAGAGACTACAAGGGCTCAGAGACTGGCGGCAGACCGCGAGGCTGAACTCAAATCGTTGCGTGAGAAGCTAGCGGCCGAGACGAACCAGAAACTACGCCTAGAGGATGAGAAGCGTGTTGCCGGCCGTGATCTGCGCCGCGCTGAGGCCGACAAGGTAGAGCTAAGTGCCAAGGAGGAGAAGGCAACGCGCGAGCTGCAGCGTGTCCAGGAGGAGCTAGGCAAGGTGCAGCCCCGTCTCAAGACGCTCGATGAGGAGGTTACCAAGCTGCGCCGTGAGCAAGAGGCTCTGCGCGAAGAGGCGTCGCTCAAGTCGTCGCAATACACAAACGCACAGAAACTTCTCGGCAGCATGCGCGACCAGACTGCTGAGCTTTCAGTGCAGCTCAAGGAGGCACAGACAGCAAGTGAGTCGCTTGACGAGGAGCTCGCCGAGTGCCGCAAGCTGCTTGGAGAGCGCACACGCGAGGCTGAGACTATGCGCCGTCTGCTTGCCGATGTCGACGAGCGCGCCGATACAAAGGTGCGTGATATGCGTGCGCGCATGGACGAGGCTATTGCTGAGCGCGACCGTATTGAGGATGAGTCAAGTACACTCGCACGGCGTCGCGCGCGTGAGGCCGAGGAGGTGCGCAGCAAACTTCGTGACCTGGAGCGCCAGGTCAAGCTCTTGACCAACGAGCGCGATGACGCGGAGCAGCGCGAGAAGGAGTGGCGGCGCCGCCGGGAAGAGCTGGAGCAGGTCGAGGAGAAGGCGGCCGCCGAGGTCGAGGAAATGCGGGCGACCGTCTCGAGCCTGCGTACAACACTCGACGCATCCGAGCAGCAGGTTCGCGATATCGAGAAGCAAAAGGCCGATCTGCGCCGTGTCCTCGACGAGCAGCGTCACCGCTACGAAAAGGCACTGCGCGATGTGCACAAGTCTAGCAGTGCCAGCCGTTTGAACTCGGGCTCGTCGGGCTCCCCGTCGCCGTCGCCGTCATCGGCTGCCGTAGGTGCTGGTAGTGGCGGCGGAGGTCGCAACTCCATGGAGTCGGTGCGGTCAGCCAATGGCTCTTCTGCCAGTGCCGGCAACAGTGCACCAGATGCCGCGTACCTCAAGACAATCCTGTTGCAGTTCCTCGAGCAAAAGGACAACAAGCTGCGCGCACAGCTGGTACCCGTGCTCGGCAAGCTGCTGCAGTTCAACAGAACTGACGAGCAGAAGTGGCTCTCGGCTGTCCAGCAGCTGAGCACGCGGTAATCTGCAGCCACCTGCGCTTGAAAAGTTTCTCAAGTTTCATTTCTTTTCCATCTAATGTACCTCGACTCTCTTTTGCATGGCTCGGATCTCTTTTGTCTTGCGTTTTGCATTCTTATCCTCAACATTTATCGTTTCCTGTCATATTGCCTGTACGTTACCAGATAGCGGACCGCACTGGTCTTGTGAAAATTATTTTACTGCACACACACATTCTTCTCCTCGTGATGTATCTAGATAGCTACACTGCTATTCAACACGTAAACTATTCGAATGTCTCGACCAGTTCCTGCTTTGGCTGCATATGCTCAACTCCGAGACTAGCAAACACGGCCTCGGCTTCAGTGCTACCAAGCCTGTGTATACGGTCCAGGTCGGCATCGGCCAGCTCCTCCAGCTCTTCGGCCACATCCTTCTCAGCCAGAATTTTATCTGCGCCGTGGCTCTCGCCAATCAGCAGCAAGTAGCTGTTGTCGTACTCGAGGTGGTCCGGCTGCAGTGGCGCCCACCGCCGACCGTGAAAGTCGGCCTTGATGCTGTCCGGGTAATCCGGGCCACCGTGAACCATCTGGGCGCCAATCGGCATAGAGTACTCTGGGTTCTTGGTGCTCATGATAAAGCAGCCCTTTTTCGAGTCAAGTCCGAGTTCATGCTGGACTTGGCCAAGCTCTGCCGGGACGGTCAGTGAGTACACCAGGTGGCTTTCGCGGCCACCGGCGGTGCTGACCAGGGCATAGACACCCTCGCCGAAAGCCACAGACACTTTTTTGCTCTCCTCTTCTCCTTCTTCGTCAGAGTTGTCTCCCAAAAAGGAGTGCAGCTCATCATACGAAACGTGTGCATTGAGCAGAATGGCCATAAAGCGGTCGTGGCCGGAACGCGGGAGCTTCTTCTTGGGGAGCGCAATAAGGCGGCAATGCTTCATTTCAGCACTGTCTGGACGCAGCACAAGAAAACTGCGAGCGATATCAGCGGCAGTCTTGGGGTGTTCTACTCCGACGCGTGTCCGGTAAAAGAAGTAAACATTGCCCTTTTCCAGGATCTGGTGGCCGTCTTTGGCGTCGTGCACCTTATCGACTTTGCGTTTCTTGGGTTCTGGGGATCGGACTCCATTCTCATCTAAGTCGGACTTGTCTTTTTTTGTGTCGTCGGGCGATCCGACTTCCAGAGTATTCTCGATGCTGTGCTTGATCGTAGCATCGCTTGGCTTCTTGCCGTTGGCCTTTTTAGATGCCGATTTCGAGCTCGTCTTGAGAGACGCCGTAGAGGTCGCACCGTCTGTCTTTTTCCCTGTCCGTGTTGAGACCATTGCGTTTTATTTCCTGCAGTTGAGAAAATGAAGAATTGGTGGTATGCAGAAATGAAATTGCCTCGACATTTCTATCCAAACTTTACATCTCACAGGCGTGACGTCATGATCTGATGATGACGATGGCGGCCCCAATAAACAATGCACTGTACACACTGTCAGCAATCACGTCTAGAACCAAGACAATTCCCAAGCTATCCCAACATCAGTTAAGCTGCAGTATAACACATTCTGATGTAATGTGAAAAATATTAATATATCAATGTGAATTTAATACGACGCCGAAGCGTTAACCTTCGTTGCTACTCCGAGCCCAATATTAGCAGAAGAAAGAGAAACAAACATGCTCGTTGACTTCTATATATAAGAAGCAATGCAATGTCGGCCAACAATACAACCATTAGAAAACCAAATGTGCAGCTCCTGTCCTATAACAAAAAAGGAAGACAAGAAAACACAAAAACGAAAAGGGAGACAATTCATATACACCCTTGGCCAAGTAAAAGTAACCAAAAAAGACCCAAAATATACAACCAATACCAATGCGTTATCATTAACCCGCGTGCTCGTAACGCTCTCGAAAAGCCTTTTTTTTTCATAGCCTCACACCGTCTTGCCACCGCAGTCAGGGATCGTGACGCCTGGCTTGATGTTGCGATTGACGTCCATGATGCCCCAGTGATCTTCCCAGTTCTCATCGCCCGAGTTATAAGCAATCTTCCACGGCTCGTCAAACGCCTCGAACCAAAAGTACTGTGTACCGTTGGTCAATGCATCGCAGACCCAGCTATCCAGAAACTGATTCATCTGTGAAATACCAGCCACAGCTGCATCAGGACAGACGGTCTCGGTAGATCCACTACCGCAGTCTGTACCGCCCTCGCTTGGCCAGCCCGTCTCGCTGATGATGTTCTTGCTGATGTCGGTCTTAAAGTACGGGCTATTATTCACGTCCCAAAAGTTCCATGTCCAGCTTGATGCATTATTGGCATTGACACCACCAAAGAAGGGGTGAATGTTGGCCATAATGTAGTCAGATGCCTGGGCCAGCTCCGACGTCCATGAAGTACCAAGATCCGATGTTGCGACGGGAAGATCAATGTTGAGCGCAGTCAGGTTGGTGCGCACCGAGGCAAGCAGAGTCGAGAGCTCGCTGACTGTCATTTGCTCGCGGAACAAAATCTCGTTAGCGACAATGAGACCCTTGAAAGGATCCCCGCCATACTTGTCAAGAATGTCCCACATCTGGGACAGTTGACGCGCATTCGTTGTTGCGTTGTTGTCTTGCCACACACCAAGCCATACTTTAACGGTGTCGTTCATCTCCAGCTGACTAATAGCATGTAGTGTCATTTCCGTCTGGTTGCAGTCCGTGCCGTACAGACGAATGGTATTGGTCAGCTGAGACAGAATAGCGACATCGCGGGTGATGTTGTTCTGTGATGGCGGGTTAGTCAGACACGCCGGGTATTGCGTGTTGATGGGCGTGTAGTCGATGCCAGGGAACACCTTGTGGAGATTCTTATTGTTCAAAAGCTTCTGGATCTCGGCACTGTTGATACTGAGATCGCCATTCGCCGATGTGTCACCAGATGCTGTCGATGAGCTGTCGCTGCTGCTCTTGCTGTTGTTCTTAAAGACAACACCGAAGAGAACGCCGCACACTATACCGCCAATGGCAGCTGCTGCAATGGCGATGATGATTGCCCACTTCCAAACCCTCTTACTATGGCTCTGTTTGGCAAGCCATTCCGACTTTTCTGCAGCACTTCCACCTCCATAACTATACCCGTCACGGCCACCTCCAGCCCCAATTCCCATTCCGCTGCCAGCTCCCTGGTACTCCGTGCTGCCATTGCTAAGAGCGTTATAGCGAGCACCACCAGAGGATGCCACTCGGCTGCCATGCCCGCTTGCAACATCATGTGCTAGTGTAGCAGTGGCAGCGCCCGCTGCTGCAGCGACACCGACAGTGGCGGCGCCAACCGCAGCAGGACCGACCAGGCCAGGAGCAGTGCCGCTACGGCTGCTCTTTGTACTGTGGCCGGCCAAGCTCATCATCGAGTTCCTAATAGGCCGACCACGAGTGTATTCCAGGCCATCATCGCCGTCATCTTCAATCTCGTTAGGGTTGACAAAGCCGAGGTGTGGATCCTGAGCCGAGTATCCCTGGTATGGGTCGTCTGCATAGATATCGGAGGGCAAGTTGTGGGGGCTTCTTGACGGTGTTCTGGTCCCTGGTGTGCCCATTCCTGGCAAATGAGCAGCAGTGCCGAGGCCTTGTAGACTAGATCGCGAGTCTCTGTCAACTGTCCGTGCAGAGCCAGTGCCAGACGGGCGAAGCATGTGTTCTGGCTGGTCGTATCCGGCGTATTGGCCACGATAATGCTGAGATGGATATGCTTGTTGTGAGTAGCCTAGCGCTGTTGCAGGTTGAAAATCCTCGTTCCGCTGTGTCTGTTGTTGTATAGAGCGTATAGCCTCCACTTCACTATCGCGTGGGTTGCGGTCGGCAACACTGTAGGCAATGCCAGCCATGCCACCAGCGGCCGATTCACTAAAGTTGTCGGCACCGGGTGTAATGTTGGTGTGTGGTGGAGGCGGCGGTGGTGCCTGTCCCTGGTTCGAAACAGGGGAGACTAGTTCAACGTCACCTTCCCGGACACCAGCGGCTACTGCTGCTGCCTGGCCGTACTGGCGGTCGTTCTGCCGGCTGCTGGAAATCTGACTGTAGGCACTGTCGGGATGGTACGCAGGACCGCTACGAGGAGTTCGAGAACTGGACGGAGGGTAGTGATGTGCTTGCTGGCGTTGCTGACGTGGTGGTTGAAGTTGAGGCTGCTGATATTGCTGTTGGTACTGTTGCTGGTATTGCTGCTGCTGCTGGTAGAGCGGTTCGTCGTAATAGGGCTCTTGCTCGTCGTCGAGAGCAACGTGGTGTTGTTGCCGAGGAGCGTGTCTTGATGGACTCTGGTTGTGGGGGTTGTCGAGCGGTTGTTGCTCATCGAGCAACTCAGGCTCAAAGTCGTATTTGCGCGGCATGGTGAATATTTGTAGAGAACAAACAAGCCTGGTGATGGGCTGAACCACTTGGATTCAACCGGCTGGATTCAGGGTTGGTAGAGAAAGCGGGATGCGTGTGGCAACACTGGCCAAAGCAAGGCACAGGTACAAAACGTAGGATACGCTCCCAAAACGGGCGAGAAAACCGGCTTCGTGTGTCAGGATGTTCCGTTGCAAGTTAAACTGGCAAGGGAAGAGATGGATAGTAATTGAGAGGACGAGAAACAGTGCAACCGAAAGAGTGCTCAGAGATTAAGGAAAATAGGATGCGAGAATGAGAAGAAGCGAGCGCCAGCAAGACGGCCCAAGAAATCAGACGAGAGCCAGAAAGCGGGAAGAGCACGAAGTGGATCGATTAAACGATTGCCGTCGCTTATATGGTTAATGCTAGACGGCACAGAATGAAGTTTGGCGATGCGGATAAAGTTGACGATATGTGGCCGGGCTATAGCCCTCGATGAGGTGGGTGTGCAGTAACTGCGTGATGACGCTGTAGTGTTGCAGGTTGAGTTGATCTGCAGTATGGTGTTAGTGGTTGCCGCATGTAAATAGATGGCTTAGACAGAGGACGGATGGTACGGAAGAGACAAGATATAAAATAGAAGGCTCTAAAGATAGGGTGGGAGCAGAAGCAGATGAAGATGGGATGGTTGGCGAGACGAGACGAGACAAGACAGAGCAAATAACGGCAGGTCACACGTACCGAGAAACAGGCTGTCCTCTATGAATATTGGACTTTTTCGTCGGTCTGTCCGTAGTGGCTGTGGTTCAGTCTTGCAGTAGTATTCAGCCGTTTGTATCGAGTCGAGAGCGAGATGGACACAGAGGTGAGAGAGAATAGGCTTGCTGGTCAGTTTGTAGCCGCTGGAGGTGGAAATATGTCTGTCGCAGAGAGGAGTTGCGCATAGCTAACAAAATGCAAAACACAACAAAACGCAAGAAACGGGAAGCGGCTTGGCAAATGCCTAGGCGGTCAACGGATAGTGTATGTCAATGCGTTGAATGAGGAAGTGAGGAGAAGAGAAGAGCATCTAGGAAGGAAACTGGTGAGGTGATACTGAGTCGAATGTGAAAGTAAAGTGAGAGGAAAAGAGACGAAAGTGGACGGACAAGGCGAGAATAAGATATGTAGGAGGAGAAACAGAAACAGAAGGAACGGGTGGATCCAGGAGAGAACACGAGGGTTTAGGACGTAGATGAGGCTAAAGAGGAAGTAACGAACAGGGGTAGAGTCGTCAAGGACAGAGAAAGGCAACAGCTAAAAGACGGGGAACGGGACAGGGAAACAGACGAGCGAGGCAGGTTGAGTGAGGGCCTGAGGGGTGAGACGAGGCGCAGAGAGAGCACTTGCCAGAACGGGTAACAACATGAACAAAGCCAATACGGGAAGGAGAGAAGAGGGGACAAAAGGGACAAAAGACTCAAAACAGGTACAAAAATAGAAGGAGCGGATGCAGACATACCAGGACGGCAAGAACAATGGACACGGTTGGTGGCATGAAAGGGTTGGAAATTTAGAACAGAAAAGGCAAGAGCGAGTGGTGCACAGAAAACAAGGCGAATGTGTGCGCCAAAGACAAGCAAGTAAGATAAGATACGAGTAAATAAGTAAATAACCGTGGATATTAATCACAATAGAATACGACGACAACCACGCTGATGCCGACTTCTTAGTTGGCTACTACTTAACTTATTTACAGTACATGTAAGATATGTCACTGTGGAGCTATGTCTAAGCATAACAAGCCTTTTGACTTTGCCGTCTTCACGTCTCTTTGAAGTCGAGCCATATTATTGCTTGCATTATTGCGATTGCTTGTCATTTGATGCTCGTATCTAAAGTTAACGTCAAGGTTGGCTTGGTAGCGGCCGCCCGAAACACAATGAACTGGCGCTAGTGGATCAGAGTAAACATAAGATACTTGTATCTTATATCTCTAGTGTAAGTAATGCACAGTAGTAACACTTGTAAGCATCTTATTCATGGTTTTCTAATTACTGTAGTTCATTGTCCGTTTGTGTTAGACACTGTTTCTATTTTCCAGAAATTTCTAATATTTGTTTGAACCTTCTGATCATTGAACTTCTAGGACACTCCAGAACTTGGCGGTTGGCTGATGTAGCGACATCATGAGATCAAACCCAAAAATACTCGTAAATTAAAACAAACCAGACATCTCAGTACGGCATAATCCTTGTTTTCAAGGGAGAGCAAACGGCCAGCGCTACAGGATCAGTGTTGATCACAACCCCAGATGATGCAACCTTGCCTCTACGGTTTGGGGGCTTAAGGCGAATACAAGCTACTGGCGGGAAATATAGTGGAAATAGATGTACCCGTGCTGCTGATACGGGCCTTTTATTTGCCTATCTGCTTATTTGCTTATTTGCTGCCCCTAGTCGGCTGTTACTGGGGCAGTGCTGGCGGCCGTGCTGGGAACTAGCTGACGGCAAGGCGAATGAACGGCCAGAATGGGAAAGCGCAGAACAGCCAGGATCCAAAAAAAGAACAGGGGGCAAACCAAGGAACAGGAAGAATGGCGCTGTGGGAAGCTGGTATTGGAGAATGCAGAAGTTCAGTTTAGGTGCATTATGCTTACAGTTAGGCTTAAATAAGAGGGAAAAGACGGCAAGCATGGTATGCTTACTTGTATAGGAAAGAACGATGCAGATACAGGCTGACTACAGAAGGAGCCACTTGTGAAGCGGTGAAATCAGAGGGTTCTTGCCTTTCTACAGAAACATGCACGATGATGCGTGGAAGGTGCGACGGACAATTAGAGATACCGCATTGGTGAGTACAGGCATAGGACTGATTATGGAAGAAGGGCAGAAAATCGACAGCACTGTGACCATCCGCTGTAGACCAAAAACAAAGAGCAAGACCGTTGGACAGATATTGACATGGCGACGGTTGTTAGTGCTTATTATGTAAGATCCGCACATAGGTACTGCTACACTGGTCTAGTGTGACAACATCAGCAATTGTTGGCTGAGCGACCGAAATAATAAATTGAACTGATCTACGCGTAGATACCATCGCTGCATTCAATATTATGATAAGGTTTTATTTTATTTTAAGAATTTGTTATTTAAAAATAATTATTATAAGATGCGCTCTCCTGGTAAGCATAAGTAAATAAAGAAGAGATAATGATCCACTGGTTGTAGCTTCTTTTTCATATAGAATTATGTAGTTTTATGTCTTGCACATTGAATTACAAAATATACAGCTTTATTTAATAAAAGTATGCAAAATCTAGAAATCAAAATGGTGTAAACCGTAGAGACTGTTGAGATACAACAAAGTTAGGAGTCACAGATACAATAATGTGGAAGCAAGATAACCGGTGTGACAAATCAAACAAAAAAAGGTATATCCCCTAGAAACGAGTACAGATATCAGATCGCCCGTACAAGTATCTCGTGGAATTGATGATGACCACAGCTCCGCACGACTCTCCACCCGGGTGATCTCTTCCATGTCGGCATGGTTTTCGCCATCGTCAGATCCTGGGTCGGCCGTGTTGGTAACTGAGCCGTTAGACATGTTGACGTAGTTCTTGTCGGCCGCGAGAAATACCCGTTTGCCGTTCCCAACACGCACTTTGCCGCACTCGCGCCAAGGAACGCGGGCCTGCGCCACGGCCGTGGCCGAGACTCCGGTTAGGTTATTGTCATCTCCATTCGGTACAGTGTTGGCCAACATGCCCGCTGCAAAGAAATCTCGCAAGCTCCAGGCACGTGGCTCCGACACTTTTGAGTGTGTCGGGAAATCCGGATTCGATAATCTCCAACGGAACATATCCAGTGAGCGACACAGTGTCTGATAGTGTCTGAAGGAATAGTATTCCCATTGACAGCGAGAGGTAGCGTGCACCTGATCCCCATCTATAGCCGTAGCATTTTGACTGAAACAGCCCTCTCTGCAAGCAGACCTCACGGTATTGTGATTATTCAAATGAAAACAATAATCTGAACAAATTGACCCAGCCCACATCGTCTTTTGTAGACGATAGAACCGGGTCAGAAGCGTTCCCTTGTCGCCCAGCCGCCTGACAGTATGTAAAAGCCTCGGCTGTAGGGACTGGGACGCGTGAGCTGGATCTTCAAGGAGGGCTTGGTCGGAGCCAGGGTTCACAGAAGCATAGAGAGTGCGGTACCCTTCATGGGGTAACACGAGGGGGTCCCCGATATCTATCTTGCTGCACATCTCGTTGAATGCTAACGAAATGCCGACTCTTCTGCCCTTCTCCCTAACCTCTCGTATCTGGTGCTGCCGGTATACACGGACATATTGCTGATATTTTGTCGGAAATTCGCGCCTTGGAAGTCTTTCCATAGAAACCATTGCGGGATGAACACTGTAGTTTAGGTTATCGTCAAGTTCCTACTCCAGATTACCAGAGACCAATAAAACGGAAGCCACGCTCACGGTCCTTGCGGATGCACTGACGCCGGGTATACCCATCGTCGTTTATGGTGCCCAAGCTCCAGTCAATCGCAATATTCTGCCGCGCAACGTCATAGAAAAAGTGACCAACTAACCAGCCACCGATGAAGCATTGCACATGGGTAGCATAGTATGCACTGATGATGAACTCGAGAGGCGTGGAAGGGAGCCCGCCTTTGCTATAGAACAGAAACAGTTGCACCTTTTGCCGTGTCCCTTGCGTCGTGATGTAGCCGTTGATGAGCTTTAGATGCTCAACCGTGCCGCCCAGAGTGTAATCCACTGGCAATGGGTCTGACGCAAGATGGGCACCGCCTGTAAGAGGGTTGATGCCTTCCTCCAGCAGCATCTTTCGGTCCGCTGATGTGATCTTATAGACACTCTCATGGGTATTGGCGAGTACCGATTCCACAATGTAGTAGCCATTTCGACTTCTGGCAATGTTGGATAGCCTCGGAGCGCCAGACGAGGTCAGTGAGGGGAACTTTCGGGGCAAAGTCTCGACTATGATTCATGCCTTACCATCTACCTACAAAGTATTGTTGACATGCTGGTGTAGCAGCTCGTAAACCTCTTTCTGCTGTCGTGTGGGCTTCGGACGCCGCTGGCTGGCAAAAAGCGCAGGGGAGACGGACTTCACCGCGCCCATACGCAATACAGCAGTGTCCCGCCTCTCCGCAGAGGTGACGAGAGACATTATCTTACATCATCTACTGGGTCCTCCCATCTAACACTGCACTTTCTAGCGCGCCCATCATCTCCAGCGTCGAGCTCTCGAAACAAGGCACCAGGAAGTCCCAGTCAGAGGACTTGGATGCCGACCCGGGTACAAAGTACTCGAGTGCTCGTGAGCCCCGATAGCACGCAGCCAAAGTTTGTCATTGCTGCCAAAAGGTAGCGTGGCGTGCGAAAGGTTTAGAGCAGGTACGAGCCAGGGCTGATGCGGTTGCGGCATGCATCGCGCGCAGCGCCGCAGGACATGAAGAAATTAATGGCATCTTGAAGTGGGAGTATCGACGCGATCATCTCGATGACCTCCAAGCTAAGGCTTTCCATCGTGCCGTCGAGCTTCCGCTGGCCAGCCCAAGGATAAGACAAAAGTGAGACAACCTGAACACAAGGTCGTGATGAAGAATATGGGAAAGGGTGGGGTAAGTTGCAACCGTCAGCTGGTAGAAGTCGCAGCCCGAGAGCTGCTGATTTATACAAAATACCAATCTCAGCCTTGAACCTTTTGTCGAGTGATGGTGGTCACATAAAATAGGGGATTGGGCACGTCGACCAAAGTGACAAGCGCTATCACGTGGGCACGCGTCACATCATAATTGAATTTGACAACTTCACATTATAAAGAATAAACCTTGTGATTGATTGTATGTGCTTTAATTTATTGAAATATAATGCGGAGTAATACTCGATAGCGAATGCTACTGTTGCACCTTTGTTATACTTTGTCGAATTTATTTTGGCGATCTTATCATTTCACCCCAAAATCCTCCTTTCTCGACATGCTTAGCGAGTGGTGTAGCCACCGTTGGGGAAGATGGTCTGGCCAGTGATCCAGCCGCCCTCAGTCACCAGGAAGCGCACAATCGGCGCAATGTCCTTGGTATCCGTCAGCCGGCCACCGAGGGCCTGGCTCTTGTGGAACTCAACAGCCTCGGGTGACTCCTGCGGGTAGAAGAAGGGTGTGTCCATGGGGCCGGGCGCAACGGCCGTCACACTGATGCCGCGCGGCTGCAGCTCCTTGGCAGCACCGCGGGTGAAGTGCTCGACGGGAGCCTTGGAACCGGCATAGGAGGTGTAGAGGCCAGTAAAGGCAGCCAGGAGGGATGTGACAATGGTCACAATCTTGCCGCCGTCCGACACGTGCTTGGCCGCTTCCTTGATGATGAAGAAAGCGCACTTTGAGTTGATACTAGACTGTTAGAAGCCGACAAAAAGATCAAAGATCAGAGATCAGATGGAAGCGATAACCTACTCAAACATGGAGTCGTATTCCTTCTCGGAAATGTCGACCACGTTCTTCTTCAGGACCTTGCCGACGGTGTTGACGACAATGTCGATGCTGCCAAAGTCCTTGAGGACAGACTGGAAGAGAGACTCGACAGCGGCGGCGCGTGTGAGGTCGCCCTGGTAGAGGCGGATCTTGATGCTGGGGTACTTGCTCTGGAGCTCAGCCAGGGTCTTCTCAGCCTCGGGCTTGGAGCTCTCCGAGTTGAAGTGCAGAGCCAGGGCGGCACCAAGAGCAGCAAGTTCGCGGGCAACGTCGGCGCCCAAGTTCTTTGCGCCACCGGTAATGAGGGCAACCTTTCCTTGAAGAGACATTTTGTAGGTGTGTAGGTGAGGATGTTTGGATGTAGATGCGGGAAGTGCTGTTGGTGAGAGTCTGATGTCTAGTCTAGTGATATGGATGGACATTCTATAGACTCGACAACGACAGGAAGCTCTACATCTTTATATACTATTCTGTTGATATCATTACCCCTCGGTCTTTTGCAATTTGCTAGTGTTGTCTCTTACTGTTTGTCTCTTACTGTTTGTCTCTTACTGTTTGTCTGTTGTCTCGCGAGTACTTTGTTCTTGTCTCCGGCTGGCTTGGCCATCTCCAGAATCGCCGACTGGCTGGGTCGATGGTGGTTCAGGTGTTGGTTCAGCTCAGCTCAGTTGGGCCAAGTGCGAGCTCGCGTTCTCTATTGTTAGATCCGCGTATCACATTGACTCTGCTCTGTTTCCCCTCTATCCATCAAATAATACTGATTTGCATTGTTCACCGGATGCCGATCTACTGCTTCGGGACTAACAGCTATTCACAGTGGGGCTCTCTCCAACGTGATGGCGTCAGAACACCCGTAAAAAAGACTGCTGCATCGGAATTGCAACTCCTTTGAATTAATCCCGACTGATTTGATGGCCAGCGCCGATGGTCTACAACAACGACAGCGCGGAATACAAAGAAGTTGGAGCCACATTGATGTCTAAGGTGTCTGAATTAAACTCCGATAGATTTGTGCTTTTATTTGTTGGGCTTTGAGGCAGCTCGCGTCCGATTATCTCCTCGAGCTGGTGGTCATTTTGAGACAATCAACTTAATAATGGTCTCGGCCATATAGACTGCTCGAATCGAGCACAGAGAAAAGAGTGACGCCATAAATTA
The DNA here is from genome assembly GCA_029298715.1 of Ophiostoma ulmi. Classification (NCBI taxonomy): domain Eukaryota; kingdom Fungi; phylum Ascomycota; class Sordariomycetes; order Ophiostomatales; family Ophiostomataceae; genus Ophiostoma; species Ophiostoma ulmi. Next base: position 819,317 of record JANSLN010000005.1, on the reverse strand, counting down.
CTCAACAGTAGAATATTCGCGAATACCATCGGGTACATCGCTTACTCATATAGTTTGTCTAATGATAAGATTGCCTCGCTCTTGCTTCTCACCCTTTATGTCAGCACCCCGGACTTTTACACCGTATATACTCCCTGGTAGAAACATCTGTCTGCAAAAGAGCTGCCAGTATCACCTCAGTTCTGCTTTGGTAGCGCATCGCCGACTCTACCTAGCAGCTAAGATACTTAGTCATCACCACATACCACTTACAGCAGTACAATACGTCATCGATTGCCCATTACAGAATATCACTAATATCAAGGTGTCACAGAGAAAATAAGGTTGAACTTGTGAAATCCCATTGTATCAAAAGACATAATTTTAGCTTCTATAGGCTAACGCTCTGCAATTTAGCAGTAAAGTATCTCAACACAAAAAAGCAAGTAATATCAAACAACAAAAACAATCAATCTTGGTCATACACGCTCAATCTTTTCATCCCGGAAAAAAAGAGCTTACAACCGAGCAGTACCCTTCTTGGAGTCCTCCAGGATCATCTCGGCGCAAATCTCACCAACACCGAGGACAGTCAGCATGGGGTTGATGGTAGGAATGGTAGGGAAGACACCGGCGTCGGCGATACGAAGGCGACGCAGGCCACGAACGCGCAGGCGCTCGTCGACAACAGAGAGGGCATCGTCACCCATGCGGGTGGTGCCAACAGGGTGGTAGACAGTGTGGGCGGCACGGCGGGCGTACTCGCTGATCTCCTCGTCGGTCTGGACCTTGGGGCCCGGGGCGACTTCGCGCACAATCCAGTCCTTGAAGGGAGCCTGCTGGGCGATCTTGCGGGCGGCCTTGATGCCGTAGACAAAGGTGGCGGCATCGTAGCCCTCCTTGTCGGTAAAGTAGCCAAAGTCGAGAGCGGGCTTGACGGTGGGGTCGGCGCTGGTGAGGTACAGGGTACCGCGCGAGCGGGGACGGGGGATGTTGGGAGTCATGCAGAAGGCATAGTTCTCAGCGGGGCTGTCGTAGCCGAGACGCTCAGTGTTGAGGGTGAAGGGAATCTGATAGCAGTGCATCATGACATCGGCAATGTCACCATCGGGCAGACCAGCGGGGTTAGCAGCAGACGAGCGGCCCTTGTCGGCGTCGACAGGCTCGCGGCGCAGGAAGATACCGGCATCCGAGTCCATGGTGGTCTGGTTGGGGGGAACGGGCTTGTTCAGCTCAAACATGATGATGGTCTCGGGGTGGTCGCCGAGGTTCTTGCCGACACCCTGAATGTCCTTGACAACAGGGATGCCTAGCGGTGCGAGCTGCTCGCGGGGACCCAGACCGGACAGAAGCATCAGGCGGGGGGTATCGATGGCACCAGCGCACAGAATGGTCTCCTGGCGCGAACGCAGAGTGCGCTTAGAGCCGTCCTTGAGGGTCAGGTCGACACCGAGAACCTCCTCGCCGGACTTGTCGACGTTGATCTTGGAGACCCAGGCGTTTGTGAGGATGGTAAGGTTGGGGCGGGGCTCTTCGCCGCGCAGGATGGGGTGGATGTAGGCGACCGAGGCAGACGAGCGGTAGCCATTGTCGGGGTTGTAGGAGATGGAGAAGAAGCCGACACCGGGGCGCAGGGCACCCTTGGCCTTGATCTCACGGTTGAAGTCGTTGATGACGGGGATGTCGAGGGCAGTCGAGCAGGACTGGACCCAGTCCTTGCACAGCTGGTTCTGGTGCTTGGCGTGGACAACCTGAACGGTGTTGCGCAGCTTGTCGAGAGCGCCCATGAACTTCTCAAAGGTCCAGCCCTTGGCGCCCATTGACTGCCAGACGCGCAGGTCAAACTCAAAGGGACGGAAGGAGATGAGGGTGTTGTGAGAAGAGCAACCGCCAAGAACCTTTGCGCGCGAGTGGCGGATGTGAGAGTTACCGTTGGGCTGCTCTGTGGTGCCGTAGTCGTAGTCGAGCTCGCCGCCAAGCAAGGAGAGCCACTGGCGCAGGTCGAGGACGCGGTCATCCATAAAATCGCTAGGACCAGCCTCGATCAGGATGATCTTATTATCGGGCATGCTCTCGGCGAGGCGGGCAGCAATGACACAGCCAGCTGTGCCGCCGCCGACGAGGACATAGTCGTACTCGTCGACCTGCGACGGGGAGATGTAGGTGGTAGACATATTGGTTGAAGAGATAGGGGAGGTATTTAGAAGTAGAGGCGGAGGTTGAGAGATAAGTCTGTGATGATAGTAGAAGAGGATAAGAGGAGGGAGGAAGAGATGTGATGAAGATGGGAGAAGTAGAGAATGAAGATGAGGATGAGAAAGGAAGAAGAAGAAAGATAAAAGGATCCAAGAGGGAGAGAAGAAGAAATAAGAGCAGGAAGCTTATGATAAAAGATTTCCAAACCAACTAAGCATCCGAGTCTACAGATTCTTTTTTTCTTCCTCTATCAAGGTACTTTTCTACTTTTTTTTTTCTCTCTTTCTCTTCTGACTACTTAGTGGGAGTGCCGATCTTGAAAGCTCGCAAACGAATGATCTGTTAATGGTGAAGAAAGAGGAATAAGAACAAAAGATACATAAAGGCAATGGCAATAGCAAAGGCGAATAAAAATCAAAAGAATAATAAAAAAAGAAAAGAAAAAAGACGGAAAAAGATAGAAGTACCCTGATGACCAAGAGGTACATGTTGACACGCCACAGACGCACGCTAAACCAGGTATTTGATAAGAGGATAAAGATAAAAGCTACTTGGACTATATTTCCAGGTACTCTTGTATCAAGCGAGGTACTGAGTACATCTTGTTCGTCCCTTTTGGCATGACATGGATATGGATAGGAGGACACCGAGAAGGCAGCATGCCAGCTAACACGGAGACACCGGGAAACGCCGTTGCGGTGCAGTGCAGATAAAAATGCACGGTGAGTGAGATGGGAACTGGATTGGAAATAACATTCGAGTCGATAAAGAGTATGTGCACGCGAGCGGGTGTGGTTGTCTGACTTTCTGACTGATTTTTTCCGACTTTCTCTTTTTGTCTTTGATTTTTCTGGTCTGATTTTTCAACCTCTATTGACTATGATTACGAGCTCCGGTACTGCGGTGTAAGCCCGCGCTCCTTTTGTATGCAGCCTTTTTTGCTGACTACAGCTTGGCTTGCTCTCGTTTTATCATCTTGGCAAGTGCAACACCCGTTCCTTCCTGTATCGTATATTCACATTCACTCAGACCCCCTCGCTTCATCTTTGTCAGCCCCGAGATACCACCAGTCCTCCAAGTCTTCTAAAGATATATACGTAGATATCTCCCCGGTATCTTTGCGTCTATTACGGCCAGTCACTCGATAGCGCATCCTCACACACCTCTACACCGTGCATTGCATATCGCGTCCTTCGCTTGACCTTTCGCTTTGCCCTCTCTCTTTTGGCAATCCTATCCTATCGCTAAGTGGAGACGAGTCCATTGAAGTGGAGAATATGCGGAGTGTGGTGGAGAATGGCGACACTAAGTGGATACAAACATGATGCTGAAACTGCTGAGCCGCTGTAGTGCCTGAGTGTACTACTTGAGACTGTCTATTCGCTGTATCGTAACTAATTTGTAGCTAATATGTAGCTAATGTGTAGTTAGACACTAGCGTTTGCAGCGCATTTGCCCTGCCACCCCACGACCCCGTAGCGCGCCGCTCGTAAAAATTTACCTTGTTCCACTCTAGCGCGGAGTGACGTCACTGAAGCTGAGACTTTTTTCACGGCTCACAGCAAAACGGAGCATGGTACGATGTCGACTGTATATGTAAACCATTTTTGACAACTCTGGTAACTCTGGTAGATGTAAGTCGTTTTATCATTTTATAGCTCTACTGCTATGTACCGTGTCAAAGACTCTTCCTGTTTTTCTTCTAGAAGTCCCCCATGCCCCCAGTGTACCTGCGCCGCCGTTGCATCGGGAGTGATCTCGATTGGCTGTCAACGGCCCAAGTGGACAAGGTCGACGTCGGCATGCTCTACACCGTACGACCCTTATCTGCGCGGTTTGCATTCTTCCGTATAAACATCCCTTTTCACATTCTAAATATATACGGGAGTCGGATCTCTTGCCCGTCTTCGGTATGCCGAGAGATGCCTGTCTCACCGGTCGTACGTTGCCGTGGGTTGTCGATACATTGTCGCCTTGCCGAGCTATCTTCAAGCTGTTTGGGGCAGACGGGTCATAGTAAACATACTCACCGCTTTACTCTACAAAGTACTCTCCTGCATCCATTCTGCCTGCAGCATTTCCTCTGTCTCCTCTGCCTCTCCGCTTCTTATGCTGGCCCACGGGTCCGCCGTGTCCGCTTCCAAGTTTCAAGAGTGCTAATAGCTCGTAGACCGCACGCTACACTATGCTGTCATAGACAAAACTCTGACGAGAGCAGTTTTCGTTACATTCCATTACTCATAGTCTGCCAGCCACTGCATGTACAGGGTAAGGTATTGCCAAGGGTCTTTTAGTGGACACGGCGTAGTGGGACTGGCAGGCTCTAAGCACTGCTCCTTCCACTTCTATCTTTTGCCCAGTTGCCTGTCAGTCTTTGTCTCGCTTTGTTCTGTTAAGGCGGTCAAGGAGGTCAAGGAGACGGCCCTCTGTATGAAAACACGTTTCTTAGTAATCAAAAGATTTTGACTGATGGGGTAAAATCCCACCGAGATAAGGTAGCCACCAACCGAATGAGGCGACTATACACGATGCAAAGGGACTGGCAGGCAAGATGTCGTAGATAGTGGTAACGATAGTGGTAATGATACCAGAGATATTAGTTGACATGTGATATCGATACAAATACGATCGGATAGGGGATGTCGGAGCAGAGATTTAATCAAACATAATTACGAAGGATAGGGTCGAATGATGGAAGCAAACTCGGTAATTTTTTTTAAAACAAATTGGTTAAAAGCAATAGAAGAGAAAAGAATGAAAAAAGAAAATTCAAATAAAGAAATCAAAACCGATGCCGGTGGGGGGAGTGCTTTGACAAGGGCAGTGTGCTAGGCACAAAGAAAGTCGCCAAAGTACTCATACATTGCTCCTATGTAGCTGAGGTCAAGTATCGAAGTCTGATAATTTATTTTTCTTTTGCTTTTTTTGTTTCATTTTTCCATTTATTAATTCTGATTTTTATTGCCTAATTAATACTTTTGCATCGACCAGTCTACATCATAATCTATTATCGTCATATCACTTTCAGTCTCTACCCTATCATTCCAACCTATCATTACTCAAACAAATCAAACGGACTGCCTTTGCATCTACTAGTCTATCCATCCCATCTACTCTCGACTACATCAGACCACAGACCACAGATCACAATGACAGAACAGGATAGACACACCTTTTACGCCGGCAAGCAACAACCCGTGCCTGCCTCGTCGCCCTTCTTCACATCGGTCCACCCCGGCACCGGCCAGCCTCTTGCCAAAATCTACTCCTCCTCCACAGCTGCTGTTGACGCCGCCGTCGCCAGCGCCCAGTCTGCATTTGCCGCCTGGTCCCAGACTACCGCCATCGAGCGCTCCCGCATCCTCCTCAAAGCTGTCGCTCTCCTGCGCGCCCGCAACGACCAGCTTGCGCGCGTCGAGACCCTTGACTCCGGCAAGCCCTACAGTGAGACTGTCGCCGTCGATGTTGTCACTGGTGCCGATGTTCTCGAATACTACGCCTCTTTGATCGCCTCGGGCGGCCTCAACGGCGAGCACTTTGCCCTGCGCCCAGGTCAGTCCGGCGCAATCATCCAGACTTCCAAGGAACCCCTCGGCGTGTGCGCCGCCATCGGCGCCTGGAACTACCCTATCCAGATTGCGCTCTGGAAGTCGGCACCCGCGCTCGCTGCCGGTAACTGCCTCGTCTACAAGCCCAGTGAGTTCACACCACTGCACGCACAGTACTTGGCCGACATTTACCGCGAGGCCGGTGTGCCTGATGGCGTGTTCAATGTTGTCTACGGTGCTGGCGATGTCGGCGCACATCTCACAAAGCACCCAGCGATCGCCAAGGTCAGCTTTACCGGCCAGGTCAGCACCGGCCGCAAGGTCGCAGGCGCTGCTGCCGGTGAGCTCAAGTACGTCACTATGGAGCTGGGCGGCAAGAGCCCATTGATTGTGCTGCCCGATGCCGACGTCGGCCAGGCTGCCGACGGTGCCATGATGGCCAACTTTTACAGCTCAGGCCAGGTGTGCACCAACGGCACGCGCGTGTTTGTGCCGTCGTCAATCAAGGCCGAGTTCGAAAAAGCCATTCTCGAGCGCGTACAGTATGTGCGCGCCGGCGACCTGTTTGACGAGTCGACAAACTTTGGCCCCCTCAGCAGCAAGGCACACCTCGACAAGGTGCGCTCCTACATCCGCCACGGCATCGACACCGACAAGGCGCGCGTGCTCGTCGGTGGCGATGCCCAGCCCGCCGGTGTTCCCTCGAGCCTGTCCCAGGGCTTCTGGGTGCAGCCGACCGTGTTCACTGACTGCCGCGACGACATGAAGATTGTGCGTGAGGAGATCTTTGGCCCTGTCATGTGCATCCTCAGCTACGACACTGTCGACGAGGCCATTAGCCGCGCCAACGATACCGAGCTGGGTCTTGCCGCTGGTGTCTTTGGCCGCGACCTCAACACATGCCAGCGCGTTGTCGGCAGCCTGCAGGCCGGCATCACCTGGATCAACACATGGGGCGAGTCGCCAGCAGAGATGGCCGTTGGTGGCTGGAAGCAGAGCGGCCTGGGTGTCGAGAACGGCCGTCGCGGTCTGGAGGCGTGGCTGCGGAACAAGAGCACGCTCATTGAGATGGGCGGTGAGGTTCCCACTGTGTTTTCCAAGTTATAGATTCTAGACTGGGAGGAAATGAGCAAACAGTAATACCATGACAGCGTTTTGATCGGGATTTCAATGAATTGATTTATTGACTTTATTATCGATTTGTGCCGCTGTGAGATGCATAATGTAAGCATTGATGTATAGTATATCAGTGATTTCTGTTGGAGTCGACAGAGGAACAAAACTATTCATAAAAGGCGTGCTGGAGGTGCTTGAGGTTGCATCTCCGTCTGGCAGGTTACCGTTTCTGCCACGCATAAGAATTGAGACCCAGTCACTGATATTTTGAAACCAGCCTTGGTATCAAGACCTGAACATAGTCAACGCTTATTCGGATTCTATCATGGTAAGTTTATTAGTAGAGTAGGTTAATGCCGAGGTCAGTACGTAGTTGCCAGCGTCATCCTTGCGTCGACCGTGCCTCACCGCTATCCTGAGGTCGCATATTTACGAGTTTGAGGCACAGCAAAGCATTCTCGTATATACTCTATTGCCACTCTAGACATGTGAAGACACAGCCTGATTTGACGGACAATCTGCGCAAGTTGCGTGTCTTGTGGAGACTCACAGAGCACGTCTTCTTCCTTCTTCCTTCTTCCTTCTCGCTGCTTGGAAGAGTTTCTTCAGCCTTTGCTTTTTACTCGTCCTATCGCAAATGTGCCTACGACCTGCGCTTGTCTGCGCGTGTCCCTCGTTGCATTGTGTCGAATGAGGGCTGATAACATCTAACATTTATTCTAGTTTTGCTGTCATTTTTCAGCATCACAAGCTGTTTAGCCTTGTGTTGAATACCAATTTATTTCCTCTCCCTCTCTCCCTCTTCACCTTTTCTTTGATCTGCGTTTCGTTAGTTAATCTTAGTCAAGCATAGCTAATATACACCATATCCTCAATTCATACCTTTTCAAATGTAAAGTCAAACCACGTCAGTCGCGTATTTGCTTCGGTCGGCAATGCAGCTTAATCTCATCTAATCTCTATCAATCTAATCACTTGGCGCTACTTCTCCTGCTTACACCATTTTCACTATGAGCACACCCTAGTCCGGTCTCGGGTAATGACGCGGCCTGGCCCGATTTGTCTATGGAAGCGTCTCTCATTTTTTTTCTCCTTTTCATGAGAATGAGCAGATTTAGACAGAGATGAGGATTTGTAGAAGCCTTGTCCAAGGAGCCTTGAAAGCATTAACGTATAACTTCTCGTATTGATCACAATCACTTCGCCGTTGAAAATAGTCGAGAACAACTGGCACAAGAATCAAAGACACAAAATCAAACATTGTAAACGAAGTAGCATCACTCGGGGTTATCGTCTGATTTAAGGCTCTCGGTGTTAAGCCCAGCTAAGCAGGCGACCCAAGCGACCTAACTAGCCACGTTTACGGCCGAGCTGATGACGACTCGGGGACGTGAGCATCACAACCACTTGGACTAGCCTGGAAATTAAACATCATATCAGACCTTCGTGTCGTCCTGTTTCTGCTTTTCTCCCCCCTCTCTTCTTTCTCCTCTTTTCTTCATCTCTCATCCGCATCCTCATTCTCTTCTCCTGGTGGCATCTCATCATTATGCCATCTCAGGCCCTCACTCTGGCTGCCATCGTGGCAGCCGCCGCCGTCTCTGCTAACCCCGTCTCTGCTACAACCACCCCCGAGATGGCAGGGATTGTGTCTTTTGGCCCTAACACAAAGGTCGCTGCCGAGCGCGGCAACCAAGTCTTCAACTCCGTCTTCGACTCCCTTCGCAAGTATGGCTCGACTATTCACCCCAACGGCATGTCGCTCTACCTTGCCACTGTTCCCCAGGGCGTCCTCTTCCACCACGGCAATGGCCGCAATGCCACTCCTACGTCTCTCGACTGGCTCGCTTATGAGATTGAGCACGCCGAGATTTTTGCGCGCACAAGGTTTGGCGGTGGCCCTGGTGGTGGCGGCCCTGGCAACGGTCCCCCCCACGCCGCTGGCGAGAAGAGGCACGAAGAGCCTCCTTTCCCTGGCCCACCCGGTCCTCCTAAGAGCTTCCCTACCGGCAGACCTCCTCCTCGCGGTCCTCCTCGCGGTCCTCCTCGCGGTCCTCCTCGTGACCCTCCCCACGGCCCTCACGGTCCCCATGATGGTCCTCACGGCCCTCCCCCACCTTACAAGCCAGGAGCTCCTTCACCCGCTCCTCCTTCTAAGCAAAAGGCATTCTTCGGCGAGTCTGCCTCTCAGGTCGCCCTCGGCGACGAGAAGACTACCGAGGAAGAGGGCCACGGCTGGCTGCATATTTACCGCACTACCCGCCCTCTGCAGTTCCTTTACATTGACGGCATGAGCGGTGATAAGGGTAGCGATGGCGTCATTGATACCCAGGACTACCTCCTGCGCGCTACCACCCCCGAGCAGGCTGCTGTCAAGGCTGCCAAGACCAAGGCTGCCAGTGCCGCCGCTCTCTCCAAGCCCCCTGGTCCTCCCGGTGAGTTCGCCCGCGCTGAAGACCTGTGCCAGCTGTGCGCTGAGTGGGGTCTGCAGGGCGTCATCCGCACCGAAGGCGCCGGTACTGAGATTATCAAGTGCGACTTCTTTGATGGTCTCGAGGAGATCCAGTCTCTGCAGCGCCCTGGCAGCAACGGCCGTCATCCCGGTGGTGGTTATCCTGGTGGCCCCGGTGGCGGTTATCCTGGTGGCCCCGGTGGCGGTCACCGCGGTCCTCGTCCTGGTGGTCCTGGCGGCCCGCATTCGCCTGCTGGCCCTTTCGACGTCGAGAACGGTTTCCGCGACGTCGGTGGTCATCGCACCGTCCTGGACTACGCCTCGATGGTCTCGGCCTTTTTCTTCCCTGTCAACCTGACCAACCCCGATGCTGACAGCGCCGCCTTCCCGCGTCTGATTAGTGCCTCCAACGACGAGCTTGTCGCCATCAAGTCGTACCTGCACAGCGTTGTCGAGGCCCGCCGTGACGCAACTCTGGCTGCTTACAGCTGGCGCGATGTTGCTGACCTTATCGTGCGCCGCTACCAGCCGCGCCTTGTATCACTGTCTAACTCGACTGCGGCTTCTTTCGAGGGTGAGTTGCAGTTGGCTCTGAACGTCTTCACCGACTACTCTGTCCAGGATGCCGCACAGCGCGATGCCGAGGGCCGCGTGCGATGCACCGAGTTCTACTTGCAGACTAAGACGCCCCTTGAGACATCTACAGACGAGCTGTTGTACGCCGCCTTTGAGGGTGTGACTAGCAAGATCTGCAATGTCCTGTACGATGCTGCCAACACTGTTTCTGGCTCCAAGGACGAGACCGTTGTCGCATCTGCCCGCGACTCCGTCAGGAACCTGATTTCCTGGCTCGACTGGAGTGTCTTTGAGAGAAAGTGAAATACTTTAGTTATACCTAGTTGATTTTTACATGCATTATCCGGTTCCTAATGCAAGCGTTGTACTTCTGTTGTACTTCTTCTTATTGCCATAGAGTCCAACATTGCTTGTCTTTGAAAAGTGATATATTAAGATGAATGTAATGAAAATTGGTATCAAAAGCGCCAATGACTTGATATTGAAGAAAACAGCCACCCATCCTACGCTATATGCCGCTCGTACGAGTCCATCCCCCAGGCTGGTTCTGCAAAATTTCACCAGTCGCTTCGCTCGGCCAGATCATGTGGCCCATCCACTCTGTTGGCATGATTGTGCGGATGCCTCGTACCTCGCGCCGCGCAATCGTCTCCTTTCCGTCCTCACCGCCAAGCCACCACACACCCTTGCCCGACAGCTGGTGTACGGCTGCAAAAAAGTGTGCCAGAATGACCAGCGCGCGCGGTCGCCGCATTGCCACAAAGTCCATAAACAACGGCGGTATCACCATTGTGAAACCTTGGATCCGGCGGCACAGTACATACATGGGCTCGTTATCTCTAATCGCTAGCTGCAAAGAACCCACATAGCTCAGCGTCTTTTCGTACGCCTCGCGTGTCGCCTCATCTTCCCAGTCGTCCCCGGATGGCAGATCTTGATCCAGCAGTCCCCGAAGCTGCATCTGGTCGCGGTTGCTGGCGTCAAAATACGCCTCATCAAAACCCATGCGCGGCTGCGAGTTGGCAATCGTGAGCATCACCGACTCGGATTCTTTGCCTTCCTTAATGATAGCTTGGATGCTGGCCCAGACCACCGTGCCGGCGCCCTTGCCGAGTCGCAGCCAGTCCATGGGCGGGGTATACGTGTCGATGATGCGTTCGTCTAGCATTGCAAATGCCTGTACCAGCATAATCAATGACGCCAGGCATACCGCGTCGGCAATGTCTAGAGTGAGCGACTCCAGCATGCGACGCTGCACACGCATAGCTGCTACCAAGTACGCCTGTCGCGCATGAAACAGGTCGCGGTCGCCTGGGTCTTTCCGCAGCAGGTGCGTCGCTGAGTGGGCCATCATCGCATATAGAATATTGTCATACTGTAGGGCCATTGGAGGGATAATCTTGGTCCACAGGTTGTTCCAATCCTGTGACGGCGATACTGGGAACGGAATGCCTAGGTTGTAGATGTAGTTTTGGAACAGCCGGTGCTCCAACATGCGCCGCTGCCGTGACTCGGGCAGTAAGCAGTCGTCCTCAAAATCGGCATCGACTACCGGGTTTAAGATGGATGACACGCTTGTCGCAGCCGATCCGTTGAATGAACCGGGTTCTGTGTTGCCCGACCATAGTTTGAGCATCGCCGAAAACCGCTGTGCGTCTTCGCCCTGTGGACTTGGGTGGTGGTTGCGGTGGCCACTGCCGCCAGAATCACCACCGTCACCGACATCCGTGCTAGCAGCCGAGAACGCACCTGGCGACATTTGATTTACTATTGTTGGCGACTGTAGTCTTGACGTTGTGTGATTTGAGTGGTTTGACTGAGATGAGGCGGATGCTGTAATCGCCGATGAGGTCGGCGCCGATGCAGACGATGATTTTGACGAGGTCGTGGCATGGTGAGCGCTATGAATGTTGTTATGCAGAGACTCTGGCGAGGGCCATGAACATGGTAGGTTGAGACGCTGGCAGTTGCTGCACACTGGCCTGACCTCGTCGCACTGATTGTGTTAGCTGTTGATCTGATAAGACACGAGCATGACTCATGCTGCATGAGATGTATAAAAGTTTAATGAGAACTGAATGTGCACTGTGAGATCTCACTGGACATACCTTGACTCGCCGTGTTTTGCATTTTGTGCATCCATTGCGTGACTTGCGGTGACCAACCTTGGCTGCCCGCCGTGTGCTCGATTTGTCGTCCATCAGAAATACCTTGAACGCTGATCGCGGATCGTCGTGTTGACCTTTGTGTACTACTCCGTGTCACAACTGCATTGGACCGGCAGATCACGTCTACCGTCTTCTATCGTATGCCTCTAGCTGTTCCCCGGTATAGATTGATGCCGGTTGGTGGTCCGCGGAAGATCCGTCCCCTGCTTAAAAATTGTCGCCGTTGCTTCGGGATGAGTTCAAAAGCCTGGCCACTCCAATTTTTCGGTCTATATTTCTGCTGCTTCTCTGAATACAGACTGCCTCGGAGATAAATTTCAAATGGTAGCGGCGTATATGATGAGGCCGCCAACTCCCTGGTATTTTTGTCGTCCTCAGATTCTTCAATCTTGAGATTGCAGCTGATGATGTAAGACGCTGTGCTGAATCAAGAAGCACTTTGTTGTACTTATAAACAATATTCAATATAGCAACCTCAATGCCTGCTCTTCCGGTAAGAATTGGTTTGTTTCCAAAGTGCCGTCTTACTTGTTGTCGGGCTGCGTCGTTGTACTTTGTGCGGTCGTTGTCACTTGTCTTACCTCTGGGTGAGGGCTACGCAAGGCGGACCAAAACGTTGGTCGGTACTGAGTACATTTAGCGCAGCTAGCTTCTGCCCTTATTCTCTAATCAGTGTTTCTGCCGAGTCACAGCGCAGATATCTTTTCAGCCTGTTCTTGGCGCGTCACATGTGGCGCAGTATACTGTGGCGCCTTCACCTTATGTGCTATGATTGTCCCATTTGGCTTCCGTTGGTGGATATTACAGCGGATCCTCGTAGTATGTTGCAGACGCTACACCAGCCTTCAAAGCTTAAATACGGAAGGAGCTGGACGGAAACAGTTTGTACCACGTGACAGCCTGCGCATATTGACAGGTTTACAACGCACCAATCATCATAGTTTACGACGACCTGCAGGCTCGTCTTTCCTTCCTAAGATGAGCCCACGCCAAGCCCCACAATAACTCATTTCCCTTTTCGCAATCCGCGGATTCAGTGCATGAGCTCAGGCTTGACCCTTAGCCTTACCATACATCATAACCGTATTGCCGTACTTTTTAGCCATGCTCATCCTAGTTCTATCGTGTAATTACTTCATACATCTGCTGGTGTGAATCTAAAGCCGGACTGCATCTGCCGTATCTTCACATATCCGAGAGTGACCCTGTCCCGGTAAATGTAGTAGTATTGGTGGCTCCTTCCTCCGTTAAAAAACTACCTTGGACCTAATTTATTGCCCGCCGCTCGCTCCTTCCATTCTTGCTTCAAATTTGCAACACGCTGCTTCCTTCTCGGTCGGTGTCTCCTTTCTGTAGTTGGGACCTTCCTTCACCTACCAACCTCTGGCCTCTGCATCTGCGTTTTGTGATTTTGCGCTCACTTTACCAGCTTCATCACCTCAAGCTCTCGGGTCTCCTCCATCGATTTATATTATAAAATATTACCAGTCTTGGCGATCGACCCCAGCCCCTATACCTGGCAGGAGACACTATTACCCCGTCTTTAGTCTGCTCCTAATACCGACTCTTCTACTCAGCTTTATCCGCAGTTATCTTCATTCTCATTTGAGCTTCGCTTGTTTGTTATCGCGTATACAAATACATAGAGACACGCAATATGGACGGGTTTCAGTCCTTTCTGGCGCAGAGCCCTTTTGGGCGCGGCACCGTGGCGGCGGTCTTTGTCGGCATCCTGTTCTACCTTATATTCATTAACAACCGCATGCGGGGAGTACCAAACGATATGAAGCAGCTGAAGCAGAAGCCCTGGACTATTGAGATGCTCAAGGAAGCCTATGCTCGCCTCGAAAAAAATCCTATCACAGTCGAGACCACAAAGGATCGGTTGCCACCAAAGCTTGATCGCCGCTACGTTGTAGTGGGCGGAAACGGTATGACTTCGAGACTTCGAGACTTTACATTGTTTTCTATGTCCCAGTTTCTACCCAATTGCTTTCACTAACATTCCAGGCCTCGTCGGTGGCTACATTGTGCTTCAGTTGCTTGCCCGGGGTCAATCCCCCGAGAGTATCCGCATCGTGGATTACCAGAAGATGCACCGTCAAGACATGCTTGGAGGCCCGGCCAATAAGATTGACGTTATCCATACCGACATCTCTTCTGTCGCTTCTACCGACGCTGCCTTTACCAAGGATTGGCCAAGATCTGTCACAAAGTTGCCCCTCACTGTGTTCCATACCGCTGCCGTCATGGTCCCCTCAGATCGGTCCCAGAGCGCCTACACATTTTTGGAACGGGTCAATATCGAGGGCACCAAAAATGTACTGTCTGCCGCCCGCACAGCCGGTGCTGACGTTTTTATTTCTACTGGTTCCGGGTCCATTTCTGTGCGGCGGGTCGGCTTCTGGATGGCTCCCTGGAACCTCTTCGGCTGGCCCAAGGACTATGTTCAGCCGCTGGATGAAGTCGACTTCTTCCGTCCCCTGCGCCAATTTAATGAATTCTACTCGGCCTATGCAGCTTCTAAAGCAACAGCCGAGCGCATCGTTTGCGACGCCAATTGCGAAAACCTCCGCACTGGTAGCATTCGACCTGCCAATGGTATCTACGGTCACCCGACCGACAACGTGGTCGGCTCTCCTCTGAACAGCGTTTCATGGCCGACGTGGTCGTACAACATTGTGAATTCGTTTTTGCACGGCATGAATTGCTCCCTAGCTCACCTGAACTTCGAAGCTGTGCTCGCTGATCCTCGCTCATCTACAATGCCACAAGCTGGCCGCCCCTTTGTCGTCACAGACCCCAACGCCCCCATCCAGTTTCAAGATCTGTATTTTGCCCTTGAGAAGCTCAGCGTGAGCCCGTTCCGGACAATTCCTCTTATCCCTGTTCATATGCTCATCACTTCATACATTATTGAGCTTTACATCCAGCTCCCTCAACGTCTGCCCTTCCTCAAAAACATATTGCCAAAAGTCTCAGGCGATATCAAGCATCTGCAACCGGGACTGTTCTCTATTGTGACGCACCTGTATGCCACCAATGATCCAGCCAGTAGGCCCGTCGACAAGGGAGGCATTGGCTACCAGGGTGTCGTCAATACTACAGACGGTGTTGTGCAGCAGCTTGTTGATTGGAATAACGAGCAGGCTGGACGTCAGACGAGTGCATGGATCAGGTATAAGAGCAGCATTACTCTTGCGGACGAGCTTGAGAATGTCGGTGCAGCAGCCAAAGACCTTCAGAAGTAAGGCCAATAATGAGAGAATACTAGGACCTAAGCATAGCATACACCACAGCATAAAATTCACATCATAACTAAGAATAAGCATTGTTTGATATAATGCATTAGTGACCTAGACTAGTGCTATTACGTATACAGATACTATAAAGCTATCTAGTAAATGCCATCTGTATTGCTTTTCCTAAGCTGAGCTACGCGTATATTGAGATTCTCTTTTTAGGTTTGAGAGTACCAGTATCAATTCGACTAACGCTATCTGAGATGCATGCGATTCTAGGGCTATCTTTGTGCAATAAAAGTCTCAGTTCTAACATATATCTTCCTCACAGTGTGGTGCCGACCTTTGGCTGCGCAACAAGTCCCAACGCGCTCAGGTCTTGTGCTAGCCGCACCAGCATGCCATCACACCCTCTTGCTGCCAACACATCAACTGAAACAGGATACTGCTCAGCATGGCCCGTGACCACATCGTTCGTAACAGTTGCTTCATCCGGCAGCGGGAAAACCACATCAGGGCAACCTGCCAAAAGGCTAATACGGCCACGGCCAAATCCAAAAGGTGGCGGCGATGGACCATTGATATACTTGTCCCGGTTCGAGTTTCCCGCACCGTATGCACCAACGTACACCATGAGTGCTGATGAGCACCGCAATGGATCACTCTCATCCTTGAACAGCACTTTGCTATTAAACCAGTCTGCAAATGCTGTCTTGTTGGCAGCGGCCTCGTCACGGATGCTGTCTGGGAGACTATCACCGTATGCCCATCGTGCTAGTGGGTTCGGGTCGACGTGGGGCCGTCGGCCGTCGTGAACCGCTGCATAGTCGGCATAGAACTGATCCCGGACGAGCTTTGTCTGATCTTTTGTTATGAATATGGCATATGTTTTGTTAAGCATCTCGGATAGCAGAGCCGTATCGCGCAGAGCTGAAGGCCCGCTTGCTTTCCAGGCATCCTGAACGACGAAATCATCGTATGTTCCCTTTGTGACTTGTGCCAGTCCGTCGAGAAATGACTTCACAATGGTGTCGGATGTCTTAATGGTGACATTTGAAGTACCGTCCCGCTTATCGGCCTGGGCATCCCGCTTGTTTTTGGTCAGAAAATCCATCACGTATATCTTGGTAGGGTAGTTTGGTGTCTTGTTGGCAAATGACTTGTAGTTTTCAGAGCCGTATAGAACCTCTTGTGCTGCATCCCACAAGTACGGGTCGCGTGTCAACAAGCCGGCCGTATCCAGATCCGGTGAAAGCGGCATCACATGGTCGAGATCAACAAGCCCGTGCGTTGGCCGATTACCAAAGACACCATTCAGGGCCGCTGGGCCACGAATGCTGCCACCCGTATCGCTGCCAATTGCCAGATCCAGCCATTCGTAAGATGCAATAGATGCGCCCGCTCCAGAGGAAGAAGAACTGGGGTCTTGATAACCATTGCCACGCGGGTTAAACGGAGAATGGTAGTCGACCCAATCCGCAGTCGCTACCTGGCCGTTGGCAAACTGTGACGTCTTTTGCAGTCCCACAACAATTGCACCAGCGTCAATGAGACGCTGGACAGCTGTGCCAGTTTTGTTGGCAGGTGGGTATAGACTGTAGTACGCTCTGTTCCCGTTGGAGCCTCGGACACCTTCTAGTCTGTAAATATCCTTGACACCGAGACGAACGCCTGCCAACGGCTTCGTGGCTGTGCGCGTGTAGTATAGCCTTGACGGCACTGCAATGCTGAGTGCCGCCGCACCTGCTGTGTGGGCTGATAGAGGCTGGAAGGTGTTTTGAGGTGTCTGCAGAACCGTCTCAACAAAAGCCTGTGCGTGGTCGCTGTAGAGGCGGTAGACCGGATGAAAGTCTCCCGTGTGAACATTCAAAAAGTATGGCCCCGAAGGTATGGACGTAGGAGCCAAAGAGGTGTAGACAAGTGTGTTGTCCCCGCTCGTCGAGAAGAAGGAGCTGTTCCGCGTGGATAGCACTTGTGAGCTGCAGTTAGCCGGTAAGCGCCGGTCAGACGGTGGAAGCAGAACTGCACTCAAGAAGCCCGACTGGAATACATCGTCGACAAATGTCCAATTCTGTAAGAGCCTCTCAAGTGACTCTGTAGCAACACTGCTGTCTTGCACAACAGTAATGGGAACAAAACCGAAGACGGACGGCAATGCAGTTATAGATGAGCAGACAACCGACGACAAGCTGCCAACTGAGAAGGGCGACACATAGTAGTCGATATTATTGAGTGAAGCTGTTAGGCCTGTTGATGCAAGTTGCTGAGAGCCAGAAGATGAGGCCACAAGCAACGAGAGAAGCAGACCAAGAGACGCCTTCATTGTGGAAACAGCTGGCATGATGATTGTATGCTGCCTGCGCTGGGCACGATTTTCTTGTTTATGAACGGCATTGAATGAGGCAGATGCTGTACATCTGCAGTTAATATACTGTGCCAAGCCGTGCTCGTATCGTTATCTTTGGGATCACGGCAGCCTATCTACTTGATCCCGAATGATCCGCATCATCGCCGAACGCGGCATAGCGGTGCACAATACAGTAGTATCGGCAAAGAAGAAATAAGATATTACCCCTTTAACTGTCAAAATATGACCTTTTTCACCTTTATATCCTCTACGTAGTTCTGTCTCAGGTCCATAAAGTCATCAAGGTACACATAAATCAGTACCGAGAGCTAGGTACCCCCTGTTATTGAGGCCAAAGCTGACCGAGATAATGTTATGAGGTGTATCGAGAAGTAAACAAACCACGCTAAAAAGGTCATATTTTGGCGGTCAAAGAGATAGCCACTATGTGGTGCGTATTCCATATAGATATGACATTTTTATTCGCGCTGCTACATTCCCAATGCGGAATCTATAAACGACAGGAGTACTTTCTAGCACGACTAAATCCAGCATAATCATAGAACAAATTGATTCGAACATGAACAAACCTAGGGTTATATTGATCCGATCGATTTTGGCCTACCCATATATTGACGAGAGAGTCAGGCAGGTATAATAGTCGTCTTAGTCCACGCTGCTATAGAATCATATTCATGGTTTCCGAGTACCAGTATATTAGCCTGTTCGGCCCCCAGATATATCACTTCCGTCCAGTTCAGATCTATTTTTACCAGATCGATATTGTTCGGACTTTTCTTGGGGATAACATATTGCATAGATTTAAATCTGGAATCTCGAGCTCGGACATGTGAAACAACAAGGCGAAGACGATTCAAGTTGGCCTTCATGTAAAAACAACAATGGGACAGCACAAGCAATAAGTGCATCACGGCCAAACACCTCCCTCTGTTGGCTATGGCAGCTTTGTCTAGACCCAAAGTACGTGCCAAAACAATATCAAGCTCAGCAGTATGGATCTCGCTACTTTTACTCGTGCCGACACCGACTGTGCTTTCAAGACAACATAGCTTATTTGTTAGTAACCGGCGTGGCACTGGACTCATCCACGCAATCACCTCTGGAGAATCAACAAAGTATCTTTGGGAAGAGGCAGCAAATATTGCCGATTTACCTAACTCGTGGATTGCCCCAAATGTAAGATCAAGCCTTGTACCAACGAAGTTCCTTGGACTCTAACGTGTGTGCGGTTAGACATGTCAAAACTGTACGGCGTGTCTACTGATACGAACCAAATCACAACATACTCGATCGTCAACAGCACATCCTTAAAACAGACGACAACAGTGGAGCTTCGAGGAAAGTATATAGTAAATGAATGAATACAGAAATAATGCTAAACCTCGAAATCAGTATAAGTCCCCCAAACTTGTGGCTCGGTGCGGCGAGGGACACTAGCTGTTGGAGCTGGCAGCTCAGGTCTGGCCAGCTGCGGTGCCGGAAGACCTAGCATCTCAACATTGTGGATATCTTGATCATGCTCGACGTTCGGTCGATGACTGGGAAAAGCACCTGACATTTGACTGTTGACTAGAAAGCCATCGGACCCTTGGATGATGCCTGCTTTGCGCTGGGCTTTTGCTTGCTTCTTTTCCAGTTTTTCAGCCTTTTTCTCAGCCCGTAATTTGCGTGGCAGTTGTGCATCGGGACCACGAAGAATACGGCCCGGATGCCAGATGGCAAGAACTAAAAGACAAACCATCATTGGAAAAGCGTCCAGGGCGTAACTGTATGCTTCGTGGTACGGCAGCGGATTGGACCTGCTTACACCACCTCCAAACTCGGCAATACGGTAGGCAATGCGCATAGTAATTAACAGCAAGACAGCATACATTGGAAATACGACACGGCGCCAGCCCTGACGGCCGGCCTCCATGGGGTGTACGTTGTCGCTGCTGCCACCCCATTCCTGCAAGTTCTCCATGGCGAGACAGTCCAGGTGGAACTTGATCAAAAATCCAGTAAAGACGAGGATACAGAATTCCTGTAGGCCAAGACCAGCCATGTAAATATTGAGGCCAATCTTGATCTGCGTCGCCCCCGAATCGGGTATCTCCAGGACACCGCCAACAGCCTGGATGATAAAGGCGATGATATCGGCCCAGACAAAGTACTTGCTCATGCTGGCAGCCTTGATAAACCAGACCCGTCGGTCAGGCTTAAAGCAATAGACGCTACGGGCCAGAGTCATGTAGACAAAAGCATTGATCCATAAAGGTGCAAGCAAAAAGATGATAATGTAGCTGCTGGCATAGCCGAGGTTTTGCTGGCTGTGCGAGCCGAGTGAATGAAGGACAAAGGCGATAGTTTCCCAGAGTGAGCCCATGATGAGAACCCAGGCGTATCGTTTCTTGTAAATGATTGCGAGTACGATGTGTTCAGTGGTAAAAAGGCCAAAGATCGTGGCAGTCGCGACGGCAGGAGCGAATTGGGGGTTGAAGTTATAGTATCCGTTGCAAGCTTCGGGAGGCACGTAGCCGTATTTTCCGGGGGTCATGGTGACGCATGATTCCGAGGTGGCTGTCGGCGAGTCGGCCGTAGTAAGTGTTGTAGTCGACATTCTTTATTTTTTGATGCTTGTGTGATTATCTATTCAAGTAGATGACTGGATGTTTTTCATGCCAAGTCTCGACAGTCAATCTAATGGAATTGTCAATGTCGAGCATTTATAAAATACTGAAGACACTGTACAGTTCTATTTACAGAAGTGATAGGCATCTCTAATTTTCATGATGATAATTGACGCCATGCAGGTGTAAGTCGATGCCCAGGCTTTTTACGTACACGGCCTAGGCAGAAGAATAAAAAGAATACCTGCAGCTTAAAAAGAACAAGAGTGCAGGTGTAAGCCACACCAGGTATCAGATCTGCAAAGGCCTATCCATGTTCTAATAGGCGAAGTGCCACATGTTATCGGAGAATTGACCTTTACATAAGACCAGATCCAATTGAAATTGAATACAACCAGTAAGAATCCCACTCCGATTGGCAATCTTATTCCTTTTTGTAAACCTTATTCTGGTGCCTTTGGATCGTGACGTGTGCATGCAAGACTAGCCGATGCCACGCTAAACACCGCCGGCTTTTGAGTGTATGGATCCAGGGGGCTAGTATTGGACACGGATCTATGCTTACTTCTAGGGCAACGTTTTTCATCAATTCAAATAGCAAATGAATATTAGTCCAGGATGGAAGTGCTTATGACAGTGACATTCACATGCGTAAGACTAGAAAAGTTGCTCCGCGTGGAGATATAAATAGAATGTCGATCTTGGCCCGATTGGGAACTATATCGACACTGTCTCAACCACAGACTTTATCTGTGTCTACCTAGATATGGATGAGGAAGATGATATGTCCTTACATATTGATAATTTTTCCATTATATCACGCAGACGATCTCGGCGCTGGGGTTACACTGACAGTTGTCGTCACTTCAGCTGCCGGACAGCAAGCATATATCACTCTGGTGGAGGGCGAAGTCGGGACAGTGGTAGTCGTTGTTTAAATATATGATGTGCGATGAATTATCGTCGGGGTAGGCGAAAGGGCTGCTGTTGTAGTATGTATTAGAGTATTGTGGTCTGCCGTTTGAGCGATGCCTCAGATGCCGAGACCACAACACTAGATAGACCGGCCGTCGGACCTGTGATAGGACAGCTCACAACACTCGTGACAGTCATCCTTGCAGTCTATGATGTCGCAGTGTATTCGTGCGTGATAATGACATCGTAAGGAAGCTGGCTGTAGGAATATCCCGTCACTGACGTTGCTTCGGTCTTATTTATAGCCTGTAGGGTGTATGCAGTATTGGTCAGGTGGGGGGTGGGGGTGATAATGACCGGGCCTTCTGCAGGTGCTGAAGTCGACTCCGGAGGTGCTGCAGTGGAGGAAGAGTCATCGACTGCTACATAGACTGTAGCCGGGCTAGGAAGGAGTGTGATAGGGTCAACAGCCAGTGTGGTAGAATGGCTTGGTGCCGGTGGCTCGGCAGGGAAATAAAAGTTGGCTGCCTGAGTGGCAGCTATCGCAGGTCCATCAAGTTCTCCGAAACCACCGGAACCGCAACCCGGATCGCCGCTAGCTGAGTACGGGAAACCACCGATACCAGGACAGGTGATTTTCGATGTAACAGTGGCCATCGACGCGTAGACGGTAGTCGAGGATGTGATTGTCTTTGTCGCATGTATAGTAAAGTCATATTTTAGAGTGGTGCTGCACTGGTACCGAGTACGAAAAGAAGGCGTACGCTCCGTTGTTGTCGTGACTGTATAAACTGTGCGCGTGTGAGTGCGGATGACGGGCGGCGGCGGTGCAGGCAAAGTTGATGTTGAGTTTTGACGCTTTATGTGTGCAGCAGCACCTGCACTCGTAGTGATGACCACGGGAGGAGCAGCATAAATTGGTCCTGCCGAGAGACTCGCACATGCGCGTGTAGTACAGTTGACCCGGGCTGTGATCTGGGCAGTGCTAGTCCAGCGTGTCTGGGTGGCAGTGTGGACTACAGTGGCAATCTCGACCGATGTTGACGGCAGCGGGGCCACAGAAGCAGTGGCAGTTGCAGTGACGGTAGCTGCCAGTGATGATGGCGGTTGCAGCTGTTGATGGTATAGACGAAGCAGGCTGACTAGGATCTTGAATTTCGCGGCGACCCAAGGGCGAGGCCAACAATCCAAGGGCGAGGCCACCATCGTGATCATTCTGGTCTGTATGTTCTAACTCAAGATGTCACTCACCATATAGTTGGACCAAGGCTTGAAGCAAGAGCATGAGGATCAAACACCACGGCACTCATTATATAGATATTAAGAAAACTGATATTAAAAATATCAAGCATCAGCCTGTGAATAGAATTATCTTTATGGATTTACTGGCCTTCCCCTCATTCGTATATGAATCTATGAAGCTTATTTACATTCAAAATATGCAAATCTACAAGCCACATGAATGGCGTATATACCATGTTTTGCCGGAGGGGGTTCAGATGATATAGCCGTGGTTTAACAACAGATCACTCAGTGCAATGCCGAGTTCCGATGACAGTGCAATATAATTTATACTCGACGTTCTTTGTCATTTTCATTGTTAAGCTTGAAAATAATACTGAGATGAGTGAACTGTCTTTGAGTGCAGCTCGGGATAAGATATATTTTGATGCAAGCTATCAAGACAATATACGAACAAATCATTGTGGTAAACAAGACTTTTTAAGAACAAAAAAACAACAGCAGAAACATAGTATGAAGTAAAGATACAAAAATTAAAATTAAAAATTAAAAGTTGTGGACTGAAACATTCAAGTCGGTCTTCTAAATCTTGAGTAGAGCTGCAAAAATGGAACACAATGCAAAAAAGAAAACTCCCTCGGGTGGGCTCGAACCACCAACCTTTAGATAGGCTATTAAGTTAATAACAGTCTAACGCGCTATCCAATTGCGCCACGAGGGATGTTGCTTGAGGCAGCGGCCCCTTGTCAGGGCTCATATGCCACAGGTGTATTATTCAGTATGGAGTCAGTCGGCATTGGCGGTCCAAACACGGTGTGTATTCCGTATGCGTTCTAATGAATATTATCTACATGTACAGTCAACGCAAGTAAAGACATCTATATTGATAGAATATTGAAGCAATATTGACAGAGTTGTTATATTTGCAGAAGTTACCATATGATGTATGTTTAAATACGAAGCCAATACAACAAGTAAATTCTTAAAACAAATAGAATAAATTAAGAAATGTTTCTCTGTTTTTTAATTGAGTAAAATAGAAAATGAAATACATTCCTAGAAGCCAGTTTCACTTTAAATGCATTCTCGACCCTGAGCTAAGGTACCGACTTAAGAGTGTCCTATTGGTAGCAACGTAAACAAACGACTGATTATCTGCCGAGTTGCATGACAACCAAACTATCACGAGATTTTCCCATTACGGCCTACGGAGCATTTTCACCTCACCGATTCGCTGCATAGGAATGCATCGACTCCGCGTGACGTACAACTGCCTCCATGCAGTCAATTGATAAACACACAAGAACGCCACTGAACACAAGAACGCCACCTCTCAACAGATATCGCAGTGAAAGCCTAGTCTCGATCTGGAGTCTCTAGTCTGCCTTTTTACATCTCGCGATCCTCGTGAGCATGAGTCTGCAGTAAGTAGAAACAGGCAAAAAATAAGAATTGCTGCGCCGAGGCGTTTCGCAGCAGAGGTAAAGTAGAAAAGGTGAGAACAAAGGAGAAAACCCGTGCATGGCCACAGCACAGTCACATTTCTCCCGATTTCTGTCGTATTCTCCGTAATCACTCAATCGTCGCAATACTCCGGCATCAAGCTTATCTGCGAGTACGTTGCAGTAATGTACTCTGGCACTCTCAATCTGCACCTGCAATGTCTATCTGTGCTTGACCACTTGAAAGGTCTCCTTGATCCTACTCTTCAAATCCAGGTTTCAAAACAGAGACTCATTAAACTCTTTTTGTCCTGTTCAGCTCTGTTTGGCTTATCGTCTTTCCCTGCTTGGGTTGCATGCAGGGAGGAGCGTCAGGCAAAAAAGACCCTTGGATTTTTGAGCCTTTGAGCGATAATAATTGAGGACATAATCTCAACGTTTAGCCACTAGCCGCTCTGTGCTTAAGCCACGCCTTTCTAGCCTAGCTCTATTAATACAGTGTGATACTACAGTGGTACTTCTACAGTGCTTGTACGGAGTAGTAATACCGGGGTGATACGAGATGGTATGACGTCATAAGGACCCCTGAAACGAATGCTTTGTTGAGTTTTGATCTTACCAGAGCAGACATAAGACAGGCAGCTGGCCAGGCAGGTTATGAGCCGGTGGCTGTTGAAGCTGCTAATTGCCGTCAGCTCCCTCTCATAAAATACTCGTATAGTTTGCCTTTTTTTTCGCGACCAAATCTTGCTTGGACGTTGCCTTTAGCTGCATCTCGTGAGCTGTCTTTGACAAACAAAGTTGGCAAATACCATTTTATTATATCAGCATCTTTGCCACTTGCCGCCTAGAGTTTTACGCCCTGAAACCGGTTATAACGCCCAGAAACTAGACCTGGAAAATAGAGACTAAACCCTCTAAAGTTTCAACGCCTCCAGCACTAGAAACCGCTAGAACCGCTAGAACTGCTAGAACCGCTAGAAGGCGCCTAAACATTAGAGTGATGACTCCATGTCTGCCACTGAGCCACTGTATCATAGGCGACCTCCTTTCTAGTGCGCAGCCCCTGCGGGCAACTGCCGTTGATTCGCGCCAATTGGCTTGTGTTCTTTGGCCATCCCCATTTATGTGAACCGCCCGTTTGGTTCTCTGGTCCTGTCTGCCTCCCTGCCACTTCTTTGTTCTTCCAAACACACAAAGCATAATGACCTCATTGTGCAACCGCTCCGGTAGCCCATATGGTGATGCGCCACAGGGATGGCCTTGTCTGTCGGCAGCCACTGCAATCAGAAAGGAGTTTCATGTACCAATATCCAGCCCATATGGGTTTGTGTCTCATCGCAGATACGCATCGTTGCTTGAATAAAATGTTTTTGCAGTGCTATATGCTATGCTTGTAGGCTTGCTGATATAAAAAGACGTAGATTGACAAAAGGAACGCACAAATGAAAATGCATAAACGCATGAAAAATACATAACAGAGTATAACGCAGATATGAAGGCAACCAAAGAACCGAGTGAGCAGAAAGAAAAAGAGACAAATACGTATGTAAAAGAAAAAGGAGGCTAAGTAGACACCAAAAAAGAAGCCCAAGTCAACGTGCAATAGGTAACATATATCACGCGCGGCAGAGCGAGGCTCGTTACCGAAACGCCCGGTAGTGCTGTGAAAAGAGGAGATGCGACTTGAGAAAGCTCGTACGCAATCGGGGGCGGCATGGGTCGAACGGTCGCTTGTAGGCCCTTGACTAGTATCGATGACGATGGTTGCGTCCTTTACATCGAGGCGGAAGAGCGGGGTCGAAAGGGTTGTAAAGGGTTGAACGCGCGCTTGTTGAAGTGGAATAGAGATGAAATAGAAATGGAAATCGAATGTGCGAATGGTGAAGTTTGCCGTCGGGACAGAAACGTCTTTTTGTTGTAAAGCAGTCGCATTGTCGCGTGATCCCAAACACCTTGCAATATAGATGATAGGGCTGACGAGGCAGAGAGGAGAGAGAAAAGGGAAACCAGTTGAAAGGCAGTGAAGCAGAAAGACGAGAAAAAACGAGACCGAGTATAAATCGCAAGCTGATGCAAAACTCCCCCAAACCGAATGTGTGTATCGTAAAATGAGAGAATACCAAACAGAAAGACAAAGCTAACACAAAGAG
This sequence comes from Ophiostoma ulmi, assembly GCA_029298715.1. Classification (NCBI taxonomy): domain Eukaryota; kingdom Fungi; phylum Ascomycota; class Sordariomycetes; order Ophiostomatales; family Ophiostomataceae; genus Ophiostoma; species Ophiostoma ulmi. The sequence continues at coordinate 793,311 of JANSLN010000005.1, read as the reverse complement.
GTGTATGATGTCGGATGACGAGTAGAGTGGTGGACGCGAGTCGACGACGCGAATAACCAAGATGGAGGTGCTTCCTCAGCCAAAAGAGACCAAAGAGATAAGACGGGATAGTCGCCGGTCGTCACAAGGGCGGTCTATCCCAACCAGGGGCTGCTCGAAACTGGAGGGCATTCCAGTGTCTGTCATTTCTTCATACGACCGCCGCCTGTGGATGTGATCTTGCTCGTTGTCATCAGATCGCCAATGTACTTTTGGAGGAACTTGTTGTTGTTGTCCAGCTTGTCGTGCTCTTCCTTGACAGCCTGGATGCGGTGGAAGATCATCAGCAGCGAGTCCTGCAGCATTTTTGCGTGCCTGTACATGTTAGTATACGCCGTAGAGAATGTCTTGGGACATGTTGAGACTCAACACTCACTTTCTGACTTCGTCGCGTGTTTGACGGCCAAGCTGCTCGAGATCCTCGCTGGTCCGCCGTGGGCTCATGGCGCGCACATCACCGGGGTCCAGAATGGTCTCTATTGGTCGTGATGCCTCCTCTGAGTCGCGCGGGACGATTATAGTGCCGCTGCTTTTGCGGTTTGGTAGCCGTGGTCGTGTAGGTATCGGGGCATGGATGCCGTTGTGAGTAGAGTTGGAATTGGAGTTGGCGTCAGACGAGGCCGAGGAGGAGTCGGTGCGGGAGATTGTAGGAGCCGTCGTGCGCGAGGCGTCTGTGGTGGACTGGCCCTCTTCAGGTATGGTGATGTGGGAGGTGGGCTCGTCCTCCATTGTGTGGTGTTTTGAGAGAGGCAGGTAGAGGAGGTAGGAGAAGAGACCAAGTAAGGTCGACGGAGGAGTGTTGAGAGTCGAGAGTCGACTAGGGGAGATGGACGCCCAGAGGATCGAGAAGGGTCGAAACGGTCCAAAAGTCGAAGGGATAGGGGTCGAGATGGAACTCAGCTCTCCCAAGGGTGACAAATGTCGGCCGAGAGACGAAAGTCGGGTTGACAGGAGCTGGTGATGATGTAGCCGACGAGAAGACGTAGGAAAGAGATGGCAGCCGTGAAGAGAAAGGGTGAGAGAGTATAAGTTACAAAAGGTCGATAATTACAGCGTTGCAGAGTCGAGATGGCAAAGAAGGGAAGGGGACGAGAAAGACAGGTCGACGGGTGGAGGAGTCAAAGGGGAAAAGAGTGGAAGAGTGGAAGTGGAAGATTGAAAGGTGGAAGAGGAGGAAGAGGGCAAGGTTTCGGGGGTGCACTAGCTTACTTATTATGGAGTGGGCACAAGACGACTATTAGAAAACACTAATAAAGGAGAGAGGGGATGGCACAGTATGCACTAGCGGCTGCCAGCGCCTAATACTGTACTAGTTGTGGGTGCTGTATTGTATTAGGCAGGAATTGAGATGCCTGTTTATTATGTTTATAACAGGGCACAGCGTCCGCCGGTGTCGCGATAAGTCAGGGCAGTACATGTATTGTTGAGCTGATCACAGCAACAGAACTTGAAAGAATCAAATAGACACATGTTGAATGGATTTATATCAACTATAAACAAAACAAGGAGGAACGATTTGGCTGCGACAATTAGGAATAGTTATCTTACCAAAGAGGAAAAGGGAAAAGGGAAAAGGGAAAAGGGAAACGGGAAACGGGAACAGAGACGAGAGAAATGGAAAAGGGGAAAGTGAAAGGTCAGTAGCCTTTAGCAGTGATTTAATACCAGTGCCATTACCGGTGACCGGTGCGGACGGTAGCGCGGATTTGTGCAGCAGAAGGGCGTAGCGAAACGGGAACACCCATGGTCTATGGCAGCAAAGAGGGTGTACGGATGTCAGTCGACGCAGTCAAAAGTGTATCTTTATCTATGTGCTGACGGTGTTGCTATTGGGTTCGCTGTTTTTTTTTTGCTATTTTCGCTGTTTTTGCTGCCGTTGTAGTTACCACTAAACATTGCAATAGGAAGCTATGCTGCTTGTTCATAGACGATGCCGGCTTGTGCAAGATGTGGCTCACGGATGCCATCACAACGAGAACATACTTTATATTTCTCACTATACTCACTACTTTCATTATTCTCATTATCAACTATTGTTCCGGTAGGATATCTTGACCTTAACAAGGATGATGGACTCGGGTCGTATTGAATGGTAATAGCAGTCCAGCTATCGATATAAGGGCTGCTATTCGAATTTCACTGGGTTCGGTACTGAGCGCGGTGCTGGGAAGGATCTTGCAGGATAAAAAGGTAAAAATAATGAGTCAAAGTCAAAAGCCGTGCATGCGTTTGAGGTATTACTTGGATCTGGCTCTGTATTTCGTACAAGCAGCAATATGACAGATGACGGCATTTAACGGCCTATTGTCTGAAGATTAGATACGATCTCAACAAATGTCGACATCAAAAATAGTAAATCTACATTTAGAACCAAAGAACTGCTGCACTTGAATCACAGTCACAATCTGAATCACATCTCAATCCCAATAATCCGTCACAGTAATATCTTACAATCATATTCCATCACAGACTCGCTGTGCACGAGCGGGCAGGGGTGTCGGGGAGAGAACCGTTAGTGCTGAGTACAAACCAGCAACGAGTAGAGATGGTGTGGACCCTTGCCACAAGAGCCCGGCAACTTCTACTTGTATTTGCTTTGTTTTGGAGACATCTTACTTGTCTCCTTGTTTGCATACTTTGTAAGATAGCTTAACGGTTGGCTTTTGTAGAGAGGAGGGACAAAGGCACGATGGCACGGCAGCACTACTACTGTTGATGTAATCAAACTTGTATAAAGAAATAACGCTTGTTACATGCCTGTTCCCTGTCGAGGCTCTGGCAGACTGGAGACTATCAGTAGAAAACCAAGGACTGAATGAAGACTGTAGTTTGGGGCTTGGGTGTCCGCCCGAGTTTTTAGTCTTCATATTCTTGATGCTGCCCATATTCTTGATGCTGCCGATCGTGACCAACAATCCCGCCGCACCTAGCCAGCTAACATTTAGCAGACACATTAACAGGATGATTCTCTTTAGTCTAGTTTGTTCTTTTTTTTTTTTTTTTTTTTTTTTTTTTTTTTTTGGCTTCTTGCGGTGGAGAAATGACGATGCTTGGAAGACATATGCATACATGCAGACAGGCAGACTCGATAGAGATAAAGGCGGTGTCGGAATGCACGGCAGCAGGCTGGGAACGAGCCATCTAAAATGAAGAAATAATGAATTTATCAATAAAGAAGGAATGAAATAGTCAACAGCCGACGGCATCGTGACTTGACTCCTTGTTTGTCGCGTCGTATTGTCTGCCACGCAGGGGTGAGATCAACACTCGCCCCACCAATAGGAGGCCAGTACAAACACATGGTGACAGATGACCTCGGAGCGGTCAGCCTTTGTGATGATCCTAGGTAGAGAGGCAGACACATTATTGGATACCAGCTGCACACTCGGAACCGTGCCGGGGCTTTATCTACTAGTCTCCTAATGTCTACTAATGTCTACTAATGCTTTGCAAATGTTTTCGATCTTGCCTTTTAATGTCTTTGATTCCTCCAATGTCTCTGATCTTGATATGATATCGTCACGGCTTATGGCCTGCATCCTGCATATATTTATTGGTTTATTCTGTAGACCTTGTGCATGCCTGCTGCATATATTGAATTATTATTGATTGAAGGGGCAAATTAATGCAGCACCTGCCTGCAGCCCCAAAGACAAAGAGCCCCCCGAAAAGGAACAGAGCTGACATGTCGTCCGGGTCGCGTGGTATTGCATTGTTCAATATTAGGTGAAATTGTTGATAACGACATCAATGTTGGTATCTTTAAGTTGTTTATTCGATCTGATCTATACTTGAACTCATCAACTGCTAGTCTAATAATCATGTAATCATGCCATTGATTTGGTTCAAGGTAGCAGCACTTGAACAGGAGGGCGCAAAGCATGTAAAATGTACAATATTCGGATGCCATCCGATGCCATAACGTGCATAAGCATATTATACCATAATAAGCATATACCATAATATCTTACAGACCAGATGACGGAGATAAACATACGAGTATGATAGTCTGTTGGAAGGAGCTTCCTACTGTGGCAAGCTCTCACTCGTGCACAGCCGCTTCTGCCCAGCAGCATAAGGTGATAGCCAAATCACTAATAAACAATGAGGACGACAAATGGCAGCTCGGTGAGAACAAGGGCTTGGCGCGGTCTCCTGTTTACACACTGTGTTGTACGGTGCTCAACGCCTGTACCCCAAATCTCCCAAAATTTCTATTTACCACGCCTGCAGGAAGTGATCGACATTGAGACAGTGACGCCACTGGCTACCTTCATTCAAAGGATGATCCGCCAGACCAACTTTTTCCTTGCTTTTTTGCACAATCAAGAAAAACAGGCGAAGCACACTGCATTCAGCGTGCTAGCAATTTTTGAAACGAGTTTTTGTTATTTGAGGGGTCTTGCCAGTCTGTTACGTCTGTAACGATAAAAGGACACTGTGCAATCTACGACTAAGTGCTTGTTTGTTGGGATGATTTTTTATTTATTTATTTATTTATTGGTTACAAAGCAAACAAGACATTGAAGAGGTGTTTACGAATACGCTATACAGTAACTGTGGAAGGAGCGACAGGAGTGATTGCCCCAGGAATCTGAGAAGGAGCAGGTATATTGGTAAAGAGAAGGAAGAATAAAAGAAGGCAGGAGCGTGTGGGCAGAAACAGAAAAAAGCAGGGTCCCATCATGGCTTCCGTGCAGCTAGCTGTTGTCCCCCAAGTCGCACCTGTGTTTCCCTTTTTTCCTCTTTCCTGTTTTGGCCTACCAAGATTAATTTATTATTCTTTTTATTTGACTAGACGCGATATATCCATCGCTCCACGCCTTATTGTGACGTTCCTCGGACATCACCAACAATGTGTATTATGTAATACAGTCATGCACGTATTGTGTCTGCATCGACTATATCGAACCTGTGCCCGGCTGAAGATTTTGATCTATCTTTCTACCCTTGAGTCCTGACAGCGCATTTTCTTATCACAGGTAATTCACCTGGTAGACACCCTCAGATGCATCAAGTCACCACGTACACTCTTTTCCGACCGCAGCCGCAAATTTGCAGACCGCCTGACCCAAGCCGCCCGGATGCCCGCTTCCTAGCCCGGCCTGCCCCTCACATATATGCCCAACCGCCCAAGCATTCAAAAAAAAAAAACTAAGATGCGATAGTCCACTTGATCCTCTGCCAGTTTGGAAATGTATAAAACGAAGATACTAGTCAAGACGGTCAGACAGTACGGGAGCTAAATACCTCTGCAGTAGCGAACTAGCATTGCAGAATAAGCAGCCAGTCAGAACCGTCCTCAGATGCTCTAATACTCTCAATAAACTTGTAAAAGATACTCATCTACACCCTGACCCTATGCATTCGCTTCGTAGCTCGTCACTGGATCGAAAGGGTGGCACCGAAGCACAGGCAAGGAGACACGCATACTCACAGGCTCACAGGCTCACAGGCTCACCGACAGGACCTTAACCAGGTTAATACCGTACAAAAGCAGGGTTTGTCAACACATGTTCCATGCTGCATACCAGTACTCCCGTCTTACTTCTATTCGCTCTCTGTTTACTGTAATACAACTATCTTAGGACAGTCGTCATTTGTCTCATCATATTCTCTCACAGGCCCACATACTAAATGAAAGGATGCGTCGATGTAGCCTTTGCACTGTGTGGCTGTCTATCCCTTCCACAATCTACTGAGTATGCTCCAAGCATATAAAGTATTTAGTAAGATCTTCACTCGACGGTGTGATTTGGGTCTTGAAACATTGGAGAAACAGAGCAGTAAAATACTGTGCCATCTCGATTGGTGTTCACTACCCCGTCACTACTGCATCCTTCTTATCCGTTTGTATATGTATTTCTTTTTATTCCTTTTTTCTGCTCCTTCGCTCCTTGCAAGTCGGGTTCAACGTCATCAAACGGCCTTGAGTTTAGGATAGCGCTAGTACTTTCTTCAAAATTTCCAGGTGACATGTGTACATACGTATCATCCGCCGCCAACGATCAAGGAAAAGTGTAATTAAGGGCCACCGTGGGATGTGTGCTACAGTTTACAAAGCCCACTAGATTTTAGTATTTGCTAGTATTGTATTAGTTTTGTTTTGTTTTTTTGTGGGAGTGATGATCCTCATGTCCAACACACTCTATCCTCCTTCTTTTCACTTTCAGCCCCTCTGGCTACTGTTGCAAGGAGGTTGCAAGGCCCAGTTTCTCTGCTCCTGGTTTCCACCTTGCTCCGGCATTCATCTTCACAAGGAGCATCTTTGACTGTTTGGAGAGTTGAGAATCCACGAAGTAAATAATGTAGTCCTAAAATACAATCAGGAACAAGGAAGAAATCAAGTCACGCCCCGCTGTTTCATAAAGTCAAAGAACTTTCTTTTGCTTTTTGCTTTCCTTTCCCAATTGTGGCTTGCCGCTGCATAGGAGAATATTTTTAAGTTTGTAGAAGTACAGGATCAGACGATAGATAGTGCGTTATTCCTCAAAACACAGGCAACGGGCAAATTAAGCCGAATGCGCAAGGGTTCAGCAGCCATGACTATATTCTCTCTTACAGTACCGTGCTTGCGGAAGGCCTGGCCAATACTGTAATACTCCGTACTGACGTGGCGGGGTAGAGAAAGTTCCCTTCGTTTCACTATCTGACTATCCCGTCATAAGCTCTACATGTAGCTCTGATTCACCATATCGGAAAACTAAGATATCTGTGCCCTACTCCCGCGCTCCCCGGTGCTTATTTCCTACAATACAGGGCGACGACGAGAAAGTCGCCCCTTGAGAGTAGCAACCCGCACCCGTCTCCTTGTCTCCCTGTCTTTCTTGAAGCTCAACCCTCAGAAGCTGGTTATTATCCTGCGTTCCGCAAAGGAGCAAAGCAGGCTCTCGACAGTACCGGTATAAGATAACATATGTTTGCTCCTACGGTGCACAGAAAATAGACGTAATTGTGACGTCTTGCACCAATTGAGGGGTATCTGATATAGTACAGCGACGTAGCAATCTACTATATCTTGCAATATTCGACAAATTCGTATCGGATTCCGATGTCGTATTGGGCAGCATATATCACAAAGCACTATATTCTATAAGCGAATCCGTGAGGCTGAAGCAAACCACGAGTCTCCCAATATTTAAGCCACTAGACACACCATCTGCACCGTTTAAGCGTGTAGCCTGCATATTTTCTTTACCCTCTTTGCCTTCCGAGTTGGTCGGGTAGTATCTATCACACATGTATTCCGATAAAATGCTGTTGGATATGAGTGGTTGACAACAGTGTTGAGACATGCATCACAAACGTGGCTTATGGAAAGGCTGCGATTGTGCCGTTTATGTCTTGGATATCGCTCAACGACATGATTTAGTACATATTGCATCAAAAAAGATACCAAAGGAATGTCATCTAGATAGTGCCACGAATCAGTTCCTTGCTTCCAACGAGGCTAGCCGGAATTTATACATTCGTATCGAGATGAGGCGGTATGTCGTAGAATCAAGTAATAAGCTAGAAGCAGCTAAATACGCAACGGGAAGATGCTCCGTTAATGGCTTATTCCGTACTCCACCGACAGTTTTTAAGAGATGGCGTTGGAACGCTTCTGTAGACTCAAATAGGTCGATGGCTCAACGGCCTGGGCAACGGCTCCGCTGTCACCCGATCAAGGGAGGTAAATTTCTACTATTCAGGGTATCTAAAGCGGTAATAGGATCTACGAAGTATGTTTTAATACTATTGACGTCTTTCGTCTCTCAGTGAATAAAATATGCAATCTTTAGCACTCTAGTTCTTAATTTTGAAACAAATTTGTATAAAAATGCCCTTATGTGCGCTATATTGAAGTGAGATGCGAAGGTGGACGTGAGAGGTGCAAATCTACGAAACATATTTGCAAGTCGCAAGCACAATCTATTTATATGTACTCCGTGGATGTTGCTCGTGCTCCAATGCACCAGCGGGGTCTCTTTAGTTACATCGCAGACCGCTCTACATGCAGTCGGGCATCAAGAGTTTCTTATCGACAGTATATATGCTAGCCATCATAGATACAAGATACCCGGCTGCAGTATGCTATCCTGTCCCTGTTGTGGCATACATGTACGACGTAGCTTCATGCGGACTTCATGTGGACTACATGGACGAAACGGATCCTACTACGACATGCCTATTCCGACAACTGCCCGTACCCGATTATCACAGCCAAGAACGTAACAAGTGTCATGTCTTTCATCCACGGTACGGCGCCTGAGATTGATCTTCGTACTCCGTCCGTCGTTCATACTACACATTCTGTAATATATTCACATCCGGCAGTCCACAATCACAACTATGCAAGAGAGATTTGACAAATAGCGGAACTCGGTGGCCCCATAAAGTAAGTATGACCCTTTTACTTTTTTTACTTGGCCCTTGTCCACATGATGATGAGGGGCATTATGATGGGTACGATACAGCTGGCCGCGAAACATGTCTAAGTAGTGCAAGACAAAATGCAAATAATGTCGTGGTTGCCTTATCCAGGCGGCCAGGCTCCAGACAGATCGCAAGTCAACCCTCGGGCTTGAGAATAGCCACAGTCTCGTGGAATGCTTTTTCTTCTTCGATACGAGTGGAACATATACCATTTCTGAACGCTGTGAAGACTCATTTTTTTTCCCAGGCCACTTGCCAAGAGCATAGCTTGTCATTAACGTTTGCGTGTTAATATAATTTTTTGGATTGCCAATATGAGGAAGCAAACAACCGACCCCGTTACAAACGTCTTGAGATGGGGACCATCTTCTGCGAGAGAACCAAAAATATGACCTAGTGGACCACATCGACTGACCAAAGCGTTGAAAAATAGGATAGTCACGACTGAGTTTTCCACCGTGATCCATAGCATCACTGGACTGGCAAATATTTGGGGCCGTTCTGATATCAACGACATGAGTGAATGACAGGCAAGGCAAAAGCGGCGAGGATACAAAGATTGGCGCCTTAGGAATGAGAACAGCGAGTATAAAAACTGAAGAGAAAAAAAGTTGTCGAATGGAAAGCTGTCTAGATAAGTGCAAAATGGCAATTAAGTAAAATAGTTTTGGGTTGATTTTTTGCAACAGGCCGTCTCCACAAACATAGTTAGTGGCTATTGTAGGATGTCAACTTAAAGAGTCATTATCAACACATAAGGTTTTACTCAATTTCCAGATATTAAAAACTAGATTTTTCAGTTCGCTTTTGATTTTGCCTTTGCAAATGGATTTAGCTGAAAATATTTGTTTAAATTCTTTAACATTTTCGAATACACAGAATAGAGCAGCATCAAATCACTGCTTAATGCACGTTCACTGTAACCGTCTATGAAGGCAATGATCAGCCTCGAAGCTGAACTTGTCACATTTTTTATTGCCATGTACGACCGTCTTTCACGTGTGATCTGCAAATACTCAACTGCGACAAGTACTGAGTAGATGATAGAAGTGATGGACACCCTTGGTAATATTAAACGTGTGGTATGGTGTGTGATGCACATCACACACAAGGCTGAGACAAGTGTCACATCCTAAACCTATTCATTGTATTCACACATATATGTAAGTGATTACTGCACAGAACAAAAGATGATCTCATTAAGACCGTATACACCATGATTATATGCAATGCAAAACGCCCTAACAAAAGAAAGCCGAGAGGGATATACAACAACGAAAATGCCGGCCTGAGGAGTACAAGTACTAAAATTGATAGAGAGGAGAAAGTATGGACATAAAAAAAGAAAGTGCACAAATAAACAGAACTAGGCCATGCCGACCTCGATCTTCTTGCCCTTGACGCTCTTCCACTCAATAAAAGCAGCGCCGATGATGGTCATGGCGGCGAGTGCCGTGCTGACGACAAAGGTCTTGCTGAGAGAATCGCTGTAGGCCCGGATGACACCATCGATCTGGTCGGCGGGAATCACGCTTTGGATGCCAGTGGCACCAGTGGCGAGCACGACCTTGGGGTCCAGACCAGGCACGTACTCGGTGACATAGGTGGATAGGTAGTTTGTGAAGATGTTCTGGCAGATGGAAACAAACAGAGCACCACCAAGCGTCTGCAAAAAGATAATGACCGAGGTGCCGGTGGGCACATCCTTGATGTCAAGGACGGTCTGTACTGCCATCAGGGGCTGCTGCATACCGAGACCGACACCAGTGCCAGCAATTATCTGGTAGCCAATCCATTTACCGTGGCCGATGCCCGGGTGGAAGGTGGAGATGAGACCGTAGCCAATGGGCATGAGCACGGAGCCGATGATCATTAAGGGAGTGTAGTAGCCGACAACGGTGACAAGGCCACCGGCAACGATGGAAGCCAGGACGAGAGAGATAAGCATGGGCAGGTTCATGAGACCGGAGCTGACGGCAGATGCACCCTTGACGGCCTGGAACCAGATGGGCAGGAAGTAGACAGAAGCCAGAAATGCGGCACCAGTGGCAAAGCTGTACCAGCCGGCAGACCAGACACTGCGCTTCTTGATGATACGTGGTGGCACTGTGGCATATTCCTGCTGAACAAACTGAATGGCAATGAAGATGCTGATCAGAATGCCAAAGAGGACAAGCAGGGCGATGATGCGACCGCTCTTCCAGGCGTAGGTAGTGCCACCCCACTGAAGGGCAAGCAGCAGGCAGATGATGGCGGGCATGAAGACAAGCGAGCCGATAGGGTCAAATGGCCGGATCTTCTCCCAGAATGTCTTGTTCTTGGATGAGGCAGCATCAGCAGCGGCAGCGGCAGAAATCGAGAGATCACCAGCCTTCTCGTCGCTCACAGCGCCGGGGGTGGCACGGGCAACGGGCTGACCGTTGCTCCGTTCAGGGTCGATGAAAAAGAAGCCAATCACGACGAGAGTGATGACACCAATAGGCAGGTTGATGAGGAAGCACCAGCGCCAGGTGACTTTGTCGGTAAAGACACCGCCGAGCAGCGGGCCAGCAACCGAGGCAATACCGTACATGGAGCCGATGAGACCAGAGTACATGGGGCGCTTGTCAAGTGTAACCGAATACGCGAGGATGATCAGCGCGCCCGAGAAGATGCCTGACGAGCCCAGACCGGCAACGGCACGGCCGATAATCAGGGTAACAGAGTTTTGTGCTACACCGCAGATGAGCGAGCCGACCTCGAACAGAGCAATGGCACCGAGGAAAATCCACTTGATGCTGAAGTAGGTGTAGAACTTGCCAAACAGCAGCTGCAGAGCAGCCGTTGTGAGCAGATAGGCACTGCCGTACCAACCGATATCGCCGAGACTGTGAAACTGGTCGGTGATTTTGGGGATGGCTGTGGCAATGATTGAGTTGTCGAGAGCCATGAGGAAGACAGCAAGGCACAGGGCAAGCATGATCAGACCAAGGCGCGCGCCTGTGGGGTACTCGGAGCCGTCCTCGCGGGTGGCCGTCTTGGTCACGGAAAGCTCACCGGCGTTGTGTGACTTGTTGGTAGCGACCTCATGAAGGTGGTGCTCACCATCAGCGGGTGCATGGATGGGGGCGACCTCGACCTCTTCCTCGGTGCCGGCATCATCATCGTCGCCGCTGGTGGCGGCTGTTGCGACCTTTTCTTCACGGGCAGCTGATTCCTTGTCAACGCTGATGCTGCTGGGTGCAAGTGTCGGCGACCGTGCCCGCGAGTCGGACGTCGGTTTGACAGCGAGATCAGCCATGTTGTGTGGTTTTGGTGAGGACGTATTCTTCTGAATAGGCTTAGTAAGATGGTTTACTGATGCTGCTGCAATGAGAGGGCGGCCGGAGGCAGGAGCGATGAACCGGGCCGGTGGCTTGTTGATTTTAACACAAGCACCTGACAATGGGTGAGGCTGTATTATGGATGGAAAAAGCAGTCAGCAGGACATTGGTTGAACAAATGCGAGGGCAAATATGATGTTTAAATAAGAAACAGCAAAAGAATCCCACAGAGAAAAAAGAACAAGGAGGAAAATAAGATTCTCGATTATCTCACCGATGGGTATGACTAGAAACGGAGTGTCTGATCTCGAAATAAGACAAAACGGTCGGGCTGCGATTATTAATTCCGCCCACTTTCTTGTGTGTACAAAGTAAGAGTCGTTGTTCTTCTTGTTGGTTGCTATTATTGACTTATTAGTCCCTTTTTTTATTATCAGCGCTGCCGGTTTCCCAATGGGGACTTTCTGGGTGCAGGGCCGTTCATCCAGACTTCAAGTACGGAGAAGACCCTCCCCCTTTCACATCTCCATGCCGTCTACGCGGTCGAATCCATAAGAAGTAAGGTGAAGCCCTGCCGGAGTTACGCCCAAAGATGACTGGATGGACCGTCTTGGCTGTCAGAATGTGTCATCTTGCAAGCTCACCTCGTCACACCAGAGCTGCCTGTAATGTCTACAACTACAAAAGTTCGGCGACATTATCCATCGTCACCAGACAGATCAAGAATGCGAAGCTAATACGGACCGAAACGTGATCTACTCACAATGCATGCATCTGTAGATCGCAGGCGAAACGCCCTCCATTTGAAGCTGCGAAGGCTAATATACAAGGCACTGGGGAGAAGAATGGCTGAAAAAAGTACTGCTGTGCCAGTCAATAGCTTTATTTCTGTTCACATAATCAAGTGTCATTATGATTCATTATTGCTAGCGTTTGGTGGTAACTTGCCAGTATTTTTGCTAGTAGTTTCTAGTATTTGCTAGTAACCGGACAAAGCAAATTCGACAAAAGATGGCAATATTACTGCTGGAATAGGAATGCGAAACGGAATGAAGGTAAAGGCTAGTCCAGCCCTGTGGGCTCGGGAGGATAAGCGAAAGGCAAATAAGGGCAATACACGTATTGGAGGCAAGGAGCAATCTGGAGAAAAGAATGAAGTGGATGAATAGAAGTAGCAGGAAAGTAAAAGACAGGTAAAAGGAGAAAGGAGAGGAAACGGAGAGGGGAAGAAAAGGAGAAAGAATCGGAGTAACTGAAAACGGACTGCTTGCGTGCCCTTACTACGCACAGGCTGGTCGACAGCGCGTAATCAGGAATGATATTATGCCGTCTGGTCGGTATGATCTGTTTAGGCTGCAGCTGTCTTATGCTGCCTTTGATCGTTCATGGTGCCAAGATAGTGTGCAGTCTGATTGATATATAATCAAACGGCGGCATCATCTGTTCTGTCACCTAACACCGGGCTGGAGTTTTGCATTCAGCTGCGTGTAGGTATTGTCTCAGCCACTCTTCCGCTCTCTGTCCGTCTCTGTCCGTCTCTGCCCGTCTCTGTCGCGGGCCCAGACGACTCTAAAAATGAAAGCCCGTGGATATCAACACCAACCGACGGACGTGCAAAGTCTCCGAAGCAAAAGGTGCAAGGTCGTTGCGGCCTGTTTCTTGAGTGAAAATATAGGGGACAGCGCGGGTTGATCGCGGCTTGTAGGCGCGTTGGACATGGACGAGTCCGCTGGCCGTTCCTGTTGGTTTTCTTTTGCGACTTAATGGCACTTCTATATTTCTTCTATATTTCTTCTATATTTCTTACTTCTATCCTTACCTTCACCTAAGCGAATCTTGAAACTATGTTACTGTCTGTTGTCTCATCTTCTACAACTTGCACAATGGACATTCATTGAAATTGCGACAACATCACGACAGGATTGCACAAAATACTCGCGATGTGTCCCTGTACTGCACCGCGACTTACACATGTCGTCGCTCGTGTTCGGGTTCACTCAACATTAAGCTTTTGCCTAACTAACAATTGGCAGCTTGCCATCGCCAGTTCGTATTCGTGTTTACATTCCCATGGGTACGTGACTATATCCTCAATACTCCGGGATTCTCCTGCCATGCCCCTGATCAACTTTGATGCTGTAGGCCTACTCTGTACTCTTTGAAACATAGTATTGGCGACATTCTGTAGAACACCGTGATACTCAGTACCTTTTAAAGGTATGGTGCTAAAGTCCCCGACTATCGCCTGCCTTGATGCAACCACCAAACACGCGATGTGCAGAGTAAGCAGTTAATATCGGCCCTTTGTTGCCACGAGCACATCTTATCATCGGAGTCTTTAACGCTCCCATTTCCTCTCCCTGCTTAATGCTTACTTTTAATTTCAGAGCACCTAGCACATCCTTCTACCGACTGGAATGAAAACGCACCGACTGGTCGGATGCGATCTACTCCGTACGGATACGACACAACGTGGTCCCTCTGTTGATCTAATGATTTTAACCCCGGAGACTTTCTGGGTAGCAACCCACTCTGACACCTGGCGCGTCAAGCTAGAGCGCGGGAGCTGTCAAACGGAGCGCCGTTATAGACTTAAGACTCCCAAAGCGTATCCCCATTCTTTATTGGAAACGGTACCGGTGAAACGGTAGAGCTTTTTGAGCTCACCTCGATAGAACATTTGGATTTCCGAGTCTGGTTTGGTTGTTTTGATCAACTATCTAATGCAGTTCTTCATAAAATTCTGTAAAGCTGGATACTCGCACATCTCACATCTTCGCACAGCCATCTGCATACGCGCTCTGCCCCTCGCCTCCAACCAGCACTGACTGGTTTGATGAATACGTCGAAGACGGCACATCGATCGCAGGGTTGCCCGTGAAAACGTTGACCAGCTGCAGGTTCACACTCACGCGCTCCACTGGCATCACGGGTTATTCTTCAATGCGAGGGAAATGGTTCAGGCCAAACTGCTCCCACAGGACCACATCCTCGTCAACCGTTTTACTGTTGCCCTCGCCCTTGCTCTTCTCGACCCAGCTCTTGATACCCGTGTGGCCGGTGCTTTGGTTTGTGAACTTGCCACCAGTTACATGGTAGAGCTCGTCCGGCCGGTACTTTGTCACATACAAGTGGTGGTCGGCGATCTCGGCACGCTTCGCATGGTAGCTTGACGGCATTGCCATCATCAGCGGCACCGGCGCAAAGTCAAGCTTGTAGGAAATGGGCAGTTTGTTGACTGGATTCACAATGTGTGGGTTCGTGACGGCAAATGCGCGCGAGAGTGATCAATCGATGTTGCGCCCGCCTTCAGTCACGATTGGGGTCTTAACAGCCCGGTAGCTGGCGCCTGTGTAGTTGTATTACATGGTGCTATTGTGCTCGGCAAGGCCAATATGCCACCCATGGCTGTCGGCGGCTGCCAGCGCGTTGTATATGAACACGCCGAGAACCCATACAATCCCGACTACCCCTCGGCAGCCTGGCACTCAGGGTCGTCCAGTGGGTCTGGAGTTGCCGTATTGGCCAGTCTTTGCTCATTTGGTCTCGGTGAAGAGACGGTTTCCTCTGGTCACAGTCCAGCTAGCAACGGTGGTCTTGTGGCATATGCTCCGTGGCGTGGCTTAATCTCCATCAGAGGCAACTGGCCGCTGTTCCCACTACGGGATACCGTGGTGCCACATACCCGCAGCGTTAAGGATATGCTTCACATTTTGAATGCCCTTGTCACGGAAGACGAGGCAGCATGTAGTAGTGGTAATCTGTGGAAGACGCAAGAGACTGTTGCTCGTCCCAGCATCGACCGTATTCGACCAGCTGGGTTCGATCTAGTGGGTACACTGCTACGAAGCGGTGGACTTGAAAGGCCGTCGGCTGGGTATGCCTAAGGTGTACATTGGCCAGGACATTGCCGATGTTGTAGAACCGATCGTGGTGCGGCCATCTATTCTCAGGCTCTTTGATGAGGCTCGCGCCCTGTTGACACAGCTGGGTGCCGCGTGCGTGGATGTTGACTTTCCAGTGATTTCTGCCTATGAGAAGGACCGGGCCGGAACTCGGAGCTTGGTGGAGCGTGGCATGCTCCCGGCCGGCTGGAACAAACTCGAAATCAACAACTTTATCTCTGTTGCATGAGAAGAGTTCTTGTAGCTCAATAACGATCCGGCATGTTTGACTCTTGCCGGAATCAACCCGTGGGTCATCCATGCTAATCCTCCCGAAGCAGTTGACACCCGTCGAACAGCAGTAGCACATGAGGGACAATATTAGATCAGGTACGACTACATCGTTAACCGAGTGATACGCACAAAAGAAAGTAGCGGTACAATTCCAGCAAGGCCTTTCGACATTCCGCAGCTACCTGATGTTTGTGCCGGTCTTGAGCAGGCGTGTCAGAAGCTATATGAACAGTGGCTTGTCGACGAGGGCCTGGACGGCGTAGTGTTTCCGGCCAATGCAATACTGAAGAAGTCCCATATGCAGTAGCCTGGCGCAGCGGTGTTGTGTTCTCCAACATGAACCACGTCATACGGCACCTGGGCATCCCGAGTGTTACTGTTCCCATGGGTCTGATGTCTGACACCGTCATGCCTGTGGGCCTGACATTCACCGGCCCGGCTTATGCGGACAAGGATCTCTTGTCGTGGGCATCAGACTACGAGGCAGCCTCGGCCAAGCGCATTGGTATCAAACTGTCGAGAACTGCCCAGCTCGACGCAATGGGAGCTGCAGAAGTCAAGGTCAAGACGTCCATTTCCCTTCCAAGCAGAATTTGTAACGAGGCAGAGCTCACTATGGAGAGGGTTTTCGATGGAGATGGCAGTCATGTCGACGTGTCATGTCAATATCTATAGGTCGGTGGCACAAGGAATGGTGTTCTTCATGTGGCTAAGATACAATTTAAGTCCTAAATAACTTTCTCCAATGACACCAGATCACCGTATGCACCATATCGTAGTGCGTCCTTGTTACCTATGATATCAATTTCCATTTATTCTAGTTTACTGCCGCTGTTTCTCTTTGTTGCTACCATCAATACCATGTCATAACGACTCCTTTCCAGTCTCCCAGTCTCCCATCCGCTGCCTTTTAATCAGGACTACTCCGGCTCCTTGCCATCATTCTCCTTCAATGCCAGCTCCCTGAGGCGTGGCATGTTGTCCTCGTCTCCAGGCCCATGGTTGTACACCTACTCGGCGAACATGAGCAATTCCGTCTCAAAGCCATCCTCGTACCGGCTTAGAATCTCGCTCCGTTTGCCAGGTTCGTAGAGACTGAAAAGCGATTCGGGCGACTTGTCAGCAACCAACTCGAAGCAGTATCTTCGTGTGTTGGGCGCCCACCACGACGGCAGCAGTCTTGAGCGTTGTTCGGCCAGTCCCAGAAAGTATTGGAAGCCTGGAATGTCTGTCGATACATCGGCATAATAGCTGAATGGCGGGGCCTCAAGGTATGTCGTGTACGAATAGAGCTCGTAAATGCGGTAGGAATCGATGAGCAGTTCACAGGTCTGCTGCGGGTGACGGTCGTGCAGCCAGGTGCGCTTGTACAGCCGCGAGTAGGGCTTCTGGATCTGCGGGCGTCTGTCAGTCACGAATCACGAATCACGAATGGGTCAGAGAACGGGATATTCTACCTTTGCGTCCGACTTGTTCCTCCCACGAGCACCGGTCGTGGTGTTGGTCTTCTGTGCTTCCTTGGCCTTTCCAAGTGACGCACGATACTCCTTGAACTCCCTGAGCATTATGTTGCTTTGCTTTCTGAGCTCCGTATACTTTTGATAGTCGGAAAGCTCTTCACTTGGGCTCACAGAGCCTGGGTCGGGATACTCGTAGTAGGGCTCGTCAAACACTGCCTCTTCAAAGACCGGACGACGAGTGCGTTGGTTGCTACCGGTGGCCCCGGTGCTGCGGTCGTCGTCGTTAATGTGTCGTCGTCGTTAATGTCTGCAAACACAATGTTATCGTGGTCATTAATGATACCACTGAGGGGGTTGAGGTTGCTATAGTCGGTAAAGTCTGGATGGAAAGGATTTCTCGTTGGGTCGTTCTCATCGTATTTATATTCCTGCTGGTTGCCGCTCGCCAGGATACGTGCAGCACCTTCTCTACCGTACAGCGTCCTGAGAGCGTCTTCGTAGAGTTCGTCGTAGGTTTTCTGGTTCTGGGCAGGCGAGGCAGATTGGACAGGCTGCGCTCCTCCAGAGGCTTTGACGCCGGCCGTGGTCTTGCACCAGCTCTTGTGCAGCTTGAAATCGGTCTTTTGGCAGTCGGTCGAGCAGTACCAGACCTCCTGGCATCGCGAGCAGCGCCGTAGGGTGACCTCGGGCTCCGTCTTGTGGCAACCCGAGCAAGAGCGTTGGGCGTCAGCCATGGTGTAGCAGGGTTAGGTTCAGAAGATGTGAGTGTTGAAATAGATGCAGATGAAGAAGCGGACGACGATGTCACGCGAAGTTGGAGGTGATGGACGGGAGTGGTGCTGCTTTATAGATCGAGTGATGACAAGGGAGGTCAAGATGTGAAGTAATTCAGGGATGCATTGTCTCCAGGCATGGGTCCCATTTTATTCACTGATTAGCCTGTCGAGCAATGTGACTTTTTCAAGTAATTGGTTGATGTTGGCATTTCCGAAAGCAAGTGTAATGGACCGAAACAAAAAAATAGGGACCGCAAACAATTTCATATGGACCAAAAAGTAGTTGATAATTACGAGAAAAAGTCCTGGATTATTATTATGTATAATTTACTCGGTTTACACCATTAGGGACGCGACATATGGCGCTCACATAACACGGACGGACAATTTGAGGAAATTATTGGTGACAATGTGAGCAGTGTTCTCCACTTGGACTGTTTATAGTGTATATAGTTATTGTTCTCTATTTCGGACTATATGTACAGCAGTCTACTGCATCATCCCGGTACCAACGACATATGAGCCGGCAAACATTGGAGGACGATGAATTTCAAAAGATAGTTAAAATGGAGAGATCGCATAGATGGTGATAGACATGGCTTGCGGATCGAAGCAAACAGAGACTAGACATTTGAATTGCTTGCATATGTATTTTGGAGTTTGTTATATTTGATATATTTATTATATTTTATAACATTTGCATCAACTATCTATCTATTAAATCAGAAATCAATAAAATCATTGCATCATTTGGATGATGCCCGCCATGTAGCGCAACTATGTAAAAATCATTAAAAAGTAAAAAGCATATCCCGGTTCTATTCCGGGTTCGTTTGCGTCATCCTCCACTGTCCGTCCGTGTCGTAATCAGGTTGCATTAAATCAGTAAATCCAGTCGTGAAATATTTTTGTCGTGTTGTTTTGTCGTGTTGTTTTGTCGTGTGTTGTGTCGTGTCGTAATTGCGCCGTATTAGGGATTAAAGTAAAAGGACTCAAAGAGAGAAGAGATAAAAGGAAAATTATAGGTCAAAGACCTCTACACCAGCTCGCCCTGCTTCAGGACCTCGGTGGTAAGAGTGCTGTTGACAAAAGTAAAGTCCTGCAGCTGAGCCAGGCCGGTGACGGTGACGTTGGTCAGGTCAGAGCCCTGGACAGCACCGCCCTCGAGCGAGGCCTTGAAGACGGTGACGTTCTGCAGCAGCGAGTCGATAATCTCCGAGTCGGCAATGGAGCCGCCGGTGAGGCGGACGCTGGTGAGGATGGAGTTGTCCTTGACCTTGGAGTCAACAATGACCGAGTCGGAAATGTTGGCGTTGATGATGGTGACACCGACGAGCAGGCAGTCGGCGACGGCGGTGCTCTGGACGGTCTGGCCGACAATGACGCAAGCAGTCGAAGTGAAGCAGGCACATGCGGTGGTGGTGGTAGGTGTAGCACTGGTCAGAGTGGCCGGGGGAGTGGTAACCGGGGCAGTGGTGGCGGGGATGGTGGCAGGAACCGTCGGGGTCACCGGGGTAGTGGGAGCCACAGGAGAGGTGTGGCCACTGGGGGTGATGGTGGCAGTGTAAGTCTGGCCGCCAGTGGTGTAGGTGGTGATGTAGCTGGCAGTCTCTGTGGTCGTGCGAATCGTGGTGGCAAAGGTGACGCCGCCGCTGGTGAGCGTCTTGGTGATGCACTTGTGGCAGGGAGCACTGAGAGTGGTGGTGTAGGTCTTGGTGTAGGTTTGACCACCCGAGGTGTACGTGGCCGTCGAGCAGCTGGTGGTCTCGGTGATCGTGGCCGTGGTAGTGAGGGTCACAGGAGTGGGAAGGGTGGTGATAAAAGTGGTGGTCGCAGTGTAGTTGCCCTTGGTGTAGGTGGACGTGCACAGCGAGGTGGTGATGGTGGTGACATCAGTCACGGTGGTGGGGACGATAATGGTAGGAACCGAGGTAGTAGGCACCGGGGTAGTAGGCACCAGGGTGGTGGGAACGGGGGTGGTGGGAAGAGTAGTCACAGGAGGGGTGGTGACCCAGGTCTTGGTGTGGGTGTAGTTGCCGTGGGTGTAGGTCGATGCGCGGGTCGATACGCGGGTCGATGTGCTCAGGGTGACGATGTCAGTAGACACGGTCGAGACGGTGTGAGGAGGCGCGGTGGTGGTGGCCGTGCAGCCGTGGCAGGGAACAGTAATGTCAGTAGTGACAGTCGAAACAAAGGTCTCGGTGGTGGTAGAGTTGCCGGTCACGTAGGTAGCCGTGGTAGTGCACAGAGAGGTGGTCTGCGTGACAATCTCAGTTGTGATAGTAGAGGCAGTCACGACGGGAGGAACCGAGGTGGTAGTGGCCGTGCAGCCGTGGCAGGGGACGGTGATGTCGGTGGTGACAGTCGAGACAAAGGTCTCGGTTGTGGTGGAGTTGCCAGTGACATAGGTGGCCGTGGTTGTGCAGAGGGAAGTAGTCTGGGTAACAATCTCAGTTGAGACAGTAGAAGCAGTCACGACGGGAGGCGCCGAGGTGGAAGCAGGAGGCTTGCTGCTGGGGGTCCAGGGAGCAGTTCCCCAAGACGACGGGCTGCTGCCGACGGAGGAGGAGGAGATGACCGTGGAAGATGAGGGGGACGAGGATGCCGACGAAGGAGCCGACGAAGGAGCAGAAGAGGGAGCAGAAGAGGCAGCAGAAGAGGCAGCAGATGAGGGGGCAGACGAGGGGGCAGACGAGGGAGCAGAAGAGTAGGGAGCAGATGAGTAGGGAACAGAGGAGGGAACAGAGGAGTACACTGAAGAAGAAGATGCAGAAGCTGAGGAAGAGTAGGCCGGGGTGGAGTAAGCCGAAGAAGAGGCCGACGACGAGTACAGTGAAGACTCGGTGGTTGGGTAGGCAGGAGTCGAGTAGGGAGTCGACTCGACAGAGGACTCGGTAGACGACTGGACAGCGGATGATGTGCTGTTGCCATACCAGGCCGGGCTGCTGACGGGGTGGTGGCGCTTTGCCTTGTCGAGGCGAAGGGCAGGGCTGGCCGAGACAGAGGTCAAGGCCGAGCCGAGGACGATGATGGCAGACCAACGCATTGTAACGAGTGTATGAGCGAGTGTGGTGTAGTAGGTGAGAAAGGGAAAAGAGAGAAGAAGAAAGAAAAGAAAGAGAAAGACAAGCGAGTGTCAGTGAGGGTAGAGAGAAGGGGGATGAAGTTGTGGATGAGGATGATGATGAGATGAATCGAAAGCAACAACTTACCGGCGTATAGCATGCTCTTATATAGATGGAACACACATCTCGATGATATAAAATAATTGCTATAAAAGATACTTGGGAAAAAAAGGTGGCTATGATACGATGCAGGCTACTCTGGCAAAATGGAGAGGCTAGACGATGGAGTCTGGACCAAAAGACGCAGGATTCGGATGCGGATGAGGATGAGGATGGTGTAAGTGGATGTGGAGGCAAGATTCTGTGGTAGCTGTAGAAGTCTGACTTGCCGAATAGAGTAATATCGGTTGCCTGCCCTTGCGTCCGTGGTCGAGAATACTCCGTAGTATGCCAGAATACGGGGTCCACTGCTGCTGAGTGGTGTCTGACTGTGGTCTGGTTCTGATATCATGTTCACAGCATGCACAGAGTATTCAAGAGGCTGTGGGATCGGAGTTGCTACCGACCAACCACCGAGTCGTATTAATGACGTGCCAAGCATTGCAGCTCTTGCTTGCTTCTGCTTGTCTGGTTTTTTTCGATTGTCTAACCCTGCTGTCTTTTGTCACGACTACTGTCACTGCCTTGTCTACTGTCACTGCAAAGTACTTTTGTGGCTGATTTTCGTCCCTTGATATGAAGATGGGCTGGGATCTGTCAGAGTCAGACACTTATCAGTGAGGGGTATTAATAGAGTCGTGGTGATGCTGGTGAAGATTATGAGGCGGGTGGTGATCATGATTGTCACGCAAGCTGAGTTGTCAGGACAGTGACACATCATGTAGCGACTAGATGTGGGATGTCAATGTCGATGTCGATGCCGAGTGGCTAGTATCGCTAAGGATACGAGATTCGGTGAGTGGTATCTGTATAGTGTCGACAATCAACTTTTGTAGATGGACTGCATCATCAACACTCATCGCCAGCCTCTCCAGAATACATCAATACGAGCTGCAGTAGATATGTGACCATTCGATGGCAGTGGTCAATGGCAGCAAGCAGCAGTGGTCTGACGTCGTTTATTGGTTTTCTCTCTTTCGTCTACTTGTAATTACTTTATTTCTATATTCTCTGTAGTGGTCTATTATTTCTGTTTTTTACTTTTACTTTTTACTTTTACTTTTTACACCGCAGGCATGCAAACTTAAAACTTTAACTTGAAATCCTAGGCATTATTTATTTATTCCGCACGGACATGACCAGTGCGGAGCGGAAGAAGAGAGCAAATACCACAAATACTTGGTAGACAACAAACCCATCCAAAGTAAATAGAGGGGCGCAATACATATTGAGGTGGCAGGCAATACGAAGAGGACTACGACGTAAGAGGAAGAGAAGAAGCCCAGCAACAGTTGTCTGCGGGTCCCAGCTAGCGATGACCAGGTATTAGCCAGGCGAAATAGACTTAAAACTGTAAATAGAAACTGGATATAGACTCTCTGGAGACTATCACTGCAGACTACTGAAGAGACGGTGACAGCTCACCTCTGGGATGCACCACAAGTGGATAATCTCGTATACCATGGCATCCACTCGCTCAGCTCCCATCCCGCTGTCTCCTCATACAGACGTCTGCGATTATGCTATTTATTGACTTTGCTATTTTGAATTTTTGAACAGTTTTTATCTGAATACGAGCTGGATGCAAGGAGTGGATAGACAGCCTTTTTAGCCGTGTGAGCCGTGCATCCGTGCTGGGTCGAGTTGACGAAATCAAGTATTCAAAAATAGTAAAGTGTGCATTGACCAAGCATTCAAGTACGTATAATCGCAAGGCAAGAAGAACAATCAAGAATTACTTGACGTTGGAAAGAAAAAGAGAGTTTAAAAACAGGACAGCAGTACTTTTGGTATGTCGAAATACATTATATCACGATGTTGATGAAAGCATGTGCACGTTCCTCCGATTGCCTGTGATCAACTCATCAAGATTGTAATAGATGAAACAAATAATTCAATTACGGAATCAATGACGAGTTAATAACTCAACTTAATAAACTCATCCATAGACTACCTCACCGGCCACCACATTTGTTGGCTCTACAATACGAGAACGCTACTGCACGTTGCTTTTTAGTCTTGGTTTGTCGTCTGTCTGTGAATATTTGTACAATTGTGTCCGTGTTCAGGCTGCAGGTGGCTTGTCTTACTTGTGCGAAACTGTCCCTCTGTATGCTTACCTAGTCGCTGGGTTAGGTTACAAGGGATGAAGTGTGTAGGATCTGAAGGAACCGGGTGGTTGGTTGGCCAGGGTGCGGCCAGACAGGGATAACTTTAAATGCTAAAAGAGCAAGCCTTTGATCGTCATGGTCTCTCTTTACTCAGTAATACAGCCTGTCTGCTTTGAAATGGTTGTTGTTTTATCATACCGGCCCCTTCATTTACGACTGGCCATGAACGCATATACTTGCACAACTATGCATGTTCAACGGTTTTTGGTAATACATGATAGATCCGCACAGGGATGCTGACAGAAATAGCAGGCTTGTAGTGGCACAGAAGACCCGGATGGAATGCATCTAGTCAAGATAAATCAAATACAACAACAACCTGAATAAAATATAGAAGTAGATGG
Organism: Ophiostoma ulmi; assembly: GCA_029298715.1. Lineage (NCBI taxonomy): Eukaryota > Fungi > Ascomycota > Sordariomycetes > Ophiostomatales > Ophiostomataceae > Ophiostoma > Ophiostoma ulmi. The sequence continues at coordinate 769,399 of JANSLN010000005.1, read as the reverse complement.
ACAGAGAGATATCGACTCGTATTCATCCCACTCCATCCAAGGTCGGGTGCAGCTGCATTAGTTTTGAGGGGATTTTGACCGTACGAGGAGTGTAGATAATTGTTGATAAATAAAAAAAGAAACCCCCAAAAAGGCGCAACCGAAAAAACGGAATCGGAGCAAATGTGAGGTGACGTATCGCTGAGCCTCGGAATTGGAATGTTGATCGGCTCCATGGGACTTGGGAGGACTTTTGCAGATGATGGGCGTCGTAGAAAGAAAAGACTATGCAGAATTGAAAAGAATTAAATAGAATGAGATAGAATAGGATAGAATAGGATAGACAATAAAAGAAGAAAAAGATCGACGGTTGGCAGGTAAGCTGCAGTCAACCCAGCAAGGAGAGAAAGACAGCAAGACAGAATGATGCAAAGAGGGGCGTGTGAATCTTTCTTTTCTTTTTTTATATGGATTTTTCGGCTCTGGTTTTTCTTTGGTTCTTTTTCTCTACATGTATTTTCTTTTCTCTATTTTCTATCTTCTATTTTTATCACACATCTATGATCGGCCTTCTTCTTCAGTTTGTTTACTAATCTTCCATGTAATCCAACTCCAATAGATTGTTTACTTTTTACCGCTTTTGTCCCCCAAGAAAGACTTATATGAACATCTCTTTGTTTCCAGCCTCGCCGAATCCTTTGTTGACCCAGCACAACTTCCGCGCTACAGCAACGCCCTTTGCTTTGCCTCGTCTATTGGGTCATCCCTTTCTACGTAAATTTGTTTGGCGCTAGCACTGAAGCCGTCCAGCCTCCTATTTTGCTGCTTCAATATTTTAGATGATAACTTGAGAGAATTATAGTTTTCCTTTCCTTTTTTCTCTCTTTCTCTCACAGGATGCAAATCAAGTCACTCCGTAGTCCGCAGTATAGTGGCAAGGGCGTATTATCCTAAATCCAAAAGAAAAGAAAAGGGAAACAATGAATGATAATTTGGTGAAAATAATTTATGACTTTGAATACTATCCAACCAGCTCATCACAGCACACTTCCTCCAAAGAGGTCAATTTAAGGTTGACTCCCATCGAATGGAATGCAATCACAGGAATGTAGTACAACGTGGTCAATCTTGATCAGTCTTGGCCAACTCATTTGTATTCCGCATTCCCGCATGCCAGTCTACAGATAGTTTAGCATGTGTAGCAGAGAAGAATGGTTTCTTTTATGAATATAATATGTAGATGCAGAGCAAGAATCAAATAAAGGGAAAAAAAAGACGAGAAAAAAAGAAACACCAAGACTCCAACTCCATCGTACATGCAATGAATAGATGAAAATAACAAAATTAAACATAAAAAAGACAGGATAATAATGATTACAACATAAACTCGAAATGTCTGTCGCCAATAATAAAACAAAACAAAAAACATCAAAAATATACCAAAACACACATTCAACACCGGTCTATCCCTTTGTTTTGTGTATCCTTTTATGGCAGTTGAGAAGAAACAATGAATTTATCGCTTGCGCGTGTCTTTGCCGCGCCGCTTCTTGCTCTTCTTGCGGTCCTTGGGCAGCTCCAACACCGTGCCCTGCAGCATCACCCCCATCCACTCCAGCATGTAGTCGTCAATGCTGTGCATCGGCGTGCCCCACGCGTTGGTCTCGGGCGCTGCACGAGTCGCAGCAGCAGTCTCGGCGACAATGTCCAGTGGGTTTCCGGGAAGCACAGACTCGGCGCGCGGTGTGCCTTGGATGGTCGAAACACCAGAAGCGGTTGCTGTCGCAGTTGCCGCCGCCGCTGCTGCTGCTGGCTTCTCGGAAAAGTCGGCGTCGTCTTGCAGAATCTCCTTCTCCGCCAGCCGCGCCGCCGCGACATCCTCGCGGTCTTCGGCCTGCTCCAACACACGACCGGCTGTGCGCTGGTCGCCCGCCGTCTCGACACCGCCCAGCACGCGCTCCATGGCTGCATTGGCCACGGCGTCCGACTCGCGGAACCCGTCTGTCACTTCCTCCACGTCCTCGTCGGCAAGCACATCCTTGACCTTCATCTTGTTGAAATAGTCCGTCGTGAACTCGCCCTCTTGGATCACCACATCGTCCAGCATTTGCTTCTGCGATGCCTTGCGCAAGATATTGGCCTCAATTGTGTGCTCGCTCACGAGCCGATAGATGTGCACATCGCGCGTCTGCCCGATACGATGGCACCGGTCCTGGCACTGCTTGTCCATGGCCGGGTTCCAGTCCTGGTCGTAAAAGATAACCGTGTCTGCGCCTGTCAAGTTGATGCCCAGACCGCCCGACCGTGTCGATAGGATAAAGCACAGGATGCGCTGGTCGTTGTTGAACCGGTCCGTCAGGATTTGCCGCTGCTCAATCTTGGTCGCACCGTCCAGCCGCAGGTACTTGTGCCCGTGAATGTTCAGGAACTGCTCGAGAATGTCCAGCACCTTGGTCATTTGCGTAAAGATGAGCGCCCGGTGTCCGCCTGCCTGCAGTCGCCGCAGCAGTCGGTCAAGCGCCTGCAGCTTGCCGCAGTCGTATTGCAGCAGCCGCTTGTCCGGGAACTGGATCGTAAGCCGCATCCGTGCTTCATGCCACGGGTCGCGCGGCGGCTGTCGCTCCATAAACGGCAGCCGCTTCACGGGCGCCGATAGACGCAGGTCGCACTCTTCAAACGCTTCGGCACCCGCGCGGCCCAGCAGCACCGCGTTCATGTCGCGCGTCACAACCGCCGGTGTCACGCACGCAAACTTGGTAATGGTCATCTCGTACGACGCCGACCGCCGCTGCAGTGGCTGCACGAGGTTGTGCAGCAGGAATGAGTCGTTCTCAAACCATGCCATAATCTGTGCAGGCACCTTGGGCCGCGGCTTAAACGGCCGCTCTTGGGCACCCAGCGTCAGCATGTCCAACAAGCCCTTGCCGTACACGGGGCGCCGCTGCCGCCGCAGCGCATTTAAATAGGCCGCATGCTGCAGTTCTTCAAACCGCTTCCACCGCATGCTGTTGTCCAGGTACGACAGGCTCGACTTGACAGTGCTCGAGTCCAGGTCCGGGAACGGCTGCGGCAGGCGCGCGCGCTGTGCCTCTTTCAGGTCGGCCAGCACACGGTTCGTCGCCAGCTGGTTGATGCGGGCTGCAACACCCGCCGAAAGATCTGTCTCGTGCATTGTCGGCACCAGGTTCACCACCTGCAGATTGACACGGTCGCGTTCGTAGGATGGGTTCTTGCTGCCGCCAATCAAGAGGTGTCGCTGCATGACATCATCGTTGGCTGCCTCGTAGCCGGCTGGGATCGACCGCTGCATGCGGAACGACGTCATGATTGGCCGGTCCACAAACAGGTCGGGGTGGTTGCACACCTTGCGCAGCTGCATCAGGCAGTTGATAATGGAGAGGTAGTTGCCCGACGACAACGTCGCGCGTGTGTCGCTGCGTGCCAGGAATCCATCGTACAGCTCGCGCTGCCGCTTCGACAGCCGGCACAGCTCGACGTGCTCGTACTTGGCCGGCATCTGCTTTTCAACATCGGCCTTGAGACGCCGCAAAAGGTACGGCCGCAGCACCTTGTGCAGCTTGGAAATAATAGCGCGCGCCTCTTCGTCCATCTCCTCGCGACCGCTCTCGAGAATCTGCGACTCGGGCTTGTGGAACCAGTCGTGGAACTCGGACAGGTCCGCAAAGCCGCCCACGCCGTTCTCGGGCGGCATCAGGAAAAAGAGCAGCGACCACAGCTCGGTCAGATTGTTTTGAAGGGGTGTACCTGTCAGCAACAGACGGGCCCGTGTATTGAAACCCAAGAGTGACTGCCACCTCTGCGATTTAAAGTTCTTGATATTATGCGCCTCGTCCAGGATCATGTAGTGCCACCGCCGCCGCTTGAACACCTGCTGGTCCTGCACCACAATCTGGTACGAGGTAATGCACACATTCCAAATGTCGTCGTTGGTCCAGCCCACACGCTTGCGCTTGCGCTCTTCTTGCGATCCGTAGTATGTCAAGATCTTGAACGATGGGCACCACTTTTTGAACTCCATCTCCCAGTTCAGAATAACACTCGTAGGCACAATCACCAGATGCGGGCCCCATACTTCGTGGTGGCACGCCAGGTGGGCCAGCAGCGCAATCGTCTGGATCGTCTTGCCCAAACCCATCTCGTCGGCCAAGATGCCGTTGGTCCGGTTCGCATACAGTCCAGCCAGCCAGTCGAGACCGTAGTGCTGGTACGCACGAAGTGTGCCGCGCAGGAGGAAGGGGATCTCGGTTTTGGGAGTGGCTGCTGTAGCCGTGGTCGTTGTAACCGTGCCGACCGTGTTGACTGTAGCCGCTGTTGGTGCTGGTGACACGGACCGACTGGCGCTGTTGTCGTTGGGAGCAGCCAGCTTGTCTGCGTTGGTCGTGTCCTCGACCATTTCGCCGGAGCCGGACATGGGTGTATCGTGATCAGAGGGCTTGGTGTCGAGTGTGTTGGGCGATTGAGTGCGGCCCGGGCTGACGGCTGTCGTAACGGCATCGGTGCCAGGTGTTGATGCATGTTGGTCATCTTCCGTCGTCGGTGCAGTGACAGAAACTCCGGGCACTGGCGTAGAGTCGTCCTGGTTCTGAGATGCAACTTCATCGATGCCCTCGTCGACAGAGGGCATATCGACCATAACGACATCGTCGTCGTCGTCGTCTTCGACAGCATAGCCATTAGTATAAGTGCCGTTGGTTCCATTGGTCGGTCCAGCTGTTTCAGTTGCCTCGGCTGTCTCGGTGTTCGCATGGCCGTTTGTTAGGGCAGTGGGCTCCGTTTCCTTGGAAGTTTCCTTGCTTTCCTTGCTTTCCTTGGAGTCGCCAGGCACCTCAGACAGTGGAATTGCAGATGGCATTGCCTCATCCTCGACAGGCTCGACCTTGAGCTTCTTGAGCTCTGACTTGCCAAACAGCATGCCAAGTAGGCCACTGGCTTGCTGGTCGTCGTCTTCGTCGGACGTGGCATTGTCGCCGTCGGACCCGTCCGCATCGTCGCTGTCGCTGCCATCCTCATCTTCATCGTCATCGCTGTCCATTTCAGACGAGCCGAGGTCGTCGTCCATGTCGACAGACTCGTCGCTCTCGCTGTCGCTGTTGTTGCCGTTTTCGCTAGTAGCTTTGGCCTTGTCGGGGAGGGATGCTTCGAGGGGAGGTAGGTCGGCGTATTTTTTGCGCAATTGATCCTGGGTGAGACCTTCGTCGGACTCCACCAGTTTCGCGTCTTCTTTTGTCGGCTCTGGTTCATCTTCGTCTTCAGATGAAGACATGTTACTTTCGTCGTCGTTATCGTCGTCGCTGCCATCGTCTCCATTATCGTCGGCATCGTCGAGATCGTCGTCGGGAGTGCCTTCACCAGTCTCCAGTAATGCTTCGAGTCCGGCTTCTTCATCGTCGAGGTCGTCAAACTCTTCGTCCAACTCATTATCGTCCATTTCTTCGTCTGAAGGCGCTTCCGAGTCTTGCTGTACCCGTCGAGCCTGTAGTTTCTGCTCCGACCGCGCAACAGCTTCTTGCAGCGCTGCCTTGACACGCCGCTGCTCTTCGGCTTCCCATTCGCGCAGGCGCCGCCGGTTGATCTCAAGGCGCACATTCTCCCAGGTGCCAAACATGGCCCGCATCACGACGCGGTACCGGCCAATCCACATGGCTCGGGCCTCGGCCTCGAGCTGCTCAACCGATTTGGGCTGCCGCCGGATCCATTCATCGCGACAGGCTTCGGCAAGACGCTTGGCCACGGCGCGGTGGCGTTGCTGCTCCATGCCCATGAGACGGCGAAAGTTAGCCACGGCCTTGACCATGTGATCATTGTGCGCCCATTGCCGCGGCGGCTCCTCGGTAGCCTCGGGCTCAAAAGCAACACACCGCGGCGCGGTCAGAATACCGCCCTCTTCCGTCTCTTGCTCAATGCGTGTGATAATGGCAGCCTCACGTGCGGCCATCTCGTCGGTCATGCGCGGCTCATCCTCTGATGCAAACAAGCCACCCTCCTCGACGGGAACGGCCTCGGCAAGCTCAAAGTATTCGCGCAGTGTCGGGGCAAGCTTGGGCTTGAGCTTGATCTGGTCAGGATGCACAATAGGGATGGTGAGGGTCCTAGTGCGCAGTCGTATCCGGGGCGTGGTGCGTGTAGGCATTTCCTGCCTGGCGGCCGAGGCAGCGTCGCGAGAAGGACGAGCATTTCGGCTAGAGCGAGATGGTTGTGAGCGGCTACCGGGGGTTGGGGTAGCTGGGGCGGCTTTTGTGCGAGGAGAGGAGGCGGTGGTCGAGCTTCGTTGGGCACGGATGGAGGAGGTAGTCGAGCTTCGAGGCTCGCGGCGCGAGGGCTGGTGGCGTGAGGAAGAGGTAGATGATGGTGGCGGTGGTGCGTTTCGGGAGGAGGAGAGTGAGATGGGGACACGCGTAGTAGTGGATGGACGGCGAACAGAGATGGAGGCGGATGGTGGAGAGTTGGATGTCTGGGTCGCGTGCCCGTTGACGCCGGCAGTCTTTGCGGACGGCGGGCTCTGGCCGTTGACGGCGCGGCGGGTGATGCGCTTTTCGCCGGGCTGGAGCTCTAGGGGCACAAAGTTGATGCGGCCCGACTTGCGGCGGCCGCCCTCGCTAAAGGATGAAGGACCATCGGCGGCGATCTTCTTCCAGGGCGGCGAGATGGTCTTTGGCTTGCGGGCGGAGGAGGGATGCGGCGGGGGCGTCGAGGCGCGCGTGCGCTGGCGTTTGGCAGGCCGCTCATCGTTTGGGGATTTGTCTTGTTCGTGACGATTGGCTGTGTCGTGTTCGGTGTCGTTTGTCAATGTCAAGACGTTCTTCTCGTCGTCGTCATCATCGTCGTTGTCGTCATCGTCGTCCTCGAGTTTCGGCTCATGGCGGGTGACAGCAGTAATGGATGGCCCGAGCTCGCCCAACAGCGCCTCCTCGTCTCCTGACGACAGCGAGCTAAGGTCGTCGAGTGAGCTGTCGTCGCCACTGTCTGGGTCGATCGTGTCGACTTTGGGGGAGGCAGAAGGCGTCGCTGTTGGGCCTGGCGACGCGGTCCCGATCATCGTCTGGAAGGGGACCGGGATGGGGCTTGGGGCCGCGATGTCGGGGCAATGGGCATCGGGATAGCCAAAAAGGGGGTCGCTGGAAAGCTACGATTCCATGGATTCTTGTGACAAAGTTTGGATGTTGCCGCGACGTTGTGTGGATGGTGAGGTGGAAAAGTCGTGCAAATTCGCCTGATGCCACCAAAAAAAAATCGTGGAGCTTTTGGTCTTTTGACCTCTAGTAGATTGGTGTATTTGGTGTAATTCGTATATTTGGCGTACTCTGGGCCTCTGAGTCGCCCGCCTGGTGGGAAGCATCTTTTTTTACACGCTATGCCGCCCCCTGTCGCCCCTTGCCAAAAGCGCGTTTTGCCGGTATGAGAGGGGCGAGCTGTTTGGTGCCTGAAAAGTCGGGCACGCTACAGGGAGGAGTGGTTATGATTAAGCCGATTATATAAGAAGCACAAGTTAAATGGCGCTCAGATGACTAATCTATTACATAACATGGATTTCTGCTAGTGTGCACGGACCAAGTAGACGGGCCAAACACTGGAGAGGAATAACCGATGACCATTGGAAGGTATCGCCAAAAACCATCACGACCTCTACCCTGCAAGCTACAACCATTGATACCAGTTCGAACCACCAGCATACAAGGTGCGTACCAGCGAAAAGACTGCACTACTCTGATCTGAGTGTGCCTTGCCACTGTCAATTGGGACAATCAACACCCGTCCCGGCATTTCGCCCCTCCTCCGATCACCCGAGCCCGAATCATCCGCAACAACGACAAAGGCCGATTGGCGACAGCTACCGATTCACGGCCAAAGAGCACCTACTAACAGTCTCTTCAGAATGCTGTCTCGTCGAATTGTTCGGGCGTCGGCCCGCCAGGCTGCCCTTGTGGCCTCGCGCCGGCTGACCCCTGTGATGCAGCAGCGCACATTCATGCCCGAGTCGCTCAACGACGACAAAGTGATCGAATCCAAGTACCCGACACCCGTCCGGCTGACGGAAGAGGAAGACCCGCTGCAGAACGGCAGCTACGTTCAGCCGCCAGCCGTGAAGCGGCAGTTCCGCGACCCCCACGGCGACTGGTGGGACAAGCAGGAGCGGCGCAACTACAACGAGCCGGTCCACGAAGACTTTGACCAGCTGGGCATGTTCACGCCATACGAGTACACGTGGACGACTGCAGGCAAGGGCCTGGCACAGATTGGCGCGTTTGTGGCTGCATTCTTGTCAGTGGCATACGCCGTCAAGTTAACCTACCCTGACCGGCCGACTGTTGCACGGGAGTTTGAGGGCGGCCTGGAGCGGGAGCTGGGCGGACCCGGTGCTGTGCGGGCACGGAGCTCCGAGGATGCCGAGGCCGAGGAGGCTGAGCTATAAATGGAGAGAGTCTATACGGGCTATCAGAGATTAGAAGAGAGCATTGATACGGCGATTGCCGGGTTGGTTGTATATACTGTCATAAATACAGAACAAGAACGTTAGCATCTACTTGGCAGAGTGCAAATGCCACAGGCGAAGTGACAGCAAACGGCAGATGACCGGCAACGAAAGTGACAACAAGCGATAGAGCAGAAACATTAGGTTCTTGGTAAGCGGCTCTCCAGGTCACACTTGCCAACGACACCCATTCTCTACTATATCAGCTTTATCTCCATCTAACATATGTGTGTCTATACCATCTAGATCTCTATATGGCACGATACGATCTGGTCGGCCTCTCTGCGGTCGTGCACTATCTAACCCTGTTTATCCTGTGCGTTGCAACATCCAAAAATATTCCTCAGTCCATCAGCCGGGAAATCATCACAAGTATGAAGCTTTCAAGCACGTCACTACTCTAGTTAATCAAAAAATCCCTGCAGCCTGCATAGTCTTGCTCATGTTCACGTTGACTTTCTCATTTCAACTCACAGTCTGCACTTGCCATCATCTGATATGTTTATATCGCAAGTATGAGCCGACCCATGTCATATAAACAATTCTGTGCATCGACCACATTCTACCGGTATGGCTAAAGTTGGCGTGGATACAACCGGCAGAAACATGGAGGCGGCCCAGGATGTCGGTATGGGGATATGGAGAAGAGAAGACGGGGAGATGGGGGTGGACAAGAGACGAATGGCAGATGCGAGAGTTTCCGGGCGAGACAGCAATAGAAACACACGGGATGTACTCGGGGAGTTACATATCCTTTTTATATCCAAATCCATCTCCTCATATCCTGGGTATTACGTCTTGGGCGGTGTCTGCTGCCGACAGATGACTGGATGTATTGTTGGTGAGCATCGACGTACTCTTTCCACACTCTGCTCTGTGTGTCCTACCTATCATCTACTATCACATGCACACGTTACGTCTGCAGTTAACTTTAATTAAAGTGGCGAGGACAAGCACACGAGTGAGGGCGAGGAAGACGTGGAAGATGAGAGAAACGAGGAAGACTTGGTAGACTAGACGAACCGGTTGTCCATCTCAAGTGTGAGTATATGCACTCTGGTAACGCCCTCTCTCCTCGTCTCTCGCCTCTCCTTCTTTCTTCCCTCCTCAGTCACCAGTCAGTAAGCAGTTGCCAGGTGTACACGCCGCATCTGCACCAGATTGTCGGCGGCAAGTCGTTCAGCATCAACATGGACCCCCAGAGCCACTAACTCACAGCCATTTGGACGTGCACATCGTGCAACTTCAAGGAGCACACGTCAACTACTGGACTGTCGTGCTCTTCTTCAGGGCCGCCAGTGGCGGTCCCCAGGGCCAGCTTGTCAACAAGAGCGGCCTTGGTATCCACTACATCCCCAGCGGCAAGATCACGGCATTCAAGTCGGGCTTCTGTATGATTGCCGGCAAGGCGTCCAGCACGGACACCAGCAAGGTCAACCGCGGCAACATTTGCCACCACTGCTGGGAGTCGACCAACGACAACCATGTGTTTGGCTGGCAGGGTGACTCGCTGCAACAGGCCATGGACAAGAACTGCAACCTGAACAAGGACTGCCCGGCAGCCGGTCTGCATGCCCTAACCACGTAGAAGCAGCAGGCACCGGAGGATGTTGATGGCTGGCTGAAGGAGCTGCTCATGGGCGAGATGGCGATGAAAGCGTAGGCTGCAGCAGTGGGTAGAGACCTGAAATCAAGCACAAGATTGTTTAACGTTGCTAAAGTCAAGACTGCGGAGTGGTATGACTTTATTCACTTCTTTTCCTTTTATTATTTATAGTGATTAAGACGATTGAATATGTGTACGTTGTGATTTAGTAGGTTATAACCAAAATACAATATAAAAAAAGAAATTGAAGAAAGTAACAAATATTAAGAAGAAGTCTACATTAATCACATATAAATAGAACAAAATGGTAAAAAATCATAATTACCATGATCTTATAGAGAAAATTAGAAATATTTGTCTGAGCCCAAATGTAAAAGTACAACCGATATAAAAGAAGGAAAACAATCAAAAAGAAACAGCAAAAATCTACATAAAATGGGCAAAAAATTGGGGTCTGTCCGTGGATCGAACACGGGACCTCTCGCAAGCTTGAGAAACTCAGGGTGTACCCTAAGCGAGAATCATACCACTAGACCAACAGACCTATTACCCAAATGGGTTGATGGAACCTTGGCGGCTTAGGCAAGTATAAGAAGGAAGCCCCCAATATTGGTAGGGTTTTGATGCTGAGGCTGTACAATGATGAGGCGACGCACGCCATACGTGATGTGCTATCCAAGTATTGGTGACTATCCATTCATAGGTACTATGAAAGACTGAATCGAATCAAAGAGTAGAGAGGTTCAAAAATAATCATACAGCATTTACACAACATCTGTCATCAAGCATCAGCCTCCATCTTCCATCGTGAGACATTATGTGGTTAATTGTCATCTCAATGCTCTGGACAGAAAGTATTATTAGGTACAGGTTAACCGCAATATAATTACTCAGTCTTACAACAGTACGAGCACAAGGCTGAAACGTGGCTTGTTGGCTGGAGATTCTCGTGTTATGCAAGCAGCGTATCGCAGTCATATGTTGACTTGCCTCTCGTATTGCAGTTACGAGTTGTGACTCTGTCTGTATGCCTGCCAGCATTTTATACAAGCTATAAATATGTAAATATATTCATTGGCGTTTTTTTGTCATCACATACTTCTGCCAGCTGTCCAGGATGATGCCTGCTTCTACTGATGCCACTAAGACCAAAAGTAATATCGCAGTGTTTGCCTAATCGAGACTTGCAAAGCAGTATGGAGTCAAGCATGCTATTTGCTATCAGCCACAGGTCTCTCTGTAAAATTAGAGTTGAGGCTAACCTGGCCCCTGCATATGGTATCATTACAGACCGTCGAAAAATCGGGCAGAGACAAAGAGGCAAATACTCAAGACCAGCCAGACAACGCGCACACGCGACCAACGGCTTGGCACAAGTAACACACAGCAATACTATGCGAGAATACGTAGACCATTGGCCTTGGCAGCTAGCCATTAGAAGATCAGTGGGAGAAGGACAACAGTAAAAAACCTTGGTCTGGATTGATGAAGACGTGAAACAAACGCGGTTCTTGATTGACAAAGAATCAAAGAACAAACTGAAGAATGCAGGCAAACAAAAATAGACGGGTTAATGCTGCATGTGGTCTAGCTGCTGATGAGGCGCAGCCAGACCTTTGATTCTGTCTGTATTATTCTGTAAGATCTTAATGGAGTAGAGAAGATGTGCATGTTTTTTTTTTTTGGGCAGTCCAGACGAACAGAAGGCTCGGAGCAGACTTCCGCAAATACGGAGAATAAAACTGGATTTAATAGGCATAATAGGCGTGTAGGCGGAGAACAGAGAACAGAGAATAGAGAAAATATAATAGAAAAACCCAGCTTACTGAATAAAGTCTGCTCCGTACTTTAGTTAAGCTTGTCTGAGATCCACCGACAGGGGTTCTTGTGCTACTAGAGTCTCGGCGTGGCCTTGTTGGGTAGAGTCTGGTGTCCCTTTTTGTTTTTTTGCTGTACTCCCTAGTCTGTTTTGATTTTGATTTTGATTATTCTTCACGGGTAGTTGGTAATATAAGAATAGAAAGGGCAAAAGGGCAAAGAAGTCGATCTGGACCACTTAAGACGCCCGGAGTCTACCAGTGAAAGAGCGTGAATAGACCGTTAATAGGAGGAGAGATGTCAGCAAAAGGAAAAATGAAAGGGATAAGTGAATTCAAAGCAAAAGAAAACACCAGAGAGAGAGGGATGGCGAGCTCTATTCATCCGTATTACTTGTGGCTAGTCTGTTACCATATAAATATCTAAACCAGTTTCTGCTTGTCTACTTCAACAACTCTCTACTTTGATCGACACTTGCTCTGTGCCTCTCGTTTGCTTGTCGTGCTGCATTCGTTGTTCTTATTCCATTCGTTATTCCATTCGTTATTCCATTCGTTATTCTAGTCGACCCTAGTCGCCTACTTCGTACACGCTCGTTACTACATCTCTCGTACTCGCCTTTGTCTACATCTACACTGCCAGTTCGTACTCGGATCGACTTACACCAGCGTCCATATATCACCGACAAATATCACCGATTCTATGAACAGGATGGACCACCAAGCACCAGCCCGCGACGATGTTGTGAGCCCCAACTCCCCAGCTGGTACTCCTACTCCTGCTGCTGCTGCCTCTGCCTCTGCCCCGACCGTCTCGTCTCCCTCTACCTCTGCCGCCGGCCCCTCATCGTCCACCCCAGTGCCACAGCGCAGCATCAGCCCTGCCGAGAGCTCGGCCGATGCAACATATCCAGCACAGGCTTCCGGCCAGGTTCCTCAGACTCAAGCACCTCAAACTCAAGCACCTCAAACTCAAGCACCGCAAGCACCGCAACCCCACGCACCATACCCGCCCGCCAATTACCCTACCTACCCTTACTATGGTGCAGGTGCTGCCGATCCTCCTGCCGATGCGACCCCAAAGACATTTGTTCAGCGTCTCGATGCCGGCGAGGAGCACTGGAAATGGAAGATTGGCCTGCGCCTGTTCCTCATCATTATCAACATCATTGCCATCGGCGCCGCTAGTGCCGTGACTGCTGCCGGCAGCATACGCTCGTCATTGAACTGGTATTACTTTTCCGACGCCGACATCATTCCCTATTGCTTGAGCACGCTCTGTATCTCCTTGATCTGGTGCGTTCTGTATGTGCTCGTCTTGTTCCTGCGCAAGCCGCCACGGGCCATGCACCCTGGTATCGCTGTCGGCGTGGACCTTGTGCTGTGGCTCGCCATGATTGTCACCATGCTCTTTAGTGTGAGTGCCGTCCTTTCCGTCTCCGCCTTTGGCAGCGGCGGCACAATCGACGACTACAGCTATAGCAGTAGGTACTCGGGCCAATACACGCAGGCCGCCAACGGCACCTGGGTCTATGATATCACCTACGCCAATGCCTACTACTACTACAACGACAACGACAAGCGGGCGGCGCCGACGCCGCGTGCTGGAGAGGCTGCTGTGAAGGCGCCCATTGCTGTCGACGCGACTACGACTGGCTTTTCCACTGTCACCGTGCCCACCCTGGTGTCGCCCGTGTCGCCTGTTGTCGCCGTGGCCCCTACGCCCACCAAGGCACCTTCTGCCGCTGCCGCCAAGCGTGCTCTTGACTCGTCATCCTCTTCCAGTGATTCCGAGTACTACTACAGCTACTCCGACGATGACAGCTACTACTACTACGACACATCCGAGTCGTCTTCGTCCACATCCACGCGCAGCACCTCTGCCCTCACCGGCAGCGACCTCTACTTCCTCACCACCACCACCCGCTCCTACTACCGTACTACCTCGGCCGGCGAGATCTTTTATGCCACCACCACCATTCCCATCGTGGCCACCGTGTCGCGCGACTGTTCTGACGGCTTTGCTTCGTGCGCCGACGAGGACAAGTACGTCAACGACTTGTGGCACGAAAAGAACCGCCGCTTTGCGTTGGATCTGCTCGTCGTCATTATCCAGAGCATTGGCATCCTTGCCCACTTTGCCCTCTTTGTCTGGGCCTGCGTCGACACCCACCGCCGCAACATTGCGCGCCGCTCCAACGCGGTTGTTGCCATGAACATGCTGCAGGACATGCGCAACCGCGGCTACGTCATGGTGCCGGCTACCGAGGCCATGGCCGCCCAGAATCCGCAGCATGGATATGTTTACGCCGGCTACGCACCGGCCGGACAAGCAAACACGTATCCCGCGGGCTATGCTGCCGTTCCTCCTCAGCAGCCCACGTCGCCTGCGCCCATGTCATCGCGTGCCGCCGAAAAGGCGCCCATGCACCATTATGCTTAATCTTTCTTGAACATTTTATTTTCCATAATACTTTTCTCAGTTTACTCTGATTTACTGCCATATACCACGAAACTAGCAATCATACCATAATAATAATAAATAATTCCAAGAGAATCATAAACTGACATGACACATTAAACAAAGACTGACAAGGCCAACTAGTGAAAGTCGCCGACCCGCGGCCCAAAGTACTCTCCCTCGCCCAGATGCTGCGGCTGGATCTTGACATTTGTGCGCTAGTTTCAGGCCATTGGCAAACCATAGCGCATGCGATGCTGTCACCATGCCATATGCTTTCATATAGTTGGTAGTTCATGGCCAGCTGGTTGCCTGACACGAGCGAGCTGCCGATAAACTCGGCCAGGATGCCGAGACTGACCTCAACGCCCGTTATGGCTTTGATGACGCTAATTGGCACAATTAACACGACACACAGCGCAATGCCATAAAACACAACACCAGGCGACGTGTACGTGGACCAGAACACGATACCAGCAATGCCGCAGATGATGGCGAGCCTATTGTTAGTGGTGAAGGGCATTCGACGACCTTGACTTAAGCGTATTTATCATACAAGGTTCAAAAGTCTAAAGAGTAAAAAGGTAAAAAGGTAAAAAGCTATTTTTGAATAAAGTGACACAAAGACTGAAAAGAGCTCCCATATGTATAATAATATAGCTGGGTCTGTTGGAGTCTAATATATGACAGTAGATCTTGATGCACCTTTTTGATAAACTGTTGTCGCATCGTGGATGCCAAAAGAAGGAACAAAAGAGAAGGCCAAAAAAAAAAAAAAAAAGAAAAGAAAAGAAAATCTATAAGCCGACATGATTCAGTAATGAAAAGTACATGAAATAAGTACCCAAAGTGCACATCTGTAATAGAAAACACAAAATTCATAGGTTATACTTCTTTCTCGCCACAAGGTCGACTCTCGTGATAGTTGAAAATACCATCGCCACCGACAGTAGAGCAGACTGCCTCTGCATCGTAGTAGATTTTTGTGATATTAGAATCTGTGAATGGCTTTTCTGATACTATTAATTTTAGAGTCTGCTATCTACCACTTATTTAGGTGCTTGGTCTTTCCCTTGAATTGGAATTATTATTTTTCGTTTCTATTTTCTTCTCTTTCAATCTTCAACCTTCAACTCAGAAATCATTTACTTTACCCCTATTCTATCTCATCACACTCAATTTCTACCAAAAAAACACTCTTTTACTTTTACTTTTATACACTTTACTACCGAGCCTTGTTTACTACCAAACCCCCCCCCTTCACATCACTCATCATGGAACCTCATAACCCACCCGCAGCAATGTACTTTAGCAAATTCGAAGAGGAACATCAAGCCTGCTCCTACAAGAGCTTGGTGCCTTCCAATGTCGAAGATACCAGCGCCAGACTCCGAAATGTCTCGACTAGTTTGGAAGAGTATCTAGTGACGGGCAGTCCCCTCACAGATCATAGAAAATTTGTCTTTGATGACAGCCTCCACAACGCCCGCAGTCTGTGGAAGACATTACACTGGATTCCGGATGCGGAATGCGAGCATCTTGTACTAGGAAAAAAACTCGCTTCAATCAGGCCAGGTCAAGAATTACGCACAAATCGAGAGCTCCGAGCCTGGACTATGAGAGAGGCCTGGGATATGCAAGGCTGGCAAGACTCCTGGCGCCAGTATGCACATGAGGAAGAAAATAAACGCATAGCGTTATTCGAAAAGAGAATGCGCAAGGCCAGGGAGACAGAAGCCCAAGAGACAGGAGCCCAGGAGCGGCCCTATCCAAGCCCCGACGAATACGCTTTCAAGTATCGCCAGTTTACCAACCAGTTTACTCCAGAGTCATCTCAGCCCGTGTGCCTGGAGGACAGTCCACCCAGCCCACATATGACAAGGCCGTCGGCGGTGCAATATCAGTCATTCCATCCAGAAATGCCCAGTTTACCACCGGATGATGAAAAGTTTCTCAAACTCTGGCGAAAACGTGGAGATCTTATATGTGAGAAAATGAAGGAGCACGATAGGCAGATACGGGAACTGAACCAGATAGATAAAAATGTCTTTAACGGTCGTGAGAGCGAACGACCTCACTTTCCAAACGACGAAATGGTATGGCGGATGTTGAAACAAAGACTTCGGAGCAGTGAGGCCATGCAGCGCATGAAGAGGCTTCAACGGAGGCTTGAGTTTCGAGGGCAGTCAGCGCAGCCACCGCAGCCAGAACAGCCAGAACAGCCAGAACAGTCAGAACTGCAAGAACTGCCAGAACAGCCAGAACAGCCAGAGCACTCAGAACAGCTAGAAGGATCTGAGCATGACACACTGTCTCAAATGATCATAACAGTACAGGAAAGAACTGCACTTTATGGAGGAGATGAGCCCTGTCTGAGGGGGGGTAATGCACCAGGAGCCAAGTAGGATATGAAGCCTGACACCATATTTTCAAGGTCAAAGAAGCTGACGCTTGACGCGAAGAAATGGTACGCGGCAGCTCACGCTGAGTTTGGCTGTTTGCTTTTTTTTTATTTGTTGTTTTCTTACTTTTTATCTCTTGAGCGTGTCTAGCATGCATTTGATTAGCTGCATTTTAATCTGAACATTACAACCATACGTTGAAGAAATTCTCTGATCTATTTCTAAAAATGAAAATGCTGCATCGTGCGATGTAGATTGTTTACTTCCTATTTGGGAATAAGACGCCGATTCATGCACAATTAGTCAGCCAATCTTGTAAGCCCGGAATACACAGCTTCAGATCGTTCTATCCATCAATGTTGTTGTGATATTTGTAATAGTTATCAAGAAACAAGTATATACCAGTATAGAGCATCAAGGCTTCCCAGAATCAGAGTCCACTCGACAACATGACGGAAATTAGCCGTATATTAGGCACGCAACACCAAGAGATGGAAATATTCCCAAGACATCGAACATCCATAGTGACGACTGGCGGTTGTTAACTGGCAGATTATCTACAATCCATGGAGGCTTGGGTAGAGATAGGCATGAGTGGACGTGGTGTGTGTGCTCAGTGAGTGAGGGACAGATGGCATCCTAGAGTATATCCGTGCCCAGCCGGCATCATGGCCAATGTGCGGTTACCGACGTGCTGGGACGACCAAAACCTGGACTCGCCCAACCACCAGTACCACGTGTCGTACCCGGCCCAGGGCACCTTTGAGTTGGGCGGAGCGTGTCAGGATACACACCCGGTGTGCATTCCCCAGCTCATGTACGAGACCATCTGGGATACGCGCCCATTCAACGATCCAGAGCAGTGGCCGACGGACGGCAGCCAGCCATTTGCGTGGTCCATGGGCGACAAGACGGGCTTCAGATCACACTGCGACTACATGTTTGGGTGGAAGGACAACTTGCTGCAGCGGGCCATGGACAGCGAGTGCTATGTCAACTGCCCGACGCTCAAACTCAGTCCATTACGGAGCAGAACAAGTACCCTGTTCCGGATGTGGTCAAGGAGGACATCAACTCGTGGCTGGACGAGCTTCCGGGCATTTCTGGTAGCAAGATGTCCATGCCTATGGTCAAGCAGGTGCACAGATGATAAATAACAATAAAGGGAAGATAACAGACGGATGATATCTAGACACGCTGATTGGCAAGATATTAACACAAGAATAATATAAGAATAACTTCAGAATAATTTAAAAAAAATATGTGAGGCTTTCATAGACGGCCCGGCTATTTTGATATGCCGAGCCGATGTACTTTGTCGGTTGAGATTAAACAAAAAATGAAAGACAGTCTCAATATGTTCAAAGGAACATGACAAAAGTGGTAACAGCTAAACAAAATAGAAAGACAACAATATAATATGGCAACAGAACTTTCTTAAATCTATATGATGACTGATAACTCCTTGCTCCTGCCCTTGCCCTTACCTTGCAGTGAGTATCCCAAGAACACCCAGCCAATGCTTCGCTTCGTATTCCTTCATCCGCTAATGGCCTACTTCTTGGCAGCGTCCTCCTTGAGGGCAACGATCCGGTTGAGAACAAGCTTCTCGTCTGTAGAGTCCGAGTCCTCGGCAAAGTAGGCAACACGGATGCCCTGGAACCGCACACTCTCGGGGCCGCCCTTGCCCAGCTCGCTCTCGCCAGCTGCCTCGGGCCACGGCGCGCGCCGCTTGACCTCGTCAAAGCCAGACTCCACCAGCGCGTTAGGGTACACAACCTCGCTCTCGGGGTTGATGTCGTTGAGGAAGCCGCCCTCGGCATCGTTGGGGTTGTCCGACTTGAACAGCGAGTTGTACACGCGCACCTCGGCCGGGCGCGAGCCAAACTCGACGGGCGGCACCCACTGGATGTACGTCTTCTGCTTCTTACCCTCGCGGTCAGGCACGGCGCGGATCTCTGTGACCTTGCCCGTGGTCTCGTCCTTGGTGAACGACACGGCCTTGATGGGGAACGGCGCGTTCAGCAGACCCACCGACTTGCCGGGTGCGAGACGGAAAAAGTTCTTGTCAGCCTCCTCGCGGAAATCGTTGCGGTCAATGTAGATGGTGCGCGCAAACTTGACCTCGTGCGAGCCGACGGAGGCGTCCTTGGGGTTGAAGGGAACGGCCAGGGGCGTACCCTCGGCGGCAATGTCGGCCTCGGCATCATCAATGACGACACGCACGGGGTCGAGCACAAGCATGAGACGGGGCACGGTACGCTCGAGGTACTTGCGAATGGCAAACTCGAAACGGCGAATGTCGATGACGGTGTTGGCGGTAGTGACGCCGAGCTCGTTGACAAACTCGAGGATGGCACCGGGGGGCACACCACGACGCTTGATGCCGATCAGGGTGTAGAGACGGGGGTCGTTCCAGCCGCGGACGATGCCGGTCTCGACCATCTTGAGGATCTTGCGCTTGGACAGCACGGTGCCGGCAATAGACAGACGGCCGTACTCGCTGTGATGTTAGTATTAGCCTGTGACGTAGTAGGATTCAGGTGACTTAAAAACTAAGAGGACGTACCGCTGCATGGGCTCATAGACGCCCAGCGAGGTGTTGAGCCACTCGTAGCTGACTCTGCTGAGAACGAACTCGGTTGTGCACAGAGAGTGCGTCTGTTGGTTAGCATAAATCTCATCGCCCGTCGAATCTACGGAAATATACGTACGATGCCTTCGTAGGAATCACACAGGCAGTGGGTGAAGTCGTAGGTGGGATAGATCTTCCACTTGTCGCCGGTGCGGAAGTGTGGTTTCTAAAATGTCAGTATGGGTGAGTAGAAAAAGGCTGCCAAGGCAAGGGAAGCTTACCTCGAGCACACGGTATGCTGCCAGATCCCACATCTGAGGGTTGCCGTCTGTGATACTGCAGTTGTCAGCCATGCCCGTTTTCTTGTGTTAAATCTAAAATTTCTGGGGATACATACTCCTGCTTCATGCGCAAAAAAGCCTGCTGCGGCTTGTATTTGCCGTCCCGCATCGCCCGGAACTCGGTCAGGTTGTACTCGACCGTCTGCTCGGCGTGCTTGCACCGATACCGCGGCCGGCCCTCACCACCACCGCGCTGGTCCTTGATCTCGGCGTCGCTGCACATGCACACATATGCCTTCTCCAGGCCAATCAGCTTCTCGGCGTGCGCATACAGCTTGTCAAAGTTGTCGGACGAGTAAGTGATGCCGCTGGGATTGAATCCCAGCCACTTGACCATCTCCAGGATGGCGTCAAAGTACACCTGCTCCTCGGACTCGGGGTTGGTGTCGTCGTAGCGCAGGTTGCACGAGCCGCCGTGGTACTTTGCAAAGCCAAAGTTGACGGCAATGGCCTTGGCGTGGCCAATGTGCAGGAAGCCGTTGGGCTCGGGCGGGAACCGTGTGCGCACGGGCTTCGTAGGCCGGATCTTGAAGACGTCCTCGAGGAAGCCGACCTTGAACATGTTCTGGGGGTCGATGGCGGGCTCGTCGTTGGCGGGGGCGGCCGGCTTAGCAGCCTTGGGGGCCTTCTCAGTCTCGGCCGGGGCAGCAGCAGCCTTGGCCTCGCGGGCTTTGGCGGTGGCGGCGGCCTTTTCGCGCTTCTTTATGCGCTTCTTCAGCTCACCCTTGGAGACCATCTCGCCGGTCTCCTCGTCGAGCTGAAGCTTTGCAGTGCTCTCCACAAGCTCGGACATTGTAGATTTTTGTCGTGATACGGGTGCTATTCGTAGATGGGGTAGGTAATGTTGACTGTTGTCGATTTGTCAATTTGTCGTTGACTTCGTGATCTCGTGATGTTCGATGTGTGCTCGATAGAGTAAAATCGTAAAACAAAAGTGCTGAGCAGTTTTATACAATTGACCGCCTATTCCTCAAAACTCCTTATCTGTCGCTAAGTGACTCGGGAATGCAATACAAGATATTGCCGTTGGACTCGTCGATCAGGACGTCGGTGTCGCGTTGGCTGTTGTTTGATATGCCTGATGACTCAAATAGGCCAAATTGGATGCGCCCCTCACTGAAACGGGAAACACGCTGCAAAAGGCAAAAGCTGTGCAATCCCCCTCACTGCTTTCTTTTTGCGATAAGAGATAAGAGATTTTGTGAGCTCGCCGAAATTGGTATAGCGTGATTGTACTCTTATCGCATTTTAAAGTGTGTCTTATCGCGCACTTATCTCAGGCTTATCTTATCGCAGACATGCCAGCGATATCATGTTCGCGTCACATTACGATTAGAACATATTAACTTCAGTTTTAAGTGTTTTGAATAACATTCAAATGCAACTTATATTCATTCTTATTCTCTATTAATCTATGTCTACAGAGAAAAGTCCTTGATGTCCTTGAGCAGGCCCAGCTCCTTCTTCTCAGACTGGTCAAGCTGGCCAAGAGCCTCGCGGCGCGTCGGCGCGTCGGCCTTGAAGAATGGCTTCTCGGCAAGCGACGTGACACGTGTGCCGTGGCGCGGGTGGCGTCCGCCATAGTCCCAGCTGGCATTGTGGATGGTAATCCGGTTGTCCCAGATGGCGCTCGTGTTGGGAGTCCACTTGAAGCGCACCTGGATGTCGACGTTCTTCTCGTACACATCGTACAGGTAGTTGAGGATCACGTCACTCTCGGCCTTGTCCAGACCAACAATGCGGTCCGTCATGGCGCGGTTGACCCACAGCGACTTCCAGCCAGTGGCCGGGTGCACGCGCACAATCGGGTGGATGCGCTCAACGTACTTGGGGCCGGCCTCGGGGTCTGCGCGGTCCAGGTACGGGTGTGCCGAGCGGTAGACGGCCTGGCGACCGTCAATGATCTTGCGGAACTCGGGCGACAGCTTCTCGTAGGCAGCATAGCCGCTGGCCCACAGCGTGTCGCCGCCCGTCGGGGGCACAGTGTCGTTGTGCAGGTGCGTAATGCCAGCGGGCTGGTTCTCGTGCACCAGGTCCGTGTGCCAGCGCGATGCGCCGCCGGGGTTGCGGAAGTTGGCCTCGCGCTCAGTAGCCAGCAGGTCGGGCCAAATGACGCTGACACCGGGCAGGCCGGGCACTTGGGGCACCTGAGGGTGGACCTCGACCTCGCCGTAGTGCTTGCCAAGGTCCAATTGCTGCTGCGGGGTCAGGTCCTGGTTGCGGAAAAAGACCACACTGCGCTCGGCAATGAGAAGTGCGAGCTCGTCCCGCTGCTGGTCTGTGAGGTCCTTGAGCTGGAGACCCTCGATTTCGGTGCCAATGTAGTTTGTGAGGTCGGTGACCTTGGTGGCAGCAGACAGCAGGCTGTTCTTGGACTTGTCGGCGCGGGCACCAGCATCCTCGTAGGCGCGGTCCTCACCACGGATCTTGTAGACGTCGTCAAGATACAAGGGCCGCGAAGGGCGGTAGGGGTAGCCCTTGGACAGGTCAATACCGGCCTTGGTCAGGCGCTGCTCAGAAGTCTTGGGCAGGCCGAGGGTATCCTTGCGAGGAGGAGCCACGTCCACAATAGCCGGGTCAATAGGAGCGGGAGCCATCTTGATGGTGTCTTTGGACGTTGTGATTTAGGTAATAGTATGGATGATAAAGTCAGATGTCAAATGATATTGAGATGTCGAAAGATGTCAGAAGATGCTAGATGCTACAGCTTGGTCAAGATCAGGATACAGTCACGCTACAGCTGGAAGTCCATGGCCTTTATATGATCTTCAGAGTCATGACTGCAACAATAGTGCGATTACGATGTAATCTTTTACAAATACGTGCATATACACATACAAAGCAAGAGGGGAAGACAAGCACGCGTCGCGACAACGGCGAATACGCAATATGGCATCGGAAGAACGACACAAGTGTGGTGGCAGATAGGAATCAGGCCAGCCCAGACCAAGAACGTTGCCAGCCACTACTAGTTGATACAGCAAACACCATCCAACACATCTAATACTATCCAATACCGTTGTCGTCTGACATTGGGGGTGCTAGTGTCTGGGGATGGATGCTGATTATCGATCGTCCTGGTTGGCCCAATCACGACAGCCTGCTTACAAGCACCCATGATGTCTGCATCGAACGTGATGACGGCAACGTCAGCTAGTATGATTGATGTGCTTCTGGGAGTATATTTAAATCTAAAAATAATTAAGTAAACTGTAGTAAATAATCCAGAAAAACCAAACAGCTTCTCCGCATTTAGAGCAATGGTCTCTTGTTTTGACGACTTGGGATTGGTCAGGTCTGCTCGCTTTTGCTATGTAATAAATTGATTATCACCTGCTATCAGTGATTATAAACCCGCCGAATAGTCTCCAAGTCGGGGTTTGTGTCCGCGCAGACAATCAAGAGATATGTAGGCAAATCAAGACAAGGCCGGCCGGCATAAGGAAGCAAGAAGCGACATCCGCATACAGCCAATGGTTGTACACCTTTAACTGGATCTCGTCCTCCCCTCTCTTGCAAGGTCGTAAGCTACTCTCGTAAGAACCTTGGGAAAACTATTCCATGGGCTCATGGTCCCAGTCTAATCCGGTCTGGGTGCTCATGAGTCGACGAGAGTACTCCGAGAGGCATGAACAAATCCAAGGACGAAATGACGACAGACTTGCTTAGCCCAACCCAAGGCTACATTGCAGCAGTTGCGTGCACAAAAGCGGGGAAACAACACAGTAATACAAGTACTTCGTAGTGAAGCGTTATCACATTCGAGATGTGCACACGTGTGCTCCGAACGTGGACAGACGAGTTAGCATAGGTGGTGATCGCTTGGTGATTTGGTGGTGGCTTCTCTTCAATCAACTTGTCTTAGCACTGATTACCCTGAACATGAACCAACATGAACAGTGCTCTGTATTTCTCTAATGATTGCGAGCAAAGGTAAACAAAATCAAAGATGTGAAGAATATAGAATTGCATTACATAATCAAGTCGGAAGCTGTGAATATAATGATGAGATGGGTAATTGCGTCTTCATTCAAAACTCTCATCATTACTCGATGTATCGATCTATTCTACTCAGTAATCATCAATCAAATCATCTTACTATTCGAATTCAAATGCAAACCATTCCTTATCAATCTCACAACAGCTCTGCTGTCTTTGTGGTATCAGTCAGAGCTCACCATCGACACGGGAGTGGCGCAATCGTACAAGTACGGATTGTGCCATGTCGACAACCAGCCAGTCCAGTAGCTACTGAGTAGCTAGCACTCCTCGCAGCAGCCTCCACAGATCCACACGAGCTTTATCTAAGGACATTCAAGTATTCAAAATCACAAGAAAACAAAGGAAAAGTACTCAGTAAAAAAAGAAAAACAAGGCTTTGCCTAGAGGTGAGCTAGCTGAGTAAAGCTTGAGTCGATTACTTATTGCTGATCGTTTCAACATCGGATTTATTCAAACAGTGTTGCCCGTTATATCCAGGACTGACTCGTAAATTCTCCGTCTCAAGATCTTGGCTAAAGAGGCGCACTTGGAGACGTCTCTAGTGTCGATGAGGTAGAAAGGTTAAATTGATGTTTGTGGTGAATTTGTGATATGAATTAGCTGGGCGTAAATGTACTCTGTTTTGATTATCGGTGTCTACCCGAATATTGATGCAAAGAAAGCATCAGACAAAAAAATCGAAGTGAACAACCCCCACGAGCTACAACTATCAGACCGCTGGCGTACAACCAACGGGCAAGTTGCCGGAACGGCTCTTTTTTCTATCTATCCCTAATGAAATCATTTAGAAGTACCATACAGACTGTGTGGAAGCTCGTATCGGTTTAACATCCGGGGGTGGCACCAGGTATGGTTTCAACAAAGGTAGATATCTCACCATAGGGATCGACAAAAAAGGCCAACTAGAGTTGACCTCAAGATTCAAAGAACTAAAGAGTAATAAAGGCAAATTAAAGAAGTTCAGAGGAACAAAAGTACCAGCACGCAGCTTGGGGGCTGGAATGATCAGCCCAGGGAAGCAGTCCAGGGTCTGCAAAGGCGAACTGCAGAGGCAAGACGCGGACGGTCAGACAGACATGACAAGCGAAGCAGAGAATCCATCACCGTGGAACGACGAACCATACGACTATAGATGTATATTATGCTGATGAAGGTGCAAGTAAGTTGTGAGCATGATTAGAGAGTAAAAAAGAAATAACAACCAGACGAAGCATCCCTTGGCTCGTCCACCTGTCACACATGTCAAGGATGGCGATGGGGAGACAGACGACGTGAGAAGAGGACGAAGCTGGCCATTAATAAAAGAAGATAAATACATACAAAACAATAATGATATATTAAACAGGGTCATAGATTGACCGGAGCAACTAGTATACTTGACAAAGATGCCGCCTCGTGTGGAGCGTCCTAGTCTGCACTTCCTACACTTGCACTTTCACTTTCACTTACACGACACGCATACCGTCCATCCGGGTCTAGCTGTAGCCCGCCGACTCGACAGATTGCCATGTGTGCTCAAGTCATCCGTAGTAGTCTGTTGTATGTGTTGATCCGCCCCGCTCTGAATATATATAGTCCCGTGCACATCACTTCTTCTTGCTGTTCTTGTCCTATCCTATCCAAGGCACTCTCCTCATATCTACTCTCAACATGACCGATAAGGAGACTGCCCCTGTGCAGGCTGTACACTCGGCATCGTCTGCTGAAGACCTGCATGCCCACGAGTCGTCCACTGCTGCTCCCATCTCCGATGTTGCCTCAGTCGACAAGGACGGCCTCACGGCAGCCAACCATGCTACTGCCGAGCGTATTGTCGCTGAACAGCCCAAGCGGACGTGGCGCTCCAACCTTTGGGATACGCTCGACAAGAGTCCCGAGGAGCGCAAGTTTTTGTTCAAGCTCGACACCATTGTGCTCACGTTTGCCTCGCTCGGCTACTTTATCAAATACCTCGACCAGGTCAACCTCAACAACGCCTTTGTCTCGGGCATGGAGGACGACCTCAAGCTCTACGGCAACCAGCTCAACTACATGATCACCTGCTGGACTGTCGGCTATGTTATCGGCGAAGTGCCCAGCAACCTCATTCTGACTCGCGTCCGCCCGTCCATCTGGATCCCCTCATGCGAGGTTCTCTGGGCCACCCTCACCATCCTCCAGGCCAAGTGTAGCAATAGCACGCAGCTTTATGTCCTCCGCTTCTTTATTGGCCTCGCCGAGTCTACCTTTTACCCAGGCATGCAGTACATTATCGGCAGCTGGTACCGGCGCGAAGAGCTGGCAAAACGCAGTTGCATCTTCCACGCGGCCGGTGCCATCGGCACCATGTTCTCGGGCTACCTGATGGCTGCAGTCTACCACCTCGAGGGCGTGCACGGCTACAAGGGCTGGCAGTGGCTGTTCATCATTGACACTGTCATCTCCATGCCCATCGCCATTGCTGGCTACTTTATGCTGCCCGACGTGCCTGAGATTACGCGCACCTGGTACTTTACCCCCGACGAGATTGCCATTGCCAAACGACGCATGGTCCTCGAAGGCCGGGCCAACCGCGCACCATATACCAAGGAAAAGTTTAAGCGCATCTTCAAGAGCTGGCACATTTACCTCTTGACTCTCCTGTACATCCTGTTCAACAACGGCTCCGGCTACGGTGGCCAGCCCGCATTCCAGCTGTGGCTCAAAAAGGAGGGCTACTCGGTGTCGCAGTACAACGTCTACCCGACTCTCACGTCCGTCGTCCAGGTCGTGTCCACGTTTGCCTATGCCTGGTCCTCTGATACCGTCTTCAAGGGCTCGCGCTGGCCGCCCATTGTCTTTTCCGGCGTCTCCAACTTTATCATCTATGTGTCGCTGTCAGTGTGGAACATTCCCGACGGCTGGAAGTGGGCATGCTACCTGATGGCCGGCCTTGGCGGCGGCATCTCGGGTCTCACGTTTGCCTGGGCCCACGAGATCTGCAAGGACGACAACGAGGAGCGCGCGCTCGTCACGGGTTCCATGAACGAGATGGCCTATGTCTTCCAGGCCTGGCTGCCGCTTCTCGTGTGGCAGAAGAAAGATGCGCCCTACTACAAGAAGGGGTTCATCATGGAGATCTTCATTGCCACCAGCATGATTGTCGTGACGCTTGTCATCCGGTCGCTGCACCGCACCGAGCTTCTGCAGAAACAGCGCGCGCTGCCGAATGTCAATAGCGGCAACGAAGAAGCTGTTGCGCCGGCCGAGGCAGTCTCTGAGAAGACGGCATAGTTTGTACAGTCCAGGGTTTAGGGTCTACAATCTACGGGAGACTCTTTCTGAATAATATTTGCTAGTTTTGCATTGATACCACAGTCAACGAGTCTATATATATTATATACTATCTGATGAGCGTCAATAAAGCAGTTAAAAGTGGGTGATTATGCATGTGTGAGGGTTTTCGTCAATATCTGATACAATCGCAAAGTCGTGTAGTGTTGAAAAGTAAGAAGATGATTGAGTAGCTTGTTCTGGTCAAGAAAGTGGTCTTGATCAAGTTTAGAATGCTGGCAAGGTATCTTCGTTGTTAGGATGATTAATGAAACTGCATTTCTAGGCAGACGATCCCAGTATGCCCAATGAAGATATCGATATATCGGGTTGGCCTGTCGTGTGTGCGTATATTGAGGTAGGAAACAGGTAATCGAATAGCAAAGGTGGGAAAGTCTCATAGCATACTGAGCATCGACTTAGATCATTGGGATATTTCATTCGACTTCGCAGTCCTTTGTGACTGCATCCTGCAAGATGTCTTCCTGCGCTCCAAGTTGAGACCACTCTGTGCCGTCAATAAAATAGGAACACACGCTGGATCAGCTCTTGTGGCGACTCTGTGAATTCGATATGTGGTGCCGTAGTTCGGTAATCTGGTAAAATAGTCTGTAAACAAAGAGGCCAGAGAGATGCTCCGTTATCATACTAGCTGAACTATACTTCTCGGCCTGCAATGCTTATTCTTTCCATCTTGAATTATGATCCAATGGCAGACATGGGACTGTGCCTCTTTAAAAATGCCACGATAAGCACAAAGTCCTTTCTTCTGGCCTCGCAGACATCAAGCTCTAGATTCATGAACGGAGGTCTGCCGTCTTTTGGGGCAGCAACACAACGTCGGTGGTCCGCATGTGATTTTATTCTCAGATGAGCCCGTCTGTTTCGTCTGCGAGCGTGATGAGGTATGATATGGAATTTATGACGTACTTCCACCGGGCCACTCATATCCTAGCCATACGTCAATAACACATTCAATGACACTCCGTTTCTCTTGAATGAGTCCGGCGTCCTGTGCACGATAGGCTCCATTGCTACGTTTGGAAGGATGAAGAACTCCGTCTCACATGTAATGAGATACAGATACCACATTGCCTTTGCCAACACGCCAGCCACCCGGCCCTCCCAAGGCAGGTCTTTGGGCTCAGGACGGCTGTGGCCCGGTTGCTTGACGACGCGCACTAAATAATGCAAGACTGCATACATGCTTTCTAAGCACTGACCATTTGTTTGATGTCCAACGGCCTTCTTCAAACATGTTCATACAGAGCTTATTTATTGAATGCTCTGGCTAGATTGAATGTGTGCATTTATTCGGTGATGCTTCAATTTCATCACTGCGATTGGGAGATGACCGAATATGAATGCCAGAGTCCGATTTACCAAGACACAGTATATGATCAATGAGGTAACTGCAATGACGAGACATGACGCCTACAAGTCAACCAGTAGAACTGGTATAGATGATGTTGGATGTTGCAATGGAGGACAATAGTCGGCACTCATGGTTTCCTCAAGTCGTGATGTCTGCAACACGGATTTAACCAATCGCGTTGGGGCCGTTTTGTGGCGAAAAAAAAAAACTCATGCTTGATGTCTAAAAGTATTTGCTGATATTTTTCAACCTGATGGCTCTTGTGACTGTTTTGTCTATGATGGGGGGACCCCGGTTGGTCAGGCCTCAGTTTGAAGTTTGATGCCGGACTGTCGATGGTCGTGCTGTTTTAGCACCCCTTGTGTTGATGCAAAAACTGCGATACAACATCGGGTCTAGCATCTTCAACCTGAGTCAATTAAGTAAATTTCGGTAACTTTGGGTTTTAGACAGTGATCTTCGAGACTTTTGCGCTGTTGGTGTGACACCTAGCTGCCCACTAATAAGAAGAATTTGTGCCAGGCCTGCCGGCAATGTGCAAGTCGAACTTGATAAGCTGTACCAGCGGAGCAGCTTGTCGAGCTTCACATCACTTTTGCAGTGCATTAACGCATCGATAGCCAGTTGTCGACGGCGGTAGCTCCAGCTGTGATAACGTGTTTGGGTTAACGCTGCAGTGAGCCACAGGCCATGGTTGATGTACTCAAGATTTTCTCTGTATTATTTTGGTTGCATAGTGGATTTAAACTGTGCTGTTTGTCATTCTGCACGGTAAATTATGGATTTTGTGAGAAGCTTCGGGATATTCCATCTTGTTAAAACCTGACCAAAGCAACTAGCAGATATTCTGTCTCGGAGTGTTTTGTTGTTATAATGGTAGCAGGGTTTTAATGATATCAGACCTAGTGGAAAGCCATAGATCAGCTAGTTCATATTCCAGGATAATTCCTGGATATTTCCAACTGCAATGATACTGCGATACCGTGTAGCGTTGTGACCTCTGTAAGACTGCATCTTATTGACTTGTCTCTTGTCTTGAGAACCAGCCAGCAAACTATTTGGCTCGGCGATCTCCACGTTTCTTTTGCTACCACCATGGGTCCTATCGACGTAGGTCTCTAACGCTTCAACGCTCTATGGGGTTGGCTATCAGGATACGGCAATGACTGTCCGTGGATACAAGGCATCCGCGATCCGTCGTGTGATGAGAGGGACTGTGCAGCGCGCAACAAAGACAGAGCGCACCCCCAGTTCTGCCACTAGGATTCCCAGAACACGGGCTCGAATAGCGAGGCCGGCTGTTGATGCTTCAATGGGCGAATATTCGCCGTTTGCCATGAATGGCAGGCTTATTGTGTCAGGGTATACAAGGGGAAAATGTCGGTGATGTATAAAGATAAGGTAGATAGTCAACACATGCATGTACACGAGCAGCAGGTGATTTCTTTCGTTGAGATTGGTGAAGCTCTCACGATGCTCCTCTGATGTATACGGTATGTAACGGCTGTAATAACTGTTCTGTAAGATATGCGTAAATGATAGCCAGTTTGTTTTGGGATCCTTGGACGCAGTTGTACATCTGGCCGTGGCTGCATATAAGCTCGGGGCTTGTCAGCCATGCGTGGTCACAGCCGCGTACTTTATAACAGTCCAAGCAGACAATGATCCAGCATCGAGATTTCGGGAGATAGATATTTTGCGCTCATGTCAATATATTCTCATGTATAATGGGAAACGCCTCTTCTTCCTTTGCTGTACATCATTCTTGACTCTTTGGGGGGGAGCTTCTCATGTCTATCTCCTAGTCAACCGAGCAGCCGTTCTTCTGGGAGAAACGGCCGAGGTAAATGTCCCGGAGGCGGCACTCTCTGTGCTTTTGCGCACATTCAATGATGCTTGGAACTCTCGTTTATCAACAAAGTTGTGTGTGTGCACTGCTGTTGAGTGGAAATATCGTGCTCTCTGCAGTCATGCCGATACTACTTCCAGGGCCCATTGTAGTGTCTGCCTTTGAGGATGCGTCCTGGGTTTCTTCTAGGGACCAGAAGGACTTGGCCGAGCATGCAGCATCTGTAAACTCTGTCTTCCATACCTGTTGATGCTGTCTGTTCTAATGCCAACGCCTTGCCCTGATTTGGGACGGTCTTGTTTTTTGGCATTTATGACTAGAGTTCGGGAATGCTTAACCAGACTCCAAGTCGATATAAGTAGTAATCTTACTTTTTTCTAGGTACTGTCTAGTCCCGGGCTTGCTCGATCGGCCAAAGTCATTTCGAATGCACACGGTCAATGATTTGGGCCGGGGCTTTAGATATGCCTAACTTTCCAAGTTGTAGAGGCAAACGACGGTCATGGTGTTCTTTGCAGCGAGCAATTAACATTGTGGCTATGGTGATATACCCATTTGCTGCCAATGAGGTAGCCAGTTGGGGGGGGGGGGGGGTTGCCACTTCTCGATTGTGACTCAGCTTGCATTTTCGGTGGATGTTTCGAGTGCGATTAAGGAGTGCGGATGAGTCGACGGACGTGTTTTGCATAAGGTCGGTACCAGGACAGTCAATCGAGACATTGCTAGTAGAAGAATCTGTGCATGCTTCCGGCTATTATTTTGAGCTCAAAAAGATAGCTCATACGTATGGTGTCCGTTGATTGAAAGATTCTGGAAATATGCTAGAGTTGACTGTCCATAGTTCACAGATACAACGAGGCTGTCTCGGCTTTGGCGATAAACGACGGCAGCCACAGTAGCGAAGGATATGATGTGGTCCTCGCTTCCGATAGAACTTCTAGGCATGATTTGTGTTGTTTCCAATATCAAACAGTATGGGCAGGGCCATTGTATATGTCGATCACATTGATTTCTGTGCAGGAGTATCCAAATATCTGTTCTGTTTGTTCCCAGCCCGCTGCAGTAAGCAGTGGCGATGTTATAGTCAACACGGCGGTTTGATGTCAAAGCGGTCCCTTATGACACTCTGCCTTGTCTTCAAGATAGCAAAATGACGTCTTTCTAGCTTTGAGCATTGATTGTCGCTGTCTTATATTGTGATACGCCGGTGGTGTTGGTTAGTCGTGAACTTATTTGTAAAGTCCCCAGTCGCCGAAAAGAGAATCGAAAGATGGGTACATTGCTTTATTCATTGTGTGACATATGTAAAGAGCCAATGTGCAGAGTCATTGTCAAAGTAGAGAGCGTAGGTGGTGATACGCATTGCGGTTGTCTTTTGCTTTTCTGAGATGAAGCAGGACTGTGCCGAAGCATCTCCTCAGGGTTGTCGAGATGACCTTGCTGCAAGTAAACAGTGTCGTGGAGGATCACGAGTAGGAGTGGTTCCCATCCTGTCCATGGCACAGAGCTTTCCGGCCGGCCTGGGCTCTTCCAGTATGCGACTAGAGCATCTTGTTCCTTCTAGGTCGTGTTGATCTAATATGCCTTGACATCCTGTCTGTCGACGATCCAGTGGCCTTAGGACATATCAGCGCGTAGCACGGGAGATCATCAAAGGCACATATCGGTTGCCTCTGACTTTTATCCAGGGCCGTAAATACCAGCTGTGCCTACTT
Source organism: Ophiostoma ulmi (assembly GCA_029298715.1). Taxonomy (NCBI): domain Eukaryota; kingdom Fungi; phylum Ascomycota; class Sordariomycetes; order Ophiostomatales; family Ophiostomataceae; genus Ophiostoma; species Ophiostoma ulmi. The sequence goes on along the minus strand of JANSLN010000005.1, from coordinate 737,495 downwards.
GATAGTTCACATCAGCCTCAGTCAGGGTAGTCGTTGTGCTTGATGCCAAAAGCAGAATTGTACTGTTGATTCCCAGAAGTCTGGTATCCTGCTCGTTAGAACTAAGCATGATACCGAGGAATTCTAGTATTTGGTTGCAGTAAATTTGACCTGTGGTCTCTTCGAAGCGGAAAAATGGTGTTCAAACTATCTCAGGCCAGCAGACTGGATAGATCATACACAGCATTTGCACAGGTCGTATCTCTTATTGCCAGAGCGTAATATTCACTCAAGCCTGATGACACAACATCCGTGCCATGCTGATGCGGCGCGAGACACTGCACTGGTGACAGAGCTTTAGTTGACTGTAAGTGATGACCAGAACGCGCCTCCTTTTTTGTCACATTGCTCAGGCTGCCATATTCTCTGGGGGATGGCCATTAAGAGTACCACAGCGGGCTGATGGCCTGCCATTCCCACATGGTTCAATCGGGTGTCTGCAGCAATTTGTCAGTTGGTTCATTATGTCCTGGGCCTCTAGCAAGACACCCCTAATGGCGAGTTTTGTTGATGAGGGGCAGCACGAGCGATGATTGTATAATACAGTTACATGTCACTTACAGGAAGCTTAAACTAATCATTGACTTTATGAGACATAAGTCCAGTAGTGCCATGCAGTTTAGATTTCGGATGTCTAGCCCCAAGTCGTTAAATGCCGCGGCCGAGACAGAAAGTGATATCAGAACTACTGCTTCCGCAGAATATCTGGCGATGAGCATTCCAGTGTTCAGCATCCGTATTTGTTTCGGAGATCTGTTATGTCTGAGTTGCTGGTTGGTGGCAAGTGCTCCAGACTGGTCTGTATCCCAGATAGTTAACTAGGCCAACTGCCGCCCACTCTGATCTTTTCTTTGAGTTATGTGGTGGATGACGCCAGAGTTCGTTGTTGTGCACACCATATGAAGCGATGCGTTGTCCAGCCACATATCATTTCTACCGTCAGGAGTTGATCCGTTTGAGGGTTGCCAAATATGATATCTCAAATATTCCAAGCAGTGTTTTAGTTCAACGATGGTTTGGAACTCCTGCAGCAGTTTTACTTTGATTAATCTATCAAGGTGGGCTGTGTAGAGTAGTGTAGTCTCCCGTCGCATTAGATCTTCATCTGGTCGACTTGACGACGAACGCGTCTTGGATCGTAGGCTGAACATGGATGATCCCATTCTCATGTACCACGGCGATATCTCCATGAGGAGTCTGGTCGACCCGTATTAACTCGTCGTGTCGGGCTGATGCATAGGTAATTAGTAGTTAGCTCATCGACAGTAGCGGTGACGGCGTCGACACAGTAGATAGCCATGATTTTATTTCCTCCCTTTGGACTCCTTTTAGAAGGATCCACGGCTGAGATTGGCAATGTGTGCGGGATCGTAGAAGAACAATGCACCCATCGAGGCCAGTGGTGTTTTAATGGCGACATTTCAGCAAGAATCGCCTGCTGTTCTTGTCGGGTTTGAGCGTGCTATATAATGTTTTGGTACGTATACTAACACGCTGCTCAGTTGGCCGACGATGTCTTGAAACACAACCAATTTTCCAAGCGCGTCTTTATAGTTTAAAGTCCGAATTTTCTGGGCCGTAGTAAATATCAGCCGCACGACAATATACCATCATAGTATACAATGGCAGAAAGATGGAGCATGTCACGAGTAACAAATGTCTGGAAGATTGCGGCAGCCGGTGTCAAAAATGGAGATAATGAATACTCAGGCCGGCTGTTGATTAGAAAGAGCGTGCAGTGCAAGATAGGTTCCTGTCTTTCCACTGTCAGTCTCGTGTCAAAACAGGATGGATTTGTGCTGTGTGTAAAGCTACCGTACTGAAATTTGATATTGTGGTTTCAAGAACAAGAAATAACAAATAGTAAGAGAGTTTTGCGTGCTATACATACCTTGCACTTATTGCGATTTGAGCCAAAGACACTGGTTTCCATGCGTACTTGAATTCAGAATAGCCGTCGTACAATCAACTGGTATGTCACCGCGACAAGTATCATGTCCAGATTTGTCTAATATCATGACTGTAGCTTTGTGGAGCGTTGCATTCACTTTGAATAGCCGGTAAGCCTGACTTTTACATCTTGCCTCTTAGTTCCTGTAGTGTTCGTAGCTAATACTAAAGGCCGGCCATTGCCGTGTCGTACACTGAAGTCTGGTGCCGGGACTTTTAGTCATCCTGCTAATAAATTCAGGACCTGCTCGACCAGCCTCGAGATCATCCAGGTTTACCCTCTACCAGGAGTAGGCATTAGATGCTCTTGTTTTTGGTATTGCACATGATGTGAAAGACTTTAAAGGTTTTAATGATGTAGCAAAAGGTAGTCGGACATGAAGACGAATAGTAGACAAGGAGGAAATAGGGGAGGGAGAGAGGGAGGGGGCTATTTATACTTTTCGGAGAACCCCGTGCAAACGGTGAATAGTACGTAACGAACGGGACTCACGTAAGAGTCAGAGTCAAGTGAACATTGAGTGAATAGTCAAGTGATGTGCAAACTACCCAAGGGTGAGATCTGACCTGTTTGCTTGGTGCAAACGATGGATGACGGTCAGGATGGCGGTCAAGAGGTTTCTATATGACGTCAACCGTGATGGGATGAAGGGGGTCATATCACATGCGTTTGACTGTTGTCAGCGACCCCTTCAGCCTTCAGCTCATCTCAAGCTCTTCTCAAGCTCATCTATTCATACCCATCACATCCCTTATTCATTCATTCACCTCGTCGTTGTTCCCATCTCACAGCACCACGGTCCGCTCGATCAAAATTGCATTCTAATAATATCAAGAAATATCGATCGTTTGATAAAGTCAATATAGTGGATCTGCTGTTGTTCCACTCTCCAAAAGGGTAGTCTAGCATTGCAAAGTCTGTAAGTCTGTGTGGTGTATCTAGCAGTCGTCTTTGTATCTTGGCCCTCGTTCATCTCGTTCCATTCATGGCAATTCGTCGTCAAAGCGATTACATCCCTCACGTGTCTCGACCATATTAGTGAAAGAGTAGGCAGGTGCTGCTCTAGTGTTTGTCTTTCCCATCGCTCCTTCTGCATGAAGATCTTATCGGTCCCTGCCTTATCAATCACCCCTGGCTTCTTCTCTACAGCTTCTATGTATTACTTCGTAATTACAGTACAATGTACAAAGGTTCATAGGTACAGGGCTACCGGACGCAAACTGCCGTTTTCCCTATATCCGCTTTTATTTTATTTAGCGGGTCCGCCCTGAGAACTCCTGTTAAGCTTCGTTCAACCAGTAAAAACACCGTTGGCGCCCAAGGAACGAGCTCAGACCCTCAAAATTGGGTTTTAGTGAACTATTACTCCGTATTGAATTTGGTTTGCAAATTGTAATAAGTCGTAAAATTAGAGGAAATCATCTCCAATTAGCACATCGTGCCAGGGTAGCTGTTGATCTGGTGCCACAAAACATAGGAGATCATAAGCTTGGTGGGAAACAATTTAATAAAATAGCAAATTATATTGGTTTAAATACACAGCTGCTTGGGCAACGGGGGTAGCTAATTACTGTTTGCAGGCATCAGGAGAGAAAGAAGGGCTCCTTCCTTGTCAAGCTCTCCTGTCGAGTCCAGCCAACGAATCGTTATTGCTTATTGCCCTATTGTTGCCTGGGCCTTGTCCTTTGTCGGCTCTTTCCCTTTTCTGTGCCTCCCCTTTTCGTGCACTTCCTTCCTCTTTCTACCTCCACCTGCCGTCTGTATTTGACCCTTTCCTCTTCTGACTTTTCCCTTCTTTTCTTTCCTCATCTTCTCTTTTCCTCATCTTTTCCTCATCTTCTGTTTTCATCTCTCTCACCTATTCCCTTTTCCTTCCACATCGAAAAACATTTGCTTTAAGCTTTGCTTCCATTTAGCTGCATCCATTATCATATCAACAACTTACTCTATCCCATCTCCTCAAACCCAACTACATATTCAACTCGCCATCATGAGCTCCCAGCCTGTCCAGACTACCGCGGTTGAGGCTACGCCCGCCGCCGCTGCCCCTGAGGTTGCCCCCGAGACTGCCGCTGTTGCTACTGAGACTCCCGCCGCCGCTGAGACTCCCGCCGAGCCTGCTGCCCCTGCTGAGCCCGAAGTCACTCCCATCCAGGCTCTGTATGCTACTGCCAAGGAACACGCCCACCCCGAGATCTGGGGCGTCACTCTGGCCGACCCTGCCACCCACGTCCCCAGCCAGATTGTCTTCCAGAAGTTCCTCAATGCAAACGACGGCAACCTCGCCAAGGCCACCGAGCAGCTCACAAAGACCCTGGACTGGCGCGCCGAGACCAAGCCCCTCGAGTCCATTAGCCAGGAGTACTCGCGCGAGAAGTTTGAGGGCCTCGGCTACGTCACGACCTACTACAGCAGTAGCAAGGAGGAACACAAGCCAGAGGAGCCCGAGTCCAAGCAGGTCTTTACTTGGAACGTCTATGGTAACACGAAGAGCATCACCACCACATTTAGCGATACCGCCGAGTTCGTCAAGTGGCGCGTTGCCCTGATGGAGATTGCCCTTAAGGAACTGTCGCTGGCTACTGCCACCAAGGAGATCACCGCCGACTACGACCCCTACAAGCTCACCCAGGTCCACGACTACAAGTCTGTTAGCTTCCTGCGCCAGACACCCCTGGTCAAGACCTCCAGCAAGGCCACCATTGAGCTGTTTGCCGCCAACTACCCGGAGCTGCTCAAGGAGAAGTATTTTGTCAACGTCCCTGCCATTATGGGCTTCTTCTATGCCTTTGTCAAGGTCTTTGTTGCGGCCAAGACGGTTCAGAAGTTCCACCCCGTGTCCAACGGCAAGAACCTTGCCAAGGAGTTTGCCACTGGTCTGGGCGAGAAGCTCCCCATTGAGTACGGCGGCAAGGCTGAGAACCTCTCCAAGGTTGGCGTTGAGCCTACCCTTGCAGCTGCTGTTGAGGTTCCTGAGGAGGCCGCTCCTGTTGCTGAGGCTTCTGAGGAGGAGGCTGCCGCTACTGTGGCTGCTCCCGAGGCTGCTCCCGAGGCTGCTGCTGTGGCCGCTGAGGAGGCCCCCAAGGATGCCGCTGCTGAGGCCAAGGCTTAGACTTTATGCCAAGTGTCAAGGCATATCAAGACTGCATAGTCTGTCGGGACTGCTTAGGCCGGTCAAGGGTTGATGCGTTTTATATTTTGTTTTCGTTCAGGTTGCAAGGAGCGTCGGAGAATAGAAATACCCAGAATAGCGAGGAGCATTCAAGGCCGGAGTGCTTGCGAGTGCTTTGAACGGCATGCCAAAAGCGGAAATCGAGGAGGACCAAGCGACCAGTATTGTTATTGTTTTTTTTTATTTGTTTTCATGGATTGCTAGATATCAGCCATTCTCTACAGCGTGCATTTCCATTCATCCCGACTAATAAGCCTAGGCGGCCAGAAGCCCTGATGGGTTCCCAGTCTCAAGGTACCCGGGATATGATTTCACGATGTATATACCCAATAAAGTTGAATTATATCAAAACCCCTAAGATTATTTTATCAACTGCATGATGACTTGGTGAGATACAATGGTAAGATATATCATGGGTGTTGCAAGACCCTGGACTCCACACGCTAGAAGCAGGCCGGCGGATATAAAGGTGTTGATAAACTCTTGTTCGAATCTTCATCCGTCTTCCTTCTTTCGTCTTTCCGCCAACTCTGTTTTTTTGGTCTTACAACCACAACAGGTTCCAATTCGCAATGGAGATTCAAAAGTGGCAGACACGCCAGGATGGTCTGGATGGCCTCACTTGCGCTACGGCGCCAATGCCCGCAGTGCCCCTCCCTGAAGACCACGTCCTCGTCAAAATCCACACCGTGTCGCTCAACTACCGCGATACTGAAGGTACGTTCTGCTTTATTTTATTTATAAATGGGGTCTACTGACCTAAAGTCTGCATGGGCTTGTATAGCCACCACCGCTCAGTGGCCGTCGGTGGTCCCGAGCCCCTCGTGCCCTGCTCCGACATGTGCGGCACCGTCGTCGCCGTAGGCAATGCCCTTGAGATCCCCTTCAAGGTCGGCGACCGCGTCGTGTCCGTGTTCAACCACCTGCAGCGCACCGGCCACATGCGCCCCGAGTACATCAAGTCTGCCGGCCTCGGTCTGCCCCTTGATGGCGTCCTCCAGACACACCGTCTCTTTCCCACCATTGGCCTGCTGCCAGCGCCCGCATACCTCTCTGATGCCGAGGCCTGCTGTCTCCCGATTGCCTCGCTCACAGCCTGGATGTCCCTGCAGATCGGCGAGGCTGGTCTCAACTACAAGCCCCAGACAATTGAGGAACGGCTCAAGGGCAAGACTGTGGTCGCGCAAGGCACGGGCGGCGTCAGCATCTCGGGTGTCCAGATCGCCAAGGCGGCCGGTGCTACGGTGATTGTGACGTCGTCGTCGGACGCGAAGCTGGAGACGGCTCGCACTGAGCTCGGTGCCGACCACGTGATCAACTACAAGACGACGCCGCAGTGGGCTGACGAGGTCATGGCAGCGACGGACGGCTACGGTGCCGATTTTATCCTGGAGAATGGCGGCGCAGGCACGCTGCGGCAGTCATTTGACGCTGTGGCCTTTGGGGGCGTTATCAACTGCATTGGCTACTTGGACGGCAAGACTACCAAGAAGGGACAGGAAGAGGAGGAAGACCATGCAGTGTCTATACTGGCCCTGCGGCGCAACATGACGCTACGGGGAATCATGAACGGTCCGCGTGATCGGTTCGAGGAAATGCTGCAGTTCTACGAGCAGCACCAGATCAAGCCTGTCGTGCACCGGGTGTTTCCATTTAGTGAAAGTCCCGAGGCACTCCAGTACCTGTACAGTGGCCAGCACTTTGGCAAGGTAGTCATCAAGGTAGCGCAGTAGACCTTGTAGAATTGACGAGACATCTCTTGAATAGAATCAATAGACCTTTGACATACAGTAAACAAGACATCTCATAGCAAAATAACGACAGCATTTGAATCACGTAGCACCATAAAAATAATGGGAAAGCCGGCATGGCGCCGGTCGGTCTCTGAGGCCGTTGCTCGATTGGATATTTGTGTATATCAATTCAAGAGCGGAAGAAGAAAGAAGAAAGATGTAACAAACAAGTAAAAAATGACAAAAAGATCCCTTTGTTGCTCCGTGGTGTATTGCCGATCCCAAACCGTGTTCATGTCCCATATGGATAGTCGTCGTATCGACGCACGTCCGTAAACTTTTTTACTTTTCACACCAATTTTTTGTTTTGATGAAAGAAAAAAAAATTACCGGACAATGCCGTCGAAGCGCTGCTTGAACCAGCGCATCGACTCCTCGCGCTGGATGCGGTGGCTGGAGCCAACTCTGGCCTTGGCGCGGCGACGGCGGGAGACACGCTCACCGGGGCGGGTCATGCAGCAGTAGAAGTCCATGCCGTAAATGCCGATACCGGGGTCGTACTTGATACCGAGGTCAATGTGCTCGCTGATACCGAAGCCAAAGTTGCCGGTCTCGGAGAAGTTGCGCTTGCGCAGCTCGTACTCCTTGACCTTCAGGCCACGCTCCAGAATCTCCTCGGCCTTGGGGCCGCGGATGGTGACGTGGACAGAGATCTTCTCGTTACGGCGAATACCGAAAGTGCGGACGGTGTAGCGGGCCTTGGAGTAGACGGGGGTCTGACCGGACAGCTGCTCCAGAACCTTGGCGGCACGGGTCAGTCTGTCACCAGACTCGCCGACGGAAATGTTCAGAACGAGCTTCTGGATGCGGAGGTCCCGCATGGGGTTGGTGGCCTTGTCAGTCTGTCATGGTTAGCATTCTGTAGATGTCTGTAGATGTCTGTAGACGTCTTTTTGTGTAGAGTATCGTAAGTACACACCATCTTGATGGTTGATGTTGTTGATGTCGAGTGTCGATTGTCGAATGAGGGAAGAAACGGTCAAAGGAAATCGTGAGACAATCGGAAAGGTAAAGAGAAAATGAAATGGATTGCGCCCAAAAAAAATTAGGGCGCTAAGAAAAAATTGTGTGGGCGGTCAAGGTGTCTGGGGGGAATTTTGAGAGTGGGGGAAGAATGCAAACCCTACTTGAATTCGTAGTAAGCCTATCACGTGTATGACCAGAGAAAAGGTCGGCGACGACTGACTAATCGTTACTTTTATTGCTTATGTCATCCAAGCTTGTTTCCGCAGACCGCCCGGCAGAATTTTGGGAGGCTGCGACCTTTGATTGGCATCGAGGCTCCAGCAAGGCGGCAAGCTCGAACCTCCTCCCTCTGGTCTGCCTCTCTCGCTCTCCCTTGTTCGCCATCCACTTCCCTCTTGTTACCCAGCGGTGTATCTTTTCTTTGGAACGTTCGCTTGAATCTTCTAATCAAAGACAAACTGCGCCAGAGCTGTCTTGACTGAAAGCTTTGAAGACACCCCTCAACAGGAAGCTTTGGCACAATTTTTGCAAACCCCCTCCCACCTCAATCTCCATCGAGGTGAAGCCAAGATGGCAACCAACAAGCAAGGCAAGATGGTAAGTATCCCCTCTCTCTAGGTATATAGATATATTGAACAAATGCTAACGTTTAGGCCGGATACGTATGTCGAACCCCTCCCACCGATGCTACACGGCAACACACGCGCTAACAGTCTTTAGATCAACTACCGGATGCGCGTCACCCTCAACGACGGCCGCCAGATGACCGGCCAGATGCTCGCGTTTGACAAGCACATGAACCTCGTCCTCGCCGACACTGAAGAGTTCCGCCGCACGCGCCGCAAGGAGACCAAGCCTGCCGCCCCCGGCTCAACCTCAACAACCGCCACCACCGTCGAGCGCGAAGAGAAGCGCACCCTCGGCCTCGCCATTGTGCGCGGCGCGCATATCGTGTCGCTATCTGTCGAGTCGCCGCCGCCTGCCGATCCCAGCGAGCGTCTGGGCAAGGCACCTGCAGCCGGTGTCGCTGGTGTAGCAACTGGTCTGACAGCTGGTCCTGGTGTCGCACGGCCCGCTGGTCGTGGTGCTCCAGTTCCCATTGCTCTGGCTGTACGTCATCCTCTATATTTATATATCTATATTTTATTTGTCCCCCCCTCTTGTCTTCATTACTAACAATACAGGGTCCCGCTGCTGGCGTTGGTGGTCAAGCATTCCCTCCTGGCTTCCCCGGAGCTCCTGGTTTCGGCCGTGGCGGTCCTCCTCCCGGCTTCCCTGGTGCGGGCGGATTCCCTCCTGCAGGTTTCCCCGGCGCTCCTGGCTTTGCGCCGCCTGGTTTCCAGGGTGGTGGCCCTCCTGGCTTCAACGCTCCCCCACGGCGGTAATAGCTGTCGGGCTGTGTTGAGTTTGTCGAGAGTTTTGAGACCATTGATCGCCTATTGATGATTTGTTTGAGTTGCTGCGTGTTGCATCAGGACCACGTGCGGTTATTTATTGATTTATTATACTCATTTTACTTCTAGATATTCCATGTTAGTTACGGCGTTTACTACATTATGACAAAAGGAGGACGCAACCCTTATGTTGAAGGCTTGTGTAATACAATTGTGTTATCTGCTTCCAATTTTGCATTTCTGTTTGTGTTCTCTACAAAGTAGAAATCGAGGCAAGACGTTATACGTCAAATTAAGCACGTGACCTGTTTAATCTTAAATCTACCCGAGTATGTCTTTTCTGCAAGCATCGGCCGGGCGCGTTGGAGCAAGTCCGAGATATCAAGTCCTACGCTCCTTTGCATGTATATTGGCTAGATTTTACATGGCTATTCCACTCGGCCTAACATTCGCCTAAAACTCCCGCCCGTATGAAAGATATAGCGAGGGGGTGCTCTTCTACAGCATTGAGGCTATAGACCCATTATTTCCATCTAATACTTGCTTCCTATTGGGCTAAAGGCCAAGTTGTTCCCCCCTTTGACCAGGAACCAGCCAATCCCCACTCGCGCTTTTTTCGTCTGGGCTCCGACGTGCCCATTTTCGTCGGTCGCACCCCAAGCAGAGCAAACTACCAACAAGTCTCGAGTTGACTGACGTCTCTTTCTTCTCCTTCTTACAACATCATCACCACCCCCCCTCCCATACAACACCTTCACAATGGCAGCATTTGTTAAGGCGATAAACGCCAAGATCCGGTCGAACCCGGTGTCCGACTATGTGTGCTCCACGCGTACGTTTTTTTTTCTAGCTTTTTTCTCGTTGCTATGCTCGACTCTGCCCTGCGATATAAATGTCCCTCGATCATGACTCCGCCGCCGGACCTCCCTGGTCTGCATCGACAAACCACTGCACAAGTTCTCGACTGCCGCCCGACGTTCTGCACCATATACATCTGCCAAAATATAGTCCCGGAACAACAGAGCGGTGGTGTGCAAGTGCTCATCGGAGGACCAAGCCAGGGGCCGGAGCGATGTCGGACTTTACGGCCCGGTTGGCTCCGGATCTTCGTTTATGGTGGTTCGGGGCAGCCGTAGCAGCCGGGCATTGTCCAGGACTGGCGGCACACTTCGATGCACTTTGTCACGCCTTTGTTGTGAGGGGACTTTGTAATGGCAGGCCGTTGCAGACTGGTACACGGAGTGGTGTTGGCCACGTGCCCATGTCACTGACTTGTCAAAGACTAGACGGGACGGATGGCAGTTGAGCTGCGCTGATCGAACGATACGTTGGCTGCCAGCATAGCGACAACAACAGTCACCAATACAAGACATGTACAAGTGCACTTGCTAACATTACAGACTTCTGGGGCCCCGTCTCCAACTTTGGTATCCCCGTGGCCGCCGTCATGGACACCCAGAAGAGCCCTGACTTGTAAGTTTTTTCTATCTAATCAATGTCGTTCTTCTGATCACTGCTAACAGTAAAGGATCTCCGGCACCATGACCTTTGCCCTGGTCATCTACTCGGCAACCTTTATGCGCTACTCGCTGGCCGTCCAGCCCAAGAACTACCTGCTGTTCCTCTGCCACTTTGTCAACGAGGCTTCGCAGCTGACACAGGGCTACCGGTTCCTGAACTACCACCACTGGGGCGGCAAGGAGGCCCTGGAGAAGGCCAACTCGAGCGTCACTGGTGCTCTGGCGGCCGTCCAGGCCCAGGCCAAGGCTGCCGAGGCCAAGGTCGAGGCTGCCGTCAAGAAGTAAGGTAGATGTTTTAGAAGTCTAGGGGAGGCAAGTTCAAATGCGCGGCAGAAATGCCGTCGGGTTGTGATGTAGAGATATCAAGATCATATCTATCATTGCATTGTGGTTGAGCGCGATCTGGACTGTATATCAAAAAAAAAAGTCTAGAAGCACAGCATACTATTGTACGCGAAGCAATACGAATGAATACAAAACGAGCAGGCAAAACGAGCCGTAACTATTGCATGATTGTGAGATGTCTGGAAACAAAGGTACTACCAGAAGAATGTCGGAAGTGATGCTAGGTAGATGCAGTAGGGCGAGTATAAATCACCACACACCGACCGCACAGAAGTCCGGATGCCAAGTGCCGTCGTGGTCATGCTGTGGGGTATTTTGGGACTTTATCGCCGTGCAGCGCGTTCCTGTGTAGCACGTCCACCGCGTCAGCCGTGCTGGGAACGATTTGCTTCTGTAAGAGTCCTTGCTTGTGTATGGTGCCATGATGTATCAATCAGGATGCTCCAATTGCTCATGCTTACCACCACCTACAACTGCGATAACAGAAAGGGAAGCATGTATAAAGAGTATAGCTACTCTAGCCAATGTGAAGGCCGTGTTGAGAGTCCGTATGTGTTACCATTGACGCGTTGCGATATCGCGATGTAGATGCTAAGGGAGGTATGTTAGTCGCGACAGTGTCGAGTTTATACTCAACTCAACTTCATGCATCAGTTTCAACATAATACTGTATATTTATCAATTATTTATTGAAATTTTATTAAAATTTGATCCATAGAATAAAGTGTATTCTTGTTGCAGCGATTAATTAACATAGAGATTATATTTTGCTGGTTTCCTATATTTTAAACCAAATCTCAAAATTGTAAAATAACCTAATATCACAGCGACATTTGTCCATTTGATCATCGAACTTCAAACTGACAAGTTTCCTAACAGTTTTATAACCCATTTGCACCTTCCTGAATATAGGTAGCCAGCGTCAGCACATCTCAATAGTTGCTCTTGCTTATGTCAATATGGTCATGGACATCAAGAATACAAGCAATGGCTAATCACACGAAAGACAAAATGTATTGATGCTGTCTTTTATGTCTTGTATAAACTACACCACGGGCAGTTTTATACTGTTCGAAGGACTTGACGTCAATATGTCTACTACCGTTCACAGCCGCGTGCCAACGGCTTAGACCGTCGCAGCATTGCCGAATGATCACCGAATACAATGGAGGAGAATAAATATTAACAATAAATTTTATAAAATGTAACAAGAGACATCAAAATAAGGTTTGACGTGCATTGATCAACAACTTAAATGTCAATATAAATAATACATTGTAGTATATACAACTGGAGGTGATTCTACATTTCGAGCCCGAGGATTCCCGTGATCCCGAGACAACCCGAGGACGCCCTACCAGGCTCCGTCCAAGTACGGAGTAATGTGGGTTAGCATTGCATGCTGTATCTGTAGAACTGGTGTAAAAGATCTATTTTCGGGTGATTTCTGGGTATCAATGACATTTAAACGTTGTCTAGGTTTGCTGATTTTGGGGTCCCTTGTCCTCGGGTCCTTGGGTCCGTCCTGATTCTCGGGATCATGTTAGTTTGGTATTGGCAGGCCGGGGAACTTGCGGGGAAGAGGGGGTAGTAGATGAAGAAGTCTAACGTATTTTATTATATTCATTCTATTATTAACTCTGTAGATATCCCTTCGCCCATACGTCCTACGCATGGGCTTTCCTCTTCACCAAGCCTCCGTACGCCCATATGCAGGTGTCGTGCGAAAGACGACATGATCTGGGTCAAGCTACCCGATTGGTATTGCTGGCTCTACGCATATGGCAGTTCTAAAGTATATAATGGTATAGAAGCTCTGGGAGCACGCGACCATGGTCGGGAGAAGTCGGTAGTGTGTTGATGTTGATACTGGCCAAGCTCGGCAAGGTAGTCGGCTCGAGATATGCACCTGCCTTATGTAGCTGAGGCTGTGGCTGTATTTGATTATTCAGCGAGACTAACAGTAATAGGTCTGCTCGTAGGAACTTTGGCGTTCGGAGTGTACACAGCCGAGACTCGAACGATCTGAGAATGGTAGTATCTTCATGAATACTTTCCGAGGGAGTTCAATATGATCTACTTTTGCGTCTGTAGGACCAATATGGTATATGCATGCAATGTTGAAGGTTACGTATGTACGGATCAGGTGATGCAGAGGAGCACAACAGTTCAAGCACGACAGTCATGGGGTCATCGGAGGAAAGAAGGGAGAAGGACAACGGAGAGAAAATGGAAAGGAAAAGGGGGGGAGCATGGGGCAACATGGCCAGTAATGATGAGACTACAGAGTGTGTGCGGATTGTAGAGTGCGAGGGAGGCAGGATGCGACGGAGAGATAAGATGAGTGCAGATCCAGAGTAGACAGTCAGTAGGACAGCCAGTAGGTAGTAGAGTAAGTATACTAAAGAAGACGAAAAATACAAGAGCGAGAGGACAAAAGATGGCAGATGGGCATCTATTACTTTGTGGGTGTTGATCATTGCAAGATTTGCAAGATTTGTTTCATTTTCAAGACAATACTTTTGCAGTTCTCTTCCTTCTGAAACCATCTAGAGCAAATGACTCAATGACCATGTGATTGAAAAAACCGTTTTGCAAATTAAATTGTTCCCTATGATTATCTCCGTGAGAGACGGAAAAATTATCAAGATGTGTGATGTAAAAAGCCAAAGCAAAATGCAAAAAGCGCAAAATAGGGACACACGGAATTAGCCAAAAGGGAAGACCAAAAAGAGCTCACACAATGCTAGAAAAATACTAAATTCGACGAAAGAAAAAGCGCATTTCTGCAAAATGCCATATCTCAGGATGGACATTTCCCTAATATGCCACGGTAATTATGACAAGAGACAAGAGGCTATTTTCAGTCAGCGCCCCTCCAGCCGAGGTCGGACTACAATTTTTTTTGGCTTGCCCAAACAGGGTGGCAGACTCCATCCAAGCCATCTTTTGTCTTTTTGTCCTCATTTTAACCTGAGATATTCTGTTACTTTTTTTTATTGTCTCATCATTACCCACTGGAAACTCATAGACCGTATTTGGCGTTGTTCGATGGAGAGGTGAGTCAATGAGTCAATGAGTCAATGAGTCGATGTGTCGATGAGCGGTCAGAGTGAGAGAGGTAATAACGAGCGAGATTTACAGTGAAAAGAACAATGAGTACGAAATAAGAGAACATATAATAAACGATATGCAAAAAGAAACATCGACGATCATCTCTACACAGACTCACTATATACGTCTTGGCATGCTGACGAGCGTCTCACAAGGCAGCCAAGCCTAGCACAGATCGTTGTAGATGGAGTGAGATAAGGGAGACATCGAGACGAGTAGAGATTGACAATAGATGGACAGTAGAGGGAGTGAGGGACAAGAGGAGGATAGGGAATAAAGACAAACAGGGTAGGGAGAGACGCAGCCAAGGCTAGGATGCATACGAAAGAGAAGAGATCTGGTTATTGAGTTACTGCTGATAATGGTGACATTGGTGATATTCCTGATATTCATAGTCACTGATACTCTGATATTGACTCTGCCTCGTCATGTGCCCAAGACAGTGGGGGTCTGCATGTATCTCGTTGCCATCGCCGTCGCTGTCCTGTCTCGTCTTCCTTTGTGCCGAGCATTATAAAGTATCTTACATGAACTGAGATACACTGTCGATCGAGCACTGACCACTTCTACAGTACTCACTGATTGATACCGTCGCTACTGGCCGTCATTATCCTCGGCAGTAAACATGTGAGAGTAGAGAGTAGAGAGTAAAGAGTAGTAGAGAGTAAAGTGTAAAGAATAGAAATACAACGTAGACAAAGTCGAGTGCAGCTACAAATGTGCCATTCTAGACTTTTGATTGGTCAGGCGCGTCGGCACAGCTTTGCCAGACGCAGAGTGTACGGAGTATTGCTGCATTACACAACCGATTATGCCGCACGCTGGTTGGCTGATCTCCTTAGCTGTGCTGTAGCTGCCCCTCCATCGCTGTAGCTTACTCCGTACTTGTACTCCGTACTCCGTAGAGAGCTCCTCTCTGTACCCTGTATTACATATATTTCTCAAGCACATGGCCAACCCCACCAATAGTAACATCTGGTCAGTGTACGGTTCTTTGGTAGTGTAAGTGCCTTTGTACCTCGTACCATGTCTGCAAGCGTAAGCGTAATGCCGTAATAAGATACGTCGCGCTTTGCCCCTCCTTGATTGAAATTCGACACGCTCATGCTCGCTATTGCTTCCCGAGCGTTGGCCGGTGTTGATTTTCGGGTTTTAACTGTTTGACTGCACGACTTGCGTTGGCAAGACAAAACACACTCATTGTAGTACCTACTGTCTGCCCACTCCATATCGACTCGGCCCACTCCGCCGGTATTGCCGTTGCAAAGCGTGCGCATTTCAAATAGCCGGTTTGCACGTCAGAGCACAAGGGTTCGCTCTTTTACACTGCCTCATCCGGCCTATAGATCCAACGAGAAATTAATTTAGACCCTGAGCTGCTGCAAATTCTTTGGACACTTGAGATACTTTTGACATAAAATGCCGCGTTGTTTCATCTGTCAAGCCGGTCGTTGCAGCAATGGCCGAGGAAGAGTCAGACTCGTTTTAGAGCTAGCCGCCATATCCTCTTATTTTGTCTACTTGCTACCAGTAAATATCTGAATACTATTTGAGTCAAGTGTATTTGGTTATTCACGCAGACTATTTACACTTGTTGCGTCTTCTTTTGTCACGCCTGTTACATACGACGCACTGAGTATGCTCGGTGCAAATGGTATGTAGAAGACGAAGGCGACGTATAAATCAGAGGATAGCAATGAGAGTAAATGAAAAAGAAAGCAAAAGACAGAGTGATGAATCAATTCGGTTCGGCCAGTCTTCTTTTGCCCGTGATCTGCCTCTCTCTCTGTATGGCACGCTCCTGTTGCTCGGCGTCCCTCCATCACCATCGCCAGTTATAAGGTATACATCTACGGAGCATCCAAATACAACCGCGCACTCGCGCATCATTATTGTCCTGTCCACAATTCCCTCGCACTGAAAAAAAGTATCATCTAGATGGAAATAGCATATGCCTCTCAGTCACTCGCAGTAACCGCAAGTCTTGGCTATCTTATTGTTAATTTTTTAGTCTATTCTATTATTTCATCATTTTAGCCATTTAATCTGCATTTATTTATAAAAGTATTTATCGACTAGTTTATCTCCATCCCCAGCTTTATTCTCAAGCTTATCAGAACGCTTCACTCAAGACACACACCACGCTACTCCTCTTTGTGCTCTCAACTCTGGTGCTGCCCTCTGCCCTCTGCTTCCTTTTTAGCTTCCCCTCCTTCCCGGACTCTGTACTTTTTTCTCTGTACTTTTTCTTCTTTCCTGGCCTTTCTTCTTTTCTCTTCTTCCTTTTGAATTTCTTCTTTCCTTCCCTTCTCCTGTCTTCTCTTGTTCAGTCCTCTCGAGCTTCCTTTATACTTCCTTCACTAGATCGACTCTTCAACAGCCTCTGCACCTGCCACATCTGCCACATCTGCCACTCTGCTGAGCAAACGCCGCTGAGCTCGGAGCAGCTGCGTCATCATCGCCTCCCCGCCAGCCCGGCCATTACCCTACTCCTTCAAACAACCGCCATGGCAACTCCCATCCCCGGTGGCGCCGTCAAGCCCACCTCCAAGTACGAGGATGTCTTTGACGACGATGCCCCGGCTGAGGAGAAGACTATTCAGCGCATCCGCGCCAACTCCAGCATCATGCAGCTGCGCAAGATTCTCGTTGCTAACCGTGGCGAGATCCGTAAGTATTCTAGTCCAGACATCCAAAGAAGAGACTCAAGCTAACAAACAGCCATTCGTGTATGTATAAACTATCAATTGACTCGACAACTAGACACCTCCACTAACACAGCGCATCTAGATCTTCAGAACTGTGAGTATCCCAACCGTTGCACCTCAATCACCTCTACCTGCATCTGCTAACAACCCCCCAGGCTCACGAGCTGTCCCTTCACACCATTGCCGTCTTCAGTTACGAGGACCGCCTGAGCATGCACAGACAGAGTACGTTTACCCAGCAGTTTGCCTGTGCTCTACAGATCTAACAATACAGAGGCCGATGAGGCATACGTCATTGGCAAGCGCGGCCAGTACACCCCCGTTGGCGCCTACCTGGCCGGCGACGAGATCATCAAGATTGCTGTCGAGCACGGCGCCCAGATGATCCACCCAGGCTACGGTTTCCTGTCCGAGAACGCGGAGTTTGCCCGCAACGTCGAAAAGGCCGGCCTCATCTTTGTGGGCCCCAGCCCCGACGTCATTGATTCTCTTGGTGACAAGGTCTCGGCTCGTACTCTCGCCATTGCCGCCAATGTCCCCGTCGTCCCCGGTACTCCCGGCGCCGTCGAAACCTACGAGGAGGTCAAGTCGTTTACCGACGAGTACGGCTTCCCCGTCATCATCAAGGCCGCTTACGGTGGTGGTGGTCGCGGTATGCGTGTTGTGCGCGAGGCTGCCGACCTCAAGGAGTCCTTTGACCGCGCCACCTCCGAGGCCAAGAGCGCCTTTGGCAACGGCACCGTCTTTGTCGAGCGCTTCCTCGACAAGCCCAAGCACATTGAGGTCCAGCTGCTTGGTGACAACCACGGTAACATTGTCCATCTCTACGAGCGCGACTGCTCCGTCCAGCGCCGCCACCAAAAGGTCGTCGAGATCGCCCCCGCCAAGGACCTGCCCATTGCCACGCGCGACGCCATTCTGGCCGACGCCGTCAAGCTCGCAAAGTCGGTCAACTACCGCAACGCCGGTACCGCCGAGTTCCTCGTCGACCAGCAGAACCGCTACTACTTTATCGAGATCAACCCCCGTATCCAGGTCGAGCACACCATTACCGAGGAGATTACCGGCATCGACATTGTCGCCGCCCAGATCCAGATCGCTGCCGGCGCTTCGCTGCAGCAGCTCGGCCTTACCCAGGACCGCATCTCTACGCGCGGTTTTGCCATCCAGTGCCGTATCACCACCGAGGACCCCAGCAAGGGTTTCCAGCCCGATACCGGCAAGATCGAGGTCTACCGCTCTGCCGGTGGCAACGGTGTCCGTCTTGACGGCGGTAACGGCTTCGCCGGTGCCGTTATTACTCGTAAGTCTTTTATCCCCGTTGAAGCATTTTGACATCTGTATTTCGTGTGTGCGTGAGTGCCACGAGGTGATGACGTATTCGACTGCCACGTTCTGTGGTCTGTGTGGGGGGTGTCAGTCGCACCTTTCTGCTAAGATCGCGGTTATCCTGTGAGGAAAGCGTTCCTTCCTTGTCAAGCGTCGCAATCGGAAAACTGGCCACCTCTGTAACTCTCATCTTTGCTGCTCTTCCTTTTCTCTTTCAGCCTTCTATCACGTCTATCCCACATCGTCTGGCCAGTGCTATGTATATCTTTCGCAATTACCACCGTCCAACATCATGACCCGAATCTGGGCGCTCTTGTTATAGGGCTGCTCTGGCGGCGCCTAACGCTCAGACTTGGGGACGGCAATCCGCTGGTCGTCCTTCCCATCCCATGTCTGCAGCAACTGCAACTGGGTTTGCCATCATCCATCACGCACTGTTTTCCGTGAGCCAGGTTTATGTTCCTGAAGTCTCCTGTCCAAGACACCGCCACGGTGTGGCTGCGTTGTTTTATCCGAGCCAGCGTTCTTGTTCTGCGAGTCCACTGTATCCATTATTCATGGTACCGGATCATGGAAAGTCGCATAGTGATGCTTTGTATCATTGTCCACGCAATTGGAGACGAGCCCACGCACTTTGGTGCACGACGGTGCGTGTTCCCACGCCGCATACAACGAGGGCGTTCGGTTGCGTGGCGCACAAGGACTCCGTGGCCAGAAACTCCTAGACTACTTTGAAAAGCAAAAGTCGCCTGCGCGCCAGGCCCCAAACGACTGGCATTAGCGGAAGAAGAGGGGAGTCTTTTCATGACTTGGTGGCAAAACTCAAGCCGGCTATAGTCATCGGTTGTGCCTTTTTCAACCTATGACATGGCATTTGATGAATTTGGCGAAACAGCCAATTTGGTTTCCCATGAAGCAACACAGAAGTATCTCGACAAGGTCGCTGGAGTTGTGCAACCGCCGAGCAATTACACTGACTGCCCGGGAAAGAAACACAGACCCGGCGCTTCGCATCTCTGATATTTGCAAGGTCCAACTCAGCAGTCCCGGCTCGCTCAGATCACACCGAGGGCCCAAGAACTCTTTCATCCGAAGAAGAGACTTGCTTCAGTTATTGCGCTTCCCGAGGATATCTGCTCTTGCCATACTTTCTTTCTTCATGCCTCTCGATGCTTACTTTCTTCAGTCTTCACATGTTTTGCGTTCTGGTTACTGTTTGGCTTTCATATCATAGTTGATACTGAATTGTGCCCAGTTGTTGCTTCCTGAATTGACTCTTTCCTTTTCCACCACACAGGCCCACTTTATAATTCCCCACACACATATCCCCGATTTCCATATTTGAACTTACACACATCCACATCACGAAATAACATCACAACGTCGTCTTTGCGCATCACGATGCTTCAGAATGCTTCAACAACTTCAAGGATGAACAAACAAGCTAACTGGAAAAGCTTTCTATGACTCGCTTCTAACAAAGCTAAGCTGCCACGGCTCTACGTACGAGATTGCGCGTCGCAAGGTCCTGCGGTCGCTGGTCGAGTTCCGTATCCGTGGTGTCAAGACCAACATCCCTTTCATTGTGTCGCTCTTGACTCACCCCGTTTTCATTGACGGAAACTGCTGGACCACCTTCATTGATGATACCCCCGACCTTTTCGAACTTGTTGGCAGCCAGAACCGTGCTCAGAAGCTTCTGCAGTACCTTGGTGATATGGCCGTCAACGGCAGCAGCATCAAGGGCCAGGTCGGCGAGCCCAAGCTCAGGACTGACATCATCCACCCCGTCCTTCTGGACGATGCCGGAAAGGAGATTGATGTGTCGCAGCCCAGCACCAAGGGCTGGCGCCAGATTATTGTGGACGAAGGCCCGGCTGCCTTCGCCAAGGCCGTGCGCGAGTACAAGGGCTGCCTGCTCATGGACACCACCTGGCGTGATGCCCACCAGTCGCTGCTGGCCACCCGTGTGCGCACTGTTGACCTGCTCAACATTGCCAAGGAGACAAGCCATGCTCTGTCCAACCTCTACAGTCTGGAGTGCTGGGGTGGCGCCACCTTTGACGTTGCCATGCGCTTCCTCTACGAGGACCCCTGGGACCGTCTCCGCAAGATGCGCAAGCTGATCCCCAACATCCCCTTCCAGATGCTGCTGCGCGGCGCCAACGGTGTTGCTTACTCGTCGCTGCCTGACAACGCTATCGAGCACTTTGTCGAGCAGGCCAAGAAGAACGGTGTCGACATTTTCCGTGTCTTTGATGCCCTGAACGATATCGACCAACTCGAAGTCGGTGTCAAGGCTGTCCACAAGGCAGGTGGTGTTGTCGAGGGTACCGTCTGCATCAGCGGTGACCTGCTCAACCCCAAGAAGAAGTACAACCTGCAGTACTACCTAGACCTCGTTGACAAGCTCGTCAAGCTCAACATTCACGTGCTAGGCATCAAGGACATGGCTGGTGTGCTCAAGCCCCATGCCGCTCGTCTGCTGATCAGTGCCATCCGCAAGGCCTACCCCGACCTCCCTATCCACGTCCACACCCACGACTCTGCCGGTACCGGTGTTGCCTCCATGGTTGCCTGTGCCGAGGCTGGTGCCGACGCCGTTGATGCTGCCACCGACAGCCTGTCGGGTATGACCTCGCAGCCCAGCATCAACGCCATCATGGCATCGCTGGAGGGCACCCACCTGGAGCCCGGCCTGAACGTCCACCACGTGCGCGCTCTGGACTCGTACTGGGCCCAGCTGCGTCTGCTGTACTCGCCCTTCGAGGCCCACCTGTCGGGTCCCGACCCCGAGGTGTACGAGCACGAGATCCCCGGTGGCCAGCTCACTAACATGATGTTCCAGGCCTCGCAGCTGGGCCTGGGCTCGCAGTGGGCTGAGACCAAGAAGGCCTACGAGCACGCCAACGAGCTCCTGGGCGACATTGTCAAGGTCACGCCTACTTCCAAGGTTGTCGGTGACCTGGCTCAGTTCATGGTGTCCAACGGCCTCAGCCCCGAGGACGTCAAGGCCCGTGCTTCGGAGCTCGACTTCCCCGGCTCCGTGCTCGAGTTCTTTGAGGGTCTCATGGGCCAGCCGTACGGCGGATTCCCAGAGCCCCTGCGCACGGATGCTCTGCGCGGCCGCCGCAAGCTGGACAAGCGCCCGGGTCTGTTCCTGGAGCCCATCGACTTTGCCAAGGTGCGCAAGGAGCTGAGCAGCAAGTTCTCGGGTGTCACCGAGACGGACATTGCGTCGTACGTCATGTACCCCAAGGTCTACGAGGACTACAAGAAGTTTGTCAGCAAGTACGGCGACCTGTCGGTGCTGCCCACCAAGTTCTTCCTGTCCAAGCCTGCCATTGGCGAGGAGTTCCACGTCGAGCTGGAGAAGGGCAAGGTTCTGATCCTGAAGCTGCTCGCCATTGGTCCCCTGTCCGAGAACACGGGCCAGCGTGAGGTCTTTTACGAGATGAACGGCGAGGTGCGCCAGGTCAGCATTGACGACGTCAAGGCGTCGGTTGAGAACGTCAGCCGGCCCAAGGCCGACCCGACCGACTCGAGCCAGGTGGGCGCTCCCATGGCCGGTGTGCTCGTCGAGATGCGTGTCAAGGAGGGCTCCGAGGTCAAGAAGGGCGACCCGCTTGCCGTTCTCAGTGCCATGAAGATGGAGATGGTCATCTCGGCACCGCACAACGGTGTCGTTGCCGGCCTTGTTGTCCGCGAGGGCGACTCTGTCGACGGCTCTGACCTTGTCTGCCGGATAACCAAGCCATAAAGCCACAAGGTGCTGATGGATCTAAATAAAGTAAATGTATTTTGCGGGATGGATGGTTTTTATTGCTAGTTTGTTGTTTGTTTTTTTACTTGTTATGTTTTATGATTTTATGCGTACATTTGCCATGTCTTTAAACTGCCACGCAATATACGTGTTACTACAATGCTCAACTCTATTAATGCTATCTGTTATCGACGTTTGGTGAATGACGAAGCTATACAATACTGACATCAGTGCCGCTGCCGCAAGAATAACGCTGCAATAAAAATACATATTAAAAGAATCCGAAAATCAAAATGGTTAGAGATATCAAGACGAGCTCGACCGCGTCCGCCTGGTAGACGACCTCTCGACAATTGAAATAAGTTCATTGGCGTCAGCGTTCCGGGTTGTCAATCTCTTTGGTGTGCTCTTGGGCTTGCAAATGGCAGACCGGCTTTTGTCGGGTGTGGTGGGTTTATGCGAACGCTTCTGTCTGGGTGTTCTTGGGGCATCTACCATCAAAAGGTCCTGGTCCACCTTTGGGCGAGCCTCGCGCTCGCTGGAGGCCTTTCCACCGGCACTCCCGTTGCAGTCCGTATGTCCATTTGCATGTCCGTTGGCGTGTCCATTGGTGTGCCCATTTCCATTTCCATTTCCATTTCCATTTGTATGCGCTGCTTCTTGCTGTCTGACGGTATCTTCATGTGTTGGATAATGGCTGTCGACCATCTCAAACTGTTGATGAAAAGCTTGACTCAACAAAGGGGTACCGTCGTCGCATACCGGCGTTCGAGGGTTACGACTTCCGCGGCGGCGTCCGCGAGGCTGCGGAGAGTTGCTTGGGTTACGTCTGCCCAGGTCAAGTCTTTCTGCGTCAAGATCACCCGAGGGCTGGCCAAAGTGGTGGCTTGGAGGCAGGCTCAATGGACGATAAGATGGCGACTTGGGTGGCCTGGAGGCAGGAGCCGAGGCCGGCCGCACAGACAGGGCCATATTGGAAGATTGAGGAGCAGCCACGACTGTGTGTGGGATACCAGCCGCAGGATCGGCAGTTGCACCGGCCGCACCATTGACGGGCGCCGTACCGAGAGTTTGTGATTTTTGCGAGTACATCTCGTAGCCCGAGTCAGATCGATGGGGCTCAGAACTGTATACAAACATAGTTTCAGGGCTATGAGAAGAAGTATACTGGGTGCTTCCAAACTCGCTCATGAGAGCGTCGGTGACCTCGCTGATGTGGGCATCCGCAAGGTACTTGCGCGTGCCCATGGACAGGGTGTGGTAGAACCAAAAGTGAGCAGCGCCGCGGAGACAGTCGACCCAGGTGCGGCGAATGGTATGGTCTCCATTGAGCACAGCCAAGGTGCGCAGAAACTCGCAAAACTCGTGGACGCTGCTGTACTGGGTAGGGGCAGTAGGCGCTGAGCAGCCGCCGATAAAGTAGTTAGCAGGCGAGCGCTCGCGCGAGGCCGGGATGGGGCAAAAGTTTACTGCCTTGAGGGGGCATCCGACTTCGATGGCCATGATGATTGGAATGATTGGAAATGAATGTAAAACGTTGGTGAAGATGTTGTGGTTTTGGCTGATGTTTAGATTCTGCTTCTGGTGATGTTTCCTGCAGCTCAAAGTGAGATGTTATTTTGGCGTTGCTTTGTGATATGGCTGAACAACGTACTTATCAAAACAATAAGCCTAGTATAGCAACAATATCGGATAGACCTTCCCTTTATATGCATATTGTTGCTCTTTCCATTCAGGGATTCCCGTATTAGAAGCTGCGTCCATACCTCACACGCACGCAAGAACCATAATATGAGAAGTTTGATGTTATGTAATCAATGCCGCATTGTTATAAGATAATAAATGTCAACTCTACAGGTTTCTCACCACCAATGCATCAAAGTTTGGGTTCTGCCCTACAGGAAAGGCGTGGTCCCAGTTGTTTGTGGCATCGTGAATGTTCAGACTAGACGACGCACTGCTCGGGTTCGACGGCCGCGACGACGAGTAGGCAAACGCCGAGTGGTTGGTGCCCGTCGAGGAGATTCAGGTCTTGCTGCCGATCGAGTTTGTGTAGTAGGTGCATCCGGTGCACTTGACGGTGTACTGCCGGTGGGTGCGGTTGACGTGAGTGCCCGATTTGAGCAGAGTGTGCTGGTCACCGGCATAGACGCCCGGCACATTCGTGTGGTCCCCGGCGTGGCGGGACTCAACGACCACACTTGCTGCCAGGGAACCACGCAACAACCAGAGGATCGCCAATAATGCGGCCGCCCCAGGCAAAACCGAACCAGCCCGAGTCGACTGGGGCAACTACCTGCAGCACGGCCGTGATGATCTTGGCCAAGGAAAGATGTCACTCATAGATGATAGTACGCAGAGTGGTTTTAATGGGCAGTGATAAACATCAAAAAGGGAAGAAAATAGTATATAAAAAAAGTAAAAAAGAGATGGAAAGTAATATCCACAGGCAAAAGTATTAAAAAATATCAAAGAGCAAAAAGACAAAAAGATGATGAGAGTGGGACTTGAACCCACGCGGATTGCTCCATAGGAACCTTAATCCTACGCCATAACCAACTCGGCCATCTCACCATTTGCTAGTTGTTGGAGACATCGGCCCGGAAAGTGCACTCTTGTAGTGGCCACCACTGCAGCGCGGACAGTGAATGATTATGTGAGTATCTACCGACAGTGACTTACACGGGGGATCTGAGTGCAAACGCAATGCAAATGAAGCAGGCACAGGTAATTTTCACCGCTTTGTGTTACTAAGATACTTTTGTGCTTTCTCTCGTGTTGTCGTCTCTTTGCCTATCTCGTTCTGCTTTTGAACCCTCCCAACCTCTACCATCTCTGCTATCTCTACCCTCAACACTCTATCCTCTACACTTCACCCTTTACAACATGGAGGTCGACCTCGGACTGTCCCCTTCGCCTTCTTCATATCATTCACGTCTCCTCGACGGCACTAATAACTCGGAACTTCTAGATGACGAGTAGGTTTTCTATCTATCGTCTTATATATTGCCTTCTTGACTGACAACGCAGCCTCTCTGGTGATGATGTCCGTCTCCTATTCTCGATCCCCAAGCCAGTAACGATCGACTCGTCTGATTCATCACCATCATCATCCTCGTCCTCTTCATCCGACTCGGGCTCGTCTTCCTTCAGCATCCATTCTGGTCCACCGCGCATCACAGTCCTCCGCGGCATCGAGTCGTTTGATGCCTGGGAGACCACCCTGCGTGCCAACCTCGAGTTCCATGGCGTCGCCGGGTTTCTCGAGATGGGGTCCGAAGACGACAAGAACAAGAAGGTGAGGCGCAAGGGGAGAAAGGGCAAAGGCCAGAAAGACAGCAAAGGCGATCGCCGACCACGCCAGGTTAGCGGCCTTGCGTTTGCTCAGTAGGACGAGCGGCGCAAGCTCGCCAAGAGCATCATCGTGTCGTCGACTCTCGTTCTCGGGAGTCAGTCAAGTACGTCAGACTTGCAGACGTCAAAAAGTCAAACATCAACCCCAAAGCGAAAGAGAGGCAGCCACATTCTGGCCTATGTCGAAGAGGAAGCAGAACCCTCCACACCCGGCTCAAGCTCTTCCAACACTGCCAACAGCAAAGCCGACATTGCTTCTGTATCCGAAACAACCCGGGCCATCTACAACCCGCTCATCAAGCGGCCTCGCTATCACTTTGAAGCCGCCGTCGACCACATTGTGCGACTGGCAGCGGCATCAGGCTACACGGCCAGCCTTGTACAGCGCCTCAGCACAGTCGACCGCGGGCAGTGCGAGAGCATTGCGGCGTACCAGCGGCTCGTATCGGAGACGCGGCGCAGTCTGCAGCGTGTCAAGGCGGACCCGGGCGACGATTACATGGTGTGGATTGTGCTGCAGGGCCTGAAGCAGACACACCCGCACTGGCGGCGTCTACTGCAGAGACAAAAGGCGTCACCGCAGGGTCTAGACTGGGACGGGCTGATGGAAATCATGTCTGCGCGGGCATGCCGCGAGCAGCTGGGCAGTAGCAATAGGGGTGGAGGTAGCCGCAGTGCCTACCCATCGTCTGATGTTGATGAGATTTAAAAGGAGAACGCCGTCTATTTTGAACTATGTAATTAAAGTAATCAAAGAAGTGGATAAATAGAAGTAGTAAAATCATCACTCAATGCCAATGAGTTCTTCGGCATTAGCTACTAGCTGCTGGACGGTTTCGGCATCGGCCACATCGACTTCGGTCTCGGCCAATCCGAGCTGCTGGGCAAACGCGGTCGCCCATTTGTTGGCAAACGATGAGGCCGACAAGTCCCACGATTCGGGCACGTTGCCACCAAACCGCAGCCGCGCCTCGTCTGCTACACAGCTGACACCCTTGCCCTCAATGCCGCAGGGCACGAACCGCATCCACGGGTTCGAGTCGGACGCCGTGTTGTTCATGGCCGGCGCACGCGTCACGGGCGTGTCGAGGTTAACGGCGACTCCGAGCGCGCTCACATTTCGGCGCAGATGCACGCCCAGCGCGGCAATCTTGCGTTCCTCTTTCTCTTTGGATCCTACATTTGTCGGGGACTGGATCCACAGGCCGGGCTCGTCGGTGGTGTAGACGTCCAATCCGAACCGCCGCTTCAGCACATCCTGTGTCGTCGTTTCGAGCAGGCGGCTGTAGCAGCGTACCGTCAGCGGTTTTGTTGTGCCCCAGTTCTGGAACTGCGGCGCCTTCAAATCGATAATGGGCCACAGCACGGCCTGGCCAGGGCCGTGGTACGTTGTCAAGCCGCCACGCGTCGACTCCTCAATGGCAGGGGTGAATGAGGTCTGGTCGATGCGCAATGGAGCTTGCAGCCGCGCCCGCTCTTCGTCTGTCAGCAACGCATAGGACTGCCGCCGGCCCAGCGTATACGTCGGCGTGGGCGTGAACGCGACAATCGTCGGCGGCGGCGGCTGCACGTACATGGACAGCAGCGTGTTGGCATCGCTGGCCTGGGTGGCCTTGGCACTGGTATTGGCGGCCTTTGCGTACAGAAACTGGCGGCGCACCAGCTCCTGGACGGCAGCCGCCAATCCATAAGCCGGGTATGTAGAGGTGGCCGCCCGCGCGGGCAGCTGGACGAGTCGTAGGCGCATTTTTTGTGTTGACGGTTGACGTCAAGTTCACATGCCTCACGGTGTGGCGGGGTGCATATAGCATATACTGCGCACTGTGTACTAAAATAAGCATTTAAATTTGACATAACTTTTAAGTAGTCAATCCTCTACAAGCTAAACTCCAGCCGGTTGCCGGCA
Source organism: Ophiostoma ulmi (assembly GCA_029298715.1). Classification (NCBI taxonomy): domain Eukaryota; kingdom Fungi; phylum Ascomycota; class Sordariomycetes; order Ophiostomatales; family Ophiostomataceae; genus Ophiostoma; species Ophiostoma ulmi. Next base: position 710,141 of record JANSLN010000005.1, on the reverse strand, counting down.
TAGTCGCGCACAAAGAAGCGCGACGGATACTCGACACCCTTGGCCCCCGACGACTCGGCGCCCGGCTCGTCGCACGCTCTCGGGGCACCACTGCCAGCCGTCTGGCCTTTTGCCTGGTAAAAGTCCCAAATCTTGCGCTGGAGCGTCCGCAGAGCTTCGGGCGAGGGCACCTTGAAGCACGGGTGGCGCGACGATGTGGTGGCGTCGCCGTCAAAGTCAAAGTCGCGGCCAAAAGCGATATGGATCTGCTGGGTGTCGGTGACGTTGAACCAGGCGAGGGTGCCGCGCTGGCGTTCGGGCACGGGGATGGACACGAAGCCGAGGATGTCCTCGTAGAAGGCGTGGGCGGCCGGGAGGGTGTCGCGGGGCACGACGAGGTTGACGTGGTGGATGCCAGTGATGAGGGCCATTTTGATGATGCGAGTGAGATGAATTCGGTTTTGAAGAAGAAGCAAAAGTGGGAGATAAATCACACGGACAAGAGTGACAAAGATGGTGATAATGAGTCAACGTCAAGTAAAGAGCATCAACAATATATCCGATCGGCGGACATAATTACAAACAGAAACCGGCGCAAAGATACAATTGAGTACCAAAAGGCAACGAAATACCAATACTAAATAACAGCTAACACGGAAGAGTGCATGGTGGGAAACTAATGTGAGTGCATCAAGTCGTCATGGGATCGCAGACGCCTATAATAACGGAGTTGCCCAATTGGGTGAAGAGAGTTTGAAATAGGACTAATTGGCGATGGTGAATTAATATCGCTTGATTGAGTAGATGATTTAAAGAGTTTGTCCATTGAAAATATACATATTAATGTTCTTAATCAAAAGAAAATTCCAGAAAATATTAATAAGAGTACAATAATCAATTAAGAAAATAAAATGGTTATGTTTAAAACACAATCTTAAAACTGTTTCTACTTTTATAAACCAGAAGAACAAAAACATAAAAAGACGACCAAGCAACACAACTCATCAAGGACAGGATATCTAATACAATAAAAATTCAAAGAAGGGACAGAAAACCTAATTTTGAGTACTCACGGAATTAAGACCCGACAAGTTGTAAATCTAGGCTGGCTTGTGTCTACGTTGTGCAAGAGAAATGCGTGCATAGCTGATTGACAACAAAGACTAACGCCATGGCAGCTGTCAGTCAATAAGCGCCGACTTGTCCAGTCCACCGTTTAATTCAGTTGCATTTGCCTCTGGCGTCTGACTTGGTTGGCCATGGCGCGTCAGTTCGCGGCAGGGGTTCTGGTGGAAGATGTCATAAAACAAAGAAAGAAAATAAGAAAAAAGTGAACAGAAAATAGACATTGAAAATCGATACAAAAAATAGAAACAAAAGTAGAGTGGCAGACCAAGAGAGTCGAAACACCAACAGCTGAAAAAGCTGTTCATTCCAAAAATATTACACTCTTTGACGTTTCATACCTGGAGTTGGCGGCAGTCGAGACAATGGATATGGCATCTATAGGCTGTCTGGCCTTTGTTTGGGCCAGGACGTGGATCTTGTAGAATGGCTGGATGAGAGCACGTAGGAAAAGAGGTCGACCGCGGCCGGCGGTAATTTCGTCATTTATAACATACTGACAAACGAGCGCTTGGTGTAAGAATAGATCCCAAAGATCTAGATTAGAGATGGACTATGGACAAATTATTTAGGGACTTGAATGCAGTATGAAAGAAAGATATAAGATGACAGATGCCCTCGTTGAGAAATCAAAAACATCTTCATCTTCGGCTTCATCTGTCTTCAGTTTCAGTTTCAGTTTCTGTTTTATTTTCCTTACAGTTGCTTTCTTTCCTTTTCTATTTTATTTTCGTTGAGTTTTTCGTTTTTTCATACACTCGCTTAATTGCTGGTCAATTATCGTCTCAACGACTCTACACCTATTTCATTTTCATTTTCATTTATTTTGTTTTCATCTACACCTACATCTACGTCCATCTACAAAATGCTCGCAAAGAAAGACTTCCGCCTGGTCTTTACCGGCCTCATCACCGTCGCCGTCATCGTCTTCTACATCCTCATCTTTGTCGGCTGCAACTCCACCTCCCCTGGCCTCCCCGGCCTCTACGTCGTCAAGCTCGCCAACAACCAGACCAATGCCTCGGTCCGTATTGGTCTCTTTAGCATGTGTGCCGGTATCGAGAACTCTACCGTCGCTAACCGCAACCTGACCTGTGCCGGCTCCTTTTCCTCTGTCGTGTCCGACGCCAACTCTACCAACGGCTCTGTCTCAACCTCCACAAAGTACTATCTGCCCGGCACCACGTCTGTCGCTGCTTCTGCTCTGCAACCGCTCCTGGCCCTTGCCGATGGCATCCAGAGCAGCAGCACCGGTCCCGGCGGCGTGCTCTCCATCATCTACGTTCCCCTGCTTCTGAGTGCGCTGTGCTTTGCGTCGGCCGGTGGTGCTCTGATTGCATACCGCGTTTTCTCGCGTGCGGCGGCAGCCAAGGGCTTTGACGATGGCGGTTCCGAAAAGGTATTTATGTACGAGCGCAAGGCCTGGGCCGCAGCCGTCATGATGACTACGGGCTCTGTCATTGCTGCCGTGGCTGCGGCTATTTCCACGACCGTCGCGGTGCGTGCTCTGCTCTTTGCCGGAACCGACCTGCCCGGCTCTACGGCATCGTCCAAGTCGACGACGACCATTAAAGTGTCGGGTGGTACATCCATCCAGGTGATGGAGTGGCTGATTGTTGTTTTTGTCATGCTCTGGCACCCTATCCTGGAGCCTTTCTGGCGCAAAATCTGCTAGATGTCGTTTGGCAGATTCTTTTGGTAGATTCTTTTGGTATATGCCTTGGCTATGGTGTTGCTGACCTTTGTCAGATTAATGTTTATTTTCTGTATTTTCTCTTTCATTTGTCTAGGTAGTTTTTGTCTGGGTTTATCTGTTAATCTGGTGTTATGTTGCTATATCTGTCTGAATTAACAAATCATGTTAACATAAATAAAAATTCTATAAATAGTGATCCAGGTAATATGATATCTCCTCCTATTCAATATGATGACACGACCTGGTGAAGAACACCTCTCGAGCTTTCAGCCCGTCGCAAGAGGACCATCAACAACAGAACCTTATTCTTAATGATACCCAATTTAAGTATTTACAGCAAGTGACTACACAACGGGTCTGTGACTACTGTCTCTGCGCAACAGCCGTTCCAAGTTTCCATTGACGCCAGCTCGACTCTCACGATCCTGCCCAGTAGCATTGCCGCCTCCATCTTTAGCTTGTTTGACCCGCCGCCACACTGGGTGCCGTCTGGTGCTGCCTAATATGCCATCTTAGTGCTTCATCACTCCATGTAAATGCCTGGTTGATGTCGTTGTCGTCGTTGTGATGCCGGACTTACTCTGGCAAATCGTGTAAGTCGTCTCGCACTGTGGTACTGTGCACCCACTACCAGTTTGCTAGTTAGGTTTAGTACTTTTAAGCACATTACAGTACGCATAATACTAGACACTGTAGGTATACCCAAACTCTGTCCAGTCAAGTAACTTTAATGTGGGTCGTCTTGCGTCCACGGTTAATTCCACTGTTGCCCATTGTCAGCTTCTCGATAGTAATTGATGTCTGTGCAAGTCAGGCCAGGGTGAGTTTGTTCATGGTATTCTTCATATTATCGGATTGTGTGATAAAAGTATCACACCGCATCAATTGCAGCCATTTCTGCCCTCTTCACAGCTCATATCAAAATCTTAGTCATCATTGGCGTTGCGAAGACACGGCCCCACTTAGCGGACCCTGTGGACCTTATCGCTTATCGCGTCCAAAATTTTTGGACGGCAGAAAACAGAAAAAAAGCTGCATCCAGCAGTTCCTGCAAAAGAGGACCAAAGCCAATCCTCAACAGCATAACAGCATGTGTTGACGGTCGAGTGCTCACTTATCCCACGCCACGCAGCCCTACTATACTCTGCACCACTCTCACAGGTATAGATCTTACTCTCATTAATCAAAGGGCACATTCTACAAAGATATCCTCCATTTACCTCCCTCCAACCGAGAACCTCCTCGACCTCGACCAGCAACTTCGACATTTTTCTCAATTTCTACCAGTTCTACCAAATACACACACACACACAACCGCCACCATGCCGCCGCCTCAGACGGCTGGACGCATCACAAAGGCCAAGCGCGGCAAGAAGTCGCCAGGCCAGATGCACAACAAGAACCACCGCTGGCAGTCCTTCAGCAGCAAGATCGCCCAGCTGCACTCCCTCGATGCTGTGCACAAGGTCCGCCGCCACGACCTCGACGCCGCCGCCGAAAGCGACCTGTCCGCGACCACATCGTATCTGCGCAACGGTATCGAGAAATGGACAGACCTGAACCTGTCGCGCATCTTTACGGCTTTCCGCCGCAAGGTCACGCCGCTATGCGACAGTCTCGCCCAGATCCTCCATTTCGAGGACCGCATCATGGACGAGCTGTCGGCCGCCATTCGCGAGGCACAGACTGAGGACGATGGCCGCGAGGCACTTGAGCCCCTGCTGGACCTGCTGACGGCATTTGCACACGATTTGGGCAGCCGGTTTGTCGCACGCGGCTACGATGCGCGGGCCTTTGCCCTGCTCGTCGATGTGGCACGGCACAACAGCGGTGCCGGCATTGCGCGGTCACACCACCAGCAGAACCACGTTTTAGACGCGGCCGTTATCGAATGGACGTTTGCTTGCTTGGCATTCCTATTCAAGTACCTGTCGCGGCTACTCGTGCCGGACCTGCGGCCGACCTACGACATTCTCGCACCACTCCTCGGCCGGCCAGTCGTTGAAGAGGCAGAAGTCGAGACCGAGGTAGACGAGGAGCCAGACGAAGAACCAGAGGAGACCACATCAAAAGACACAGCAGATTCAACAGAGTCAGCAGAATCAGAAGAGCCGACTGAGCCAACAGACTCAAAAGCACAAACAACAGAACCCACACCATCAAAACCCAAACCACCAACACATCGCGTGCCTGGTCACATTGCCCGGTTCACGGCCGAGGCCCTCAGTTTCCTCGTCCGCATGACCGCAAACGCCTCTCGCCGCGACTCCTCTCTCCCTCTCATCATCAACCACATCCGCGACGACCTGCTGCGCGCCACTAATGTCGCCCACAACACCCCCGGCGCCACAAACAAAAAGGGCAACACTGCCCAGCTCTACACCCAGGGTATCATGACTCTCTTTGCCGAGGCCAACAAGGGCCCCAGCGAGACTTTGCGCTTATCCGCGGCCGAGCTCTTCCTCGGTATCGTCAACGCCATTCCCGACAATGAGTTGTCGCGCGAGGGCGAGGGCAAGAGCACTGTCTGGAGCGACGTCTGCTGCGGCGTGCTTACCAGTCTTGTCCATCACAGCAGCTACGAGGCCCTCAAGCCTCTCACCGACGCCATCCTGACCGATGCCGAGCCCGCCATAAAACGTGTCACGGCCGCCGTCAAGGCCAAGAAGACACCCACGGCCGCCACCGGCCCATGGCGTCTGCACATCTATGTGCGCTTCCTGGCCATCCTCTCGGGTGTGCGTGGCGGTTACAAGATCAAGGACTGGTCGGCTATCGTTCCCATGCTCTCGCAGCTCCTTGAGGCCATGACATCGGCTCCCGAGTCGTCGTGGCCTGTCGCAGTAGCACCCACCAAGAAGGACGACAAGACCGACGAGGACGTGTTCGCGGACGAGGCCGACACCACCTCGCCTATCTGGCAGCACGTCATTGTCAACGCTGCCGTCGTCTGGAACCATGCACCCCTCTCCGAGGTGCGCGCCCAGATGGCCTCGCTTACAAAATCCCTCGAGCGTGACCCTCTCTCACGCTGGTTCGTACCTTTCTGCGCCTACGCTGCTGAGCTCAACTCGCCCAAGTTCCAGGCCACCCTGCAGGGCCCCTTCCAGACCTTTATCAATGCTCACTGGTCCCACGACGGCAACGAGGACATTCTGTGTGCCGTTGTGCCCGAAATGGTCGAGTCTGGTGCTTTCTCTAGCCGCGGCTCAGGCCATGACCGGCTGCGTCTGCCCCAATCATGGCAGGACAGCATCGTGCGCAAGTTTGAGCAGCTCGAGGCTACACCCTTCCCCGAGCGTGGTGTCTACGGCAAGGACCCAACCACCTGGCGCGACCACTGCCTGCCCAAGTACGCCGCCCTGCTCAACGTCCTCGATACCACGGTTGTGCACCCGTCTACCCCGGCGCGCATCTCGGAGCTGCTGCTGCGCAAGCTCAAGCTCGCACTGCGGCCGACCTCGCTGCAGCTGGCCAACAATGACGAGACCACATTCATTGTCACACAGGGTTTCCGCGCCTACCTGAGAATGACAAAGGCCCTCGCCGGCAAGCCCGATGCTGGTCTGCGTCCCCTGCTGCGCGCTGCCGCATCTCGCTTCGCCCGCCGCACTGGCTTCCTCGAGGCCCTCCTGCAGTACGAGCAGCTCGTGCCCGAGGAGTATGCCGACAAGGAGAGCAAGAACACCGCCGAAAAGACAAAGACTGACGAAGCTGCCGAGGAGTCTTCGTCCAGCGATGAGGAGGACCCCTTTATCACGGCTCTCGTCGAGAACCTGTCTGCCCCCGACCACCAGCTCCGCCTCGTCTCTCTCCAGATCCTGCAACATCTCGGCGACAGTGCTAGCAGCAACAACAAGAAGGGCGGCAAGGGCTCGACTGATCTCGACAGCTTTGCTGACCACGCCTCCGCTCTGTCCATCATGATCCAGACTGAGGACATTGGCTTTGCTCCCCACAACGTCCGCAACATTGCCGCCCATCTGCGCAAGCTCGCCCAGGTCTATGCCCATGTCACACCCGGCGCCTGGCTCGCGTCGGCCATCCCTGCTTTCCTGTTTGGTATGCTCTCTGTGCCCCTGGCGCCCGTCTGGGACGACGCCATCAAGGCCATGAAACAGATTGCCGAGACCAACAAGGCCGGCGAGGAGGCTATTGCCGAGCTCGCCTTTGACTGGGTCGAGGTCTCGTCGACAACTGGCTCTGCCTCGCGCCAGGCCGCTTTCGACTCGTCCAAGCCCGGCCGCGGTGGCAAGAACACTGCCCCCCCGCGCCGCCGTCTGCCCCCTACTGACTTTGAGTGCTTCCGTCTGGACAAGCTGATCGACATGTCCAAGCAAACCCAGATCGTTGCCATTGACCCGTCTGCAGCTATGCTGGAAACGTTCCAGGTCAAGCAGGAGGCCGTGCCTGCCTACGCTGGCTACGAGCGTGGCAAGGCTCTCAAGGTCCTCGCGGCTATGCCGTCCATGGCTGAGAAGCGCTCGCGGAAGCTGGTGCCTCATCTGCTGTCCTGGACCGAGGACCGTGGTCCCCGTGTCGAAGAGACTGTTGATGATGATGAGGAGGCTGAGGAGGAAGCCGAAGAAGAGGAGGAGGAAGTAGATGACGAGGAGGAAGAGGAAGCGGGCGAGGACGCCGAAAAGGCCGAGGGTGATGACGAGAAAATGGAGGATGCAGAGGAGGCAGTCGAGGAGGAGGCCGACGAGGACGTCGAGGATGACAACTACGAACTCGGCGGCTGGTCGTTCCCCGACAAGAAGGCGCTTATTGTCGTCTTTTCGCTCTTCACCAACTCCCAGGTCCTCTACCAGAGCGAGAAGGCCTACGACGCCCTGCTCAAGCTGCTGTCCAACGGTGACATTGACATTCAGCGTCTCGCCCTCAAGGCCATTTTTGCCTGGCGCCAGCCCATTGTGGCAAAGTACAAGGAGCAGCTCAATGCCCTGCTCGACGAGAGCAAGTTCAAGAACGAGCTTACGCTGCTCATGCAGTCCGACGACAATGAGTCCAGCAACAGCCAGGGTATCCAGCCCGCTCACAAGGCTGAGCTCATGCCCGTCCTGCTGCGTCTGCTGTACGGTCGCTCGATTGCCAAGAAGGGTGCTGCGAGTGGCCGCCAAGGTCTCCAGGCCACGCGTCTGTTTGTCATCCGCAACCTCGACGTTGACGGCATTGGCGGTTTCATCAATGTCGCTCTTGGCAACCTGCAGAGCGTGCGCATCGCCGACGCCAACGGCCGCATCCACGAGTCGCTGTTCCCGGCGGCCAACAGCTCCTTTGGCGACGACGAAACCCTGCTGCCCGCGCGCAAGCAGGTCGGTGTGCTCAACATGCTCGACCCCATCATCAACGAGCTTGGCACCAACGTCAGCCCCTACCTCGACGTCCTCCTCAACACGACGCTGTACTGTCTCATCTGCGCGTGCCGCGGTCTGCACGGTGTCAACGAGGAAGCCATCGACGACAAGGCCAACGACAACGACAACGAGGAGGCTCTGGCGCACGGCGCTGTGGCCAAGATTGCCGGTGCCTCGCTCATGCGCAAGGCCAAGACGGCCGCTCTGCGCTGCCTGTGCTCGCTGTTCCGCAACGCCCCAGCCAACTTTGACTGGACCCCCTACCGCAGCGCCATTGTCGGCGAGGTCATCAGCCCCGTCATTGAGCGCCTGCCCCAGGAGACCACCCAGGGCGTCTCGTGGACCTGGAAGCTGCTCCAGACCTGGACCCAGCTGCCCCAGTGTGTCATGTTCCTGGCAGCCGACGACCGCATCTTGCCCAAGATTATTGAGTCGCTCGCCACCAAGGCCAAGGATGTCGTCAAGATCTTCGCTCTCGGCATTGTCAACCAGCTCGTCCAGATGGCCCAGCCTGTCATCACTGACACCGAGGGCATGGACGTCGACAGCACCAAGCCCACACCCGGTGCTCTTGTCGTGCCCGACGAGATCAAGGAGCAGATCCTGTCGCAGCTGCTCTACCCCAACATGGACACCGCCCTGATGCGTCTGGGCGCCGTCCTGCGGTCGACTGCCAACGGCGACAACAAGGGTGGTAGCGAGATCAGCCGCCACCTGCTCGAGGTTTGCGTCGACACCGTCGTCGCCCTCGCACCCCTCGTCAAGGCCACCACGCACGTGCGCAGCCTCGTCGACATTGCCACCTGGCTCCTCAACCAGCCCTCGCGCCGCGTCAACCCCCGCGTCAAGGGTGGTCTGCTGGTCCTGCTCGAGCGCTTCATCCGCCTCGACAGTGACAGCAACAAGTCGTCCGACCGTGTCGTCGACAAGGTGCTGCAAGACAAGGTCTACACCACTATCTCGTCGCTCTTCTCCTTCTTCAAGGACCGCGACAACCGCCAGACCCTGTGCCGTGTGCTCGCAGTGTTTGCCGATATCCAGGAGGACGAGACCATGGCCAAGCAGCTGCGTGTCGTGTCCGATTTCTGTTTCGACCTCAACGCCTATGGCCAGGGCGTGCTCGACGACGTTGACTATGAGCGTCGTCTTGCTGCTTTTGGTCGCATTGCGCGCCCTGCCGCATCGACGCCCGCTCTTACTGCACAACAGTGGCTGCCTCTGCTGCACAACATTCTGTTCTACATTCGCATCGATGACGAGTACGGCATGCTGTCCACCAACGCCGCCGATGCTCTGTGCAAGCTGATTGGGGTCACCAGCGACAAGTCCACCCACCTCCCCATCAGCGGCGACGACAAGGATTCGCAGGGTCTTGTCAACTACCTCAAGACGCTGGTGCTGCCCGCCGTGTACGCCGGTGCACGCGACCAGTCCGAGATTGTGCGCCGTGAGATTTCGCGCGTCTTCTGCTTCATGATCGGTTCTCTGCGCGCGTGGCCCCCAGTCGCCGACCTGTCGCCCGTGGTGCCCCAATCCAAGGAAGACCGTGAGGCCCAGCAGGAGGAGGAAACAGACGTCAACATGGATGACACAGAGATTGCCGAGGACGACCGCGACGTCAACCGCGCCTTCTTTGCCAACATCTTTGCCGGTACCACCGAGAAGCAGATCCAGGCCATGCAGGTGCTCGAGGGCATCAACTCTCGCACGCCGCTCGGCAGCAAGAATGTCAGCCAGTTCTTCATCCCTCTGCTGGAGCACTTTATCTTTGGCCGCGAGGATGGTGTCGACGACCGCGGTCTGGGTGCCCAGGCCACCAACACGATTGCCATGCTGACCTACTCGCTCGAGTGGAACCAGTACCGCGCCGTGCTGCGCCGCTTCATCTCGTTTATCGAGTCGAAGCCCGAGCTGCAGAAGCAGATTGTCCGTCTGCTCGACAAGGTTGTCGATGCTGTCGCGGCTGCCGGCGAGTCTCTTGATGGGGACGCCGAGGGTGTTGACAAGGTGGACAAGACCGACCAGGACAAGGAGAAGCCCAAGACGCGCCTGGCCGCCACTCTGCCCGAGCCGGCCAAGCTGTCGGACGAGATCCTCAGCGGCCTGACCCCGCCCCTGTTTGAGCACCTGCACGACAAGGATGAGGAGACTGTCAGTGCCCGTGTGCCTGCTGCCATTATCCTCGTCAAGCTGCTCAACTTGCTACCCGCTGCTACGCGCGACCCCAAGCTGGCCGGTGTACTGACCGATGTCTGCCACATTCTGCGCAGCAAGTCTTGGGACGCCCGTGAGATGGCCCGCGACACACTGTCGCGCATCTCGACCATTCTGGGTCCGAGCTGCTTCGGTTTCGTACTGAAAGAACTGCGCGGTGCTCTGACCCGCGGTTACCAGCTTCACGTGCTGTCGTACACGATGCACACACTGCTGATGGCAGTCATTCCCCTCTTTGCCCAGGGCGACCTCGACTACTGCGTCGAGCCCATCATGGCCGTCATCATGGACGACGTGTTTGGCGCCGTCGGCGAGGAGAAGGATGCCGAGGGCTACATTACGCAGATGAAGGAAGTTAAGAAGAGCAAGAGCCAGGACTCGTTGGAGCTGGTGGCCAAGAACGCATCGGTCAGCAAGCTCGGCGTGCTCGTGCAGCCGCTGCACCTGCTGATGCTCGAGAAGATCACAAAGTCCATCTCGGTCAAGATCGACACGCTGCTCGCCCGCATTGCCGCTGGCCTGTCGCAGAACCCTGCCGTTGCCGAGACGCGCGATGTTCTCGTGTTCTGCTACGAGATTATCCAGGATGTCTACAAGAGCCGCACGGCATCGCAGACGCAGGCACAGACCAAGATTGACCCGCGCATCAAGAAGTTCTTGTTCCAGAAGACGGTGCGCAACAATGCAGGCCAGCGCAAGGCCGGCAAGTTTACGTACAAGCTGATCCAGTTTGCCATGGACGTACTGCGCGCCATCCTGCGCAAGTACGACAACCTGCGCACGGCCGCCAACATTGACGGTTTTGTGCCCATCCTGGGTGATGCCGTGCTGGCCGGCGAGGAGGACGTCAAGATTGCCGCCTACAAGCTGCTGGTTGTGCTTGTCAAGGTCACGTTCCCCGACATGAAGCAGTTCTCGGGTCTGTACCAGGTGTGCACCAAGGAGGCCATCAAGGAAATTAGCAACGCGTCGTCGACGTCGGGCGATCTCGCCCAATCGGCCCTCAAGCTTGTGTCGGTCGTGCTGCGCAGCCGCCACGACGATGTGCCCGTGCGCCCGGCTGCCATTGACATCCTGCTCACCAAGCTCAAGGACGACCTGACCAACCCGCTGTTCCGCCACGTAACGTTCAACTTTGTGCGTGCCGTGCTGGACCGCCGCGTCGAGTCGGCCACCGTCTACGACACGCTCGACTATATTGGCACCGTCATGATCACCAACGATGACCAGGACACGCGTGACCTGGCGCGCCGCGCTTTCTTCCAGTTCCTGCGCGAGTACCCTCAGCAGCGAAAGCGCTGGGAGCGCCAGCTCGAGTTTATCGTGGCCAACTTCAAGTACGAGCGCGAGGGCGGTCGTCTGCAGGCCATGGAGATTGTCTACATGCTGCTGCTCAAGTCGACGTCGGCGCTGGACACACCCGCGGCTGCCGCCAACGATCCGTTTGTGCAGGACATTATCGGCACCAGTTTCTTGCCCCTGGTCATGGTACTTGCCAACGACGACAGCGCCAAGTGTCGTCGTGTTGCCGGCGCCCAGCTGACGGCTATGCTGGCCATGGCCAAGCGCGACTATGTCAACGAGTTCCTTCGCCTGTTCCGCACATGGCTCGAGGCTGAGCCGCGCGAGGATCTGGGCTCGCTCAAGATGGGTGTCGAGCTGTTTGGCGTGTACTTTGCATCGTTTAACAGTGCTGTCGGTGATGACGGCGAGGAGGCCGTGCCCGTTACGTCTCTGCCCTCGTCGGCACTCACCAACACCAACATCGAGGACATCCAGTCGGTCATTGACCGTGTCACGACTCTGCTGAGCAGCGACAAGATCCGTCGCGGCGAGATCTACAGCAAGCTCATGACGACTGCTCTCGAGACGGTGCAGACGATTGTCACCAACTTCCCTGTGCTTGCCCTCGACAGCGAGCGTGCTGGTGACATGTGGCAGGGCATTGAGCAGTGTCTGTGGCACGGTACCCACGCCGTGCGCATGGCTGCTATGCGCCTTGTCGGCCTGCACCTTGCCGACGTGTCCAAGAACACTCGGGTCTCTGCCGCCGCAACCGCCAACGGAAAGAAGGCTGTTGCTGCTGTTGCCGATGCCGAGGCCCAGCCCGAGTCCTACAATGGCTCGTATGGTCTCAAGCTCGACCACACCGATGTTGCACGCCTTGTTCGCGGCTGCCTAAGCGTGATCTCGGGCAACCGCGGCGAGGATGTCGACCCGGTCGAGGCCGAGGAGGCTGCCAAAATGCTGCTGCACCTTGGCCAGTACCTGCTGCCTGAGCCTGCTGACAAGGAGGGTGACGACGAGGAAGACGACGAAGAGGAGGAGGAGGAAGAGGAGGTGGAAGAGAAGGAAGAGGAAGAGAAGGATGATGACGACGAGGGTGAGGTCGTGTTTGAGGAGGAGGAGGACGAGGCCGCCGAGTCCACAGAGGCCAAGAAGCCCATGGACCGTCGCTACGTGCTGATCCGTCTTGCCCGCATTGTACGCCGCGAGACACCGCCGCGCGTGTCGTCGCTCGTGCCCAAGGCTGCTGCCATGGCTGTGCTCGAGTCCTTCTGCAGCCCGCTCAACAAGCGCTCGACATCGACGCACGCCTTTGACTCGCTGTCCAGCGTTGCCGTGCGCGCCATCCTGAGACCACTGCGCAACCTGACGGACAACACTATCGCCGCGCCCATGTCGGCCGACCCGCAGTTTGCACCCCGGTACGACGAGCTCAAGCTGCGCGCGACATCACTGATGGACGTGCTGCAAACGCGCCTGGGCAATTCCGAGTACACACAGGCCCTGATGGCAGTCGGTGCGGCATCGCGCGACCGCCGCCAGCAGCGCGCCACGAAGCGCAAAATCGAGGCGGTGGTGCAGCCGGAGAAGCACGACCGCGACAAGCGCAAGCGGTTGGACAAGAAAAAGGAGCGTCGCAAGGTGCGCGGCCAGGAGCACAAGTCTGCTCGCTGGGGCATCCAAGGCTGATCCAGTCAGTCACCAGGGATATAATGATGTTTTTTTCTTTTCTGTTTGCTGTTCTCCATTTCACGGCGTTGGGATATCAAAAGGATCAAAGCATACTGGGCCATATATTCTGTATCTGTTTTTAATTTTGTTTATATAGAAATCACATTCTGCATTGAGCTTGTTATTTCATTGCCGCATTTTGTACATTACATCAGTCAACTATTCCAAAAACATTATAAAATTATATTTAAATTCAAATTCAGAGATGAGATGTGACCGTCCACATTGGGTATTCCAAAACGCCAGAAATCAAACGCCGTTCTATGAGCCGTATTCTATGCATAAACAAGATCCTAACCACTTTTTTTTGTGAAAACTCTGGCGATCATCACGCCTTACCGGCTACCTGAAAAGTCGAGCCGGGTGCTGCGTTCTTCTCAGCCTCGGCTTCGGCGCCCTCCTTCTTCTTGGCCATCACGACACCCTCCTCGTCTTGCCGCGCCTTGCGGTCGCTGGACGAGCCGTCATCCCAGAACTCCATATCACCCTCCGTACCCAGTGTTCCCTTCTTCACAAACTGGCCCTTCTCGCGCAGGATATCCTCAATTGTGCGCGCCTCGCCGGGCTTCGTGCCAAAGATGCCCAGGTTGTCGCTGATAATGTGGCGGTTCTTGCAGCTCGGGCAGGCAATCAGCACAGAGCCGTGGTGGTAGCCCTGCTTGGAGATCTTGTGGGCCGAGCGCGTGCCACACGGCTTGCACGTAAAGGTGAGCTCATACTGCGGCGGCGGGGATGTGTCGTTTTGCTGCTCGCTCTGTTCTTGGGACCCTGCAGAGATTCCCGTCTCGTCGGTCGAGCGGCGGGCGGGGGTGGCAGAAGAGAATTGTCTTGGCTGCGCAGAGATTCTGTGTGTAAATGGCGAGGCCGTCGGGAAGAATGAGGCTGTTCGTGTGAAAGGAGAGCATCCTGGTTGGACCGAAACGGGCGAGCAGCGCAGAGTACGCGAGGCTGTAGCTGCGGCTGATGCTGTGCGCGCCGCAATGGGCTGCTTCGTGAAGAGGGTCCAGGCCTGTTTTGACGCCATTTTGCTGGCTGTGGTGATTTGAGTGCCTGGCAGGGGTATGGGGTGTGCTCGGTAAAAGTCGTGATGTTTCTGTTCTGTCAGATATGTGCAAGTAGAGGATGCCAGTCGCGCCTGCCAACTTTTCAATCTCAACTTCTCGTTCCTTCCGTCCCATCTTATCGATAACGAGTTTGACGTCGAATCTTCGAGGACGCTTGTGTGGATCCCGTCTGTGGCGGATCTATTTCCGTGCTATTGATTGGCTGACAAAGGGTCCATAACGTGGTTGCTCACACTTTTACTCCGCTAGCGGGGTTCTTGCTTCTCTAGGCAATTCAGAGGCTCACAGGCTCACAGGCTCGCGAGGTTCTATATCCGTTGTTAATGCAGGGAAGGAGCGACCGAGATGCAAACGCGAGAGGAAATCCAGGCAGAGACACTTCACTTGCAGCCTTCCTGTCGTATACCCACAGAAACAGCATCTTTGCACCTTGGTCGCGCCTTGTTTACCTCTACCATCACCGCCGCCACCACCGACTACCCTTAATCCGCGAAGTTTGCCCTGAGACTGCGACCTCACCTCCGCATTTGAGTGTGCGATCCTCTTTGTATATAGCTTACATCGCGCCGCAACTGACGCCACGTTGTCATTGGAGCTTTCTTCGCCGCGATATTTTCTTAACCACCCCTCATCTTTACTACGCCTCGTCATTTAAGTCGACCAGATCGTCGCGCCTCGGGGTCTCTGAACCCGAAACCACGATTACCACCGAGTCTCGGCATTGCGTGAGCTTTCTGACAGCCGACCCCATTGTTTTTAAAAACAGCCCTCTCAGTGCATCACAATGTACAAGGGCAAGATCCGTGCCCCCCGAAGAGTATGTCAGCCGTCTCCTTGGTCTCCTTTGCCTTCTTTCACCTTTATTTGCTTTGTCTAACCATGAATCCAGGTCGGTGGTGTCGCACGATCGTCAGCAGCAGTAGACGAATTTACACAGAACTGGAACCTGATCCGCGATGCACTCAACGACATCCACAACCAGAATGCCGGCCAGCTATCGTTTGAGCAGCTGTACCGCGCATCGTACAAGGCGGTGCTGATGAAGCGCGGCGAGGACCTGTACATGCAGGTAGAGACGTTTGAGCGGCAGTATTTTGCAGAAAAAGTAATTCCGAGCATCTGGCAGCTGGTAACAAGACAGCTGGTGTCAGTGACACTGCACAGCGTGACCAACACGACAACACATAGTCGGCGGGAGATGGGCGAGCAGCTGTTGCGGGGTGTCAAGGAGGCATGGGAGCGGCACAACACGGCCATGAATATGGTGGCTGACGTGCTCATGTACCTAGACCGAGGCTATGCGCAAGACTTCAACCGTGCATCTATCTACGCTACAACAATCGGACTGTTCCGCGATCACATCCTGCGGGCAGCATTACCACAACACATTTACGGCGAGGCAGATAGGTACGCCAGCTCAATGGCCAAGGGTGCAGTGGCTTCCGAAGAAACTACCGATGTTTCTACAAGGGACAGCAGCGGCCAGCCGACCATCTTCACTATACTGTCGGCCGTCATTCTGGACCAAATCAACATGGATCGCAACGGCGAAATCATCGACCGTCCACTGCTGCGGAACTGCATTGCCATGCTCGAGTCAATGTATCAGACAGATGACGAAGAGGAGGAGGATAAGCTTTACTTGACAATGTTTGAGCCACAGTACCTGGCGGCAACACAAGCATTCTATCGGGCCGAGTGCGAGCGGCTGCTGCGCGGCGGCGATGCACTCGCGTGGCTGAACCGTACAAACAACCGCCTACGAGAGGAGCGCGACCGGTGCGGACACACTGTGTCACAAGAGACCATTGCCAAGGTGCAGCGCGTTGTGGAAAAGGAGCTGGTGGTTGCACATCTCAGGGACTTTTTGGACATGGAGACGTCGGGACTGCAGCGGATGATTGACCAGGACGACGACGACGACCTGCGGACACTATATGAGTTGGTGTACAAGATCCCGGAAAGTCAAACAGTGCTTCTGGAAGCACTTCAGCAGCGGATTATCGAGCTCGGCCGAGATATTGAAAAGACTCTGCACGAGACCGACTTTTCAGTCGCATCAGCAGCAGTCGCCAAACCAATATCAGCAAAGGCGGCAGGCAAGGCACCGGCAGCGGCAGCAGGAGGCGATGATGAAGCTTCTGCCGCAGCACCCACTGCCAAGGCTGCCGGAACGCTGACCGTCGCAGCACAACAGACAGCAGCAGCGATCAAGTGGGTGAGCGATATCCTGGATTTGAAGGACAAGTTCTTACGAATGCTGCGCGACTGTTTCCGGAACGACAAGGCGATGGAAAAAATCATCAATGTCAGCTTTACAGAACTTTTCAAAATGTGCACGCGCAGTGCCGAGTACGTGTCGCTTTTCATTGACGACAACTTCAAGCGCGGCCTGCGCGGCAAGAGCGACGCCGAGGTGGACCAGGCCATGGACCATGCGACTGTTCTGGTGCAGCATGTGACTGAAAAGGACATGCTGCAGCGGTACTACCAGAAGCATCTGGCACGGCGCCTGCTGCATAATAAGAGCGAGAACCCAGAAGCGGAAAAGCTTATGATTTCGCGGATGCAGAGCAACCTGGGACGGGCATTTACGACCAAGTTTGAGGGTATGTTCAAGGACATGGCGACGTCGGAAGAGCTTACGCGCGAGTACAGCAACTATGTACGGGACAGCCTAGGCGGCGACGACGGCCAGGACCAGGACAGTACGGCACGGGTAGACCTGACCGTCAATGTGCTGACGAGCAACAACTGGCCGCCCGAGGTGATGGGCCGCGCACCACAGTCGGAAGAAGTGCCAGGCAACAACGCAGGCTCAGGCAGCAGCTCATTGACGCCGTCGGCGCAGTGCACATACCCACCGGAGATATTGCGGCTGCAAAAGAGCTTCCTCAAGTTCTACCTGCGCAACCGCAGCGGACGTGTGCTGTCGTGGGTGGCGTCAGCGGGCAGTGCCGACCTGCGGTGTGTGTTCCCCAAGATTGAGGGCCACGACAAGGGCCCGCTCAGCCGTGAGCGGCGCTACGAGCTCAATGTATCGACTCACGGCATGGTGTTGCTGCTACTGTTCAACGGGCTGAGTGAGACAGAAAAGCTGTCGTTTGAGGAGATCCAGGGCCGTACAAACATCCCGGCGTCC
Organism: Ophiostoma ulmi; assembly: GCA_029298715.1. NCBI lineage: Eukaryota > Fungi > Ascomycota > Sordariomycetes > Ophiostomatales > Ophiostomataceae > Ophiostoma > Ophiostoma ulmi. The sequence continues at coordinate 692,543 of JANSLN010000005.1, read as the reverse complement.
GACCTAACCAAGGCGCTCGCGTCTCTGTCGATCCACCCCAAGTGCCGCGTGCTCACCAAGGAGCCCATGACCAAGACGATCAAGCCGGGCGACAAGTTTGGCTTCAACGCGCAGTTTGTCAGCAAGGCGCTCAAGATCAAGATGCCCGTGGTCAATGCGGTCAGCAAGGTGGAGGGCGAGGACGAGCGGCGCGTGACGGAAGAGAAGAACAACCAGACACGGTCGCACACCATTGATGCCGCCGTTGTGCGCATCATGAAGCAGCGGCGTGAGCTGACGCACACGGGTCTGGTGACGGAGGTGGTATCGCAGCTGGCGTCGCGGTTTAAGCCCGAGGTGGCCATGGTGAAGCGGCGGATCGAGGATCTGATTTCGCGCGAGTACCTGGAGCGGATTGAGGACCGCGAGCCGGCAGCATACAGATATGTAGCATAGGCGGGAGTAGAAGGAGCTGTAGCTGTGGTATCAGCGGATGCTGTATTATTTTGCAGCGTTTTTAGTATATACGAATCAATGACATTACATCAAGAGTAAGAGTAGTTGCGTGATATCGAGTTACTGTTTATCTTGTCATCGCTTTACCAGCAGTCTCGGCTTGTATTAGTCCGATGCCGAGCTGTCTTGCATCTCGATGTACTATTTATGTTCGTCGACACCTAAGGCCGCCCTGTTTTGCCAAGATTTTCAGTGTGGAGGATCTCAAGGATGTGAGACAGCAAGTCGGCTACACAAAGACAACACGCTCACCATACACCTTGACATCCTCGGCCTACCACAAGTTGCCACTAATCAGGTGTAGCTCCCGTCTTGGCTGTCTTTCATCTGTGCCGTGAGCCGTCTTGACGAGCCCCAAGTGTGCTTGCCTTGGCCTCTATTCTCTATCTCGATCTCTCTCATCCAATTAACTTTAGCTTCAGCTTCAATGTCAACTATAACAGGCAAGTGTTCGAGTATAATCGCTCCGAATTATGCACTTACTGCCACGTATCTGTCTCTATATGTATCGACACACTCCACCAGTTTACCACGAGTATGCTTAAACTTCTACGCTTCCAGTGACACAACAAGTTCTTTCATGCAGTCTTTATTTTCTCAAAATAAGCTCTGTCTTCCTTTGACTATATTAGATGGCCTTGTCTTCCTCCCCTATCCTCCTCCTCATTCCCCATGTACATTTCCATCTACCCACCAAGCCATCATCTGTGTAAACCTACCCCAGAGTAACGTATGATTCTACTCACACAATCCACCATTCTCTCATTCGTTTATCAAACTTATCAATCAACAAAGCAAGATCACAGCTCAGTGAGACTGCAATTCGCCTCCCCCGCTGCCCCAGATGCCCCAGGCTCACGGCAAAAAGACCAACAAGAGGCAACTTTGTCCCATCACTCATGTTCGGTCGCACTGCGGCTTATTTTGATCCTTTAATAATGTCTTAAATCGATAACTCTCATATAATTTTGCGCTTTTTAAACTATATTTTGCAGTGAATTATTCTGCTGATCATCTTCTCGGTGCAGCAAAAGCTGGCACTTGAAATACCAGTCTCTGATTGGCTAATAGTATTAGTCAGACCCGCTTTTACACCAACTTTACCTTATTCCAACGTCATGTCTTTATTCACCTCGATTCACTGTTGTACGCCTTTGGGTTTTGAAGTCTTTTTCTTTAATTGAAATTCAGAATACTTTTACTTTGTTTGTTAGTTGCTGATAGTTTTCTCCCGGGTGACCAGTTAAATTTTCATATGATATAAAGTCCTTGTAAAGGTCCTCCTCGCCCGTCTCTTCACCACACGCCTTCACGATCTTTCTACCTATAAATAAACAAAATACCTCTTCTCCTCTTTTTTTGTTTGTCTATTCTCCATCCCATCTCATCTTAGTGCCAAACTATTCCTACCTCGCCCCTCACAATGCCCATTGGCAACATTTATGTCATCACGGCCATTGCCGTCATCGGCGGCGCCCTCTTCGGCTTCGACATTGCTTCCCTATCGGCCGTGCTCGCCACCAATCAGTACAAGTGCTACTTCAACGACGGCCCCAAGGGCCCCCCTTATACCGACGATGTGCACTGCTCGGGCCTCACCACGCTGCGCCAGGGCGGTGTCACGGCCTCCATGTCGGCCGGCTCCTGGCTCGGCTCGCTGGTCTCTGGATACATTACCGACAAGCTCGGCCGCAAGACTGCCATCATGATCGGTGCTGTCGTTTGGTAAGTAAAGAGTTTAGATTCCTAGTCGTGGGTTCATTCATTCTGATATTATGCTAACTCTACAGGGTCGTCGGGTCCATCATTGTCTGTGCCTCGCAAAACGTCCCCATGCTCATCGTCGGCCGCATCATCAACGGTCTGGCCGTCGGCATTGAATCCTCCCAGGTTCCCGTCTACGTCTCTGAGCTGTCCCAGCCCTCCCTCCGTGGCCGCGTTGTTGCTGCCCAGCAGTGGGCCATCACCTGGGGCATCCTCATCATGTTCTACATCTCGTACGGCTGCTCCTTTATTGGCGGCTCCCCCTCCACTGCCACCGACCCAGCCGCATTCCGCGTGCCCTGGGCCCTCCAGATGATTCCCGCCATCTGCTTGTTCTTCGGCATGTGCTTCCTCCCCGAGTCGCCCCGCTGGCTCGCCAAGCACGGCCGCTGGGACGAGTGCCGCAACGTCCTGACCCTCGTACATGGCAAGGGCGATCCCAACTCGCCGTTTGCCGCCCACGAGCTGGCGGAGATCCGCGCCGTCGTCGACTTTGAGGCCGCCAACCACGACGCGTCGTACTTTGAGCTATTCAAGCCCAACATGATCCACCGCACCACAATTGCGCTGTTTACGCAGATCTGGTCGCAGCTGACGGGCATGAACGTCATGATGTACTATATTGGCTACATTTTCGCCATGACTGGCTACTCGGGCAATGCCAATCTGCTGGCATCGTCGATCCAGTACATTATCAATGTGCTCATGACCGTGCCGGCGCTGCTCTGGATCGACCGCTACGGCCGCCGCAATGCCATGCTGGTGGGCGCCTTGTTCATGATGATCTGGATGTTTGCCAACGGCGCCATCATGAAGACGTACGGCGTCGTTGTGCCCGGCGGCATTGACGGTGTCGGCGCCGAGTCCATGCTGGTCAGCGGCCCGGCCGGCAAGGCCCTCATTGCCTGTACGTACCTGTTTGTGGCCTCGTATGCGCCGACGTGGGGCCCGGCATCGTGGATCTACCCGCCGGAGCTGTTTCCGCTGCGGCTGCGCGGCCTGGGCGTGTCGCTGGCGACGTCGGGCAACTGGGCGTTCAACACAGCGTTGGGCTTGTTTACGCCTGTGGCGTTTGAGAACATTATGTGGAAGACGTACATTGTCTTTGGTGTGTTCTTGGCGACCATGTTTGTCCATGTGTTCTTCTTCTTCCCCGAGACAGCGGGCAAGACGCTGGAGGAGACGACGGCCATGTTTGAGGACCCGACGGGCCACAAGTACATTGGCACGCCGGCGTGGAAGACTACGGTGCAGTACCGCGAGGCAGCAGATGCCGAGCGCGGCATCGGCAGCGGCGTAGATGCCGGTGTTGTGAACAATGTGTATGATGTGAGCAATGGGCGTAACGTGCGCAATCCCTACATAGAAAAGGTTGACACGCCGAACCTTGGCACTGTCTCCCACGAGAGCAGTCTGTAGGTGTTGTATATATCCCATTTCGATTATTTCTTTCCTCGTCAAAAGCTGTTTCCACTACCCGACTACTTTGCTTCTACTTTGCTTCTACTCTACTTTCTTTCCTTGATACCTATTCCGAGTCAATGTCTGTTGCTCCATATTGCCTTGCATAGCTTTCAATTAATCATTATTATCTTTAAAATGTACATTACTTGGTCGTCCGCTTCGACTGGTGTGTGAGGTCGTCGGCACTTGTGTACACTCTGCAGCTCGTCTCCCGCTGGCACAGCGCATTCCGGCCCAGGTTCTTTATCACCGGACCCGTCGGGCCTGCCGTGTAGTGACACTCGCCCACGATGCAGTACTGCCCTCTGCGGCTGAGCGGGTACTTGTCGTCGCCCCAGAAGCCCTTCCAGCTGAGCCACGACGCGTCGTCGGTCGTCGCACCGCCAGCCGGCAAAAAGGTCTGCGTGCTGTTGTCAAACCAGTAGCCGCGGTAGTTTTGGGCAAAGTCCCAGGCGAAGCCGGCATTGGTCTTGTCGGTCAAGAGACTGCCGACAATGGTGTACTCTTGGGAGCCGGCCTTGATATAGTTGGCGTGGCTGCCGCGGGCAATGTAGGCACGGGGGCGGCCGGCGTCTGTCTTGCTGAGGGCCGACCAGGTGTAGGCGGAGCCGGAGCCGTGCTGGGAAAAGTACATGCCCGTTGGTTTTCCATCAATAAAGCGGATCTTTTCAGTTAGTACTTGAGCGAGAGTGTTATGCATAAAAAAGACTGATCAAGATAAAAAAACTCACCATTGTGTGCTCCCAATCACCAACATGGTCGTTGAACTGGAGGCCAAGGATGCTGTTCTATTAGCCGTGTCCATACTCTTAATAGATAAACAAAGAAATAATTATATACTTACGATCCGCCGTCGTTGTATGAGAAAAAGGTAAAATAAAAGACGTCTACCCAGGTGGCGTTCTTTTGCACGGCAATGATCGTGCCGGGTGCGGCACTGTATCCGCCGGCCGTCGGCTTGCCATACGCAGAGAGCTGCCATGCCGGGCTGTCGTCGACATTGTCCTTGGATGTGAGGTAGGCCGTGGCGTCGATGGTGTTCAGGTTGGCCAAGGTCGTCTGGCCGGCGCTCTCGAAACCGCTGACGGCAGTAAAGTCGATCTCGGGGATCACATTCTGGAGGTGGGTGGCAATGTCCGAAGGCCACAGGGACTCGCCGCTGTGGAGGTAGGAGATGGGAGCATAGGCGGTGGCATAGTCGGGCAGTGGTGTGACGTCCTTCTTGTGGAGGGCCTGTGCAGGTGGTGTAGAAGGCTTGTTGGTGGGAGCGGCGTGGACAACAGCAGCTACAGCCAAAAGACCGGCAAATTTCGAGACCATTGTGTGGCCGATGAAGATGGGTGGAGATGCACAGACAGGACCAAAAGACAAGAAAATATTTGTTTCTACAGGAGTGTAGCACTCTATTTATTTATATTTCCAACCTTGAATGAACGGCAAAACTATTTATACTTTGAAGATGCAAGGGTCTATCACAAGGCATACCAAAACTACTTGTAAAGACGAATCCGACTTACACGCTGATCTGGAGTGTGAGAGGGTCCCAAGGTCCGTGGATTCTTCCACACAAGCACGGACAGGGATGCGGTATACAGGGGTAGGCACACTAGAAGACTACTCAGTAGAAGCTGGACGAACATCATGGGAGGATAAGGAAGGGGATCAACTTAAGCTGGCAGACCAATGATCGGAGTGATCATGTGGTTAAACTCAAGAGATGTTGTTAGGCTATGCGACGTTTCCTTGGCCGGTGGTATTTCAGGGTAAGGGTAGCACGGCGGACTGGACTGCTCAACTCTATTCTCTACTACGACGTACCACGCCGCTCGAGCTTGAGGCCTGATGGCAGGAGGGAATGGTCAGGGAGATGTCTTTATAGAGCACATGTCAATAGGGTCTCGCATTATATCCGCGAGCGTGTTTGTAGGGTTCAGAGTCGGTGACCAAGGTCGTTAGTCGTTGATAGAGGGTGATGGACAGCATGATGCAGAGGGGGCGGCGAGAAGAGGAGAAGAGGAGAGAGGAGGAGAGAAGGAATGCAACCATTAGAAAATATTCTCCGCACAAGGTGCTCCGACGGAAAGATCAGTGCACATGTATCTATTGCAAAGCTGGTTTATGATGGAATCAACAGTGTTCAAGAACGATAGATTGTACAAATAGAACGGAGGACGGTGTGATGAAATCAAAGCGTTAAATCAAACTGATAGATCTCAAAAAGCAAGATAATAATAAAAATCAGAATCAAAGAATCAAAGAATCAAAGAATCAAAGAATCAAAGAATCAAAATCAAACATATTCAAGTGCGAGTAAGGATGCTACTGCACTGCTGATCACTTGGACGCGGGCATGTCTGTGTTCTCGAGTTCGATTGGGCGAGGTGGAAGGATCCAAGCTAATCATAAGATGGCAATAAGATGGCAATAAGAGGCGTTAAGATGAATGGTATGCAGATGGTATGCAGATGGTAGACAGCAATGGTCGACAACAGATGGGAGTAAAATGATGCATTAAAATAGAATCTTCATTGTAAAATAATCAAATGGCAGCAGAAGGACTATTTTCGCTCCGACTTGTACTTTTGAATATCGAGACATGTGCTTTGGATGAGTAGCCTTTCAGTCTTTTGCTTCTTTTGATTCTCTGAATATCTTTTGATTTCTGACGAGAGCCTCTCTTGTCCTCTTGATTGTTTTCTCCTTTCTTTCCCTTTCTTACCTCCTTATTCAGAGCAACAACCCGATATTATTCGCAGACATCAACTCTAATCAAGCCGCCACAGCCAGTCATTACGAGCAACGAATCACATATCCAATTTTGCAGAACCGGCGGCGAATCATAGCAGAGAATCAACTAGATCAATCTCTCATTTCCCATTTCTTTCATTATCAACCACAATCAATCGAGGTTGTATTCTCGGGTTAGCTGTGCGATGCAGCGGTTCAGTGGCTCAATTGCAGCTGCCGGGAAATTGGATGAGCAGGCATTCTATTGCTGTCTTTCAGTTCCAGATTGGACAAAGAACCCCAATAAATTAAAACTAGATTAAATGAAAGAAAAAAAATGATTTTAAAAAACGTACATTTCAGACTTGACTACCAGAAACTAAAGAGATAGCGTGCACTTGTCCACGGCTACTTTCCTATATATGCCCCTAGCCCCTTGCATATTCAACAAGTGCCCAGTAGGAGCACAGCAAATATGTCCTGCTAGCGCAATGGTAGCGCGCAAGACTTCTAATCTTGAGGCTGCGGGTTCGAGTCCCGCGCGGGATGCATTATTTTTGATATTTTGTCCTCTTTTTTTGTAGAATTTTTGTAAAGTTGGTGATATTTTTGTAGATTTTTGTACAAATCCAATGCTTCAATAAACTATCAAGGCCTTGTTTTTATTGTTGGTGATATCAATCAGAATAATCAAAGCATAAATTGAATCAATCAATCAACTGCTCCTTCCTATTGCATCATCTACAACCCGTGACTTTTCATATCAATCAAGTCAACCTCAATTGTGTGACTCAGTTCAGCCTCACTCACTTTGGAATATTCGGCCCTTTTGATACAGTCAAATATAGTATTTGCATCCTACTTTGCGCTCATCATGGCTTAGACGTTGCATGCATCACCATCGCTATGTTATTCCACGCCTGAAGGCTTTTTACTTCACGGACCCATTTTGACTGATTAGTCATCTTTGACCTCACCTCTCTCCCTCGCTTCCCTTCTCTTCTTTTCAACACCGGCGACATTATAGACATCCTCGCTCCGTGACTGCGTCTACGTTCTAAACAATGGACGACTCGTTCCAGGATTTGCTGCGGTATGCCGCCAAGCTGGGCGTGCAGCTCAATGGCATCATGCCGCGCCGCCTCCCCGGCCGGGGCTACGGCATGGTGGCCACGCGCGACGTCCAGCCCGCCGAGACCGTGCTGTCCATCCCCACGCGTGCCCTGCGCACCCTCGCCACGGTTCCCAAGGCCATGTCGCGAAAGCTCGACCATGATGTGTCGGTGCACGGTATCCTGGCCGCCGACCTGGTGCTGTCTCTGAATGACAGCACCAGCGACTACGCACCCTGGGACGCCGTGCTGCCCACACCCGCCGACCTCGAGGGCATGCCCATGCTGTGGCCCGCCAAGCTCCAGGATTTGCTGCCGTCAGCTGCCCGCACTGCCCTCGCGCGCCAGCAGGCCAAGCTGCAGCGCGACTGGGCCGCCACCAAAGCGTGGGCAGAGCAGGAAGAGGAGGACAAGAGCCACGTCTTGAGTTACGAAAAGTACGTCCACGGCTGGCTGCTGGTCAACTCGCGCACATTTTACTACACGACCCCGCGCTCAGAAAAGACGACAAAGAGCCACGACGACCGCATGGCCATGCAGCCCGTTGCCGACTTGTTCAACCACGCCGCCGACCACGGCTGCGAGGCCGCCTATGCCGCCCAGGGTTTCTCGTTTGTCGCCGACCGCGTCTACAAGGAGGGCGACGAAGTGCCCATCAGCTACGGTGCCCACTCCAACGATGCGCTGCTGGTCGAGTACGGGTTCATCCTGTCGGGCACCACCAACAAGTGGGACGAGGTTGCCCTCGACGCCGCCATCCTGCCGCGCTTGACGACCACGCAAAAAGACGATCTCGAAGAAGCTGGCTTTCTAGGCAAGTACATGATCGACGCGCAGACGCCGGGCGGCTGCTACCGCACACAGATTGCGCTGCGGCGGATCCTGTGCGGCGCCTCGGCAGCGCGTGTCGCGGCATGGCGCGGGTTCGTCGAGGGCGTGCCGGACTCGACGGGCGGGCGGCTCGAGGCAACGCAAGAGAAGCTGGATGAGCTTTTGCTGGAGATACTGGATGAGATGGTGGATCTGGCTCAAGAAACGCTGGACAAGATTGACAAGCTGCCACAAAAGAGGGCCAAGAAGGAGAAGAAGGACGGCAAGGATGGCAAAGACGGCAAAGACAAGAACGACATCGGCACAGAAGGCATGCGAGATATGCTCTCACGACGGTGGCACCAGATCGAGTCCATGGTCGCACAGGCTGCAAAGCAGCTGAGGGATGGAGAAGAGGAGGAGAGTGAGGAGGCAGAGGAAGAATCAAAAAAAAAGGGCAACACAAAGAGACAAAAGAAGTGAATAAAGTACCTGAATAGATCCAAAGACGTCGGCTGAAATATAAAACCACTCAAACTGCTCAGATGACAAGAGTGGCGAGACTGCAACAGGCCTACATCGAGAACGGTCACATCTAGACAGACCGAGAACGGGACCGACAGCAGCCAAGCAAGCCCAGCCAGGGATGCATGACTAGACAACGGCGGTGGGTATATATGCAGACAGATGAATATGGTCACCACCGCATCAGGGTATATACAAACAGTGGTGTCAAGTAGTGAGTGGTCGTATTGGATGTCGTCGGATCTGTTCCTATACACACCCTCAAAAAGCACCAAGCATCTTCTAGTTCTTCTAGTGTCCTGATCCAACATCCAATGACTCGAACACACAACTCCGGTAGCCGCCTGTAGTTGAGAAAGCCAACACTTGCTAGCGCTCGCTTATAGTCGATCGTCCCGGATGATGATTTATTGTTTATTTTTGGTGACTATTTAGCTAGTTATTGTTTTTGGTTTTATTTTTATTTGTATTTTTATTTTCTGACATTGAAATATCTTTATTTAAAAATATATTTTCAGTCTCTATCTTACATTCCAAATAGCCTTCAGGATTTTGACTCATATACTCAGTCTGTGCTTTTGAGAGTTGATTAACCATTTCTATTATTATTTTGACCAAATTCAAATAAACCAAGCAACTCACTCAACCCTTGATGTTTGCTTATTGTCAGTCAAAAATACTGCCCTGAATAGAGCTCGGCTTTAGCGTCATAGCGTCCCTTGTAATGCTAGCGTCGATGCCGGCGTGGAGCCCCTGAGCTCTGTTGTACGGGTGGGTGCAGCTCCTTCCTTTCCTAGAAGCCAGAGGTGTAAGTGGGAATTGCCGGATTGGGGTATGAATAGAACTACATCCCGTCAACACCTTGCCACTGCTGCAGGCAACGGCCTCACAGCAGCCTTTCAACCTCTTCTTTGCAGTCTTGCTGTCGAAATATGGGGCTGTTCAGTGAACTGTTGATATCATCTATCGACTATTATTTCTTTATAGATTAATGTTAAAATAGATGCTGCAAACGAACCCCTCGCACATGTCCCCCTCCACACCCCCGTCTACTCTGTATGATATGACAGGCCCTCTCTGTACAAACCTCTTATTTGTCAATTCCTCTTTGTTTCCTTCTCTAATATCCTGTCTCTTTTCATTTCCTCCTCTTCTGGTCCCTTGTTCCTGCTTGTCCAGCCTCGCCTCTCGACCTTACATTTCCCTATTTGGGCCTGAATAAATCCTCGTCCGGTCTGTAGAAACAAGCATCCAAGAACAGCTCTGTAAGAAACAAAGCTCCTCTAGTCACGCGATGTAAGATTATAGCCATACACTACGACATACCTACATACTATCCCAGTCTCTGCCCAATCTCTTATCGTCCTTCACGTCTCTCTACGCCACTCACCTTGCCCAGCTGCCCTTCCGTTCCTCTTCCATCTGACCTTGATATACCGAAGCCAACCCTCAAAACGGTCACTGAATTTCGATCCAACATGAAGTTGACGGGCAGCTGCTGATGTGGATGCTGATGTGGATGCTGCGTGGATGGGAGTAGTGGGTTTAGGTGCGTAAATCCGGCGACACAAGTCAATATCATTGATAGGCCAACATGATAGATGGAGAAGAGTAACCCGTTTTTTTAAAGATAAAGATTACACGCAAGAAGAAAGAAATAGCATCAAAGAAGAAGACTGTTTTAAGTTTATTTTATCTTGTTCTCCTCTTTCTTCCTGTTGCGTCTCTTGCGCCTGTCGTCTCGTGGCTGAGGGTGGTGATCCCTTTTGGGTCTGAATAGAGGTCGACTCGATCTGGGCTGTCAATAGACTTGTAACCACCAAATCCACCTCCACATCAACCTCGACCTCAAGTTGTATGCATCTTTATACATCTATTCATGTCGACCATCAAAGTATAAGTATTTTGGCTTGCTCGCCACCTACCAAATTATTTTCCTCCTTCTTCTTCACCCCTCTCAACAGTCTTATCGTTCCTATCAATCTCAACGATCTCTTTGATCCTCTTTTCTCTTACACTTTTTCTCTCTCCCATCAAATTTTCTAATTTTTACAAAACAAAACAAAAAATACAAAGCCACCAACAGAATGAAGGTTGCCGCTCTCTACACCATCCTAGCTCTGGGTGCCGCCAGCGCCCAGGCCGCCGCCATTGCCTCACCCGATGCCGACGCCCAGTGGTGCCCCCTGGTCGGCCAGCCCTGCTTCAAGGTCAAGCGCGCCGCCAGCCCCGAGGCTGCCGCTTCTGCCGACGCCGAAGCTCAATGGTGTCCCTTGCCCGGCCAGCCCTGCTGGAAGGTCAAGCGCTCTGCGTCCCCCGAGGCCGAGGCCGAGGCTGAGGCCCAGTGGTGCCCCCTGGTCGGCCAGCCTTGCTGGAAGGTCAAGCGCACCGCCGAGGCTTTCGCCGAGGCAATTGCCTCGTTTGGCCCTGCCGGCGAGCACCCCGAGGGCTCCCTGGCCCGCCGCTCGCACGCCCCCGGCGGTGTTGCCGCCAAGGCCGTCCGCGCCCTCGACGGCCTCGCCAGCCTCGTTGCTGCCACCCAGCAGAGCCCCCGCTCCTTCTACGACAGCCTGGACCTGGCTGCCCGCTTCCCCACCGAGTCCTTTGAGAAGCGCGATGCTTCGCCCGAGGCCGAGGCCCAGTGGTGCCCCTTGGTTGGCCAGCCCTGCTGGAAGGCCAAGCGCGCTGCCGAGGCAGAGGCTGCTCTGTGCCCCACGGTCGGCCAGTCGTGCTGGAAGGTGGCCCGCGCTGCCGAGGCCATTGTCAACTCGGTCGAGTCCTTCAAGAACACGGAGAAGCGCGATGCCGATGCCCAGCTGTGCACGTGGATGGGCCAGGGCTGCCTGAAGCGCTCCGAGCACGACCCCGTCGTGGCCCGCTGCAACTCCGAGGGCGGCATGTGCACCAAGGCCGAGCGCGATCTCGAGGCCATGTACAACGCTGCCCGCTCGGTCCTCGCCGCCATGTAAGCGGTCGTCGGGTGCTCTCGTCTTTTAAGACACTATATTTGCCTTATTTTTCTAATTCTGCTCGAAATGTACTTTACATAATTGTCACACTAAAAGATATGGTCTCGCCATTCAATTCTCGCTCCAGAGTCACTCTTCCTTTCCAAGAAAAGAGAGAAGATCACTCTGCAGCCGACCGCGGAACGGACAACGCCTTGGATACCTCTTTACATCTCTACCTCGTCCTCTATCCCATCGGCTTTTACTTCTTGTTTACATATTCCGGGATATTTTCCTTTTCCTTTCCTCTTTCCTCTTTCCTTTTTGTACTATATAGTTCTCTTTGGCGGCTGGCATTTCCTTAAGCTCAGAGCTTAGGCAGCCGTATCATTATATATATCCATGTAGCGAGAATGAGACCTTTCTTTAGAAGTATTTATGAAATGAAATGATGAAATTCTGGCAAATTAACAAAACCAAGTAAATTTGTTGATAGATACCTTTCCAGAAGTTCGTGCAGCTTATTCAGACAAAATCAGGCAAGATCAGGCAAGGTCAGAAAGGTTGAAGGAATCTGCATCTTATGCAGTAACAAGAGTAGCATATATGATGGTGTCTGGCCTTCTTGCTACAGCCCTCAGGTCGCGCGCGGGAATGGCGTATGCTGGGTACGAGCCCTCGCGCAGTGCAGACATGTTGGGACCATAGGGCCGTGCGGCACCGGAGTTGGTGTGACCCATAGATGCGAGGCCGGTTGCAAGTCGGTGTTCCAGAGTAACAACTCGAGAGCTCAAGGCGAGAGGGAAGTTGCACGCTAAATCAGTATCAATAGGTGAAACTAAGCAGAGTTGATACACGAAGAAAGAAAAGGGGAAAAGAACATTTAATAAAAAACCAAGCACATACTTCTCACGTCTCGAATAAAGGCCTGGATTGCTTCATGCTTGATTCTGCGAGCATTGGCATATTCGTCTAGCAGATATGGCAAGCCGGGCTGGGTTGTCAGGCGATTGCCAACAAGGTTCCAGATACTAACAGTGGGAGGACGAGTACTCACCTGCATATCCGAGTCTTGAATGTCTCGGTATAGCTCCAAGCTGCCGCCAAGAAGATTATGCTCGGCCCAGCGCCCGCTTTCCCCCGTGGCATCCTCGGCCGGGAAATTTTCATCGTCCGGCTGCCCTGCTCCATAGTCGAGGAAAGTCACACTTGGGGGCGTATGTGTCACACCATTGCCCGCAAGGTAAGCCACGAACATGTGTCATGTCTCGTGAAAAAAAGCCACACCGAACATGAAGAGGAAGACTTCGTGGCATCTATGGGCAGCTTTTTTGGACCTTTCGTACTGGTCGTGGGTTTCACCTGGGTAAATTGGGCGCCACAGTTCGTCGTCGTTTGCAACCATGGCATTTACGCGCTGTGCGGATGGATAAAGGGATTAGAACAACGATTCTATATTATTTCATAGCATTTCGGAAACACCAGACAGTGCAGCATGGGGATTCTGAGCGCAATTTAGTCACAACCTGCCAACTTGCCTCTGGGTTGATGAACTATTGCAATGCCGTACGGGGTTTGAAGTTATCAAGGGTCATAAGTACACTGAACAAGTCGTGAAATTTATGTGGCAGGCCTTTGCAGGCATCGGGCAGCAGCTGTGAATATCTTGTTCGCTAAACATCCTCTTCTCCCTATTTTCGTATTTTGTCAGCAAAATGCCAGCAAAGCAAATCTCACAACCACCCCTCTTTGCCTTCAGCTTCAACAGCAACCTCCCAGCAATCTCCCAACAGCAGTCTCCCATCTCTTATCTCCCACCTCTTATCTCCCATCATAATGATACCCTTGGAAGACGTCGACCTCGCACACTTGAATGCTTTCCGAGGGGCCTTGGACAATCTGCTGGCGCGCCCTGAAACAGAACTTACATATGCCCAGATTGTCGACGGGCTGCCGCTGCTCCATGTCTACCAGCAGTCACATCGGGATGCCTGCCCTCCGGTCCTTTGTGACCACACTGCCCTCTGCCCCGGCGTCCTCGAACGCGTACGCGTGTTCCGCGACGAGTTTCATGCCACGCACGCTGCTGCTCCCCGATTTGAGCCTCACGTTGTCCAGGCCTTTCAGTCGTCTACACCCGGCACGACTGCCTTTTGCCTGCGTCTCATTGAACTGCTCGCTGTAGCGTGCCATCAGATTGCTGTTTTTCTGTATAGACTCGATGATGGCATCCACAGCCGAAGCGCCCAGGAAGACAAGCTGGCCGCCGACATGGCCGCCGAGATAGCCCGAGTTCCAGCCCACCTCTACTGGAAACGCTGGCCAGTGCCGCCACGGACCTACTTTTACAACAAAAGATGCAAGTCGTGGCGTCAGTATCCCAATGGTGTTGCCGATATCGTCGGATATTGGGCAGAGACGCGCATTTTTGGTGGTGTTGTCGTCTTTGACCGCGGCATCTCTGGCCTTGCGTGTGATGGCGTCTACTTGCACTCGGACCGCGACGGAACTGGCAGCACAATGTATCCCCCTTCTGAAGCACAGTTCCGGAAGCTGATTGCTTTTTTGTTGACACGGCAGACTGTACCAGCAGAACCAGCAGAACCAGCAGAGCCGGACCCCCTACCCATTCTCGGCTCACTGGATAATCGCTGGCGCTGGCACCCCTACTATGGCTTCTGCGACTACAACATCTACCGTGACCGGTATGAGCGCACACCACAGCCCCCGTCGCGACCGCAGGGTCACCGTCGAGACACTGTCGACTTTCCCGAATACCAAGACGCCTTTGAGATTGCACAACAGAGTGCTGCCCTTGCGTGCAATGAGCCTGTCAACAAAGAAGCTCTGAATCTCGCCCTGCAAAACAGCAGACGAATCACTCCCACGTCACCATGCTGGCAAGGAGAGAAGCCATTGCCTGTTGAGGGCTGGGCACCGTGGAAACCGCCATATTTCTTTGAAGATGATTTATTACAGCATCGATCGTAGCTTTGCTATCACCATACACTCTATCTATAATCATGAGAGAAGACGCATACAGACATGAAAGACAAGACTTGATATTATTAATCTCATAAAACAACAGGCAGAGCGATTCAAGATCTGGCCAAAAACATCGCACTGACGAGAAGATGGACTGACAAAGTCTATTAAGATAAGAAACGGCAGTTGGCTTACCATATAGGTGATTCAAGACATGGCCAACAATATCATTCGATACTGCGACATTCTTTGCATGACTGAAAAGCAAAAAGCAGCCAAGTGTGTTGGTATTGATCTCTTTCAAAAGCATGACTAATGACTTATTATAAAAGTACTCGTAGACTTGCTGTTGCTCGCCTTCCGCATTATGTAGTATATGTCCCAGGTTGGGGGAAGGTGATGGGCGACTTCCTGGCAAAGTGGGGCACAATAAAAGAAACGTAAATTGAACGACTTCTTTCCATCACGGAGATGCTTTCCATCGTTTCTTCCAATTTAGACCATTTCACAATCTAAAAATGCCAGTACTCGCTCGTCTATATTCCTCATCTACGCCTCGTTTATTCCACATCCGCTAATTCTGATCATGTCCTGGAACGATCCGCTACGGCATCTGCCACCATTGTCAGAGCACCCATTGACGTCACCGTCGTTGTCACCAGCGCTGTCCGATGCCAGCGTCTCCTTTCTTGCCGCAGAAATCCAACTTGATAAGCTCAAAGACGAGCAGTACGGTGCTTGGAAGATTCTGTCCTCCTTCTTTGAACACCTGGGCCATTATGGTAAATGGAATTTGGCTGCCGACGTTGTGAACTGCGTCGACACGGACCAGCTCGTGGCGCTAGCAAATTATCTACTAGATGCCATCCTCAAGCCCTGTATGTTTTTTACAAATTTCTATCTCTTTTTTCATGTCTCTTTACATGTTCTCGTTAACTAACAACTCAAACTGTAAGTTAAGCTGGCAAGTGGACGAGCCCCCACGCCTTTATCGACACCCGCAAGCGTCGATGCACAGGATGGCATTGATGCGCGAATGGCCACAATAGATGCGTCAAGCCGGGCCGATCAAAGAACTCTCCGCAAAGATTGCCTCCGACGGGACAATTGCAGGTGCATATTTTCGGGCAGGTGGGATACAGCAAGCGTCATTGAAGGCATCGTCGTGCCGTCGCCTGGATACGACTGCGCCCCACTGCAGTGTGCGCACATTCTTCCCTTTGCGCTCGGCACGTTCGACGACAACGATGCCGTGCAAACCCGCAACAAGGCTATCATATGGTTCGCCATCCACCGCTATTTCCCCGAAATTTGTGATTTGATTGATGCTAGAACCATCAACCAACGCCAGAACGCGGTCATGCTGGACGCCAGCACCCACATACATTTTGGCTCCTATATGCTTGCGTTCTTGCCACAGGATGGGGTGAGTTGCTCCGTGGAGGCGGGAAAACAAGCGTTTAAAAGTTTTGCTAACAAGATTCGTCCTGGTTGTAGACCGAATATTACGCAACATGGTGTACAAACAATATCTCAGCCCCGTCGAAATCCGGATCACCATTATTTAACATAACCTCTGCGGACAACCAAGTTCCAATGCCTAACCCGGAATACTTTAGAGTGCATTATATTGTCTTCAAAATCCTTCAAGTTACTGGACTACGAGAGACAATCACAAGGGCGGCAGAGGAAGCATATTTGGATCTCGACTGCCGCCAACTACAGCCAAACGGTAGCACGGACGTGGCAGCATTGCTTTCCAGAGCAATGCTAATCAATGTTCGGGCAGGAGGCGGCTCAGGCACGAGCTAGAATCACCGCTCGACTCCAAGTCTCTTGACGTTGAACAGAGCACTGGCATGGATCATGTGTGAGATAGCAAAAGAATTGTTAAGACTATATTTTCTAGCCCCCATGACAAGTGTCATCGGGCAGTGGCAAGAACCGGGTACCATCTTGTGCAGAAACCGAAGAATCGAGGCTCGGTGATAGTCCTATGTAACCACGCCAACTGAGCTCAAAATTTGGGGAGTATGTATTGAATACATGTGGGAGACAGCAAGTGCCGATAGAACTGCACCCGAAGCTTCGTTTTAACTCGTGAAAGAAAGATGCTGGCAAGACCTTATAACGATGCCCAATTATGCGCTGCTTCGTCCTAATTGTCTCCAGAACTAGCAATGCTGCATATCTGTGGAATAGAAATGTGTTTACATAAATCGAGCAATTTTCTACAACAAATCTGCCTGCGTTTTTTTGATAGTTTTTGTGCTAGACGCTTAAGGGTACGTTTCAGTATTTTGCGGATACATATTTTCCGCATCGACCAATATCGGAGGCTCAGATAGCATCAGTATTGTTAAAGACTGGCAATGTCGAGGAAGCAACGATTATGCTTTATGTTGTGTCATTGGTCGGGTGAGTATGCCTGGTCATCTCAGCTACACGGCATTTGAGAGTGAACTGGCAAGCATGAAATATATTTTGCTAGTGCTTAGATGTTCTGTTTTATCCATGTTCATGAGCTAATATTTATTAATCCTTTGACTGATTGTATTTAGGGTGTTGAATGTGTTCTTGTTTCTCCTGTTGTTGTTGGCCATAAGCCTGTACCGGTATTTCTCAATGTTATTTCGTTGGAATTCGGAGTTGTATTATGTTCATTTCCAGTTATAGTCCGAATAAATATATCCATAAGCGCTGCCCGCGTAAATAAAGGCGGAACCAGCCGCGCAAGAAAACAGCCAAGGGAATAAAAGGAACAGCACCTCGGTGGATTCTGCGGTGGGTAGATAACATGATAGACAAAGGCCAGAGATACCATGCTGTGCTGTGATGGCCATAACATCGCTTTTCGTGCAGGAATGCAGGGGAGTTTGCAAACCTCACACCAGATGGTTGATTCGTAGAAAAGCAAAGGTAAAGATGAGAGAGATGGTTTTTTAAAGTTTACGACGGCAACTTTACTAAAGCAGCTCCCTATAAAACTGGGCCCAAAACAGGGGAGGTCTGTTTTTCTATTCCGTGCGTTGTCATCAACTTGATCTTTCCCTACCCCGTGCCCCGAGATGGCTGTTCAATAAGCAGTGTTCTCTCGTCGCACCATGTTCTCATCCATACTACGGCGTGTTCCCAAGCTGGGGAGGAGGTGGAAGCCCCTCAACTTTACCAACCAGGACTTTGTTCGGATACCCGAGCCGCACAAAATCGAAGAAGAGACCCTGCCAGACTATGTCGCATCCCAGTTCTATCCGACTCGAATCGGCCAAATCATCAAGGAGAAGTACCAAGTCGTTGGGAAACTAGGATTTGGATCCACCTCGACTGTGTGGCTTGCACGGGATATGGAGTAAGATAGCAGATAGCTCGCCATTTGCTGTTTGGCCAGTCAATCCAATACTGACGTTCACCGACGTGTAGCGCCCGACGCTACGTCATGCTAAAGATCTTCATCCAAGCTTCGGCGATGCGCAGCCAAGTCGACAATGAGCTCAATATGTACAACATTATGGAGCAGCATCAGTCCCCCCACCCTGGCCGCAACCTGATCTGGACGCTGCTGGATACCTTCTACATTGACAGGCCCGAGGACAAATGTCGGTGCCTCGTACACCAGCCTCTTTGGGAGAGCGTGCTGGCATATTTGCGCCGGAACCCCATAGAGAAGCTGCCGGCACCGGTCCTTGCGGTCGTCCTTCATCGTCTCTTCCAAGCACTTGACTACCTTCATACCGAATGCCACATTGCACACACAGGCATGTTTTATTACGAGCGTCTGCGGCCAGGGTGGTGGTGGGGGAGAATAAAGGGCTGTTTCGATCCGATACTAACGATAGTCAGATCACAAGGCTGACAACATTATGTTTGGAATTCAAGACGACTCTGTCTTTACCGACTTTGAGAAACACGAACTCGAGAAGCCTGTGCCCAGAAAGGTAGCTGGCGCAGACGGGAGGACAATATACACGTCTCAGGAACTCAGCGTACCCAGGAGGGTAGGCAACCCGATTCTCTGCGACTTTGGCTCGGCAGTTGACGGTAAAGACCCCCACAAAGATCTATAGATCACCGGAAGTCATTCTGGGCGTTCCGTGGACATTCAGCGCCGACATCTGGAATGTGGGATGCATGGTAAGAATAACTGTTACTACTACTGCTACTGATGGTAACGCATGGACGACTGACCAATGTCACAGGTATGGGATCTATACCAGGGAGGTTCTCTGTTCACCGGGTATGACCCTAAACAAGAGAGATACCGGAGCTGAGCCCATCTTGCCGAGATGATCAGTCTCCTCGGCCCTCCACCTTCGAACCTTCTCGCCAAGGGTGAACTTACAGACAAGTTTTTCTCCGCCGAGGGTAAGCCTTCTCTCGATACATGACCACGCCTCATACTGTGCGGCGCGCCTGCTAACTACTCCAACACAGGCGAATTCTTGGCCCCGGAACTGCTCACAGATTCTGTCCCACTTGAACAGAAGGAGGTCACTCTTAAAGGAACAGAGGAGCGAGAGGCGTTCCTACGCTTCATGAGGAAGATGCTTCAATGGGACCCCAAGAAGCGCAGCGCGGCCAAAGAATTGGCCAAAGATGATTGGCTGCACAGCCATATGGGAGCTGCAATTTAAGTTGATGTCAAGCGTGGAAGGTTGAATGCGTGCTTGTTGGGGAGCCCGGGTAGTAGGGAGCAGGGCACACTCTTCTCAGATTCTTTTTTCAGCCATCTTGCATAGACAATGCAGGAAAACATATAGCCTCATGATTTCTTTGAAACTGTTTTCTTGTTGGGGGGGGGGGGGGGGGGGGGGTTCAAGTACACGTGCCACGCCCCACTTAACGGGAGGTGCTTTGACAAGTGAGCTGCTTAGACGCAAAGCATCAGAAATTAATTAGAGGTACGTGCTGTGCTTTTTTGGCAGCATCGGTACTTGCCTGGTACTTGTCTAATTCGCGATGAGGCGTACAACAGTACTAAATACAACCAACAAGAGCTACAAGAGTCATCCGGGAGTCAAAGATTCTACAAAGAACCAGCAGCAAGAGGCAAAGAAGCATTTAGACGAGGAAAGAACTATGAGATTGGCATATAAATAGTCGGGCTGTCTCCCCAGAACTCGTCGGTTTTCCTAGGCCAAGGTCCAGACCTTTTCCGTCTTCTCCTCCTTCCAACTATTCAACAACTTTATTACTCACATCTATTCATCGACGTCGAAATACCAACTTTAAAATGCAGCACCAGAACCCCTCCAAAGCCGATGGCACTGCACGGCATGCCAAGGTGAAGTCAACCAGCAAAACTAACAAGAGCAAAGCCAGCTCGACCATGGACAGTGACGAAACGAAGCCGCTCTTCTTCTTCAAGCCCAACGAGCCTTTTGGCGAGTTCTGCCAATGGTATCCGTCCAACTTTTCAGCTAGAAAGACTGACATTTCTACACTCGTTGGCCACCCTATTGACCCCTCCGATCCAGAGGGCTGGCAGCCAATCTACTTTCACTGCGCAGAGCAGTTTATGATGTACTGCAAAGCAGGCTGCTTCCATGACACGGAGACGCAGCGCCACATCATGGCCACAGACGACGCCAAGGAACAAAAACGTCTAGGTAGGGCTACTCGCGGATTCGACGCAGCCGTGTGGGACAAGATCAAGAGTGACATTGTCGTTCTCGGCAACATGAACAAATTTGGCCAAAACAAGCATCTACGTGCGCTTCTGCTATCCACTGGAAAGCGCCCTCTTGCAGAAGCTGCGTCCCAAGACCGCGTCTGGGGCATTTGATTTACAGAAACGGAGGCTAGCTTACATTCGGATCAGTCACGGTGGGGAGAGAATCGTCTGGGCAAGGCACTCATGGAGGTCCGCGAAAAGCTGGCAAACGAGCTTGTTAATGAGTAAGTGTTTGATATGATTTCATTAACAGATGCAGCGTAGCAGATAGAACTATTTTTTAAGTTTAATTTACATTTATATGGATATCAAAAGTAGCGGGATAATCTAAATGACTGTAGCTAACAATACTCGCTACTGAATGTGTCTCTAAGGCTAATAAGATTCTAGAAATTTTTAAGTTATCATGAGATCTGAAAGCGAAAAGTCTATTAGTAAAATAGGGCTAGCCTTCTATGAGTCCTATACACTTTATATGATAGGTGGCCGTGGGGAGGCGATAAAGTGAGGCGTATGCCGATGCTTTGACTAGACATGTGAATTTCGCAAGTCAAGTCAACCGGGCGTCTATTTACATTTTAGAGTCGTATTTCTCATACTTTATTTCATGAAATCCGTTTGTAACAAAGCTGTAGCTGTGTCGAGACGAACAATGAATAACGCGTAATACTTGGTGAAATTGTAGGTTTACCACTGTTTATATGATCTAAAGCTAAAGATTCAGGATTTGCACTAGGCTCGGTAGATATCGTACTAGTATGGTCCACATTAATAGGGCTGAACTGGTGCACGGTCACCCGGTCACGCGTCTTAATAACGACTTTGTGTCAGACGTTAATTGCCCTTGTCCATGAGTGCAAAAGTGCGTGTGTATTGTGTGTCTTCTGTGTCTACAGCGAATCCTCTAAGAAATCTCCTTAATCCCTCAAATGCACCAAAATACAGACACCTGATTGGTCGACGCAGACCCCCTAGAGTCCCACTATAATATAAGGGACACCCACTTTGTATTGAGCATGATATTGTAAAAGAATACGGCCGAGTCTATTTATCTAAAAGGCAGGAGCGACCATTCGAGTTCCATTTGCTCCTGCCTAAATTACAACGACTGCCGAGTTTACTTTACTTAAAAGGAAGGAGCGACCATTCGAGCTCCATTTCCTGCTGCCTGTGGATCACAACAACATGCTACCATTTTGACGGCTTGAAGACACGATGTTTTTCTGTGCAATTTCATATCTCCTTCATCTTCCGTTCACTTCTAAATCCCCCAGTCTGCTAGTCTGCTAGTCTGCTTTTGACTCTCGATGGCGTGCACGATCCCAATATGGCGCATGCATTCTCTACTATCCCCGCTCGGCTGTCCTCGTATCAGACTTTACTTCACATCGGATTCACTCCAAATCGCGCCGACCAACTGTGGCACGAGTGGGAGAACTGGCCGGCGACAGGCCCTCAGCGGGAGAGGCTCTCTGATGAGAACGAAAGCAGCAGTCACGGCAGCACCGACGACACCGGCCTTGTCGTCTCATTTCTCGACTTTGTGCTTGGTCGGATCCGGCCCGTAAAGACGCCCAACGCCGACGTCCACCACGACGATGCAACCTGGATCCAGTGTCTTGATGCATACGGCATCGACAGCAGCTACAAAGAGGCCATCATGGACCCGCGTTTCCGCTGTATTCGCCTCGCCAACTCGTGCCTTCTCTGGCTGCTTGACACTGTGGAAATGCGATACGCCGGCCTCCAGGACATCCAGTGTGCGTCGCAGCAGCGGGTGGCGGCCGCCCGCGTTCCACTTGATAACACAATTGGCACCAGTTCTCACGGCGGCAACAACAACAGCGCCAGATTCTGGAACCATGCGACTGCCACTGCCGTAGGCAGCAAGCCTGGCCATCTGGTTCTCTACAAGGGTATTGATCAAGGCAGGTTGGCAGGTTTTTGGCGGCATGGCAGCGGTGATAGCCGCAGCAGTGGTGGTGGCGACGACAACGGCAACGAGGACTACGGCAATTGGCGTATCGAGAAGTTGCTGTCGTTCCCACTGATCAACTTTAGTGGACGACATGCGCTATTCTACTTCACCCCGGATGCACACGTGGCGGAGTACTACGCTTCGTATGCCAAGCGCCGCACCTCTTGCGAGTCCGTCGTCATCGTTACCCTCACCATCAAAAATGAGGACCTGGCCGCGCTCGAGTGCTCTAGCGAAGAGTCCCCAGCTGGTCAGATTCTGCGCCTTGATTACCCATCACCCCAATGGAAGCAAGTAGTCTGGCGCTCGAAGACGGCGCGCTCTCTGCCGGGACCCCTCCGCAAGTACCGCGATGCGCTGCTTTTGATTGGCACGACAGCCAAGGGCGCCCAACACGTATTCGAGGACATGGAAAGCTGGGAGGAGATAAGCAGCGGTAATGTTTTGCGGGTTCCAGAGTCCAACAGCAACCCAGCCATACAATATGTTTTCGACGGCGAGGACGGCAGCCACTTTTTGGGCAGAAAAGGCCAGTTTGAAGTTTTCCTCTTGTCGAGCTCGGACGCCAACGCCATTATCATGCCGTCCGAGTAGCTTTGTGTGTGTGTGTCGGAGTATGCGTCATGGCGGTGTTGCCTTGGGCTCGGGTATTCTAGCATTCTAGTATAATAGTTTTATTTTAATAGTTTGATATCAGGGATTCTTTTTCTCAGATACTCATCGATGCCTAGCCGATACAACTCAGGAGAAGCCCGACTATTCATAATAAAACAGCATTTACACAAAGTAAAATTGGCAAAAGAACAGTGTCATTGATTAGGTTGGCTCGCATCTATGCTAGCAATAGCCACCCTCTGCTCATCCCAAACCTGCGCCGCGTACCACTGAAGCTCGTCGTCTTGCAATACAATATCCTGCTCGTCTGGCCTAGCGGGCTGTCGGAGGAACAGACGCGGAAAATCAAGTCGCAACGGGCCTCTAACCACGCTGAACGACAGAGGGTCGCGCCTCTGGGCCAAGCTCGCCTCGTCGTAGGCAACGCCGGGTACGGCCCACACGACGTTGATTGTCTGTATGCAGACTGGATGGAAAGTCGCCGGCGGAGATCTGGCGGCGGAACGGGTCATCGTAGCACCAGGCCGCGCGACGGAGACAGACGTGTCACGCTCTTGCCACTGCTCGATAAGAATTCGTTTTTGGGCGTGATCTTCAGGGAACGCCTTGGCCAGCACGACAATTCTGACTCTATGTGCCGATGCTGCAAACCAGAATCTTATCTTGGCCCGAAGCGACTCTGTCGATTGTGTGAAGCCAGCTTTTATGACAAGAGTCGGCCAGCCATGATTGCCGCACGGCTCTGGCCAAGGCCCGCCCCCGGAGTCCCCCTCGCCCTGCGATGTAAGCGAGCCAGGTGTTATACCTAGTGGATACGTAGGCGCACCGGTCGTGCCCCAGGAGCGGCGCAGTCCCATTTGCTGGATCTGGCACTCGATGCCGCTGTAAAGAATGGCATGTAGCCGCTCATGGTGCAAGGTGGGGATCGTGATAATGGCAAGCTTATGCTCTGCCAAAAAGAAAAGGCGGACCTTGCGGCCGCGAGCCTGCAGCACCCGGTTGATAGCAGCAAAGCCGCTTGGCGTTATGCCTGCCACCGTCACCGAATCGACGTCGTAGTTGATGCCATCCAAGTAGGATACGAGGGCCGGCACATCAGTGAACGAGACATCAGTCTGCGGCAGTTGGTCTAGTTCCGGGGGGACGACGCTCGTCGGCGCAGTCGACAGAGCGGCTAGGAGCGGCATGATGGTTTATTTAGTGAAATATACTACTGTAAACCTATTTTCACTACTTCTTTCCACCTTGTAATTATGTAATCAAGTCGCAAATAGGCCCTTCTATCTTCCTCGTCTTTTTACAAGTCAATTAACAGTACTTGTTCCTTGTTGTCATATTTGGTTTGCATTTTGACCTGTAGTATAATGTGACCAGTATCTTTTCGGGGAAGATATTTTGATGTTATTTTCGGTCAACGTAAATACAAAATTGCTTTCACGGCAGTATCAAGTCATATATATATATTAAATTTTTATTATATTGGTATTAGTTAGAACGACTCCTATAGCTTAAAAACTACAAATGGTATCTTGTTTTATGGAAAACCCCAATAATGCTTAAGCAGTCTGGGTGACAGGGGTGACGTGGTCGATCTGCTCGGCCTTGGGGCCGCCAGCCTTGGTCTCGCGCAGCTCGCGGAAAGAGACAGTAGGCTTCCAGCCGACACTGTGTCTGGCAACGGTGACCTCCTCGTACAGCTCGTCGACCTGCTCCAGAGTAAGACCCTTGGTCTCGTAGATGAAAAAGTAGACAAAAGCAATGCAGACAAAGCAGCAGCCGCCCCAGACAAAGAAGATCTTGGACTGCAGGTTGGCGTTGCCCTCGCCGTAGTTGACGAGGTAGGGAGTCGAGTAGGCAATGGCCCAGTTCAGCAGCCAGTTGGTGGCCGTGGTGAACGACAGCGACTTGGCGCGGATCTTGAGGGGGTAGATCTCGCCGGTGACGACCCAGGCAATGGGGCCCCACGAGGAGGCAAAGAAGAAGATGTAGAGGCAGATGAAGGCAATGGCGGCCTTTTGGGCGGCGTCGTTGTGCACGACAATGTTGCCGAGGGCGTCCTGGCCGGTGGTGGTGGTGCCGAGAATGGCGACGATAAACTGCGACGCGCACATGCCGACGGCGCCCCAGAAGAGCACGGAGCGGCGGCCAAACTTCTCAATG
This sequence comes from Ophiostoma ulmi, assembly GCA_029298715.1. Lineage (NCBI taxonomy): Eukaryota > Fungi > Ascomycota > Sordariomycetes > Ophiostomatales > Ophiostomataceae > Ophiostoma > Ophiostoma ulmi. Next base: position 667,289 of record JANSLN010000005.1, on the reverse strand, counting down.
GCGTAGAGGCCGGGCAAGGTCGAGACGGTGTTGACGCAGTTGGTGATCAGGCTGATGATGAAGGAGTTGGTGAAGCCCGAGTTCTTGAAGAACTGGGTGCCGTAGTAGAAGATAAAGTTGATGCCGGTCAGCTGCTGCAGCGCCTGGAGAGCACAGCCGGTAAGCAGGCGCTTGAGGTAGTTGCCCTTGAAGCAGTCGAGGTAGGACGACTTGCCCAGGCGCATATCGAACTCGTGGTTGGCCTGGATCTCGGACAGCTCGGCCAGGACAGACTCGTGGTCGATGGGCAGGCGACGGAGCTTGGCCAGGGACTTGGCGGCGGCGGCGTGGTTGTCCTTCTTGATAAGGTAGCGGGGGGTCTCGGGCAGGAAGATCATGCCGATGATCAGGATCAGAGCCCAGGCAAACTGGATGGCAATGGGGATGCGGTAGCTGCCGGTGTCGTTGCGGTCCTTGGTGCCGTTGTTGGCGACCGAGGCGAGCAGGAGACCGATGGTGATGGACAGCTGGTAGGCGCCGACAATGACACCGCGAATCCAGCTCGGGGAGGTCTCAGACTGGTAGAGGGGGACTAGAAAAGAAAGGTTAGCTTTGGATTCAAATAAGCATTCAAGTAATTGGAGTAACTCACCAATGGAGGAGATCATGCCCAGACCGAAACCGGCAAAGAACCGGCCGGCAAGGAACAGAGGAATGGCAGTCGCTGCCGTCTGCAGGGCAACACCAAAGATAAACATCCAGGAGACAGTAATAAGACCGAGGCGGCGTCCGATCCAATCAGCAATCGGAGCAGCGCAGAGGGCACCGAGAAAGGTGCCGGCAGAGAGGATGGAGACAATGGCAGCGGACTGCGACGAGTCGACGTTGAGGTGGCCTGTGGAATCTCTGTAGCCAGTCGAGAACTCGTCTTGCCAGTAGGGCATGGCAAGGATGCCGCTGATGGTGCCGGTGTCATAGCCGTAGAGGACACCACCGAAAGCGACAAACAGGCCGATCAGGATGGCAGGCCACGACTTGCCCGCAATGTCATCGGGCTTCTTGAGCTTCCAACCCATTGTGATGATGTGAGGAGTGTGGAGGGGGAAGAGAGAGAATAGAGGAGGTAACTAATGGAGGTAATCGATCAACGATTGAGACAGGTCTCGAGGCAAAATGCAGAGAATAAAGGGGAGGGGTATCAAAAAAGGAAGAAGGAAGAAGGAAAAAGAAAAGTGAAAAGCTGTTGGATGATGATGATCTCCAGGTTTCATAATCTCGGTGGGCAGCAAGGTGCTTTATATATGCTCAAGACCGTGGTGTCACACTGCTTGGCATGATTTCAGAGCCGTCTTTGACTCGGTCTATTACTTTTTATTTGCTTGCTTGCTATGGAATATTCTCTATTGCGACCACGAGTTGCAGTCTGCTTGCACAACAAGGGACACCCATGTGGGGGAGACAGCAGTCCGGGGAAAGGGATCACTTGGGGACAGTTGGGGACACATTGGGGCACTTGGGGTCCCCAGAGCCCAGATGACCTGTGGTGGAGAGCAACAAATGGCAATAATAAAACAAACAAATATATAAAATAGTAAAATAATAATGAAAATGTTGAGATGTATAATATGTGGCAGTCAACAAAGTAAGAACGATGCAAGAAACAGTGCAAAATGGCCGTGGGTGGGTGGGTAATGTGAATTCCAAGGAGGTCGTCAAGCGTCACATGCTCGTTGATTTTATTAGGAAACTCATGGGATCTATTCCAAAGTACTTTGTATGTGCATTCAATTCAATGTTAGTGCGAACCAAGGTCCCTCTCAGCCCCCAGGTTGGCCTCCGAGAACAGATGCTCACTGGCTGTCGCTCAAACTCTCGCCGCACAATGTAGAAGAAGTCGGGGGTGGAGTTTCTTACCGGCCCGAGTAGATGTCTTCTTTGTTGGCCTTGGTCTTTGATCGGGCCTTGGTGCGGAGTAATTAGATTGATCAGGATGGATTTAGTGGTATTTTCCGAACGCTCTGGTAATGTGTCGTACATCACGAGCCTTGCATGGAGGGGCACAGATTGGCCAACAGCATCCAGTGCCGCAGTGAAGAAGATGATGTACTTCTCCAGAGTCGCTTGTTATTACCCCAAGGGGTAAAGAAGGGGTAAAGAAAAGGGAAAAGGCAAAGTAGAGCCGAGAGAGAGAGAGAGAAAGAAAAAAAAGGGGAAAAAAGGATGGAACCAAAATAGAAAACGCATAGAACAAGATGCATGAATCACGGCATGATCTCAACATTCGAGACCTGGCCAGCCACACACCGGGCAAACGGAAGACATGCGAATACTGTCGTGAAAACTATAGTGAAGCTATCGTGAAAACTATAGTGAAAACTCGGGCGAGATGAAAGACGAACGAGTTTAGATGAAAAAAAAGAATGAAAAAAAAAACGCCGTAGACGCCACACCTATGATACCCGACCCCAACTTCAACCGATCATGATCGCATCGAAATGTTCGAAATGTATTGCGCCGAGATTTAAAGCGAAGACATACGCGCCCGAACAGCCAAGGATAACCAAGGCCGAAAGGACAAGCTTTGCCAGTCTATGCCATTTGTGGTAGTCTGTGCTTGTGCCAATTGCGCCAATTGCGCCAACCGTGCCAACCAACTATGCCGGCTTGTGCACTCGAGCCCCTTGATGCTTGCTCGACCCTGGCTCAACGCATCTACGTTTATCTGGTAAGATGAAAGATGAAAGATGGAGACAAAAGGCAAAAGACAGAAGAAAACAGAAAGAAAAAAAGGGGAAAAAAAAGAAAGAAAAAAAAAAAAAAGGAAAACAGAAAACAGAAAACAGAAAACAGAAAACAGAAAACTGCAACAAAAGACAATAGAATCTAAGCATAATTTCCGCTACGGAACCCTTCCGTATCCTTAAAACGAGATTTAAACAGCGAGGTTTATTGCGATAGCCCTGCAAACCATGCAAGCGATCCTCCCCTCTTCTCCCCTCATAATCCTCCTAAATCTCCTGATTTTCCCGCCATGTGCTTGCCCTAATCTGGCTAATTTCTCCTTAATCTCCTTGTTTCTCCAACTTTTCACTGATGATTAAGATAACTAGCCCTTACTCCGCACCGCCTCCGCACAGCCAACCCCCAGAATCCCCAGTTTCTCAAAATCTACGTAGCAATTAACCCGAGTCAACCCTAGCCAAATCAGTCCAAATAGTCCATCGTCATCTTTACTAGTCAAAAAGCATCGTGAATAGTTCAGCGAGAGTTTCAGCGACGGTGATGTTATTACTCGTTTATATGTCCGCATATTATTGCTGTCTAAAATAACCTTCACAACCTGCCCTTTCTAGCAAACTCGACCGGATATAAGCATCACGCAATAGGACAAGGAGGAATAGATCCGTGCACTCCCCCAGCTTTCGGATTTTGACGTCAAAATTAGATTCATGGTGTGAACTCCTAGACTTTTAGATAAGCTATTGTGCTAGTTTAAGAAGAGAGAGAACGACGGGACGCTCCTTTCTCCGCACTTAGGGTCACACACTCCTACGCACTATTACTCGCTAATGCACCCCTCACTATGCGACAATGAACAGTGACAATGGACAGTGACAATGACATGACAGCTATCCATCCAGTCATCTATCTCCGCGATCCGACAGATCAAGACTCTGAAGCCGACTATTGCATGCTTGACTTTGTTGACTCGAGAAGAAACATCCCGATCAAGCTAGCCTCTCCACCTCCACACTTTTTGTCCTTTCCGCTCTGCCGTTGTGCCCTTGACGACCATGCACGCATCAACGCGAGACCGAGGTTACCAGTATCAAATTCTTCATTTCTCACTTTGTTAGTCAAATGTAGGAGAGTGTGAATACGGGAAGTAGTCTAGCAGCGTGGTCACGAGGAGAAGAGGGGAAGAACTGCAAATCAGAAGAACAGAAAAACAGAAACTGTCGATCAACGGTCAATCGTCTAGTCGGGGCGGCAGGAAGCATATAAGCATAGTCGAGGTTGATCGCACTGCAAGTCTCTCATTGTAAATATGTGTATATAAGAATGATCGTTTGGCCGCTTAATTATGGAAAGAAATTTGTAGATCAGCGAAACCATTGCCTACTCAGTTGTGCTCAGTGACAATGCATCTTTCTCTTTCTCTTTCTCCGGCTGTCCTTGCCTATGCCTTGGGTGTGGCAGCCGTACCCCTTCATCAACGCCGCAGCAACTGTGACACTGACGTCCACGCTGGCCCAATAAATGCAGGCTTCGAGGCCGGCACCCTTGACGGCTGGACAGTGGTCAGCGGTGATGCCTTTGGCTCCGCCTCTGTGAGCAACAGCACCAGCTTCTGGGGCGGGCCCTTTGGCCAAGCCGGCAGCTTCTTCTTGTGGGGATACGGCCAGAACGGCGATGGTGCTGTTGGCCAGATCAAGTCGAGCCCGTTCCAGGCCAGCAATGTCATTAGCTATCTCATTGGCGGTGGCTACGACCCGGCCAACCTCTATGTCGCCCTCGTGCGCGACAGCGATGACACTATCCTCCTGAGGCAGACACCACAAAAGGACGAGGCACTCATCCGCATCGTCTGGGACACGAGTGCCTGGGCCGGTCAAGACGTTCACCTGCTTGTCGTGGACAACAGCACCGCAGACTTTGGCCACATCAACCTAGACGATGTGCGCGTGGGCTGCGCTGCGCTCGGTGACAACGGTCTCACCTTCAACGTCCTGGGCCAGTCCAACCAGCCCGCCGCCGGCAGCGAGGACGCGTGCTCGCTCTATGCTGCCGATCCCCTGCGCCCGCAGTTCCACTACACCCCCTACCAGGGCTGGATCAACGACCCGGCCGGCCTCATCCAGTGGAACGGCAACCACCACCTCTTTAGCCAGTACAATCCGGCCGAGGCCGTGTGGGGCCCCATGCACTGGGCCCACGCCGAGAGCACGGACGCCGTCCACTGGCGCGAGCTGCCCGTCGCCCTCTACCCGCCCTACCCTGACAACTATGCCGATACATCTGGCCGCTACACGGGCAGCGCTGTGCGTGACAATGCCACGGGCGACCTGCGGCTCATCTTTACCGACTACGCGGACACGACCGTCCATCCCGATGCCGTTCAAGAGGTAGTGTCGACTGCCGTCAGCATAGGCTCGGACGGTGTGAGCTATACGCTCGACGCCAGCAACCCCATCATTGCTGGCCCGCCCGCCGACTCGGCCAGCGGCTACCGCGACCCCAAGGTGTTCTGGGACACCATCGATAGCATCTGGAAGCTCGTCATCGGCTCCGGCGACAGCACCAGCGGAAAGGTGCACTTGTACAACTCGACCGACCTCGTCGATTGGACGTACATTGGCGTCCTCTACGAGGGCGACGGCAGCACCGGCCCCATGTGGGAGTGTCCCAACTTTTTTCCCATTGGCGACAAGTGGGTTCTGTTCTATGGCGGCCGCAGTCTCTGCTGGTACCACATTGGCACCTATGACGGCACCACCTTTGTCAGCGAGACAAGCGGTCTCATCGATGCCGGGCCCGACAACTATGCCATGCAGTGGTACGTCGACGACGCCGGCCGCAACCTGGCCATTACCTGGATGGGCAACTGGGACACGTACAAGTGGCCGAGCCGCGTCAACGGCTGGGCCGGGCAGCAGTCGGTCACGCGCGAGCTATTTATCCGCGACAATGGCGGCCTCGGCAGCAAGCCGATTGCCGAGCTCGCCACTCTGGCATCCGGTGAACCCGTAGCACACGGCCCTCTGATCGTCACGAGCGGCATCACGACCGTCGGAAGTGAGCAGGCCGCCCGGCTGCAGCTGGACGTGGATATTGGCTCGTCCACGGCATCGTCGATTACCGTGGCACTGTTCAGCTCGGCCGCGGAGTCCGTCGTGCTTACCTACTTTGTCAGCAACCAGACGCTCGTTCTCGACACGACCAATGCCGGGTATGGCCAGGCCGGCACGTGGTGGGCTATTGTCGATGGCGGGTCCGAGACGCTCGGCCTCGACATTTTCATCGATCGGTCGTCTCTGGAGATTTTTGTCGCGGATGGTACCGTCTTCACAGCCACGGTGTGGCCCCGGTATGCGGAGTCCAGGGGCATTGAGCTGCAGGCCCAGGGCGGCAGCGCCGCATTCACAACCGTCACCCTGACGCCGCTCGGGTCGAGCTGGTGCTGATTTGATCCCAGAGATTTTAGATATAAAGTAAATAAATAATATGACTATGACTCTGTGCCACGACTCTGGTAGTGTTAATAGTAAAACTCCCGCATATTCCACTTGGCTGTACAGTCTCAATCCAAATGAAGCATAACACTAGTCCTAAACTGGAGTATCCTCGAAGCTACAGACCGCACCGTAAATACTAGCACCTGATTGGCTGGTTTTTATACAACAAACGTCAACCAGTATTTGCCGTCATCAACCGTTGTGACCGCCGTCATCCACCATTGTCTTTGATGATTTTCAAGGATTTTTCAAAGAGGCTCTCGAATTGAAGCGTTAGCTCATCTCGATACGAGACCGCCTTTATGTTTGCTTTGTTCACTAGTCGTTCCATGCTATCATGACGCTATGGGAGCTTGGATTTTGCCGTCAGCGACCTGACCTGCTGATGATGGCGATGATGACTTGAAGGCATGACTCAAGTATAGCAGAGGCTGTTTGTCTCTCATCGTCTTTCGGTTTTTATATTTCATCATCTCATCACCACTCCCAATATCAACATCTACAGATCTACAGATCTACGCATTTAAGCTCCTCCATCTACAGCCACCACCATCACCTACGTTTACAATCATTACTACTTCATCATGTCTGCTCTCGACAAGGCCGATCTCACCAGCATGAAACTCAGAATCAGCAAGACCACCTCCGATGAGATAGCCGGCAAGACTGTGCCCATCACCGGTGTGTCGCCCTCCGGCCTCGGGCCGAGGCTACCCGCATCATAACGCTGCACGAGCCCAAGCACCTCATCCTGGCTTCGCGCTCCAAGACTACCATGCAAAAGGTCATTGACGCGCTGTCATCCTGTCAGCGCCGAGACCCGCGCCAGCATCGACATGGTCGAGATTGACATCTCCAGCCAGTCGTCCATCCGCACTGCTGTCGCCTCGCTCGGCGAGGATCTGGAACTCGATGAGCTCATCAACTATGCCGGCGTCATGATGTTCCAGACGCTTGAGCCCGTCGACGTCAACGGCCGCGCCATTGCAAAGCAGTTCGCCACCAGCCACCTCGGCCATTTCCTGCTGACCAACCTGCTGGTGCTGGCGGTACGCGTGTCGTCACCGTGTCGTCGAGCGGCTACCTCGGCTCGACCATGGCCGATGTCCTTGCGGGTCCCAAGCTTGTCGAGGACACGCTCGAGAACCGCGCGAGCTACGACTCGTTTGTGTCGTATGCGCGGTCCCAGACGTCCAATATGCTCTTCAACCTGGGTCTCGCCCGCAAGGTTGCATCTTCTTTCTCCAAAGGCGCCTCGATCACGGCCGTCTCGCTGGACCCTGGCGTCACTCTCTCATCGTGCGCCATCGACGACACCATTCTCGAGTATGCCAAGGACCCAGTGCAGGCGGACAAGCTCTGGACTATCAGCGAGGACTTTGTCGGTCAAATTTTTGAAATCTACATATGTAGAGTGTCAAACATAACATTGTGAAACGCTTTGTTCAGTTGTGGTTATAGTGGTTATAATTACCACTGGGAGACGACGTTGCTGTGGTATGCTTCCACCCTTCCACATTTGGTGCTACCCTAGTCTCATGTCCCTATTCTATGGAATATCTGAAGTAGAATGATGTCCAGGTGAAGATTAGATACCGGACCTTTTTCCAGTTTGCTAGGATTGCTTAGAGATCTACACATAAATTTGAATAAAATATACAACCAAGAATTATTCCAAAATAAACATGGGCAGCACTAATAAACGTTCTCCCGTCGTCCCTTTTTGCCCAAATTAAGGCAACCATTTTCTAAGCATTTGATTATTCGCCTCTGATTCGCCGGCTTTACCGAGCACAACCCTTTGTCATCGTGTCGCAGCCTTGCATACAGGTAGAGGTACTTCTCAGAACCCTTTTCTTAGTACAATGAGCGTAGTTCCTGAGTACCTATACTTTTATGCGTGTAAGTCCATATGTATCGGTACATGTACTTTATCCCGCGCAGCCTATATAGTCATACAGTATCCCCACTCTCTTGTACCTATACTTATGCCTGCCTGCACTAGCGCGCTTTCCAACCACTCCAGGAGCTTCCATTGCTTTCCATCGGCGGGGCTGAGATGCCCGTTTGGGTTTCCCTTTGATTCCACGTCCTTCGTTCCTTCCTTTGGAACTGGTTTCTACGCACTTTCTATGCGCTCCGTTTGCAGTCTTTTGCCTTTTTGCCTGCGCCCTAGGGGCCTGTTCTTGCCCGTTTTGCCTGCTGTGTTTGCAAGCTCCTTCCATCTAGTTTTAGTTAGCGCCATGCCGCCGGGCCTATTCTGTCTGTCTGCCTATCAACGTGCCTGCCTCTCCAGCGCTGTATGTCGTAGATATTTGACATGCGCCGGTTCGCAACTTCCTCAAACATCACATAACAAACCTCATAGCATATCTTGACCAGTAAATCATATATTAACTAAATTGTGCCTGCCTATTCTGAAAACAACTACATCACCACTTCACATCGAACTCACCTCTCCGTCTCTCCGTCTCTCACACCTTCTGACAGCCTACGTATTCAATCCTTTTTTCTGACAACTCTCGAATCCACGTATTTTACCAAAAACTCCACCAGCCGCCTGGCACTCGCTTCTCTGCAGTCCCCTGTCTCACTCTTCCCGCCTCTATCTTTTAACCGTCTCCTTCTTCGGACCCCCCCTTCACTCTTCACAGCCTCTTCCGACTCTCTCCTCGACTTCTACTACTCTTCGACTGGCTGTTTGACCTTTCTATCAAACATCTACTTCACTCATCATCGTCATTACGACCTTCGGTGTCCAACGTGAGTCTCTCCGCCTATCTCACATCTGCTATTCTGCTATCTGCTTTTCTGAGACCCCCCCCCCCCCCTCTTCATCTCATCTCTCGATATCCCATCCTCTTCTCTGACCTCCCCTCCTCGCTTCGCCCCTCCTCGCCGCTTCTGTCGTCTGCCTTCTCTTTTGCATCTTCATCATCTCTGGCTTGCCTCCCCACAAAGGCCCAGACAACTCACTCTGCTCCTCTCCTGCTAGCACATTCTCTGCCTTTCTATCGCCTACGCACACCACCCCCTCCCCTCTACCATCGCAGCCAACCACCTGGCTCTCCACTGTCGTGCGCCGTATTACCCCGTTACGAACCAGATCGACCTTATGTACCTCGCTTCCCTTCTTTTGCTTGGATAAGCATAAGCTGCCGTTTGCCTCTTTCTTCCGTCTTCTCTCCTGCTATCTCTCTCTTCTTCTCTTCCTCTGTCCTCCTCTCACATTCATCATTCTTTCCCAACCCTCCTCCGTCATCACACCCTCCTTCTTATACCCCATCTCATCTCATCCTCGCGTGGATCCAAGGCTATTCGAGTACTAACCATCGAATCAAAAGTTTTTACCCTCTCCACTCAACTCACTACGGACCGCTCCTTCAACTTCAACTTCCCTCCTTCGAATTGACCAAACTCACTGAGTCGAATTCGAGCACTCCTTCTTGATACCCTCGATAATCTAGACACTCTAGACACTCTCAACCCTACAACCTTTTTAATTTAATATCAACATACATCATGGTTCGCGAGACTAAGCTCTACGAAATCCTTGGCGTAAGTCACAACGCTGCGCGCAAAGCGCAACCACCTTCCAACTCCCCTAATCTTGGCTATCAACTTTCGAGACCCTGGATGGATATCGACCTCACCACATGCGACCCCATCTGGATAAGATACTAACATTGTATACAGGTTTCGCCAACAGCTACCGACCAGGAGCTGAGAAAGGCATACAAGGTCGGTGCCCTTAAGTACCACCCTGGTAAGTTTCCTCTTTTCCTCAGGCACCTACCTGTCTTTGACCTCCATAACCCTGTCTAACACCCAACAGACAAGAACGCACACAACCCGGCTGCCGAGGACAAGTTCAAGGAGATCTCGCACGCCTACGAAGTCCTCTCTGATTCTAACAAGCGCCAAATCTACGACCAGTATGGCGAGGCCGGTCTTGAGGGTGGTGCTGGTGGTCCTGGCGGCGGTGTCGCTGCTGAGGATCTGTTTGCACAGTTCTTTGGCGGCGGCGGCGGCGGCGGTTTCGGCGGCATGTTTGGCGGTGGTGGCGGTGGAATGCAGAGCCGCGGTCCGGCTAAGGCCCGTACTATTCACCACACCCACAAGGTCTCTCTCGAGGACATCTACCGCGGCAAGACCTCAAAGCTGGCTCTGCAGCGGTCAGTTGTCTGCTCCAAGTGCGAAGGCCGTGGTGGCAAGGAGGGTGCTGTGCGCGTTTGTGCCAGCTGTGACGGCCAGGGTATGAAGACCATGATGCGCCAGATGGGCCCCATGATCCAGCGTTTCCAGACGGTTTGCCCCGACTGCAACGGCGAGGGCGAGATGATCAAGGACAAGGACCGGTGCAAGAACTGCAGCGGCAAGAAGACTGTTGTTGAGCGCAAGGTTCTGCACGTCCACGTCGACCGTGGTGTCACCAGCGGTACCCGCATCGAGTTCCGTGGCGAGGGCGACCAGGCTCCCGGCATCCAGGCCGGTGACGTTGTTTTCGAGATTGAGCAGAAGCCCCATGCCCGCTTCCAGCGCCGCGAAAACGACCTGTACTACAAGTGCGATATTGAGCTGGTCACCGCCCTGGCTGGTGGCACTATCTACATTGAGCACCTCGACGAGCGGTGGCTGTCCGTCGACATCCTGCCCGGTGAGGCCATTGCACCCGGTGCCATCAAGATGATCCGTGGCCAGGGTATGCCGACACCCCGCCACCACGACTTTGGCGATATGCTTATCAGCTTCAATGTTAAGTTCCCCGAGAAGAACTGGACCGACGACGAGTCTGTCTTTGAGGCTCTGCGCAAGGTCCTGCCCGCACCTGCTGTCGAGAACGTTCCCCCTACCGATGCCATGACCGAGGCTGTCGACCTGGAGGACCCTGTTGGCGGCTCCTCTTTCAACCAGACGGACGAGGACGAGGAGGGCCCTGGTGGCGAGCGCGGCGGTGTCCAGTGCGCGTCCCAGTAGTTCTGTCTAGAATTATTGTTTTATACACCGTTTCTTTTTGTTGGGTTTTTTCATTATTTTTCATTATTTTCCTTTTACGGCTCATTCAGGTTTTGATTCCTTTTGCGTTTCTTATCTCTTTTTTCTCGTTATTCTTTTTTTACTCGTGCATCAAGTGCCGGGTCTTTTGCATGAATGAACGACGACGGACGGCTGTTGATTTTTGGACGGGGCGTGGATCGGGGTGTGGTCTGGGAGATGGGCAATGGGGGACGTTGGGGTGTTCTTAGGAACTGAAGCATGGCGCGGGTGGGTGTGGTAGCGACGCGAGCGTCGGAATAGCATCTATTGCAATTGCCATATATTTCTGGCAAAGTCAGGGTATTACGAGGGCATGGCGACGAAAGCCGAGGCACGCGAACAGCTGGAGTATGTTTGAAAAGCAAGTTGCATTCTATCATGTTGCATTTCAATCCGCATTGCATATTTGACCTTCTCAGCAAGGCTTTTATTTGCCGACCTGCCTCGTCTGCGGCTTGTCTGTCCTGCGTGTTTCATCTGCCTGCCTTCCATTCTACCTTGTTCAGTTCTTGTTGTTTTGCACACTGGCGTTTAAGAGGATCGAATAGATGGTATTGACTTTATATCTCGTGTTGCTGTCCTGTCTATGCCGCTAGTACCAAGCCTTGTCTGATATTTTGTGTATATTCGAAGAAGAAAATCAAAACAATTACAAATAACTTATAAATATGACAATACAATGTACAGTGATGCTATGGCGGCCTGATGGTGGGTATATAGAGTATAAAGACAGAAGAGCAAAGAGCAAAGAAATAAAATTGTAAAATAAGGAGAGAACGTACCTTTTGGTTTTTAGAACAAAAGCATTGTGTAAAGGAACATGTACTGGTCTTGGCCACTAGGCATCAATACACTTATCAAATGCTTATCACGAATTACTTGCATTCATACGTGCAATTGCTGATATCTAGTTTATCGTAGTTGATTGATGTAAGTGAAATATAGACCCAGTGTTCGCCATGACACCGTCGAGATATACAAAAATGTGGATGGATAAGGAACAAATGAAATAGTAGCAAAACACGCCCGACATAAAACAAATAAACAAATCGTTGGTCGTCCAATAGTAATGATAACATGAAAGAGGCGGGATACAGGAGTCGGTAGTATGAATATAAATATGAGGATGAAAAAGCAAAGACGTGAGGCTGGTCGTGTAGCGAGGTATAGAAGGAAATGCATGACAAGACGATGGAAAGAAAAGGAGAATGAAAAAGAAAAGGAAGCAAGGAAATGTGAAATTTACATATAAGCAGAGTGGATGAGAAATTGACAAAAAAATTGACAGAAAAAAAAGAGAGACAACTAAAAGTTACTCGTCTGCCGCGTTCCGGACGTGCCGTGGTGCACCACCTCGGACGACTCCATGCAGCAGTCTTCTTCGTCTTCGTACTCGTCCGAGTCTTCAGAGCACGAGATCGACTCGTCGTCCATGTACTCTTCTGCCTTGAGCTCGGGTCTTTCTTGGACCTGCTTGTCTTTGGTTTGAGCCTTGGCAGGTGTCGTGAACGTCGCCCCGGCGCCGAGTCCGGCCCGTGCCGGTGTCTCTTCATACGCCACCTCATAGGCAGCGTCGGCTTTGTCGACCTGGTCTTCTTCGTCCTTATCATCGAGCTCGTCGTCGTCGTTGTCGCTGTCGCTCTCCGTCTCGCTGGCAAACGAGATCGCGCCCAGCATGGGCATGTCAATCCGTGCCAGCTGGCTCTTGATCAGATTGTCGGCCACGCTGTACAGCCGCGAATCCTTGTCCGACTTGGTGTCGCGGTCCATGTCAAACGACACCTCGGACGGGTCGCTGGGCTTCTGGCCGTTTTCGTTGGCGGCTGCATCGTCTGGTACCTGCAGCACCCACTTGCGCACGGCTTCGCCCTTGGTGATGCGGGCCGTCGCCGTGGTAGCGGCCTTGGCCGACTGCGACAGGCCGCGACGGAACTGGCGCTTCTGCCGCCGCCGCCGCCGGTGGATGCGGTCGCGGATATACCAGGCGACTACGAGCATGGCTGCCTGTGACATTTCCTGGCTCTTTTGGCGCTGCATATTGGCCCAGGCCTGGCAGCGCTGCTGCTGAAAGTTGGCGACGGCCTGGCACCGCTGGTGGTAGTAGGCGGCGATGCGCGAGGCCATGGCAATGTAGCGAGGGTCGGCGGTCGAGGGGCTGTTTGGAGAGTTGGATGCAAAGCCGTCGCCGAGGCTGCTGATGTGTGGTATTGTGGTTTCTTTGGCTACTGGAGGGTCGTTTGGTGATTTGGGTCGTGAGTTTGACTGCGCCTGTGCCTGCGACTGCTCTGTCTGAGCAGTCTCGGTTGTTTTCTCAGTAGCCTGGGTATTCAGAGTGCTCTGAGTCGCGGCTGATGCTGCAGATGTGGTGGTAGAGGGTGCGGTGGTTGGTGTTGGTGCTTGGGCGTGTGCCTCTGGAGGCTTGTTCTCTCTCCGCCTCTGCTGCTTTGCGACGCCAGCGGCGACTGTGCCCTGCATCGAACGGGCATGCATTGCCTGGAGAGAGGATGGCTTGAGACCACCCATCCCGCTGATCCCCATGCCGGGCATCTGCATCTGCTGCAGGCCCATGCCCATGCTCATCATGTTCATATTGTTCATACTGCTCATATTGCTCATATTGCTCATATTGCTCATATTGTTCATGCCGGTGAAATAATTGACGCCGGCTAGACTGGCGCCTGCTCCATAGACTTCTTGCGTAAATGACTTGAGCAGCTGCGGCGAGAGTGGTGGTGGGTGCCCCATGTTGGCCATGGACGCGAGAGATGAAAAGGACTGGTGATCTGGTGGTGGTGTTACGGGTATCTGTGGGAGCGGTATGGGCAGAGGTGCAGACTGCTGGGACTGAGGCTGGGGACCAAAGGGAAAAGGCAGCCACGGCATGGACGCGGCCATGGTTTGTCGAGTTGTAGAGAGGTGTGATGAGAATCTAGGGTCGAGCCGATGGAGTCACAATAGAGAACATGGACTACAGGAAACAAATACAACAGAGTTCGAGTGAGACAAAAGAGACAAAAGGCAAAGAAGAACAAGTAGATGGAGTCGATGGAAGCAGTGGGGAAGTAGCAGTTATACGTTCTGTCTGTGCAGTGCATACGACGTCAAGCGGTGGATCAGCCAGCCTGGTCTTGGGCCTTGGGTCTTGGGTCTTGAATAGGTGTGTCTGATATATTGAGAGTGAAATGGCTCCATGATATGGCTGGTATGGCCAGGTGCATTCTGTAGTGGTGAGATGGGGTGTACCTGGTGAGGTACTGATGACGGGTGACTTTGCGTGGTAGGTCTGCTGAGGAGTCCGCGTAAGGAGAAATACGGAAGGCTAGGGCTGTACTAGGTACTAGGTAGGCTGTCTAGGACGATGAGTATGCTATTCAAAGACAGCAAGGCAATAAGAATCATCAAGACTAATACGGAGATGCAATCGGAGGTGCATGAAAAAAATACGATCAGCTACGAGTTGGCGCGAAAACAAGGCCATGTAAGCGGATTTCAGGAGATGTAGACGCGAGATGAGCTGAAAAGTAGACAGATGATAGTTGGACAACAAAGAATAAGGAATAGATACTTTGTAAAAGATAAAAGGACACTGCTATAGCGATTCGAGGATGGTATACCTGTAGTATAGATCGAAGAGTATCTTAGGGGGGGGGGGGGGGGGGGGGGGGGACAACAACCACAACCACCTATCTGCCGACCCCGAATGAACCAGGCAGAGGATGAGACAGGCACATTCGATTATTTTGTCATCCTGTCGACAGTCGGTAAGATTAATGTAGAATAATACCTCTATAAGCCTGGATAGGGTTCTAGGGTGGCAACGGACGGGAGCTAAGCGGCGAGGATGGTGCCACTTTTGGCTCGGGTCATGCCAGCGCCTGGGTCAGTGGGCAGGTACAATAATATGATATTGTAAAATGCTAAATTAATGCAATTAATTGTCTGGGAATAACATATTAATAGACCAGGGATAGCAGCAGAACAGTGGGAGAATGGATTGATCTAATTAATTGAACAAACAGTAAATAACAAGAGCTGCACCTTCGGGACCGGACATATTATGAATTATGATTACTAACCATCACTTTTGTCTTCTAGTTTTATCTTGTTTGACTAATGTGAATACGAATTAAAAGGGTATCTATTGACGTTGTTAGAGTAGGAACATTCTATCGATGTAGTCTCCGAATGACTATATATTTCTTCGTCTAATCATAAGAGTACAGCAGACACTGCATGAACAACACACCAATGCAGGGCACGTTGTAGCAACTATAAGATAGTTGTGTGCTATTGAACAATCAGAGCATTTACCTGTGCTGGGAATACACAGCATGTTTTATGCATAAAATGCATACGATGCGCGAGCGAGTGCCGGCTACGATCTCGGCGTTGTTCGTTGCTTATATAATCGACATCTTCATACACAAGCCATCTCGAGATCTAACACGGACAACACAAATAGAGTAATGTATACCATTACCCAGAAGATAGAAGATGTAAAAAACGGATACCAATAGGGATACGGGCAAATAGGCAAACAGACAAACAGACAAACAGGCAAACGCACAACATCACCAGATCCTTCAATCTGAATCTTCCCCGAACATTGATTTAACCCCTGCAATTTGCCTACATCTCCGTACTTTTACAAGCTCTCACCTACTTTTACGCCTTTGTATCCATTTCACGCACTTTTACGCACTTTTGCCAACTTTGGCACGCTTTCACGCCTGCAACAGGCCACTTTGTGACGAGACTGGCGAAACAGGGCACAGTGGCGTGTGGTCCGGGCTCACAGTGCATAGACAGTGCTATACCAAGTAAATACTATGTGGTTCACTTAAGCTTTGGCCAATCACACCTCGGTTCTCAACGTCACCAAAAAAAAGGGCACGACACGCGACGACATGCAGCTTCACGACGGAGACGGCAACGACAGCAACACCTTTGTCTGGAGTCGAGGTACGGACAGCTGACAAAATCCTTTCGACCATAATACCCCTCTATTATATCCATAATTTATAGAGTTTTTTTTTTGTCGGCCGACACCGCTGCCGTCCTCGACCTGGGCTGACGGTGACGAGACGCTCAACGGCACTCACGCAAGAGGTTGCACCGACCAAAAACTGGATAGGAAGCTGGATAAACAGATTTCAAGTTTATGGACTCATGACGGACGATAAAATACTGCTTGATAGGTTCCTTTACTCTCGGTCATCTCATGTTAAGACCAACTCTGATCGACTCTGATCCTCTATCTTGGGGGTGTGGTCTCGAGTCTGGGCCTGAGAAACGACATAGCCTGAGCCTATCTCTACTTCTACCAAAGTACGTGGCGTCTTATCTTGGTTAGTCTTTCTACTCTGCTTGGCTTAACGCTCGTGTACCGGCCAGTACCAGGATACTGCATAAACCATTACAGTACATCACACGAGCCTGCTCCGATATAGCCCCATTATCTGCTTCTGCATCTCTGCTGTATTTTTTTCTTTTTGTTTTTTTTGCCTCTATGAGACTCCCCCAGCCATGGAGGCACTCCCGGCTTGGAGTGGGCAGTGTGGGCAATGTGGGCAGTGTTCTCAATACTCCGCGGCCTAGACTGCCCTCCAGACTACCACTGCTAGCGGTATATGCCCAAACAAGAGGAAAGCGGACAAAGACCGTCCTCAGGCTCGAAGACTTGCCACAAGGTATGCTCATACCGAGTGCGCCCACGCCAAGAAAGACCAAAAGTAGCAAGGCCGTGGATGAGGCGGAAGAGGAGGATGAGAATGAGGCCCAGGAGGAGCCAGATGAGCAGACTGCCGAAAAGGCCGACGAGACACCCGACACGGCATACCCTACCGTCATTCTCCAGGCCCGGCGGAACATGCACAAGTTTGCCAACTGTGTCCTCCTCACACGCGTCGGTGGTTTCTACGAGCTTTACTTTGAGCATGCCTCGGACTATGCGCCCCTCCTCAACATCAAGCTGGCCAGCAAAAAGACCAATGCAGGGCCGGTGCCCATGGTATGATTCTCTTTCTTTCTATTATTTGTAATTCTTTGTAATTTTTTATTAATATTAAAAAATACTAATCTCACGAAAGGCTGGCTTTCCTTTCTTCCAACTGGACCGCTTCCTCAAGATTCTCGTCCACGATCTCAGCCGCTATGTAGCCATTGCCGAGGAGTTCCCCAACAGCCCGTCCGACAAGATCAAATCGGGCGGTCTCATGCACGACCGGCGAGTTGCCCGCATCGTGACACCGGGCACTCTGATCGACGAGAACTTTATTGACCCGTACACCAACAACTATGTTCTCGCCATTCACGCCGAAGCCGAGGAAAGCGACGGGGATCATATTGGCCTGGCATGGCTCGACCTCTCGACGGGCCACTTTTACACCCAGCCAGCCACGCTACCTGCCCTTGGGTCTATCCTGTCACGCATCGCACCGCGCGAGATTGTCCTCGACGAGCGGCTCACTGCCCCTGACAACAGCGACAAAAGCGCCGTCAAAGAGGGCTCGCTCTCTGCTGTCCTCAACGAAGAACGGCAGCAGCTCGTCACATACACCTCTCTTCCACCGGGCCCACAATCCGTCGCTGGCTGGCGACCTGTCCTCGAGTCGGACATTTCCGCCGACGCCGCGGGCGAGTTCACTCCCCACGAAGTCTCGGCTGGCAGCCTGCTCCTCCACTATGTCCGCGACCGGCTGCAGCCCCAGGGATCTGGACAGACCATCAAACTACAGCCTCCCATCCGCTATGGTCTCGGCGAGAGCGAGGCCGGATCAGTCATGACCATTGACAAGAACAGCATGCGCTCGCTCGAGATCAAGCAGACACTGCGCGACGGCATGTTCAAGGGCAGTCTGCTGCACGCCATCCGCCGCACGGTCACCAAGAGCGGCGCACGCTTGCTAAATGAGTGGCTCAGTGCACCCTCGACGTCGCTCGAGACGATCGAGAAGCGGCAAGACCTGGTGGCGCGGTTTATCGAAGACGAAGACCTGCGCGACGGCATCACGACGCTGCTCAAGCGAAGCTACGACTCGCACCGGCTGGTGCAAAAGTTTGCCCTCGGCCGAGGCGATCCTGACGACCTGTTGGACCTGGCCAAGACTATTGCGGCAACCCAAGATATCATCGGCCTATTGAGGTATTCCGAGGACATTCAGAGTTTCAAAAACAAAACCAAGTCGGCCTGCCTGTCTGACATTGCCGCCCGCATCGAGCTGGACCGGCCGCGTGCTGTCGCCGAGCGCATCCGCCAGTCGGTCGACGAAGAAGGCTTGATGCACCAGCACGAGCTCGAGGACAGCGAGGCCGACGCCATCATGAGTCTGGCCGAGGAAGTCGTCAAGGCCGAGGGCGAGTCTCTCAAGAAGAAAGCCAAGGCAGCAACTGCAGTAAGCACTGCTGCTTCACCGCGCCGGCAGAAACCGTCGTTCCGCGACTACTATGGCGAAGACAACGAAGCCTGGGTCATGAAGCCCAACGCCAGTGCTCCTCTCAAGAAACTGCATGCACGCCTGGCCAACCTTACACGCGACCGCAGCACATTGACCGAGGAGCTGCGCGAGCGCCTGGGTGCGCCGTCGCTCGTTCTCAAGTGGACACCCGGCCTCGGCCACATCTGTCATGTCAAAGGGAAAGATGCCAAAAATACAAAGACGGACAGCTCCAGCTCCGAGGCCACCCCGACTACACTGTCGTCCAGCAGAACGACTCGCTCCATGCACGTCCCCGAATGGACAGCCCTGGGCCAGCGCCTCGACCAGGTGCGGCTGCACATTCGCGCTGAGGAGCAGCGCGTCTTTGCCTCGCTGCGTGAAGCCGTTGTGCGCAGCCTCGTGCCTCTACGAAGAAACGCGGCCGTCCTGGACGAGCTCGACATTGCCACCTCGTTTGCGCGTCTTGCCCTCGAGCAGAACCTGAACCGGCCGCGGCTAAACATGGGAACGGCAACTGCCATTGTCGGCGGACGGCACCCCACTGTCGAGGGCGGTCTGGCCGAACAAGGACGGACGTTTACAAGGAATGATTTGTTCTTGGGTGTCAACGAGACGGCCAACAAGGCCGGCACTGACATTTCCTCACATACAAGCACAACTACAAATCCCGGCCGCATCTGGCTGGTGACGGGTCCCAACATGGCTGGCAAGTCGACCTTTTTGCGGCAGAACGCCCTCATCACGATCCTCGCCCAGGTCGGCTGCTACGTGCCGGCAGATTACGCAGAGCTCGGTCTTGTCGACGCCCTCTTTAGCCGTGTTGGCTCGGCCGACAACCTGTTCCGCGACCAGAGCACGTTCATGGTGGAAATGCTGGAGACGGCACACATCCTCAAGGAAGCGACGCCGCGCAGCTTTGTCATAATGGACGAGATTGGCCGCGGTACGACGCCCGAGGACGGCACAGCCGTCGGCTATGCGGCACTGCATCACTTGGTCCATGTCAACCGGTGCCGCGCTCTGTTTGCCACCCACTTTCACGGCGTCGCAGAGCTGGCCGCAGCAGATGGCCTGACAAATCTAGGTGAAGACAATGCCGACGGCAAATACCCCATCGAGCTGTACTGCACCGACGTGGAAGAGGACGGGCAGGGCGGCTTTGTGTACGTGCACCGGCTGCGGCGCGGAATCAACCGACAGAGCCACGCACTCAAGGTGGCACGGCTGGCTGGGTTGCCAGAAGCGGCCGTCCAGGTTGCTCAGCAGGTGTTGGCCAGGTCTACTACGTCTACGGTGATATAATTGTATATATGAAAATCTAGAGTCTTTTGAATGTTAGCACTTGATCAAAACCCGACAAGATAATGTTATAATGGTAAAAGTGTAGAAGGATGCAGTGTCTCATATAGTGTTGATGGGTGTCTTCAGAAGAGTTGTTACGTCTTCAGGGTTAAAAAGCTCGTTGAAATCGGTGTTGAATCATCGACATGCGGGTGGTAGGTGACAAAAGGAAATAGTTGAAAAAGAAAGTATGCTTACCATTTGAGAGATAAAGAGTGAAGAGCTCACATAGCATCACCATGTCACATTGCAAATGCAGCTGTGTTCCTTGTTTGTTGATTTTGAAATTTTCGGATTTTTTTCAATTCGAAATAGAGGCCTTTTGTTGATATGCCAGGTATATCGCAACCCAGCACTTTTCCCAAACCGAAAAAACAAAGACAAAATACCCTTCCGATAAAACTCCGTTTGTTTTATTTCATTAGAGGGTTGGCGTTTAGTCGCTGTACCGTTGTTAGTAGACGTCTTCATGCAGGAAAGATTCAGGAGGGAAGAAACATACAAAAGACCGCCGAAGCCACCGTCAGAGTCAGACTCCTCCTCCTCCTCAGCCTCCTCGGCCTTGGTCTCGGCAGCAGTCTCCTCAGCAGCGGCAGCGGGAGCAGCGGCAGCGTAAGCCTCGGGGTTGGCAATACGGTCCTTGAGCTCCTCAATCTCGGGCCAGCTGTACTCGGTCTCAATGGCGACAGCCAGGACCTTCTTGTAGCTGTTGACCACCGAGTGGATGACCGAGGGCAGGGTGGGGAAGTTGATGGCCAGCGACAGGGCGGCAATGGTGGTGATGGCCGAGGAGAACGACTTCAGGAGCTGCTCCTCACCAATGTCCAGGACAGAGGCAGGGAAGGTGTTGCCCTCGTCGTAGACCTGAGCAATGCCCATACCGTAGGTGAAGGGAGAGATGTTGAGCATGTTGAGCAGGGTGGCCTCGGAGGGGCCAACCTTGTCGCCAGACTCGACCAGCTTCAGGTCAGTGGTGATCTCAATGGTACCACGGGCAATCTTGGTGGGGACACCGAGGGCCTGGAAGAACGAGGTCTTGCCGGGCTCCATGCCGGTGTTGCCAGCGGGAATCCAGACATCAACAGGGGCGACGGCACCAGCACGGGCGGGAGCGGCGACCTTGTTGGCCAGGATCTTGTCACGGACGTCCTTCAGGTCCGAGTTGGTGAAGACGAAGCCGATGTTGCCCTTGATGAAAGGCAGCAGACGCTCGTACTCGGGAGAGTCGGCGATGAAAGTCTTCAGGGCACGACGGACCATGGTGTTCTTGCCCATCAGGACGACAGCCTCACCGCGGAGAGCGATGCGGATCTCGTGCATCTGCTGAGAGCTGACATTGTCAACCTCAACGATGAAGATGGACTTGTACTCCTCGAGCAAGCCCTTGAGCTTGTCGAAGTAGCCAGCCTTGTTTGCCGATTTGCCCCCCATATCTTCTTATTTTGCTGAAGGCAGGATTTTTCAGGACAAATGAATTGTGTTGTAGTTTAGGGTGTCGTAATGACGGTCGTGATTGGAAATGGTGATGATGTGGAAAGAGGAGAAGGGAGAGAGCAAGAGAGAGGAAGAGTGAAACCGTCTTTTGGGGCCTGACCCAGCCAAAATTCGAAATTCCTTGCGATGCGCGCTAGCACTGCCGGCGTACAATTTGGACCCACTTTCCTTGCGAGTAATGGGAAAAAACTCGCACCGAAAATTAAAATTTTCGTGTGGTC
This sequence comes from Ophiostoma ulmi, assembly GCA_029298715.1. Classification (NCBI taxonomy): domain Eukaryota; kingdom Fungi; phylum Ascomycota; class Sordariomycetes; order Ophiostomatales; family Ophiostomataceae; genus Ophiostoma; species Ophiostoma ulmi. The sequence goes on along the minus strand of JANSLN010000005.1, from coordinate 645,542 downwards.
CCAGGGCTAGTGAAAAGAAGCGTTATGTAAGCATCTGTATAATCACGTGAGTAATCATCTGGAGATAAGCGATAAGTTGACGACAAGTGGGTCTATAGCCTCGTAGCTAATTTTCACTTGACTTACATCGTGAAAATTGGTGACGTCTTGCGATTCTCACGATATATGAGCAGCATTCACGCCGAACCGTTTGCTTTAAAAATCTACAAAAAATGGCTGTTCCATTTCACCGCCTCAAGGTGTCTGGCGACATCTTGATTGCTGCCCGGGGCGCCGGCATTCACACATTTAACGCCACCGATGGCTCGTATATTTCCTCATGGCAAGTGCCACAGAAGGTAGAGGAGGCAAAGGAGGAGGCAAATGAGGGCAAGGCCGAGGATAAGAATGAGCAGACAGAAGAACATGCAGAGGACGGTGCTCCTCCATCAAAACGGAGACGGGTAGACGGCGAGGCCGAGACACAGACCGAGACGACTGAGACGGTCACAACAGAAAACGCCCAGAAGAAGAAGAAGAAGCCAAAGAACAAGGCTCCTACTGTGCACAAGGATGCTGCAAAAGCTCAGGCTTCAGCTCTCCGCACCGCTGATCTTCCCGTCATTAGCATCCTCGAAGTCACTGCCGACGGCCGCCATGTTGTGGCCATTATGGGCCAGGACAAGACCGTGCGCGTGCTCTCCAACAACAACGGCCACCTCACTCAGATCAGCGAGAGAGTTGTGCCAAAACGCCCCTGCGCTGTTGACTTTACTGCCGACGGCAAGACCATTCTGTCGGGTGACAAGTTTGGCGACGTCTACGCGCTGCCCCTCATCGAGGTCCAGCTGACCGAAGAGCAGAAGCAGGAAGAGGCTGCCGCCAAGGCCAAAGCCGAGGAGGAGCTCAAGAAGCGCCAGCGCGAGCTCGTCGTGGCCCCCATCCGTCTCGAGGCCACTGAGTTTACTGTTCACACCAAGGGCAACCGCCAGGCTCTCGAGAACCAGCGCAAGCAGAAGGAGCTTTTTGCCGCCCAGCAGGAGAAGCTGCAAAAGGAAAAGGAGGAGAAGAACGAGTACCAGCTGCTGCTCGGACACGTCTCCATGCTGACGGCTGTTGTCACGGCCCACGGTATTGCCAGGGGCTCGGGGGGCTCCGACAAGAAGCGCCCGCTTATCCTGACGGCCGACCGGGACGAGCACATTCGCGTGACGCGCGGCATCGTGGGCAACTCATGGGGTGCCGGCTCGCAGACACACGTGATTGAGACGTTTTGCCTTGGCCACACGTCGTTTGTGAGCAAGCTGTGCATCCCGCACGACCGGCCAGACCGTCTGATTTCTGGCGGTGGCGACAGCGAGCTGTGGGTGTGGGACTTCTGGCCCGAGGGCCGGCTGCTGGGCAAGGCCGACCTTGCGTCGCACGTCGGCGCGGTACAGGGTATCGACAATGCCAAGGTGGCCCTGTCCGGCCTGTACTCGTTTGGCCAGGCCGCCGACCCAGACGCCATGACCGATGGCGAGACCAGAAGCAGCAGCAGCGGCGCCTTTGTGGTCGCCATCTGCGAGCGCGTGCCTGCTCTGTTCTTCTTCCGCATGGAAGACACGACCTTGACACACACACAGACGCTGCAGCTGCCAGAGGGCCAGCTGCCACTGGATGTTGTGGAGGCGGGCAACCAGCTCTATGTGGCTACGGTGTCGGCTGAAGAGGCCACTCCCGAGACTGCCGAGGGCCCGTCTACGCTGTTGTCTGTGACCAAGAGTGCGTCGGGCGAGTGGGCTGCCGCACCGGCCTCTCTGTCGCTGCCCGCACCCACTATTGAGAGCGATGCAGCAACAGCCAGCCTGGACCGTACCGCTCTGCGGAAGCTGCTCCTGTACAGCACAGAGAGTCTGCGCAAGGACAACGAAGAAGTCAAGGAAGACAAGGAGGACAAAGAGGAGAAGAACGAGGAGAAGACAACCGACACGAACGAGAATTAGCATAGACCATAGCATCACAGTATATTTAATCAGCATATTTACAGATAATCCTAAACCCTTTGAAGCAACATGGCGGTCAGGCAGTCAGTCCATAGCATCTATAACACAGTAAAGACGGCCATGTCAAGACACCAGCCGATTTGATTAATTGATGTCAGTATCTACTTCTACGGTGGTAGCAGTAAAGACGGCCCTGTAGAAGTGGATACTGATGCCAAACACTCTCAGTAAGCTCTCTTGACCTCTGTCAACTACCACGAGCTGCCAACAAACGGCCAACTTACTTGTTGAACTGAGTTTACTTTCTTTCAACCCACGATCTCGACCATTGTAGCTTCACATTTGGATAGCTCAACTCGGCCATACTAGTAGTAGCGATTAAACCATATCAATACCGTAGTTGTGCGTGCAGTATATGCCATCGACAACACCTTAACTTCCTTCAGCAATCTTGGTCCCAGCATGTTTTTATCTCTGGCCGTGTCATACAAGGTATATTATTATTTTTAGCAACATGGCTTGCGCAAGCTACTGCGACTTAATAGTTCAGACTTTGTGTGGTCATTAAATATCACACTCAGCCAGCTCACTCGGATCCGTGCTCCTCCAGACTTCCTCCAGGGTCTTACCGACTCATTGCCGGTGCTGTATTTCAGTATATATGTCTTATAGCATATTGATGTACTACTTTATGCACACCGTCATATGTTTTGCACTTTCATATTAGTGCCTCAGTCGCTAGAGTTCCATCTCGTCGTCATGTTATATATGTCCTATATTGTGAGTTGCGATCCTGCAATCTCTAAATCCAGCGTTAGTCCTTGGATTCATATCTCATGTTCTTGGGTCAGCTTATGGGATTTCCGGTTGATAATGCATAGTCTGGATCGAGTCTCCCTTGTGTTAGTGTGTACTCAGGGGTGTCCATATGCATAATTGAGACTGCACTTTGGTCTCCTGAAGTGCCATGTTTAACAAGACACGGTATGATCAGTGTTACCAATGGCCAGAATATACAAGTCATACACAGGGAGGACGCAGCACATTATAGTATACACGGAATCAGTGCCCTGCTTTTTTCATTGATGACTTGAGTAGAATTGACAACTCAAACTGTTCTTCAAAGCTCATATCAAGGTGGTGGAGAGCAGACTGTCACATATGTGTCGGTCATGGCAGTCGATCTCGAGTGGCCTATCCTCGTTTCATTTCTGGGTCTCTCCGTGATATTTGGCTCTCCATGGAGATATTCTCTCTTGATCCTACTATGAAATACTTATACATGTCTTTGCCATCGCCGATGCTCGCTTCACTCGTGGTCGGTGCATGTGTAACTGTCGCCCCAGCCACGAGCATAGAAAACTGAGACAGACAACACATTGCCTGTAACTGCAGCTGTTGTGTCAGTGTATGACTTGTGTGACAGTCTACAGGTTTTTCGCATATTTCCTGGGTGTATCTACGATCTTCTTGGTCGGTTGTGATCTCTCGCCCCCCTCTGCATCTTGTGTACCGGTCAACTGTCACTTGTGAGTTTATATTGTGATATAGTTATGCACACTGAGTAGCTTGATTGGTGATAGTATGTGATACACGTTTCACAGTCAGTTCCGTTGATTTAAATTGATTTCATGTCGCTTTGTGGTTGCGATCTTGAGGTTGTGATCTTCAAAGTTGTAATATCTGTCAATGCTTTACTAAAAATATATCACAATAGTGCAAAGGACAGAATAAAATCACACAAAAATAGAGAAAATGCAGTAATCTCGAGCATAAAAATAAAAGCAATCCTCTATAGAGTATTACATCCTTTCGAGTGAAGAGAAGCATAATTACCATCAACTCAGTCCAGTGTTGATATCATTGTCAAGTTCATGTAGTGTGACACACGTGATTCAACACACGTGACTTCGCGTTGAGCCCTCCTTTGCCCGCCCGCATGTGCCCCAAACAAATGGCCGGAAAGGGCAAGAAGAAAACAATGCACCCCACCAACGCACAACGCGGCGCGTCCAAGCCATTCCCGTTCTGTACGTCATGTTTACTTTGGAAAACTCGGATGTTCTCAATTCTCGTGGCCGTCTCTATGAAATCACAACGTGTATCACCAGGAAGATCAGACACGAATGGTAGATATTATGTACAAGTCATTATCAGACAAATAATACTATTTACTATATCTTGATCATCAAGATCAATCTATGGCAGACATCAATCAATCAGTCTAGGGGTGCATCGTGATCTTTCCTTATTTTTTCAAATATTGGATAACAGCTGACTACTACTCAGTATCTACTAGTGCTGAGCACACAAAAGTAGCGGTGAGGGGAACTGCTCTCTTCCGTAAAGCGATCCAAATTAGCGCCTCGGACTCGGCGAGAGTGTGACCAAATGGAAAGGGAGGGTGTATCTTTTATTCCGGGCTATCTATCGCCCAGTAACAAAGCTATCCCGATTTTTTATTTTTATTTTTATTTTTATTTTTATTTTTACTTTTACTTTTTCTTTTCTTCTTTTAGCGCTCGATAATTGAATCATTTTTCGACATTATCTGACAATCAGTCTGACAGTCTGACAGTCTGACAGCCGTAAAAATACAAAGAGTCCGACAAAAATAGACATAAGAAAAGACTCGGGACAAGACAAGCAGAATATACAAGAACAAAGTACAGAGTCACGGAGAAAAACGCCCGCTAAATCGACGGATTGGTAACAATCGTAAACAATGAGGTCACAGGTCGGATGACAGCGGGTATCTACTCTGATATTCACTTTACGAGTCTAATGATCACCCTAAATCAGGGAGACAAAGAGCCGACAGCGACAGTGAGCTTGTTTGATAATACGATATCTACGACGTAGCAGCGGCCAGTGTTTTGAGTTTGGGGTGACTGAATAGGGAGAGCGAGGATAGACTCGAGAGGTAAAGTGCTCTTACGCATCAATACGACGCTGTCGGGTAGTCAAAGAGCAAAGAGTCAGAGCTCGGCCAATCCATTTGCAAGACGGTCACACTATTCTGAGTAAATAGAGAGCAAGACAAGGCACCCCGGTCGTAGCCCTGCGCCATGATGTTTTGAGTTTTTTTTTTGTCTCTAGTCTGTAGTCTTTACTTGTAGTCTTTGCCTCTAAATGTACGTCGCAAGGCGAGTCTCTTCTTGCGAGCAAACATGTCAGCGTCGCGCTGTTTGCGGGACATGGTTCGTTGCATGTTTCTTCCCCTGCTAGGCGTTTCCTCTTCCCGTTCGTTGCCTACGAGCGTTGCGAGCCCTCGTTTCTCGTTCTGTAGAATACGCCGTTCAACATCCAAGATACAAATAATCTGCTGCTGCTGTGCCTCACTCGGAGTTGCATAACAACGGTCTTGGCCGAGGAATGGCGCGGAGGGAGGCAAAAGGCCCGTCTCAGCTACCTACCCTGCTCACCTGCTCACTCTACTTGGTAGAGAATAGTCGGTGATGCCACCTTCATTCTTGGATCTCGAAAATGTCTTTGTCTCGGTCTTGGACAAGGCAGTAGTCAGGATTGGCGTGTTCGACCGGGCAATGCGTCAATATTGGCGTTGACGTTAGTAGCTTGTCGTTTTGAATGCTCCGACATCCGCCAGCCTGCTCGCTGGAATGCGGGCCACATACCAGACCACAGGTACGGTCGCGATTCCCAAGTTTTGCTCCCACTTGTACTTCTACTTCCACTTCCACTTCCATCCATCCCTCGCCGAACTTTATATTTCCTTTTTTTTTAATGTAGCCTCGCGATGCCGACAGAGACGATTGTAAACGGGGCATCCGCATCGGAAACCAACCGATCAGAATGCAATAGACATTAGAGGATCAATACGATAGTTTCAATTCCTCAACCGTCAACCATTACCCTCAGTCCTCATTATTGGATAGTGAAATGTAAATACGATTGAACATATAAGCGAATAAGCACAGAATATAATTTACACAGTGACATCTACAGTAGTGAAACACCCAAGCATCAGCTGCATGCACTTGCCTTGATAATGCAGCATGACCTGCAACCCACGGAAGGATGCCTCCTGCAGGTAAATATAAACATATGGATATATGCACATATGCACATATGATATGGACAAATGTATAAATGGACAAATGGTTGCTGTCAGCTTCACTTTGCGGATATATCCCGCAACAAGAAGCTCGATTCGGACTATCATGCAGCAATATGCACGTCGTGCATAGTGCATACATGTGCATACAGGCTGAGGTGATACTCGTTTCCCCTCTCCGTCTCCGTACTTGCAGTAGTCCGACAGTGCGTGCATCTGATACTATTTCTCCTTCCTTGGCTTGGTTTGTTTACTTTACCCCTCAATTGATCGTGGGTTGATCAATGATCATGAACAGGTAGAAACACTGGGAGAAACATGATTTCAAATAATTCGACTTTTCTTCTCTTTACAAACTCTAGCGGTCATACGACCGGAAACCGACGGGTATGAATACTGGATGACAGGGGTCAAGTACTGAGTAGAAACTGGACAGAATCTGCACACGGAGCAGCACGGAGGCAGAGGACTCGCACAAAGCGACAAAAAGAATACTAGAGGATAGCTGTTATCCCAAAACGGGTAAAAGTAAAGAGAGGGCGGCAGCTAGTCTCACACTAAGAGCAGGGCTCAGCAGGGCAGGGCAGGGCAGGACAGGGCAGACAGGAGAGGATATGAGGACATGGGGACATGAGGACGTGGGGACAGGGAGACAAGACCACGGTTCACGGACGGTAGAGCTTCTTAATACTGGAACACTACTGGTCACGCTCGGCGCGTGAATGACAGAGAAAGAGGAGCGAGAGAGGAGCGAGAGTAAACGGCACCCCACCTACTCCATAGCTGCCGGGGTGACGCCTGGGCGACGGAGACGCAGTTGTACAGAGTGCAGAGTGCAGAGCGCTAGAGCGTGCAAGCGTGCAAGCGTGCAAGCGTGGGACGCCGACTGCGCAGGTATTACTCCATTGTTCAGTATCAGTCGATAGACAATCACGACATTGTCAACCAACTGACATGCCTTCCTTTTATAAATCCTCATTTTAGGTGCTGACAGTCTACATTCGTACGGGACTATCTGTAGATCAAGATGTCAAGGTTCATGTCAGGACCCAACCGTCGTCACAAAGTCAGTAGTGAAGAGCAAGAGACAAAGGATACAAAGACGCAAGAAGATCAATCGAAGATCACGGCAGTCAGTGCTGTGGTCGATAATCAACGGTACCTCCAGCTGTCACAAGACAATGAGAGGGCTCGAGAGCGAGCGCCGGTGCACGGCGGAGTGAGCGCACGGAAGGATGTGAGACACAGTAGCTTGGCTGCTAATTCTAGGGGACCTGCTCGTAACGGTGCCAATGCCCTCCCTCTTCTTCTAGAGCGACTATGCCTATGCCGCTTATCATCAGTCGGCCAGTCAAGGGTAGTCATGATATAGATGACAGTCGCAAACACACGCACGCCATATTTCGTGGTTTTATCTTATACTTTGATTACTCAATCAGCATGTTTTATAAGTACATTCTCTTGTCTCTACCATAACACCACTTCTAGCAAGTAAAGTTCTCATACGTACGCACCTCGCCCAGAGAAACCACATGGGCCGGTGCACTGAGATATCATGAGCGAGGTGGGGGCCAACAGCTTGCATTTTTCGTCGAAATAGAATCTCAACATCGTTCTCGTTTTGGCGTTCTTCTCGACGTGAATTCCTGCGCACGAGGCGGCCAGCTGAGCATGGAATGTAGAGGATAAAGAAAGAGAGCAGAACTAGAGGAGGGATAGGGTAGAAGTCTTATCTTGGAGTAGAAAGACAGTAGAAATCCCTGCCCTACTCTACTACTGTATTTCAAGATATCTACTTCACTACCCCCCGCAGTCTTTCGGTGAGCTGTACGAAGTAGTCTGCCGCTCTCAATTTGCTGATCTCTATTCTGTATTCGCTATTCTCGAGTATTTATTTGGTGCTGTCACTTTTCTACATCTGAATATTTCTCCTGATTATCTATTCATGTTGGATGCCTTGCTATTGCAGTTCAACACAGTCGAACCATATCAGTGAATACGAAGTATCTTAATATTGCACTCACCACAGCTTGTAGACGGTGTATGTGACAAAGTATCTTATCTCTCAAGTTCCACACCCAAATCGTCTCTCCAAGCTCTGCAGTACATCGGCGCGTCCACCATTAGCTCCGCATTAGCCCCCAGCTAGTCCCCCATTAGCACCACGTTTTCGCGCCTTGCTAGTCGAAAAAGTCTCCTTTATTTTTATTTACTTCGCGTCACATGCGGCCAATCAGGCAGCAGGCGGAGGATTCGACGTCATAGCTATTACTGAGTATTTGGCCTCGGCGTCTTAATGAGCAGTTTGAAATTTAGTCATTCGTTAACCAAGATCAGATCAAACGCTATGATCAAACAGACCGATCAAACAGTATTCCAAACTTTAAACAGAACTGCAATCGATCCCATCTCGATCTCGCTCGCAAACTCAAACACTCAAACACTCAAAACATGTCTGAAAAAGTAATCAGAGTTATCATTACCAAGAAACCACTCGTAATCCCTATTCTGGGTACTCTACAATTTCCTACAATTTCCTACAGTCAGACAGGCCAGACCGGCCCCATCTCTACCCTCGCCGTTGCCTCTCCGTTGCCTCTCCATTTTGGCCACTATGGAGATGAAATTTCTATTTTCTACGGATTTTCTACGGATTTTCTACGGATTTTCTACGGATGCAAAATTTCGTTTAAACATAATTACACCTAGACACTCTCGTTGAAAATAACAAAAAAGGGAATCAATAGAATTTCTCCTATCTCCTGCCTCTTACCCATGGGTTCATCCCTGGCGCAAGCACTCTATTAAGATGCAACAATATAACGGACATTGCCATCCCTTTGCCGTCGCCCTTGCTAATGGGGTTGATGGGTCTTGGGTCACTTTATATTTGCAGTGGTCCAGTGCGGTCTCGCCTGATAGGGGTGTTGTAGTCATTGTTACTGAGTGACGGGAAGAAGAATCTACAGAACTCGGAGAGTTCCAGCCAATCTTCAGCCCGATAGACCCCAATGTCTCACTCTGGGTGTATCTCTGATTTGGTTCTTGGTTCTTGGTTTTTGGTTCTATCATGCAATTCATATTCCTTCTTCATCTTACGATGGCAGAGAGAAGATGGTTGAGAGCCACAAAAACAGGCAGAAAGACTAGAGACAGACATGCCCAAGCTTCGGCAGATTTTCTTTGGCTATATTATCTTATGATATGATTTATCAAGAGTCAATCCCAGACAAACGTGCACGGCACACGAGCATTTAATTTGAATGTTTAGTAGTTGCAGTAGCAGTCAGTTGCAGTCATAGTTGCCGTAGTTTTACAGTGTGTCATTGCATTTTCTATTCAAATATTTGCTGTTTTGTACTTTGTAAGCTCAAGATAGGTGCACCGCTTTACAGAGGTGAAGGGCTGTTCTCTCTGATACTCGATGCTCTCTCTTCTGTCTTCTCTCTTCTGTTCTTGTTTCCACTCTCCGCAATGGATATAGCAACGGCAGCAACGGACACGGAAGCGACGCAAGGGAATAAAAACAAACCGCCATGATCGGAATGCGAACGTGGCGCCCTTTCTCGAATGATTATGTCATGCAATTTCCCTTTTTCTTTCTTTTTCTTTTTTCTTTTTTTTCTCTTTTTTTTCTCGTTTTTCTTTTATTCAAATTATTTCTTTCGCCAGATACCATCCCTTGATACGACTTACTACTTGCAGACGATATTCTACCAATATCATGGACTCGATGGGATCAATACTCTGTAGGCAATAAGTAATAACTGTGGTCCGACGGAGTGGCCGTGGGCTATTTCAGTTGCCTCTATTTCTAGACCAGCATTTCGGTGATTTTGCTGTCAGTTCTCGTACTTTGTACTTTTCACTCGTTGGTCGCCATGGACACATGCACTCCAACCAATGACGACAGTGGTAGAGGGTTTGCTTGCCTGCAAATTTCTACAGAGTACGTCGACTCGGTAGATTACGCTCCTCTTCCCTGCTTGCGCTCTCCACCGCCGGTTCTGGCTTAGACTGCATGTTTTGTCCAGCTGAGTAGTAGAGCATGTATCTTGTATCTCCTGTACGAGCATTTTGTATTTTGTATTTTGTAACTGTACAAAGTATTGTATCTTTATTTTCTAGGAAAGCTATCATATTTCCAGCATATTCATTCTGATTGTGACCTGCACTCGGCATAAGGAGAATGTCACCAACATCGTGCATCTCGTCAGCGAGTATTACGTCTTGGGGAATAATTTGTGCTCCTATTTGTTCGTAATTGCTACGGAGTAGATTGATCTCTCTACTCCGTATACGTCTTGGTTTCCTCTGTTTTATTGTCAAAAGTCACACCGTATTTACTTCACATCCGATGCCTCTCGATCAAGCACGGCTTAAATTATAGTGACTCAACAACTCAAACAGCAGTCTCGTCGCAGAAATAAATTCAATCAATAGGGTTAGGTCTAGTATCCAAAAATAAAAATAAAATATCTAAAATATTTATATATTTAAAATATATTTAAAACATATTTATAAATAATTGACAAAATTCAAACCATCTCACAGTCAATATCGAAGAACCCATACTCACCACCAACCGTTGCTATGGAGTCTCCCTGCCGCCGCTAAAGTGGGCTCCCGTCAGCGCTTACCAGTAATACTGCAGCACTTGCCTTGCTCCCTGAGTATCTGGTATCTCTGCAGTTACTCCGTACTCTGCTACCCGCTACTCCAGCTATCCTGGTCTGACCCTCCCAGTACGACTGTTTCTTACTCCCTCACCCCGCCAAGCCTACAACCAGACAACCACTGTCCTGCCCTGCCGCGTTTCTGCCGCTGTGCCTTTTGCCTTTTGCCTTTTGCCATTTTATTTTCTTATATTTTCTGCTATTTTCTGCTTTATTCTGCTATTTTCTTTATGTCTCCTATGCTCTGGTTCGCCAGTCTCGCCAGTCTGAATCAAATCAAATCCTAGAGTCACCCCTGGTCTTTTCTCTGCTGTATTACCGTACCCTGTAGCTCTGAATACTGGATCTATGTACTGTGGCTCTCTACTCCGTACTCCCTGATAAACACTGCAAGTCTGTCAGCTCCCGACACTACTGCAATGCACTGTATCATACTGCAGCGTCTCCATCGTCTCCTCTTTCGCTTCTTCTTGTTCTTTGCGTCTTCTTTCTTTTGGGTCTGCGGTCCTTTGTGCTGTCATGACAACGTATGTAGAGGGTTTCAGCCATTGACAGCTATTGCAGTCGCTTCAATTGCGTCGAACGCATCGAGTACTGAGTCGAATGAAGTCAAATTGAAGATGCAATAACGGCGAAGCTTAGATAATCAATGCATATGTCAAAACCTTTAAAACGGCAAGTAGTACTGGGTAGAAACTAGAAACAGCGCTCCTACAATTCACAATTCAGCGATACCACCTGCTAAATACACCCCTTTACACACCCCTTCCTTCCTTTTGTGTCTTTCGCATCTCTTGCGTCTTTTGCGTCTTTTACGCTCTCCACCGACCTGCAGATCGACATTCGTTTCTGCCGATTCAGTTTCTGTCTCAGCGCTCCAGCGCCTGCAGCTCTGTGCTAGTCACTAGCCGCTGCTCAGTAGTTGTATCTCAGTACTCAGTATCTTACTCAGTATCTTACTCTATATGTATCTTAGTATTACTCTATTACTCCAGTGCTCCAGTGGATCTGTGCCTGGTTGCTCTTTCCCATCGTGTGCTCGTTGCTCTGCACTTTCCTCTGCACCCCTCGCTCCTTCCTCCACATCTTCAGCCTCTTTCCTCTTTCTCTTACTCTGCTCCTTCCTTCTCTGCCCTGTGTAGTCTAGGCACCTTCCTCGACCCGGCCTAACAGGGATACTAGAGATATCTACTCCTCTTTGCCCTGGCCTTGCACATCCGTTTGTCTCCTCTTCTTCTTCTTCTGCTCCTCTTCTTCTCTACCTCCTCACATCCCCTCTCTCCCTCCATCGTTGCTCGGTGCAACAGCTTAACCAATCTGTTCCACCAGTTTTTCTCATTCGCTTCTACCTCTCTTTTATAAGCCTCACCTTCCCTCTTCATCTTGTCTATTCGTCTCATTGCTTATCGGTGCCCACCTTCCTCGACTTTGATATTCGACATTGACTCTTCGACCTCGATTTTTCACGGCATCATCTCACGACACATTGACGATACCGACAACATTGACACTACCGCCACCACTAACAGCATCGACACGACCTTACCCCGGCATATCACAGTCGTCTGGTCTTCAATGAGCATACTTTCCATCTTGCCTTTCTCGCCATTTATGTCTACTCCAATGTCGATATAGAACAGCTCTAGTCTCTCACCTGATCTCGTCCTGTCTTCTCTTTACTCTCTTCTCTCATCCAACCTTGTTCTCTCTTTCTCTCTACTCTTGCACTTCATTCTCTCTTACTCTTAATTTACATCTCCACCTGTCTCTGCTTCTCTGCTCCCGAGAACCAGAGACAGCTTCCACGGCGGCCACGAGAACTCTCTATGACTACGATACCGTACTTTATATCACCACCTTAATTTAACGAAACAAGACATAAGACATAATCATCTCAAAAGCCACTACTCTCTCTACGCATATTCAACATGGACGCCTCTTCCCCCCTCGCTGCCATGCACCGCCCCTCGGCACCCCCCTTTGGCAGACGCGATATCTTCACAAACCTGCATGTCCGCCTCTCGCCCGGCAAGCCCTCCCGTGGTATCGGCCGTCTTGGTGGCTCTGGTCTGTTTAGCATCCGCGACCAGTACAACCAGGAGGCTCTTGGCTCCATGGGCTCCATGGGCTCCATGGGCATGGGCTCGTCTCCGGCAGGCTCGCTTGCTGCTGACCTTTGCCAGAACTTTTCCATTGGCGAAGATGGCAGCCCCCGGTTCCCCACTCCTCGCCGGGCCCTCTTTACCTCGTGCCAGGTTCCCGACACATCCAATATGACCACCTCCAACCGGAGCTCAAGCGCAAACACCAGAAGAGGCTCTAGCTTCCTCAAGAGACCGCCCGTGCCTGTCCCGTCATCGCCCCTTCCCATCGAGGCCCTGATGCAGATGACACCCGTGCCCAAGAAGCAGTCCGTCTCGCGCTTCAATGTCCCCCTCGCCAGCATTGACATGTCCAGCTTTGACTCTCCAGCATCGCCCTCTCCTAATAGTGACATGATGATGGTGCTCGAGTCGCCATGCCCCAGCCAGCAGAAGCAGCAGCAACCCCAGCAAACCCATACTCTGACCCAGGCACAGGTCGAGACCAAGACACAAGCCCAGACTTTGCCTCCCCCACCCGCCTTTGAGCCGCCAGTACGCCCGCACTCGAGTGCCAGTACCTTTGAGCGTAGAAAGCTTCCACGACGGGTATCTCTCACCCGTGCCAAGGGCCACTCCTTTGCCGGTCCTGCCCGCACCCACTCCGCCGATAACCTGCTGCCTATGTTCAAGTTTGGCGAGTCCCGTCCTGCACTGGCCAAGACCTCGTCGTCGCTGTCCATCTCCGAGTGCTTCCAGGAGTCTCCTCCTCAGCCGGCAGCTTATTCTGTTGTTTCTGCCGACTCTACTACCGACAGCGCTAGCTCCATCCCCGCCGAGCGCCGCCCCCAGACGTCTGACAGCCCTTGCCCCAATTCGAACTCGAACTCCAGCAGCGTCAGCGGCAGCGGTCTGCACGCCCCCATTCGGTTCCGCCCCCCCTTTGCGCTGACCAGCAGCAGCTCTTCGGCGTCCAGCTCGCGCTCTGGTTCGCCCATCAACGGTGGCCAGATCCGCCGCCCTGCGAGCTCGTTGATCCGCCCCAGACGCCAGTACCGCCGCTCGCTCAGCATGTTTGAGAACCCCATCGACATGATGAGACCCAAGTCTGGTGACGAGAACGCTGGCCCTGGCCCTTCGGGTCTGCGTCCTTCTTTGCTGCCATCAGTCATGGACACAGATGACACTGCACCTGCCGGGCCTTCTCTGCCGCACTTCTTCCCCGACGGCCAGAACGACTCGATCCCGCGCATCAACCGCGAGACGCTGTTGACCGTGCTGGACGGCCAGTACAACGACATGTTCCAGAACAAGCTGATCATTGACTGCCGGTTTGAGTACGAGTACGAAGGTGGTCACATTAACGAGGCTATCAACTACAACGACAAGGACCTGCTGGCTAAGCACCTGTTCAACACTCCCATGGAGGGCCGCACGCTCATTGTGCTGCACTGTGAGTACTCTGCGCATCGCGCCCCCCTCATGGCCCGCCACCTGCGCGCTGCCGACCGTACTGCCAATGCTGAGCACTACCCCCGCCTGACCTACCCGGAGCTCTACATTCTCGACGGCGGCTACAGCGGTTTCTTCAATGAGCACCCGTGCCGCTGCTACCCCCAGGCCTATGTCGAGATGGACGCTGCCGAGCACGCTTCCACTTGCGAGCGGGAGATGGGCCGCCTCAAGCAGACGCGCAAGGGTCTGCACCGTGCCCGGACGTTTGCCTTTGGCCAGCACAATGAGAGCCCCAGTGCCGGCCACAGTATCCAAGAAAACACTCCTGGCAGCAAGAACACGCGCTCTTTTTACGAGTTCAACGATGTGTCGTCGCCCACTGCCCCTGGTCGCTCGATGTCTTCTGCCCCTTCTCCGTCTATGATGATGGGAGCCTCGCCGATCCTTGGTTGTGACCGCGGGCTCCCTCGCCGGCGCATAGTATCATACTGATGTTGTTGCCGCCCCTTTCCTCATGATTCTACAAGTCTGATCATGCGGTGTACTATAATGTTTTATTCGTTTTCATTCATTTTCAGCTTTTTTTTTTCTTTTTTTTTTTTTCTTTTTTTCGTTTTTGGCGTTTATCACATGAGTGTGATGCAAAGGAGTTGGTCATTTTCTTTATTCCCATTCAGCCAGTTGGTTTTTGCGTCTTGATCCCCCTTTCTTTTGTCTCCCGTTTTTTTCACTTCTTTCTACTACTTTTTTTTTTCTTCTGAACTTTCCTTTATGCGCTGCATAGCACGCTTTTATGCCCCTTTTTACGTTTTTTATACCACCACGTCCTTCACGACACCGGCATCGGCTTCCTCTACGAATCGAACCCGACAGCCCATACCCATACCCATTGTCATTTTTGTTCATCATTTGAAACGCGTTCATCGCCTTCCTGCTCGCAAACGGCCCAGTTTGTCCACCACATCAACAGCATCAGCATCAGCTACCTAATATAACCACGACGAGCCGAAGAGACGCCAGTACATACTACATACTACAACGGCGACTCTGCTACTCGGCCTAATCACCAACTAATAAACGCTATACACCGCGATACACTAATACACATACAACACCAACATTATACGCCTAATGTCTTCATATTATTATACGACAACATCAGCAATTTTTTTGCATTGCGTTTGCATTGCATTTTTGCCTTGGCATCCCTCATTGGCGTTTGTCCCATTGAGTGGACTACGAGTATCAGTCTTGCATTGTTCATTGTCTGTCCCATGAGATTCCCCTTTTTTCTTATCTCTTCTATCTTGTCATTTCTATTATTTTTGCCCTTAATCTTCTTAATCCTTCTTTCTGCTTGCTCTTCTGTATATTAGCCAACCAAGAAAGTCCAACTCACAGTCGCAGTCACAAGAATGTGTCTACACGGTGTGAATGTCTTACAAGTGGATTTATGTCTCGGACTGATTCAAACTGATTCAAAAGACTGCGGGTTGGACACTCATTTTCTGGTTCGGGCGACTGGAATGCAGAAAAAGGAAGGAAAGGAACAAAGTCGAACAAGTCTCGAAATTCACAAGAAGAAGAGGAAAAAGGAAACTCTTCAGATCTGTAGAAGATCATGGAGACTGGAGACTAGCTCCCCAATGAATGGGCGTGTTGGTTCTCTGGCATGTATTTGGCACACCCCGGGTGTGTTTTTTGTGTCTTTTATCCGTTGGTGGTTACTTGTCTATTGGTTGTATTTTGTTGCGTCTTGTCTTTTTGCTGTCTTTTCTTACTGTCTTTTGTCTTTTATTTCCTATGTTCTTTCTACCTCTGTCTCCGCTGTCTACATCGTACAGCCTGTTTCTTTACCTTATCTTTCCTTTGTCTACCTCTGCCATTGCTTCATTGCTTTGCATTCATTCAATCATTTTTTTGATATCATTCTTTGCGTTCTCAAGCGTGCGTGTTCTTATGCTTTACTCTTTTTATGCTTTATGTTTTCTGTGCCTGCTTCTCCTATCGCTCCACGCTTCTATGCCCCTGCATGAGGCTTATGCTTTCTTCTACGAAGTCTTACGTTGAGAAAACTCTCTACATTTCTTATATCCATTTGTCTCGGCGACTCTTTTGCTTCACTGCGTCTTAGTTCTTGGCTTTTTGTGCTGGCCGCAGAGTCTATTTTCTTTTCCTTTTTATTTTCTAGCCATTTTCTATCGTCTTTCTTTATCAGCCAGTTGCTCAGTCACTCAGTCACAAATTGACGATTGCTTCTTTTTCGCCTCTTCATCTCACTTGACTACAGGTCCGCATGCCTTGAAGCATTCCTCATACTTTTCTCTGCTACTGGATAAGTCACAATGCTCTTTGTAATAGTGCTCCCTTTGTGAGTACACTGGCATTGACATAGCGTCTTCCCTCTCTATTGTCTGCGCTAGGTCTCACCGAGAGGCCTCGTTCTGCAGAGGTGAACGTAGTACAGTGAATAAATCCACTGTGAATGTAGAACATGTAAAATTGCTGCAATCCGTCGTGCCAGTAGCTTGCCAACATTCTTTCCCACGGGACAATATTTGAAAGCTGAAAGGAGAATCAGGGTCAACCGGAATGTCGTCACTAGTATGTCTCAGTAGATTATGTCAGCAAGAACGGCCGTGCTTTACACGTCAGTATAATTTCCATTCGACCAATCACGCTACTGAATTGGACCCGCATCAGCCTCGTCCTTTTTGATATGCTCACGACGCGCTTCATTCAGCAGGCTGAAGTATCAAGAAGGTCAAGTTTTTTCAAATTACAACGTGTTTTATCATCCGGCATATCAAAAATATCAGACCACACTATAGAACAGACAGACAAAATACTCCTGGGCAATCAGAACCAGTTACATCATCGAGCCAGGCGCGAGGCAACGAGGGAAAACGAGACGACCTCGTCCAGGAAGAGCACAGCCTCGTCTTTGGATTGATGCTAAAGAGTATCTAGTAATACCTCTGATATCTTCTGATTGGTCTCTTTGATTGGCCTCTCTCTCTTTGACGCTCTACGCAAGGCTGCCTCATTAGGGATTCACCCTAGCCTCACTCACACATCACATCATGTCTTCAAAACTGTAAGCTCGTCATCATATTTTAGATCTCACTTCATGTCATCGTTACCTTACTCTTTTCTTACTACTTTCCAGCTCCCACTCCCATTCCGCTCTCCGTCTCTCCTTCATCTCTCTCCTCCATACCGTCATCTGTACCCATCATGGGCCCCCCAAAGACGTGAGCTTCCACATCGTCTACCTGCCCAAGACATACTAACAATACAGACTCGTCCTCGGCCATGTCAACGGCAACCTTTCTGCCGCCTTCAAGAAGCTGGCCAGCCTCCACGCAAAGAACCAGTTTTCCTTTTGTATTGCCACCGGCAATCTCTTTAGCGAGGCAGACGACGACGAGCTCGATGCTCTCTTGTCGGGGCGCGTAGAGGTGCCCGTCACTACCTACTTTACCGTCGGCACGCGCCCCTTTCCCCCACGCATTACCGAGCTGCTCAACAATGCAGAAGAAGGCCACGACGAGGTCTGCCCCAACCTGCACTACCTCGGCAAGCGCAGCGTCACGAAAACCGCCTCCGGCCTGCGCATTGTCGCCCTCGGTGGTCTGCTGGTGGACGACTCCGCCGACAGCGGTGCCGACGGCGTCGTGCGGGCCGGGCCCACGACCGATGTCTGTCTGCCATTTCACTCGGTCGCCGACGAGGCTTCACTGCGTGGTGCCAATGGAGCCGACATCCTGCTGACGGCCATCTGGCCGCGCGGCATCACGCGCACATCCACCGCCCTGCCCTCGGGTATCAAGGTCGAGGACGGCCAAAAGATTGACTTGGAGAAGGCGGCACCGACATCAGACGGCATCGCCCAGCTTGTCGCAGCGCTGCGCCCGCGCTACCACTTGACCGCGTCGCCCGACCTCGAAGACGGCCAGACTTTCTTCTATGAGCGCGAGGGATTCTTCCACCCAGAACGGCCCGACGGCACGCACTCCCTGGCCATTGACGTCACGCGGTTCCTGTCGCTCGCGCGCTGGGGCAATGCCGGCAAGGCCAAGTCCATCTATGCGTTTGCCCTCACGAGCGAACTGCCGACCATGGTGCCTGCCGGGTGCACGCCGTCGCCGTTTTTGGGACTGGGCAAGAAGAAGCGCAAGGCCGACGGTGGCGAGCAGCAGTTTTCGCGCTTTGCCCAGGACGAGCGTGGCCACCGCCATGACAGAAATGACAGAAATGACAGGGGCGGCCGAGGCAAGCGTCGGCGCAATGCATCACCACCACCCGGCCCGGAGCGCTGTTTCTTCTGCTTGTCCAACCCCAACCTGCCGACACACATGGTTGCCTGCATCGGCGATGATGCCTACGTTGCATCGGCCAAGGGCCCGCTGCCCGAATCGACCACATTCGCCGAGCAAGGCCTCGTCGACAAGAAGACGGGCACGCCCTTCCCGGGCCACTTGATCATTGTTCCTCTGAGCCACGCACCGACAATTGCCGCTGCCGGCGCCGACGATCCCGCTACGGCAACCAAAACGTTTGCCGAGATGGCCCGCTTCCGCGAGGCCCTGCAGGCCATGGTCTCGAGCGTCACAGACCGTAAGCTGGGCGCGATTACGTGGGAGATCAGCCGGCAGCGCAACGTGCATGTGCACTGGCAGTTCATCCCGGTGCCGGCGGCGCTAGTGACGGGCGGTCTGGTGGAGGCGGCGCTGCGTGTCGAGGCGGCCAACCTAAAGCTGCCGTCGTTTGAGGAGTTGACGAGCGACGCCATTGAGGGCGACTACTTTCGCGTGTGGATCTGGGGCGAAGCCCAAGACAGCGACAAGGGCGAGGACAAGATTGTGGGCAAGACGCTGGTGATGCGCCTCGACGAGGGAGCACGATTTGACCTGCAGTACGGCCGCAAGGTGGTGGCCAAGCTGCTGGGGCTGGAGGCGACGCGGACGGTGTGGCAAGAGTGTGCGCAGACGGAGGCGGAAGAGACGGCGGATGTGACGGCGTTCCGGAGCGCCTTTGCTCCATGGGATTTTACTCTCGAGTCCTAGGTCTTGGTGATCTGAACGATGTTGGTTATGCGATGATTAGATACCTATAAAAGTTTACTTGATTTAATTATCTACTATAAGAAAGTCAAGTCAAGCATGGCGTCAATGACCAAAGAGAAGTAAAAGTGATGAGGTGTTGCCACCGTAGATTGCAAAATGAAGAATGCTAAATAATATCAAATGGTATATGCTTCCACCTCCGTCCCCTGATGGGTATTCGAGCATGAATAGAAAGAACAGTAAACAAAAGAAAGGAGGAAAGACAATGAATAGCAGAGAAAGCACAATACTGTCGTGGTCCGGTTCTCCGTAATTCAATAATCCCCGTTAGCCTGTCGTGACAAAGGAAATCGTAAATGGTAGTAAAAGTGTAACAAGAAAAGACAAAAGAAACAAACGCTGTCGTTTAATGAAAAGCAATGATCGTGATGAAAAATGGGGAAAAGGAAAAAGGAAAAAAGAAAAAGGAAAGAAAGAGACATCGAGTCTATGAGACAGCCCGAACGGCGAGGAAGCGGGACTGCCGGTTGTAGGCCGACGGCGTCAGGCTGCTCAGGCTGGCAGCCACAATATCCTCGGCTTCGGGCTTGGGCTTGTGCGCCTCGGCCTGCACCTGCTGCACATGCGCATCGTGGATCTCATGCACAAGAGCCTCGACGTCGCGGTACAGGGCCTCAAAGTCGTCCTTCTCGCCGCGGGCTGCGCGCTCGTCGGCCACCTCCTTGCGGCGGTATGCGACAAACACAATGCCGCGGTTGTTGCCGTGGGACACGGAGACGGTAGACACTGTAGACAGGGTGGAGGCGGCGCTGTTCTTGCGGCGCTGAGGACGGGGGCCGGCGCGGCCAGCCATGGAGCTGTAGTCCTGCTCGGTGTCGGCGTCGCAGTCGTCGGCCGTCGACGGGCGGCGCTCGTAGCGCTGCTGCGAAAAGGTGGTCATGACGGGCGCGTGGCCCTGGTGGAAGGCGCATCCGAAGCCCTGCGAGAACTCTTGCGGCATGCCCTTTCTGCTCGAGTAGGTAGAGTCTTGGGAGCCAAAGGTGATCCACTGCTGCTCAGCGTTGAGAATCTTGGAGTGCATGGGCGCCGACAGAGTGTACGGTTTCTTGACGGTGGCGAGGCCAAAGGCGGCAAGGAACCGCGCGTCGAGCTTGGACTGGTGCGGTGCCACGGGAGCGTTGGAGGTGGACGTGCTCGAGAAGCTGTTCTGGCTCACATGGCTGGTGTGGCTGACGTGACTCGCCCGCACACGGCTGGTCTGGCTCTTGGTGCGCGACACCAGCTTCATGGCAGGCGGCGCCGACGGCGACGATGGCCAGCCAATGGACTGCATGGCTGCAGCCGAGGCCACCGACACAGCCGACGATTTTAGGTAGGCCATGTTCTTGGGCCAGATGGTGGCAATGTAGGCCAGGTCAAACTGGTAGCGCGAGGCAATGCCGGCAATCTTGAATGCGGCAGCCATGCGCGAGTCGCCCGCAGGTGTGCGTGGGCGGCCACCCGCCGAGACGGGCATGCCGGGCAGCAGAGCAAGGTATGAAGGCGAGGCGAGGCCCGACGGCGACGGTGCGCGGAACGACGGCGGCTGCGAGGGGGGGTGGTTTACGCGTCTGCGCGTAGGCGAAGCAGACGAAGCAGCAGGCGACGGCGGCAGCGGCTTGTTCTTGAGATTCTTGAGCGCTGCCTTTTTGCTGTCGGGAATGTCCTCGGCATCCTCGGCAATGTCGTCGTCGCTGAGAGACAAGAAGTCGCCCAGGTTGGGCTCCATGAGCACGGAGCTGGGCGACGAGGGTGTGGGCTCGTTGGGCAGGTGGCGCTTGTAGCGGAGCGACATGGGGCGGCGGGACCGGCGGCCGCGGCGGCGCGAGGGCTCGACGGCGGGCGATGTAGGGCGGCTCTGCGGCAGAGCGATGGAGAGGGCAGGCGGCTGCGAGGGGGGTGCGTAGATGGAGTCGCGGCGCAGCAGAGGTGTCTCTGCGGCAGCAGCAGCGGCGGCGGCGTCCGAGTGCAGAGCAAGGTCGTCCTCGCCGAGAATCTTGGGCTCTGGCTGAGCGCCCTTGGAGGGAGCCAGGATCGAGTCGTCGTCGTTGACGTTGACGGGCGTGGCCAGGATGGTGGCCGGGCTGATCTCGCCCGAGTTGATGGTGACGGTGACAGAGTCGCGCAGGGTCTTGTTCTTGGTAGTCTGATTGGGCTGGCCAATCTGGAAGTCATTAAAGGGTGCGAGGGGGGCCAGAGGCGCAAGCGACAGGTCGCGGCGCTGCAGCAGAGACGAAGATCTCCTGGGCAGACGCTGGCTGTTGAGAGACAGGTTGGTCTCGGTGATCTCGGGAAAGGCGTCGGCAAACGACTGGCGGCCGCCGCCGGTGCTGGAGTTGCAGCTGCTGATGGTGCTGCAACCGCTACTGAGGGTGACGGAGGAGTTGTTGGTGTTGAAGCTGCTTCGCCGGCTGTCAAAGGCGTTGCTGCTGTTGTTGTTGTTTTTGGTGGTGGTGCGGTTGAGGGTGACGGGAGGGTTTTTGGTGGAAGAGCGCGCGGGTGCAATGGCTCGTAATGAGCCAGGGGCTGCAGTGACACCAGAAACGGGAAGGGCATTTACATCCTCAGGCGAGGGCCCGGGAACACTCGTGCTGCGGCCTGCCGTGCGCGGACGCTGGCCACCGAGCATAGAGGTGCGGTCCTCGCGCGGGACCATTTTTGCGACTTTGGGGCGGATAAACGAGGGCTGGGGAAATGTCGTGTCTTCCAAGGACATTATTGGTTTTGATGAGTGTGGCGAGGCTGGAGGAGCCGAGGGTGTGAGAGAGCTCTTGCGGGCAAAGAGAGAAGCTGAAGTAGGGTAGGCTGGGCTGCTGGGTTTGGTTGAGGACTGGGCATCGCGGCCGAACTTGCCAAACAAGCGTTCCAGCTTGTCTGCCATTGTGGGAGACATTCTGAGGAGTTAGCTATGGGGATAGAATATCAGGGTGATGGTATTCAGAGGAAAGTCAAATAATGTGTGAATAAGAGGGTGCGAGAATGAAAGTCAAAGAGACAACATCTACACTCTATTGTCATGTGTCTACCCAGATGTTACACGTTCGGCAGTGCACCGACGGACAGACGTGCAGACGGACAGACAAGACATTAAGACGGATGTAGAAGAGTGAAGGGACGAGTTCAGACAAACTTACATGGTTGAAGAGAGGAAAGGAGGGGGGAGTCGTATTGCGAGAGGAGCCTGGCCAGACGTCGTCTACGTGACGCAACGACGGTTCACGGCAGCAGGACCAAGGAGTATCGTGTTGATGTATGACGGCAGTGGAGTTGTGACAGTAATGGTAGTAGCAGTTGACTGTTGTAAGTGACGAGGTGTTTGAGAGTTGCGAGAGTGAGATGCGAGATGAGGTTGAAGTTGAGAATGAGATTGAGACTGAAATTGAAATAAGTGACGAAAGAAACAAGAAGACGAAAAGAGAAAAGAAAAAATGGGAGATCAGGTAGATATGAATGAGTCGCCCAAGACGGCAAGGGTAAAAGAGAAAAAGAAAACAAAAGGTGAGACAGGTCTAGTCTGTGTAGGTCTTGAGAATGTAGTGGAGGAGGAGGTGGGTAGAGGAGGTAGCGGTAGAGGTAGAGATAAAAGTAGAGATAAAAGTAGAGGAGGGTAGAGGTAGAAGAACAGCGGGGCGGGAACCAAGGGCGTGTAAAAGGTATTTTATGTCTTTTGATTTATGTGATTTATCAATGACTTGTTCTTGTTTGATTTATTTAAGAAGAATCAGACAAATAATCAAAATCAAAAGAAAGCAGTTGGGACTGTTTCACGACAACCCAACAGCGCACAACACGAAATGAGAGAGAGAGAGAGAGAGAGAGAGTAGAGAATAGACGAGAGAGAAGAGAGAAGAGAGAAGAGAGAGCAGAAAGACTACCGCGTAGAGAGAAAGACGTTGGAAGTTGGAAGAAAGTAGTCCCCTGTCAGTCGACTGGGCGCTGAGAGTGGGCGTCCGAGGCGTGGAGGTAAAAACGTGGATGCCGGGAAAGGGATGGTAGAGTGCTCTGTAGTAGTAGTATTGTAGTGGGTAGACAGGAAGAAGACTGGGCAGACCAGACTGGGTTGACAGCGAGGCAAGCTAGATGAGAGCAGAGGCCTAGAGGAAGAGGCCGGTTAGATGTTTCGTTTCGTTTGCGTTGTTGTTTCGTTCCAGGATCCAGGATGTTGATGCGGCCGAAGGGGAGAGGTTAGGTGAGTTGGTGGCAGTAATACTGAGTAGATGAGAGGCTGAATGAATAACAAACAACAGAGGAATAAGAGGCACAGTCGAAGCGGATTAAAGGATGATGAGGTGGTTATGGGCAAGGGGAGACAGAAGGGACTCTTAAAGACATGTGCAAAAGGCAAAAGCAATTCAAAAGAAACGAGTCCAAAAGAAAAGAAATTCAAAGAAGCAAAATCAAGATCAAAATCAAAAAGATACCAGGGTAAGGAACAACCGAGGGGGCAGTATGATAAAATGTACCGAGTAAATATAAATATACAAGTAAAATATGCTTAGAAATATGGGCAGTTTTTATTGTGACTTGACTATGAATAAATAAAAAGAACCACATAAATATATAAATATACATATAAATACCAACGGCAACAAGCTTGGGTACCCGGTTTTGATGTGACAGTAGCGGCAAGGTTGACGTTGGCCCGGGCGTGCTAGGCGGGAGGGGGCGGTACTTTGTAGGTAGCCAGAGGTCAGGTATTGAGTGTATGTATTCCACTTTGTATGCAAAGTATCGCAAAGTCAAAACCCTGCAGTAGCACGCAGTAGCACGCAGTGAAGCGAGATAGATCGGCTGGGCTTGATTTGAGGCTTGCGGTACTTGGGCGGAGGATAAATAGAGGAGAAAAGGAAGACGTTTGAGCGTAGTGAAGT
This sequence comes from Ophiostoma ulmi, assembly GCA_029298715.1. Taxonomy (NCBI): domain Eukaryota; kingdom Fungi; phylum Ascomycota; class Sordariomycetes; order Ophiostomatales; family Ophiostomataceae; genus Ophiostoma; species Ophiostoma ulmi. The sequence goes on along the minus strand of JANSLN010000005.1, from coordinate 621,312 downwards.
TGTCAATGGGGTGAAGGAGAAAGAAAAGGGAAAATGAATACTAAAAGAAATTAAAAGAAACACAAGGGAAAATACGAACAAAAGAAGGCGAGGTAGGGGCGAGGAGGCGGAGGACCGAGAACTCCTGGGTAGAGAAAGAATAGAAGAGACAACAGACCAGACACAAGAGCGAGTCACCCAGCTACTACCGCATACACGGCTTGCTATTACTACACTTGCATTTATAAGTAAAGACCGAGCTGCACGGCAGTGGCGGATAGAGGTGAGAGGTGAACGGTGGGAGGTGAGCGATGGAGGGGATATGCACATGCACAATAAAGAGGAGAAATAAAAGCAAAACGAGAGCAGAGTCTACTCCGTCGGTGTGATAAAAAGGGCCAGTGGAAAAAGGCAGAAAGGGTACTGGAGCTGGCATTATCTATGGAGCTACAAAGGTGTCACATTCTCGTGACAGAGGTGACTGACTGGTGGGGTTTGGTATTTGATAGTGTGCTTTGTATTTGCGTTGTGCTGCATTTTTCCATGTTGTGTTTCTGCTTCTTGTCATTGTTTACTCAGTATGTCGCGTTGTCCACCGCAGTACGCAGTACAGACTCTCCGACTGCAATGCAGCCGAGCGATGAGCAGGGTTGGCCCTAAATCAAAGACAGCCGATCAGTGATCAGTGATCAGTGATCAGAGGTGTGGTGGGAGACGATCAGAGGCAGCCATGCATCAAGAATCGGGCATTTAAAGTAGAGATAGTATTTGTAGTGTGTGCATTAGCATATATTATGTATTCATGTGAAAGACAACCCAGAGACAGTCGATCGATCAAATATTGCCGACGTGCATCAATGAGGCAGAGGCAAAGAACAAAATCAATATTGTCAGCGTGGCGAGAAGACATGGTCAATTGAATCAGAGTACTCATAATCCAGCATTTAAACACCCAAGCAATCAAAAGAAAAACAATAAACCGAATCGACTCGTCGAATCAAATCAAAGGGTGTGCATATTGTAGCTAAGTCATGCGATTGCAGCTGGAATACCGAAAGGGATAATGAATGGGACCGGCCAGTGTGTTCGATGTATCGAGTGCAGCAGTCCGGCCAGCTGAGAGTGAGACTCAATGTGTTGGATTTAGAGGGTGGGTGATTTACAAGCGGGTAGGTCGAGGTAGATTTACAGCGAGGGAAAAGATGGGCTCGATTTACGAAGAAAAGAAGAAAGTAAACAGACTAGATCAAGTGAGGGAGGAATGGGCCAGGAATGGAAGGTGAATGAGCAGCGAATGCGATCTAGAGAGCGAGGCTTAGGCTAGAGATGGGAGTGCTTCGAGGCCTAGAGAAGTAGAGGAATAGACAGAGGACTAGACAGAGGGAGAACGAGAGATTGTCGTCAGGGTTGGATTTGCATAGAGCTGAGAGGAGGAGGTAGTGAGATGGGAGATGGAAAGATAGAGATAGATGGATAGATGGATAGATGAATAGATGACAGAGACGCAAAGAAATGGAGATGCTAAGAGGTGATGAGGTGAAAGGAGTAGATCAAAGAAAAGAGTCAACAGTCGGTGGGCGTCTGTGGAGAGCGGAGCGACGGACTTGCGGGAGTGACTGGTGGGTAGATGTCCAGGTGAATATGGAGGCAGCTTGGATCGAGTGAGGAAGAAGAAAAGAGAAGTAGTGAAAAGAGAGAAAAGAGAATGAACAAGAGAGACATCAACTAGATAATAACAAACAATACAAAGCAATAACGAAAAAAAAAAGAAAGGAAAAGAAAAGAAATACGAAACAATAAAAACGTGGACAGCAGACCGATGCGAGGGAGCCGTGTGGTGGCAGAGTCTAGACGTAAGGTGAACAATCAAAATATCAAATAAGAAATAAGAAAGAAAAGAGAAAAGAGAAAATAAGAGAAAATAGAAAATAGAAAATAGAAAATATGTCTTGGAAGCCGAGCATAATCAACGGAAATCAAGATAGTACAATGGTCAGATCAGACAGTCAGATATAGTCACATCAGAGTAGCATTGTGACAGCATCAATATCAAATAATCTCCCTCTGAATACTACCGTCGCACCAGATACTCCACGGACACGAGCCGGGGTTGTAGGGCAGGTGTAATGCCGTGATGCCAGCAGTACGCAATACGCAATACGCAAGGTGCTATGGCCTCGTAGTTTTGCAGGTGTACTGAGTACAAGAAAAGTCAATGCTGGCACGCACGAGCAAACACACCGACGCGGAAAATAGGAATACTGAGTAGGATCGGGAACCATGGAGCACGAGCACGGACTCGGACTGTCCAAATTATCGTGACGGTAGGTGACGGAAGAGAATAAGAACCAACGGCCTGTCAACGGTTTTTGTTGATATTTTATTTGGTGATATTCAAATATGATTCTTTGTTGTGCTGGGCTAGCCAGGAACATGTCTCTGAGCACAAAGGCGGTAAATCAGGGACGCGTTTGTGTCTATTGAGTTATTATTGAATAAGAATGAAGTAAATATTAAATTAATAATAATACATGAGATATATGATCAAAACGCGAGTAACAACCCAATGATGTGCATTGATTACGCCCAAATGGGATGCAAAGCTGACAATGGTGTTGGCGTTGGTATGTGAAATGAGATAACTACGACGTGTTTTGTCTGATTTTCTGATTTCTTTATTTTATTTTCTATTTCCCATTTCCTATTTCTATTCTTCAGTGATAAGTATATCATGATGGTCGGCGAGTACGACTCTACAGGAACACGGACAACTGGATGAATGAGGCACATCACACTTGTCACTGTAGTAGTCTCTAGTAATAGTAATTAATCTCTAGCAGGTGACGGCATGGGTAGAGACATGGGGCATGGAAATACGCATGGGTGAGAGCATGGGTGAGAGCATGGGTATTTAAGCATGCGAGAGTAATTGAGAAAAAGACGATGGAAAAACGAGAACAGTGGGGCAGAGAAATAACAGGAGGGTGGTAGACAGGGTATTCAGTCTAATAAAGGAGAATAGGAGATGAGATGAAGAAAAATACAGAGTAGAGGTGAAAATAGAGGCGAAAGATGAGTTCAAGATGAAGGACTAAGTACGACTAAGGAAAGAGGAAAGAAAAGTAGAAAGTAGAAAGTAGGAACTCGGAGAATACAAAAGGCAGCAAAAGACCAAATAGCAAACGTTGACGGTTTAAAAAGAGGCAGCAACAGCTAGTATTGATTACGGAGTAGAAACACGGCTACACGCGGTAGAGGCTGGAGGTGATGGATGTGATAGTGATGGAGGTTATCACTAAGAGTAGAGATTATCGTGGCGAGGATAACGAAGAGTTGAATCAAAAGAAGGGAATCAAAGAAAATCAAAGAAACAAAAGAACTCGGAAGAAATCAAAAGAAGAGGGGAAATGACGAGATGGATGACGACCGGACAGCAAGTAGAAGCAGGAGAATATTCAAGATTCAAACAATCCAATAATTAAAGATGCAGAAATCTAGGCCATGCGTCAATTCAATAGTTTGATTTAGTATTGGCTGCATAGAGAAAGTGAAAAGCCAAAGCGAGTCCAACATGGCGAGGCCGGTCCAAACCAGCGCAAGTGAGACATGTTGTTTCTTTTGGGAGTGGTGTAGGTGTAGAGGTCTAGACGAAGCATACGGAGACTGAGGACGTTACTAGATAAGATGGTGAATAAGAAAAGATGCTCTGTAGAAAACAGGAAATAGAATTATTGACAGAGCAGAGGCATAAAAATGCATGATAGAAAGAGCGAGGCCTCTTCTAGAAAAAGCAAAGATCATCGTGAGATGAAGCGAGGGAGAGTAGTCTGGTAGAGTAGAGGGCACCAGTAGAGAGCACCAGTAGACTCGGAAGAGAGAGTGAACGACTATCTACGAGACTACTTGCCACTACGACCACAACTAACTACTAGACTGAGACATATGCAAACCACTGCAAGGTCTGCAGGAAACCGGGTGGGAGGCGGATCTGGGGCGGTGATCTGGTGAGCATCTGGTGAGCAGGCAGGTGCAGGCAAAGAGACCAGAGACCAGAGACCAGAGGCAAAGCGAGAAGAGAGGCAGCGACTGTGGCTCAGTGGCACAGTCAGTAAAGGATGCAAGGGCGAGTGGATATGTCTTGGTAGCGGGCTAAGGTTAGAGGGAGTTAAAAGAGAGGACTAAAGAGAGGATACCAGAGGAGCAGAAGAGGCGAGCCATAATCTGTAATCCATAATCATAATCATAATCATAATCATAATCATAATCATAATCATAATCTAGCCAGACACACGCGACTACAAAACGAAAAGACAATACATAGTAATATTGACTATTGGGGGCTAGACAGCTAGGGTAGTTGGCTAAGCTCTTGACACTTGTAAGTGAGTATGTGATTTGGCCAGGGGCCGTAGGGGTGCAGAGGCAGAGGCAGGCAGGCTGGTAGGCTGGCATGCTGGTAGGCTCGAGGTAGGTTGACTCGTAAAGCACTGAGTAAACAGACGATATATCTTGGGAAAGGTGGCCCTAACCCTTGCATCGGCAGCGGCAGAACTGAGTGATGCCTTTGTAGGATAAAGGAGACTACTCCGTACAAGATTACCAGAAACTACCACTACGAAGACGACACCAGACCAGACACCAGACCCAAAATCCAACTGCAGGGGTAGGAAGCTTATCCGGGTCCCGGGAATCGACGGATGCAAGTGTAAATACGTGCAGAGAGGAGGAGGAGGAAAATAGAGATGGAGGAGACAAGACGCAAGACGCAAGACGCAAGCCCAGAATACGACGCAAAAAATACGACACATCTGTAAAGTACGGAGTACGCAGTATTTCTCCGTAGATAAAAAGACAATACAGGAGAGTCAGGAGTCATGAGAGTCAGAGCCAGTGTGGGCCAGCTGGACTGCGAGACGCGCAAGTAACTGAATAGATATAAGGACTACGCAGACTCAGACTATTGGATGCGAGATATACGTCGTAATGAGTTGTCAGTTGATCTAGTATGTTGAGGCAGAGGCAGTTGATGGCAATATTCAATTAATTCAAAGAAGCAAAGAATCAAAGAAGCAAAGAATCAGAGTATTATGAGAGAATATAAATTATAGAGTAGAATAAAGAACTCAATATCAAAATGACGACACTTCAGACGGAAGCATGACCAAAAGACTCTACTCTTGCATCGGAAGAAAGGACATGTCAATCGTACAAAAGACGACATCATAACAAGTACGACGCATGTCAGAAGCCAGGATGCAAATATACTCCGAACTGCGGAATGATTGTCAATGTAAGATATACTTTGCATGTGCCAGGCGACAGTATACGCATACGAAGCAGTGGTGGGTTAATGTCAGCGAGTGGGTGGGCTGGGAGGTCTTGGACTTGTACAAAGTAGACTCGAGGTTCTCGAGCTTGGGCCAGTTTGTCAAGTAGATTTAGTAGATGTCGCGAGAGCATACGAGTAAGCCAGACGAAACCTGATTATTTACACAATTCAAGTCTATGCACGCACATGCATATTGATGGAGGCTGGAGGCCGGAGGTTGGGTATGCATTATGCAGGCGAGATGTGAGTAGTAGAGATGGAGTAGAGGCAGACGGCAGGAGAATACTCAGACTTCTACGATTTATGCTTGCAAGTACTCGACAGACTGAAAACTTTTCATTCCAACTAATGTGCATCGTCTTGTGCAGTTGTATGCAAAGTAACCTCGTAGAGGATCAACAGATGGAGCGCTGACGGCTGGATACGACAGATGACCAGGATAAATGACAGAATTATGGCAGAATAGGGATGAGAAGGAGGATGAAAAGGAGGATCGCAGGATGGTGACAATACAGACTGGATGAATACAGGACGGAGGACGGAGGACGTTGAGCTATCCCGTGGCAATTGGACGTTGTGAAAGTGTGCGTGGGCAAAAGGAATAATAAAAATAAAATGAATAAATCAAACAACAATCAAAGACCGTTGAAATCGACACGGCAATGGTGATCAAGACGGCAACGTGGTCAACAGATGCTGTGCTTGGTTGGAGAAGAGAGCCAAAAGAAGAAGAAAAATCAAAGACGAAAATCAAAGACGAAAAGAAAACACGAAAAAGAAAAGTAAAACTATTGCCAATATGCATCAATACAACCAGACAATCATCAATACTAGCCAGTTCTAATATCAATTTCCTAGATATTAAACCTTGAGACGTCAGTGTCTCGCCCAGGAGCTGAACGCCCACTGCAACCCAAGTCTCCTGGCTGGCTGCAGTCTCGTTGCTTGGTTCTGTCGGTTCCTGCAGTCTCCTGTCCTCAGTGCAACTCTGACGTCGGTGGTGTCCTGTCTGCCCAACTTGCTGGATTGGCTTGGTAGACGTCGCCTACGGGTTGGGTTGCATTGCATGTTGGAGGGCCGATGACTTGGAGGGTGAGGGCTGGGTGGGGGTACAAGGGCAGCACGAGAAACAAGGGAAGCAAGAGAAACAAAAGAAACAAGCAGTAATACTCAGTAGTCAATCAAGAATATCAAGAATAAACCAGCAAGGCAAGCAGAGACAGACCAGAGACAGACCACGCATATTAGGCACCTGGGCATTAGATGGAGGATGCTTAGACATACCACACAAAAGACAACTGAGCAGACAGAGGACGGAGAGACACAATATTAGACAGGCGTGCAAAAATACTGCAGCACCTGTAACCAGACACGGTCAGTCCAGGACGTCTTACATGCAAGTACATTTACACGTCGCACACGAGTGCGAAAGCCTTGAAAGTACGACAGGGTAGCTGGCCAGTGTCAGCCAGTAACCGTCCGAGGCAAGGTAGACGTCCTCGCCGTCCTCGCCGTCCAGCCAGCAGCTGTAGAGGCCAGCAAACACCGACGTGCCGCAACTTGAATGTCGTCAGAACGTCGTCCGGATGTCATCCACTGTCACCTTGAAATCGAGCTGTCCTGGCATACCACTAGAGCTATCCACCACCTCTGCCCCCTCTGCCCCTAGCCATATACAGAAACACCCCGACATGTCCGGCAGGGAGTCGATTGACCGATAGCATAGATGACGGAGACACTACCGTCGACTACCACGACTACGGTTGACTACGGTAGTCGCTGTCCACTGATTTACTGATTTGCTGATTTGCTGATTTGCTGATGCTCCCGTCCGCTCTGGGGGCAGAGGGGCATTGCTCTTAGCACAGATGCTAAGCATACTAGCAGCACTACACTATCATAAGATACAAGTAAGATATCACATGGTTGCAGCTCTCCACAGCCTACTTGTTCTACTTGCACCACCGCGATTGACCAGAACGGACAAGAATTGACCAACCGGACACTTCTCTCCCTGAATCCAGCGAATCCCAACCCTCAGCCCAAGAGGGAGACTGAGACATGAGCTCTTTTCTTTTCTCTCTCTCTCTCTCTTTCTCTCTCTTTTTCTCTTTTTCTCTCTTTTCTTGCTCTTTTGCGATACCATCTCTTTGCTATTCTCCCTATTCACTCTTGCACCTTTACCCATCCACGCACCAATTTACCCGTACACCACACCCCCTTGCTTCCAGCCTCTTACTTTCAGTATCAATACGACGTATCTGTATAGATGTACTTTGTATATTCACTTGGTAGAGAGCTATGCTCGGTACGAGATGCCATGTAGATGTCTATTTACTAGAAAGTTTTGTCAGTATGATGTTATCGGCAGTTCCCTTGATGCCAGCAAACGCAGAACCCAGACGTCTACAAACCCTGCACCCTTGCATGTCTTGCTTGGAAACGACCGTCGTCTGCTAGTCGTCCCTGTCGTCGTCGTCGTGGCGTGTCTGCGTGTGCGTGTCGTCGCAACGTGTTGCTCGTGCCCTCGTCTTTGTCGACGCGTCCATCGGGTCAAATGCCGACTTGTATATTCCTATCATATATATGCATGTGCAAGGAGACGCGACGGAAATCTCAAAATCTCACTCGGGGTCTGTAAAGGTATCTATCCAGGTCTATCCGTCTCTACAGACGTCTATATGTCTGTCTCATTCGGCCCAAGGCTGAGCCACGATACTTTTATCGAAATAAATACTCTACATCGTGAAAGGACTTGTATTCAATATTCGTATTGATTTTAATTCTAGTGTATCAAGAATAGAAGTCGGATGGCTCCCGGAGCGTGGCTGTGGAGGCACAGAATAAGACAAGACAGATGCAAGACAGTAATGTAGCATTACAGTCAGACATGTGGGCATCTATTAGACAAGATGAGAGCAAGAGCAAGAAAGTAAGAGAGCAAAAGCGTGAGAAAATAAAAAACAATGGTGGAGGTCCAAGACATACTCTGACAAACGAGAGGCGGCGACATGATGCCTTTGGCAAACGAGCAAGGCGACCGGGCATCAGTCCGTTACTCGATTTGATACTCAATACTCAATACTTTATGGTGAGGGATGAAGGATCGTGGATATAGGATCATATGGACCACAATCACGATGAGCCTCCCTGCCGTCATTTCAGACGCGCAGAAGGGGCAGATAGACCACCCTCCATACTCTCCGACAACCTGATGACAACTACCAAGAGCCGTGGCCTGGACCGCATGCCGCTGTTCTCTGGAATACACGCAATACACTATTGCACTGCAATTCTTAATTCTTATACGATCGCCTGATCGACACTCCTCGCTGCAACACCATACAATGCTTATACACTCACTAAATCTATAGACACACTACACCTCGAACATGCAGCGGATACATTCGTGCACAGCGACGTGAGGGGGCCAGAGATAACAACAGCTGGCCCATGGTGCTACAGACGTTATGTTCCCCGGATCATCTTGGTCTACTGTAGCATTGGATCCGTAGATGTGTATGGTAGAGTTCAGTCCCGAGTTCAATGAGTCTACTGGAAAAGAGCAGAATCGACGAAACAGAATACAAGTCTATCGGCACTTTTAAATCAACGAGCCACACTGTATTACACAAGACAAGACATAGGTACAGACACAGGCACAGACACACAGGCACAGATAACCCGGCCGGCCCGTGTCTCGTCTTCGTGTCTGTCCTTCTTGGTCCGTCTCTCTTATTTTCCCGTCCTGTCATGTCCATCTGTAAACATCCGTGCAGTCTGCCTGTCTGGATGGCTGTCCTTCTGTAAATATACGTCGTGCATCTATTCACCAACTACTTGCAGCATGTGGTACAGGGTCTAGCATTCTTCATCCTCTACATCATACATCATACATTATATATCATACATCATCCATTGTGCATGACATAAGATACATGGGGTGCATATTGTAGGCATTTAGGTGCGTTGCACGAGGCGGCATGATCACTCGCTCACCCGATCGTGGCGGCAGGATTCAACCTCATATCTTCTCTGTATCTTCTCATTTCTGTCAGATCAAGTGATGGGATCCGGCACCATGACCGCTCTCTGAGATTATATTATCTCAATAATCGTAGAGATCTACCCTCAATCAGCCTCACCCGATGCACCCTTCCCACGTATACGTCAAATATGACAGATACCTAGCCACATAGCTCACATATACGCAAGGATTTGCCAGTATCACGACGCCCTGTAGCTGGCCTCGCTTCCCAAGCGATCTATACATGTAACTGACCATGCATCATCCTTGCATGTCATATTTATCGTATCTCAATTAACAGATCGTTTGAAAAAATCTCCTTGTCATGTGCCTCGTCTATCTGATACCTCGTGGCTGCCAACTCAAAACTCAAGGCAAGGATCCCTGGTATTGTCGCTGCAGCAGCTGCCGAAGCTAAAGCTGAAGCTACAGCTTGCTGCTGTCGCCCACCAAATTGATAAAGGCAGTGTGCACCTCGTCGGTCAGATCGCTCGCCTGCAGGCTGCGTCCCCTCTTTGCAAACGCCAGCCGCGAGCACTCTCGTGTAATAGCGCTGCCGCCGTATGCCGCCAGCAGAATCGACTCTGTCTCTCCAATGTCTTTGGCGTCGGTCTCCCACAAGCCGTCGTGGTAGGCCTTGCGCCAGCCGAGAAACGTTGCAATGGCGCCCGTCAGCGTATCGCCCTGGCCGCCCGACCGTTTGAGGCCGCCCTCGTGGGAGCAAATGTAGACGGTCGAGTCTGTCTGCGAGGCGGACGAGGCGACCACATCTTCTGGGCCCTTTTGGACGATGGTGACGCCGCCCAGTGCGCGCGACAAGCGGACTGCACGGGCTGTGCGGTCGTCGCTGGTGTCCTGGTCATCACCGTCCTTGACCAGCGCAGTCTCTAGCCGCTTGAACTCGACAACATTCGGCGTCAGCACCGCCTGCCGGTAGCCTTTGACCAGGTCGGGCTGCGTCTGCACGAGCTGCAGAGCGTCGGCGTCCAGCACCAAGGGCAGGTTCGCCTTCCGCGCGGCCGCCACGACATGCGCGACAGTCGCCTGCATCAGCGGATCGCGCCCCAGGCCAGGCCCGATCACGAGCACGTGCAGCCGCGGCAGCATGTCAATGACGCCCTGGCTGACCTCTCTTGCTCGAGACTCGATATTCTCACTTCCCTCGGACTGCCGCATAAGAGGGTGCACCATGAGATTGGGCGAGTATGTCTTGATGACGGCAGCCGCGGCCGGTGTGCAGATCACGTGTGACTGTATGTCAGCCTCTGAACAAAATTGGATAAAAATAGAGGGAAGGCGCGGCGAGGTCCTCCTAGAGAAAACGTACCATGTCGCACCCGAGCCGCGCGCTGGCCATGGCGGAAAAGTAGGGCGCGCCCGTGTAGTCTTCACTGCCACCAATGACACCGATGCGTCCGAGCTGGCCTGCAACGTCAGTTTCTTTCATCTCATATTTTATCTCATCTTTCAAAGTCACCTCACGAGATGCTACCAACCTTTATGAAACTTGCTGAGCATCGGCGGCACCATCTGGCGCACGCGCGCCAGGATCTGATGAGACGACATTTCCGACATTGAGTGGGATCGGATAGTTGTGTGAATATTGGATGAAAGAGTGTTGCGTTGCGACGTGGTGGTATATCAAGGTATCAAAGGTATCAATCATATGATGTCACGGGACGGTATCGGAGAATCGGCTGCTTTGTCAGCAGTTCATGCCTTTCATCTCGAGCATCTCAACCTCACATCCAAGTTTGAGTTTCCATCACCAATTCATTCATCTACGGCAGATTGCATAATCACATAATAACATAATCACACATTGATAAGTTAATATAATTGAAATTGAAATTGAAATTGAGATTAATAAAACCCTCTCGTCTTCGTGTCGCCCTTTTTTTCTTCCTCTGCCCCCTCCGTCTTTGCAGATGAACATCTTCTCATCAGCCCATCCCAGCTTGATCGATGCAAGGTGTTCAGAGTGTCAGTCGTCAAGCAGTCCTGTCAAGTCCAGACAAGTCCGGTCAGGTGTTGTGCAGTTGCTGGTTCAGCAACTGTTGCGAGAGCAAGTGTTTTACAACTATTCTCGGTACGGTCGCTTACTGCAGCCAGCTGCGGCAACATTTGTCAAGACGTCGAGACAAACAGACTAAGACACTGTCCACTCTGATCATTTGCTTTCGATTAAAATGGTTGATTTTTTTTTCCTATATTTTACACCACACCCATTACACAAATGTCTGGTAAAAGAGAGAGAAAGAGGTAAACGGGAAAAGTCCAGAAAAAAGGCTTGGGGGGAAACATGGGGTCTTCTTTTTCCGAGAAAGGAAAAAAAGGAAACGCGGTTAAAAAAAGAGTATCGAAAAGGGTGGCTTGCTTTTCGGTTTTGGTTTCGAGGTAAGAGGTATGTAGGTTGAGGTAGGAAAAAAGGCTATCAATTCTTTTGGCTCGCATTACTTTCGTCTTTTATACATTTCGGATGGGAAACAAAAAGATGAAATAATTTAAGCAAAGCTCTTGGTGAAAGAGACAATGGTGTCCTTCAGCTTAGCCTCGGTATCCTTGCTCAGGGCACCCTCCTTGTCAATGGTGGCCAGGATCTCAGGAGCGTTGGTCTTGAGGTGGGCAGAGAAGTCAGACTCCCACTTCAGGATCTTGTCGACGGGGACGGTATCCAGAAGACCGTTGACACCGGCGTAGATCAGGGGAACCATCTCGTTGACAGCCAGGGGAGAGTACTGCTTCTGCTTCAGGAGCTCAGTCAGACGCTCACCACGGTTCAGGGTCTGCTTGGTGGCAGCATCCAGATCGGAACCGAACTGGGCGAAAGCGGCGACCTCACGGTACTGAGCCAAGAACAGCTTCAGCGAACCAGCAACCTGCTTCATGGCCTTCAGCTGGGCAGCGGAACCGACACGCGAGACAGACAGACCGACGTTGATGGCGGGGCGGATACCCTTGTAGAACAGCTCAGCCTCCAGGAAGATCTGGCCGTCGGTAATGGAAATGACGTTGGTGGGAATGTAGGCAGACACGTCACCACCCTGGGTCTCAATGATGGGCAGGGCAGTCATGGAACCACCGCCAAGCTTGTCGTTCATCTTGGCAGCACGCTCCAGCAGACGGGAGTGCAGGTAGAAAACGTCACCGGGGTAGGCCTCACGACCAGGGGGACGACGCAGCAGCAGAGACATCTGGCGGTAAGCGACGGCCTGCTTCGACAGATCATCGAAAATCAGCAGGGAGTGCTTGCCAACGTCTCTAAAATATTCGCCAACAGCCGCGCCTGACGTAAAAAGTAAGTATATGAAGTCCAGGATGGGATGGAATGATTTAAAAGCGATTGGGATGGTTTAAAGTGACGATGTGAAGTTCGTGATGTTGAAAACTGCCAGTTTGTGAAATGTGGGTCGTCCATGTGATTTAGTGCCAAATGTGGGTCCCTTGAATAAGTCTCACATGGCTTCGGCACGAAGCGCACAAAAAGGCGACAAGTTGGAAGGGGCAGAGATCAGGATGGAAGGTGCAATGGGAGACGCGGGGTAAATGACATACCGGTAAAGGGAGCGAGGTACTGCAGGGGAGCGGCCTCAGAGGCAGTGGCGGCAATGACGACCGAGTACTTCATGGCGTCGTTCTCCTCCAGGGTCTTGACGAGCTGGGCGACGGTGGAACGCTTCTGGCCAACGGCGACGTAGACACAGTACAGCTTCTTCTTCTCGTCGGAGCCAGAGTTCCAGCGCTTCTGGTTCAGAATGGCGTCCAGGGCGACGGCAGTCTTACCGGTCTGACGATCACCAATAATCAGCTCACGCTGACCACGGCCAATGGGGACCATGGCGTCGACGGACTTGAGACCGGTCTGGACGGGCTCTCTGACGGACTGGCGGGGCAGAATGCCGGGGGCCTTCAGCTGGGCACGGCGCTTCTCCTTGGTGTTAAGGGGGCCCTTGCCATCAATGGGGTTACCGAGAGCGTCAATGACACGGCCGAGCAGCTCAGGGCCGACGGGGACATCAACAATCTCACCGGTACGCTTGACGGTCTCGCCCTCCTTGACGAGACGGTCAGAACCGAAAAGCACGACACCGACCTGGCCGGCCTCGAGGTTCATGCACATGCCCTTGACACCAGAGGCGAACTCGACGAGCTCCTCGGCCTGGACGTTGGCCATACCGTGAACACGGGCGATACCATCACTGTGGGATTAGAATGGGCGAGCTGTATTGGGGTTTAATGAGTCGAAAATACATACCCGACGGACAGGACACGGCCGGTCTCGGCAAGGTTGGCCTCCTCCTGGACACCGCGGATGCGCTGCTCCAGAATGGAGGAGACCTCGGTAGGGGAGGCCTTGGCCTCGGCATAGGTGCGGGCCTGGATGAAAACAGGGGCGGCAGCGCGGGTCTGCGGGAATTAGTTAGTGGTCGACGACGTGGGTGGGAGAGGAAGCATTGCAGCAAGGTCGAAGCAGGACAGCAAGGTCGAGACATGAGACAGATGAACAAGAGAGAGGTGTGGTGTCGAGACAGATCAGATTGGGACAGGTCTCGAGCTTCAAGCTCCATTGGAGCTCGGTTGACAAGATGCACCGGAAATCCCGCGCAGCCGTTCTGGCCCGAAAATCCAGCCAGCAACGACGGCAGAGGAAGCAGACACCAATTGACACCTCAATTGATGTCCCTATGCCAGTGACGGCAACCTCTTGCCCTTGGTGTCCGAGACCGATGCTCCGTTGCGGCGGTGTTGAATGTTTATTTTTTTCGGTGAGGGCTTTTTTGGCCAGCCATGTTCGGGCGGACGACGGTGACGGGATGGCATGGAAGCAAGTCGGCGTTGCCATTGAGGTCTGCCCGGTGGAAGGCACGAGTCTAAAGTATGTCTATTGTTGTGCCAATGACCCGATTGACCGAATGTCACTTGTCTGCTGTCTGCTCTGTTGTCTTGTCTCGATCTGGTGCCCATCCTGACACGATCCTGCTTCTTCCGAATCTTCAATGCTTCAATTTCTCCCGGCAATGGGAAACTCGAGACGGCAACGTACCGCAGCCACTCTGCTAGCAGAGAAGGCGCCGACAGCGCGAGTCGACTGTCTGAGGGCGTTCCGGAACATGGTCGGGATGTTGTTGTGTGAGGGGAGGGGAGATGAAAAGAAAGACGATGAGGTGAGTGAAAGGAGAGAAAGAGGAGAGGAGGAAAAAAAGAAGGAAAAGAACAAACTGCAAGACCAATTGCAAGAGTGCAGGCGCGGATAGGCGAAAAAAGGAGAGAGGGAGAGGAGGAGAGAGAGGAGGGAGGACCTGGGCGAACAGGCGGAAGGGGAGGGAAAAGCAAAGAAAAGCAGTGCTCCGGGGGGGCTTGGGGGGGTTACAGGACGCTAGGAGTACGGGCAGAGAGGGACAAAAAGGGTACAGGAGGGTAATGGACAGGTATAATTAGAGAGCGAGGGATTTGAGACGAAAAAAGTCGCATTTTTCTTCCGGCTTTCCTCGTCGATGCTCGTTTTTTATTTTTGTGGTTAAAGTTGGATTAAGTTTAATAATAAACTATTTGTTTTTGCTATTTCTACATTTATTTTCACTTTATTTTTTGCTTTTGGCTGGAAGAAAAGCAGCCGGGGCAGCAGTACAGACCCATACAGAGGCAGAGAGGACAGAGTAGGCGGAGTACACAGTACGAGTGAATAAGTGGGTCTCTTGGTCGCCCTGGGTTTCTGCTTTTTGCAGTGTTTCTGGTGCTTCTGCATCCATTGAGCGGACCCAGCAGAGCAAAGTGTGGGGTCGCTATTGAGAGAGCAGGCCAATGGAAGATGGCCGACAGGTTTTTCCGCCCTAAAAATTCCGGTCCTCAAGCAGGGAAGAAGCAAACAGCCACGACATAGCACAGTCTGGGAGCTGAGACGCTAAGATGCTGAAATGCTGAAGCTGGCCGTTGGTCCGGTGCGCGGCAATATGTGTATATATGGCAGCCGGCAGCCGCACTGTGCCAGACTGTACTTGTAGATGCAGATGGCAGATGGCAGATGGATGCAGATGAAATGTAGCTAGCTGTAGCTGTTGAGCTGCCATTCGATATAATGGCAGACCGTCTTTCTTCGCCCTTGTATCAAATTGTATCAAACATCGTGGCTGCTCCGACAGCTCCGAGCTGTGAGCCGTTGCTCGTCGCTGCTCATAAACGATTAAACCTCTCACCTTCATACTGCGTATTCTGTAAGATACGCTCTACAGTCTCTACAGCCAGCAAATGCTCGGCAATTCGGAAAGTGGAGTGCCAATCATCCAATGCTAGACCTGCTCAGTACAAAGTAGACAAGACTCCGTCCCGAAAAGCGGACAGGTTGAGAAGGCAACGCTGGCAGGGAGCTTGGGAGCTGGGGAAGAGGAGGCCGATGCAAGCAAAAAGATGGGATTGAATATACATATATAATATATAGCCGTATCGTGATTGCATCCAGGCTATTCTAGCATACCGCGCAAGCTGCATATCGCCAGTGCTCCGTGGTTCTCACCAGCAGTCGAGCCGGCACTTACCGGAGCAGGGCCCACGGAGGTCAAGAGCCATCAGATTACAGTGCAGGTCACGTGTGTTTGCCTCAGGCATTTTTTATCCAACATAATAGCTCAAAATGGTTTCATGCATGACTCCACTTTTATACGTCCTTGTTTCGGATGCTTATATCAGCATGGCATTTTGGCATTTTGACTTCTCGTATTCACAACCAAAAAAAAGCTTCCAAACACGTTTGCCGACAAAAAAATGTTGGCCCAAAGGCGCATCAGGATTTGAGCCCGATGCGGGGGTCGAACCCGCAACCTTGAGATTAAGAGTCTCACGCTCTACCGATTGAGCTAACCGGGCGAGTGTACTTGTTGTGACGGGCCGCTGATTGCAGAGTCTATGACGGCGGTCTGCGGCGCGAGAAAGCCCAGAGAAAATTATGTCGAATTTGACAAGGAAGGACGGAGCCGGTACGGAGATGTGGTGGAGTGCGAGATATTTTTACTCTTGACTTTTTACTTTTTTACTTTGCCGGGTCTGTAAAATGTATGTATTAGGTAATCGTTTTTCTACATCCGTCTTCACGATGATTATGTAATTTTCGATATGAAGCATCTTGAAGCAGCATCGAGCGATTTGACGGTGCTTTATTAATTACTCGTGGTTTTTGTATGCAGTATTATGATCTTTGGAACTTTCCTAGTAGTTTTGTAATATTCTGCATGTATTTTGTATAATTTGTCTATTTTATGGGATTTATATGTCAAGTCAGTGCTATTTTGTGTGGATATATAATAAAAAAGTAAAATAGACAGCCCTGATACAAAATAAATCACTATTAAATGTGAAATTAAAGTTTTGATAGCACTAAAACGTGTATATAACCAAGAAGTCAAAATCACCTACATTGGAAAACATAGAATTACAACAAAATGAATTATATTGTGATATAAACTATCGTGAACAAGGCATCGACCTGATGCACGCGAGCGCGAAAAGACGCGACTTACTAAGCAACTTTCAACAGCGAATGCGCAAACGACGCACTAACACATACCCAAAGAATACCTACTTTAATTCGACGCGGTAGGTGGCGACCTCAAACGGCCGCAGGTCAATCTCAAACTGCGCCAGCGTCGCACCCGGTCCAGTGCTCCAGCTCGATAAATCAATCTTGTCAATGGTGTCCTCGAGCAAGTTGGTCTTGTACACTGCCGAAACAGGCCACTGGCTGATATTGACAACACCACGCGCGCGGCCGCCAAGCGACTCAAAGATACGCAGCACAATACTGCGTGACGACCGCGGCTTCGGCAGCAGCGGCCCGTCGGCACCCTCGGCCGTCTGCGAGCGCACATCGGCGTCGTCCTCGGCACGCTTGACTGTGTCGAGGACAAGCGACGGGTCGCCCGACAGGTAGATCGGGTTCTGCGTAGCGACGACGCTCGAAATCCCCGGACCGCTAACGACAGTCTTGAGCGGGTTGTTGAATTCGTACGCTTTGCGGATAGTCGCGGGGCCCAGGACATCCTTGTGCGGCATAATGGCCCAGCGGATATGGTGCTGGCCCATGTCGGCATGGGCATCGGGTGCCTTGGGCGAGCGCAGCAGCGACAGACGCATCAGGTTGCCCACAGTGGCAAAACCGTACTTGGTGTCGTTGATGATGGACACACCATAGCCGTGCTCCGAGAGATCGGCATACTTGTGGCAGCACACCTCAAATTTGGCCATGTCCCAGCTCGTGTTGTAGTGTGTTGGCCGGCGTACGAGGCCAAACTGCGTCTCGTAGCTGGCCTCGGTGTTGCGCACCGTCACGGGGAACTCTACCTTGAGGAACTTCATGGTCTCGTGCCACTCAACATCGCTTGCCACCTCGACGATCGACGTCTCGCCTGGCAGCGCTGCCGATAGGCTGATTGTGGTGCGGATGCTGCTCTCGGCACTGATGCGTGTCTCTGTTACGACACTGACACGGTGTGCCTTTTGCTCGCCAATGTACGTCGCCGACGACTCCAGCTCCTTGCGCGTCTCGAGATGGTACACCTCAACATCCCACGCCTGCCAGTACAGCGGCTTGTCGTCAAAAATCACAAACTGGTTCGCCTTGCCACCTGGTTCAATCACCTCGCGCTGGTTCACGCTGTCAAAAAGGGAAGTGATCACACCGTTTTGAATCGTGACCCGCAGGTCCTTGTTCTGCATGACAAACACGCCCTTGCTGATCTCGGACACTGCGACATTGTCGCCGCCGCCACCGATTGTGTTTGCTGCCCAGCCAGGGAACTGGGTCGGCTCAGTCAGAGTGAGAAGCGGGCCGTGGCCGCTGGCGATTGCGCACACGTCATCGGAAAGCTCGACAAATTGCTTCCGCGGCCAGGGCAGAGTGTTGACCACTGCCGACGTCGCCAAGCTGTTGCCGTGGACGGCCTTGAGGCCTAGCTCGCTGTAGATATCGTCCAGCAGTCGGTCGGCCGTCTCAAAGACCTTGGCATAGAGCTCGTCCGAGTCGTCGTAGCACATCTCGATACTGCTGCCGGGCAGACAGTCATGGAACTGGCAGAGCAGAGTCGCCTCCCACATGTCGTCAATGTCGCCTTTGGGGTACTTGTACTCGCTCGACTTGATCGACATAATTGTGGCTAGGTATTCAATGTCGCGCAGAATACACTCGGCACGGCGATTGTTGCGCTTGTTGTTGGCCTGGGTCGTGTATGTACCGCGGTGAAGCTCAAAGTACAGCTCGCCGTACCAGGTGACAAGCTTGTCCGCCTTGGCCTCGAGGCGGTCGAAAAAGTCGTCGACCGACTGACCCAGGTGCACGCGCGGCAGCAGACCGACATTGTCCGAGATACCACGGGCACGGCGAAGCTTCTCCACGTGCTGCCATGTCGGGCCGCCGCCACCGTCGCCCTTGCCAAAGACAAGCAGAGACGTGTGATCCTGGTCCATGGACTTGTGCTGGGTGATACTGCGGCGAACGTCGCCAAAGTGGGCCTCGGCTGTATAGGTCTCTGCCGGAGGCATGTGGCAAATGACCTGCGAGCCGTCAAGGGCGACCCAATTGAACGTGGTGTGGGGGAACTTGTTGATGTTGTTCCAGCTCAGCTTCTGTGTCAGGAAGCGTGTCATGCCTGACAGGCGGCACAGTTGAGGAAGCTGGCTCGAGTAGCCAAAAGTGTCGGGCAGCCAGAAAGTCTGGCAGCGCTCGCCAAAGTGGCCCTCAAAGAAGCGCTGGCCGTACAGGAACTGGCGCACAAGCGCTTCGCCGCTGGGCATGTTGGTGTCGTGCTCGACCCAGCTGCCGCCAATGGGGTGGAACTGGCCGCTCTTGATTTTTCCGCTGACACGCTTAAAGACGGATGGGTAAATCTTCTTGAGCCACTTGAACTGCTGGGCCTGTGAGCAGGCAAAGTTAAGCTCGGGATACTGCTCCATCAGATTGCACTGGTTGGTCCACGAGCGCGCAACCTTGCGCTTGGTCTCGGCCCAGGGCCACAGCCAGCATGTGTCAATGTGGCAGTGACCAATGCCAAAGACAATGGGCTCCTTGCCGGGCTTCTCTTTAAAGACGGCCGACGAGTCGACCTTGGGGCCTAGGTATTCTTCGGCAATCTTGCGTGCACGGAGAATCGAGTCGGGGTCACCGCGCTCAAAAGTGTCGATTATGCGTGTTGCGACATCCAGGGCTTTGTGCTGTTCCCAAGAGTCGGTAGGGAACTCACGGGCGGCATCGCCAATGATCCAAATGTCGATGTAGAGCTGGCGTGCGGCATAGTTAACGGCGACGATATCGGCCTGGCCGAGCTGGAAGTAGCGATTGGGGTTGGGGGGCTGGATGCTGTCACCACCGGGGGCATTGCCAAACATGCCGTTGCAGGCCATTTCGACGTAGAAGGTGTGAGGCTTGCCGTCGCGGAAGCTGTCCGGCAGCACCCACTCTATGCGTTCACCACCGCCCGTCAGACCCTGGAGGGGCTCACCGTCCTCGGACCAAATGAGACCCTCATTGTTTCCATCCCAGTGAAGTTCAAGCAGCTGTTTGTTCTGAAGCTCGGGGGGCACGGTGAGTTCGACGCGGAACCAGTGGGTAGACCAGGACGGGCCAAAAGACTGGCCGACGGATGTCTCGGTAAACTTTTGCTTGACTGCCTCTTCAAAGCTGGGCCGCTCGAGGTCTGGGGCGGGCCAAGTCCAGAGCTTGACGTGAGGGCTGCCGCCTGCAACGCCCTCGTCCATCATTGATAGCAGGTTGACCTTGTCCCATTGTCCGCGGGAGTAGAACTGGCCGATGCGTTCACGGTAGATGCCTGCGATGCGTTGACCAATAGGGCGTGGGGCCAGCTGGGGGTAGCTGTGGTGTCCGCAGACATGGGGAGCTGTACTACCGCCGCCCATTATGGAGCTGGTGGTTGTAGAGGTAGTAGAGTTGTAGAGTTTAATATGGTCGACTTTGAGGTGTCGACTGTCGAGGCTGTCGATGTCGATGTCGATGTCGATATCGAGGTCAAGTCAAGGTATGGATGTCGTCGTAATCAGACAAATGAAACACGAAACGGTGTGTAGTAGACCGGTGAGGGGAGAGACAGGGATTCAGCCGAGAGGGGACAGGTGTAAGCGGAAAGAAAGAGGGCTGACAAAAATGCAACGAGACGACAAGACGAAAGCGAAGAAAGCAGACGATAAGGACAATAAAGGGATGTAGACGTAGAGAGACTGAGATATCCAAAGAGGAAGGAGCGAGAATAACAAAGATCTGTGAGGAGGTAAAGCTGAAGCTGACAGGGAAAGAGTACTTGACAATGGGGAAGGAGCGATTGAGGAGAAGTACCTGATAGTGCCCGATAAAGGAAGCTGCAACGACTGATGAGGGAGGAGGCGATAAGGCGGGTACAGGTCACTTACACCGTAGCTCCTCCCGCTAGAGTGCTAGAGCTTTGGGGTTGGAGCATAGAGCATAAGTACGGTACAAACAGGCGGTCCCCACAAAAACTTCTCACGCTTTGTGCGGCATGCACCTGCTATAGACGACGAGACGACGTAATGGGTGGTTGGTGGGTCGCACCTTCTACATATCTACTATGTATTACACCGTAATACTCCTCATCCCCAGGTATTCCCGAATCCAGACTAGCGCTGCACTCATTCAAACGAGGAAGGTACGACAGTGCATAGCGTGACCCCCTCTTTCCTGTTTCTCTCTCCTGTTTCTCTTCTCTTACTGGTCCATTCACTCTTATTCTTCCCGTTCTTGTGTCTGTGCCTCTGATACTCTGATTGAGGTCGCCATGCCGCATAACCCGGAAGTGTGTTGAGAGAACGCAGCTTTGCAGCGATCAATGGATAGAATACCGGGACTAATTAATGATATGCATGCAAGTGAAGATAGGCCTGAGTAGACATTATACTTTTCGCGACTGTCGGAAGAAAACCGTCAGTCGAAATTAGTGTTGTCATTTTTATTTGTTTACTGACAATTATAGACAAAATGCCAAGCCAAAGAAGCTCGACGACCGAGCTGCGAGCTGAGAAGAGAAAATAGACTATGAAGGTGGTGTGGTATTACTGCATAGCACTATGTGGTATCTAAGGCATCGTAGTTATTGTTCCAGGTAGTCCGTTCTTTCTTTTAAGATTAAACCTAACAGAACTAATATTGGAGGCTTATGCTATTCCTTTCTAGTTTTTCTTTACTTTAAAGTCACAAAAAACTAACTAAAATTAAACTATAAAACGACAAGCCAACATCTCGACCGGCATCGTCGACAGCTGGACCAGGTTGTGATGATGGAGGGAACACGGTGATATAAAGCTGTCAGATGTTACTGTTTACCCAAACTGACATATACTCTATCAAGACTATATATGTCTTATTAGATATATCCTTACTTGAATTGTTGGTTCTTTCTCTAGCATCAACCATGTTCACAATTGTCGACGTCCACTTACACCAGGATGACTAAAATTTTAGTCATCAATCTTGAAACCGCGCCAACCAGTCGACCAGTAAACCAGTAAACCACTAAAATACACCACTAAAAATAGCCTTGCGTGTAGACGATAGCGATAGCGATAGGGGTCTCCACAGCGTGCGCAACTGCCATGACAGAACGGACCACTCTGTTCGTAATGTGGCTGAGCTGAGCTGACCGAGCTAGCTGTTGATATTGAGTGTTGGCTTTACACTTTCTTGCTCAATTCAACAACCACTACACAGCTACACCTCTACAGCCACCCACACAATGAGCTTCCTCGACATAATATACTCCATGGGCAGCTGCCTGTCGTGCTTCCCGAGCACGCCGACGCTCAAGATCAACGAGCGCAGCTTCAAGATCCTGCGGCTGCTGGGCGAGGGCGGCTTCTCGTACGTCTACCTGGTGCAGGACAATGCGACGGCCGAGCTGTTTGCCCTCAAGAAAATCCGGTGTCCGTTTGGCGCCGAGTCGGTGGCCCAGGCCATGCGCGAGGTGGAGGCGTACCGGCAGTTTGCGCACGCCGAGGGCATCATCCACTCGATTGACTATAGCGTGGCGACGGAGCGCAGCGGCACGGGGGGCGGTGGAAACATTGGCGGCGACAGCGGCCCGGCCAAGACGGTGTACATTGTGCTCCCCTACTACCGCCGCGGCAACCTGCAGGACCTGATCAATGCCAACCTCGTGAACCACACGCAGTTTCCCGAGAAGCATCTGCTGGAGCTGTTCCTGGGCATCTGCCGGGCGCTGCGCGAGATGCACCACTACCGCGGCGCGGCTGCTGCCGCACCCGGCGCTGCATCAGAAGAGATGACCGTCCCCGGGCAGTCCTCGTCTTCGTCAAAAAAATCAAAAGCAAACAAAAAGGGCCGCGCAGCGGCGTCTGCGTCGAGCTCGGGCGCGGCCGACGACGAGTTCGAGTCGGAACAG
The DNA here is from genome assembly GCA_029298715.1 of Ophiostoma ulmi. NCBI lineage: Eukaryota > Fungi > Ascomycota > Sordariomycetes > Ophiostomatales > Ophiostomataceae > Ophiostoma > Ophiostoma ulmi. The sequence continues at coordinate 598,568 of JANSLN010000005.1, read as the reverse complement.
CAGCGGCCCCTGATGGCCGAAGAGGGTCACCGCGTCGCCACCGGCAAGAGCTATTCCCACCGCGACATCAAGCCGGGTATGTAGACGTCTCTTTCGGAAAGTGTTTTACAGTCATCTTACTAACGTTATAGGCAACATCATGATCGCCGACGACGGCACGACACCGATTCTCATGGACTTGGGCTCCATCGCCGACAGCCCGCTGTCCATTACCTCGCGCAGCCTCGCCATTGCCACACAAGACGTGGCCGCCGAACACTCGACCATGCCGTACCGCGCGCCCGAGCTGTTTGACGTCAAGACGGGCGGCGTAATAGACAACAAGGTGGACATTTGGTCCATGGGATGCACGCTGTATGCCTGCCTGGTGGGCAAGTCGCCGTTTGAGTTGCGGTCGGACGAGACGGGCGGTTCGCTGCAGATTTGTGTGCTGTCGGGCGACTGGCGGTTCCCCGACGAGGGGCCGGGCGGCAAGAAGAAGCAGCCTGCGCCGAAGCGGACAGGCACGGGTCTTGGCGCGAGTGGTGGTGCAGCAGGAGCAGCCTCTACACCGGAGGATACCGTGATCTCAGAGCCCGTGCGTGAAGTGGTGCGGCGCTGTCTGAGTGTCGAGCCAGCCGAGCGGCCGGACATTGACGAGCTGATCAAGCTTGTCGAGGAGACCATTGAACAGCTGTAGGCAGATGCTGCATCTGTAGATGTCTAGATTCTGGACTACTCTATGCTGTTGGTTATGTAAAATAGTCTGTCATTGGTTATGCCGTTTGTTTGTTTTTACTTATACTTTATCCTCTAGTTCACTGTTCCCTTCTTGCTTTTTTCTTCTTTTTTCTTCTTTTTTCTTCTTTTTTTCTATGACTTTAGGCATAGCCAAGCCGAGCGCTGCTATCACGAGCGAGTCCCAAGACTATTGAATCTTTTATTTTCATTCTTTCATATTCATCTACTGCTATCTGGATCTCTGGATCTTGTGTCGTGACGTCAGATGATGAGAGTTGGAGTCGAGTTGTGATAGACAGCTGCCCAAGGCTGAGAAATTCGAGATACTCGAGATATCCGGAAAGACAGGATTGGCCAATCAGCAAGTTATCCGTCCGTTATGGTCTCGCTGTACTGTTGCTGTCGCTGTCTTCACCGTTGACCAGTGGCGAACTGCTCGTATTTCGCATTTGCTCGGGTGGAGCCCTCTTGGTTAGCGACTCGAATAGTCTCCTGCATAGACTAACACGGACCGGCAGATGTCTTGGCGCGGAGGGCAGATCACTGCAGTCAAGGTCAGCAGCCTCACTCTGGGACGGACTGATGCATTTAATAATAGACATTATGTGAAACTGTAAAATCAAGTATAAAAGGGTAGACATCTCTCGCAATTGTTGTATCTGAGAACATGACACTAAGATATTAGAAACAACAACATTGAAACTTTCAGACATTATCACAAGACATCAAAGAGCAGCATCAAGACAGCATCCTCAAAAAGACATCTACAGACATCTACATCGACAATGCCCCCACCAGTCCCGCCAGAGCTCAGCGACCTCCACTGCTTCACCGAAACAAATGGCATCATCACCTCCACCATGAACGAAATCCCCGGCTACCGCGTCGCCAAGAACCTGGGCGCCGTCTACGGCTTGACCGTGCGCACACGCAACGTGGCGGCCGGACTCACGATGCTGATCAAAGCCATTGCGGGCGGAGAGCTCAAGTGGTTTACCAACATGGTAGGTTTTGTACTGTATACTGCACGTCGGCTTCCAATCCCATGCTGACAGACAGATGTACACGGCTCGAAACGATGCGATTGGCCGTCTGGTGCACGAGTGCGAGAGCCGCGGCGGCAATGCAGTGATTGCGCTGCGGTTTGATGCGGGCGAGATTGGCGGCGGGTTCGCGCAGGTGTGTGCGTACGGCACGGCGTGCGTGGTTGAAAAGGTGGACGAGTCGGTGGCCGAGTATCCTCAGCTGCTCACCAGCCCGCGGTAGACGACGGTAGACAATGACGCCAAGTCGGTCGGACCCTTATATAGACGACGCCAAAGACTTGTCACTTTGCATAGATACCAACAAGACAGTATAGTCAGAGTCATTAAACAAACAATGCTATGTGAGGGAATTAACCAATGAGAAAATGAGAAACAACAGCAAAGAGAAGAACACACTACAAATATACCAAGACACACCAAAAAATAGACCTCTACTTCTCCGCAGGCACTGCACTGTTCACCTTGAGCCACTCGCCGTTGAACGCATTGACCAGCCAGTTCTCCAGCTTGTCGTACACAATCTCGTGCCCGTTGTGAAAGTAGATGCCGTGGTCGCTGTCCGGGAACACGTGCACGTCGTAGTTGCTGACCCCCGCCAGGTCCAGCCGGTCCAGCAGCGCCAGCGAGTTCTGCATGTGCACATTGTCGTCGGCAATGCCGTGCATCACCAGGAACCGCACATTGTCCGCCAGCGCCGTCGCGTTCTGGATCATGCTGGCGTCGTAGCCGTCCGCATTGCTCTGCGGCGTGTCCATGTACCGCTCCGTGTAGATGCTGTCGTAAAACCGCCAGTCCGTCACCGGCGCGACGGCCATGCCGTACTTGTAGTGCCGGCCGCCATCCTGCTCGAGCGTCTTGAGCGTCGTGAACCCGCCGTACGACCAGCCCCATATCGCCAGCTTGTCGGAGTCGACATACGGCAGCGACGACCAGTGGGCAGCCGCGGCAATGTGGTCGTGCGCCTCGTTCAGGCCCAGCTGCCGCCGCACGACAACGCGGTGCTTGCGGCCCATGTAGCCCGTGCCGCGCGGGTCGACCGTCACCACCACATAGCCCAGCGCGGCGGCCACGTAGCTCTGGAAGTCCACCTTGAATTCCTTCTTGACTTCCTGCGAGCCGGGCCCGCTGTACTGCTGGAACAGCACGGGGTACTTTTTGTTGGCGTTAAAGTGCGGCGGGCGCCGCTCAATGTAGTTGAGCGTGACCGTCTCGCCGTTGCCCGTGTCGACGTCCAACGTGCCGTACACATTGAGGGGCAGGGCATGCTTGCGTACGCGGTCCGCCAGCTCCGAGTTGTCTTCGAGCACCAGTTGGAAACTGCTCGAGGGAGAAGCAGCGGCGGGCGTGCTAATGACCTTTTGCCACGGGATGCCCGGGCCGCGGTACTCGAGCAGCACGTAGCCCGCGCCCTTGGAGAAGGATGCCGAGTAGAATCCTTCCTCCTGCTCGGCCGTCTCGTTAATCAGCGGCTTGAGCCCGCTGCCGTCCAGCAGGTTCACGCTGTACACGTGCCGCTGCGATGGGCCGGCAATCGTGGCAATAAAGTACACCAGGTTGCGCTCCAGGTCGACACCCGACGGCGCGTCCACAACCTCCCATCCGCGCGGATCGTTGTCGCCCGTCAGTGAAAGTCCCTCGGTCAGCATGATCGGCTCCGGGTTCTCGGGTGGTGTAAAGTACGCCAGGTGGTCGCCGTTGTTGTGCACAATCGTGTCAATATATCCGTCGTCCGGCCGTCCCTTGGCCGCATCCGCCGGAACGTACTTTGTCGTCGTCGAAATCTCAAACCAGCCGCCGTCAATCTTGCCCACGTCCACTGTCCGTACAGCCTGCCCGCTGCGCTTGCCCACGTCCACAACCACAACCCGCATCACGTCGCTGATCCGGTTCGTCTCCTTGACCAGCACCTTTTCGTTGCCTGCCCAGAGCACAGTCGTGATCAGACGGTTCTCGTCTGCAAAATCGCCCGACACAGGCACAGTAAACACCTCGCCGCTGCCAATGTCGCAGAACTGCAAGTCGACCACCGGGTTGTGCGCGCCCGCCTTGGGATACTTGATCTGACGCACCTCGGGGTAGTTCTCTTCACCGGGCACGGGGTTGGTACCGCTTGGCCGCTCGATAAAGTACTGCACCGGGTACTCGGGCACGCCCGTCTCGTTGGTCCGCAGGAAAGCCAGGTGCTTGCCGTCCGGCGACCACCATGTCGCACTCGCACCGCCAAACACCTCTTCCTCGTACACCCAGTCGGGAACGCCATAGAACAGCTCAGCGCCGCCGTCGCTCGTGATCTGCTTGACAGGCGTAGCTGCCAGCAGAGACGCATCGGCTGGGATCACCCGCAGGTACAGATTGTTGTCGCGCGTAAACGACACCGCATCGCTCGTCGGGCTCCATTGCGCCAGCTGGATGCGCGCATCAGGCTCGTCCGGCACCAGTGGCTCGACTGCCTGCGACGCCACGTCCAGGACAAAGTACGTCGCAAGCTTGGAGTGCCGCCAGTTGGACTTGCTGTTCACCGACAGCAGCACCTTGGCCATGTTGCGGCTGGGTGTGGCCGTAGCGATGTTGTAGCGCGTGCCGGCGTACTCGATAAACGATTTCTGGATCAGGATACGGCTTGCAATGCCGGCGTCAGCCCGCTTCTTGGAGGACACGGAGGATCCAGAGATGGACCGCACATCGGCGGCAGTCAGGAAAGCCTTATTCGTATCCCGGCTCGTCTCCAGAAGCAGGCCGTCCTCGCCCGACGGGCCTGCCACCCACTGAATGCTTGCCCGCTGCGGCGAGAAGAATCCCTCCGACAGCTGGAACCGTGTAATCTTGCGCAGGTTGCCGTGCGACTTGGTCGCCGACGGATCGTGGTCAAACGACGAGCCGTGCAGGTACGAGTGCTGCGTCACGTACACGGCAAGACCGCCCAGCCACAGCGCGGCCACGACGGCAGTCACGATAATCACAATCCGGCGCAGGCCCGCATCCATCTTTGTGTATTTGGAGGAGGATGACTTTGGCAGGTCATTGTTGTGGCCGCTTCCCTGCTGGTCTCTGCTGCCGAGAAAGGGACCAGTCTCGAGGTCGTAGTCGGCCGAGTCCTCCTTGAGCGGGTCGTCATCCGCAAAGTCGGACATGCGGTCCTGCTTTTGTGCTGCGGTAGAGGAAGGGTGCTCGGCGCGGTCGCTGATGCGCTCGAGGATGAGGCTGGTCGTTGAGACCGAGGACTGCGATTCGTGCGACATCCGGAGGCGGTCATTCGTGGTCGTGGTCGTATTCTTGATATTAGTCGCTGTCTTGATATTGCTATTATTATTGCTGTTGTTGTTGCTATGAATATCGGTGTATTCGTCGTGGCTGTCGTCGCTTTCGTCGTCCTCGGCAAAAAAGGCTGGAGTCGACGAGGACGTGTCAGCCGGAGGAGGAGGAGGAGGAGAGAAGGAGCGGTTCATGTTGGCAAAGGCAAACGAAAGAGAAAGAGAAAGACAGAACAAAAGAAGAAAGGACAAAAAGGCAAGGTGTACAGTGCCAACAGATCTAGGGATCTAGGGATCTAGGTCCAGACGAGCGATACAAAGAGGTGTTGTATCGGAAGGGGTATAACGTTGAGGTTGTATTGCTGGTTGCTGGTTGCTGGTAGATAGTGCCGGGTCAGGCAGTCATGACTGGCCGGACCGTACAGTAAGGGCAATAAGACAAAGAGTCACTAGTCGATTGTCGGCCTGTAGATGTGAGCTATGGCAGCACAGCTGCTGATGATAGAGATGGGGGGGTCGGGTTGAGGTCAAGGTCGAGCGGTCCGTCAGAGTGTGGAGTATGGAGTATCGTCGACTCGAGCTATGGAGCTATTGACAAACAGGTCGATAGCGCAAGGAAAGGCAATGAAGAAAAGAAAGAGTGGGAACAGCGTTGAGCCTCTCTGCGTATTGGCGTATTGGCGTATTTGTGTATTGGCTGTCACCTGTCGATGTCGATGTCGTTGGTGTTGACCAGTGTCGTCGCTTCTGTGGCTATTCAGCACCCAATTAGGAAGTAGGGAGGTGGTAGGCAACGCGATACACTGATACAAACGTTTCCGGATGTAATTATATGTAATAGATAATAGAGCCCCGTTCTACATGTGGGTCTATAATTAAACATTTGGCCAATCACAGAACGCCAATGATTATCACATTAACGGCCAGAATACGCAACACAGAACAGAGACTTGCCGGACAGCGAGTGCACAGACACAAACACAAACACTAGGCAAGCATGGTGATACACAGACTGCGCCGTACTTCGTATTGATATCCTGTCTCTCCGTATGTTCTGGCTGTCCAAAATCACACACTCAATCTTGGTGTCGTGTGCTGTGGATATGTCGTCCATGTCTGGATTAGTCATCATTATAGTAGACACTTGGTCGATGATTGGGCTCATTGCGTCGATAGTTTCATTTAATTCATCTCATTTCAAGACCAGGCCATCTACGTGACAAGCAAGACAGGCAGACGCTTATAATCTGCTGCCGACCAACGCACCACAAAGTAAAAGATTAAAGTAGTATTGAAACCAGAATAGTGAGACACTGCAAACGGATAACGGAAAGAATAAAACGACAATAAAAAGCAGAAAGCAGAAAGCAGAACGGAAAGCAAAAACACCCATCCTCTTTACTCGTCTTCCTTTTGTGTTCCTCCTATTTTACATTTTGTGTATCCCCATCTACCTCTGAAAACCCTCAACAGAAGAACGAGGAGAATGCAAACAAAGAATGATGGAAGAATGAATAAAGTAGACGAAAATAAAACAAAATAAAAAGAAAGATTAAGACGTTCACCAGAACATCCGGTACTGACATGACAAAGATAAAGGAAATAATCACAGATGGCGAGGACATGACTCTTGGCTAGTAGCATTTAGGCGTTTTGACACTACTGTACTCTTCAGAATGGTCTTCAGAGTGCTTTTCAGGCTGCACCGACGACATGGGCAGATGCCACATCGACGGCCACAGCGGTGCCACGGGCGTCAAGGGTGTGTAGATGGGACCACTCGGTGTGTGCCTCTAGAACCCGAAGCCGGTCGGCTGCGGCGCAAAGCCGTTGGTGCCCGCAAATGCTGCCGGCGAAGCACGGCCTGCACCTGCACCGGTAGGGCCGGCAGTGATCATCAGCCGGTTCGATCCCAGGATAGGGGTGTTGTCCTCGACTGTCTCCTGCTCCTTCTCCTTGGCCTTGCGAGCCTCGTTGTCTGCCTTGAGGATCGTGAGCTCCTTGGTCTGCGTCGCCAGCAGGTTGATCAGGTACGGCATGGTAAAGTCCGTCAGGCCGTGGCGCCAAGACAGCTCTAGCACAACATCGGGCCGGATCAGCTCGTGGCAGGCGTACAACATGCCCACGTAGCACTCGCGGTTGCCGACGTCGACAAAGTACCGCAGTAGCTCCTCGACAATGTCGCTCTTGGCAGAGATAGCTGCAGTCTCGACAGCGTCCTTCCACAGCTTGTCCTGCTTCGACAGCGCAATCGACTTCTCCCACCGCTTGTTCTTGCGGTAGATGCTGGCCGCAATCTGGCGGAAGAACACTAGGTCGTGCTTCTCCAGCCGAGAAGCAAGGTCCACAGGGTCGTAGTTGTCGTAGTTCTCAACAGAGTCGCGCAGAGTCTTGTAGTCCTCCTCCTCAATCAGCAGGTCGTTGATCGCGTCGTTGACAGCGCGCTTGTTCTGCGACTGCACGTTCAGCAGGAACGGCTTGATCAGCGGCAGGTTGTCCGACTTTTGGAACATGCGCACAACACGGTTCACGTCAATGCGCTGCGTCAGCACCTGAAGCAGGTCCGTCATCAGCGACGGGTGCTGCTCAAGGTAGAAGTTGATGGCCTTGTAGTAGATCTCCAGGTTGGCAACCTTGACAACAATCTCCTTGAACTGCTGGTGCTCCCAAGAGTTCTCCGGACGCTCCATCACCGACAGAGCAGCATTGTCAAACTCGTCGTAGTGGTAGTAGCAGAAAATCAGCTCGGGCCACAGGTTGGCCTCCTCGCACGCCCGGATCATCTTGGGCAGGTTCATGCGGCTCCAGAACAGCTTCAGGTGCTCCATCAGCCGGTCCGGTGTGTATCTGGCCAGAGCAATACCAAGCTCCGTGAACATGGCCATGTGGGCGCGCTCCAGACCCAGGCCCTGCTCCAAAAGGTTGATCAGCTCGTCAAAGTAGCCGTTGCGCTCGTACTGCTTGACAAGCTGCTGCAGCTGGTCTGCATCGATAATCAGGTTCAGACCGCAGATAAGAGCCAGGCGGAACTCCTTCTTCTCAACGCACGCCTCGTGGACCTCACGCCACACCTTGATGTTGTTGGCCTTGCGAGCGGCCTCAACGGCAGCCTGGTAGTCGCCCAGGTACACCAGAGTCGTGGCCAGCTTGGCCCAGTTGGAGATGCTCGAGAAGAAAATCTTGGCAGCCTCGTACAGACCCTCGCCGTATGCCTTGTCACCAGACTCCTCAATGTTGGCCACGTTAGTACCGCGCAGGAAGTCCTCCAGCTCAGACAGGTTCTCCAGGCGAGCGTAGGAGAATGCCAGTGCAGTGTCAATGGTAGGCTCGCGCATGCTCTTGCGGGCCATCAGCAAGAACTTGACAAGCTCCTCGTTCTTGCCTGCGTGAGTGGCAGTCTCAATGACCTCCTCGTAGTTCTTGGGGTCCTGCGCCTTGATGTACGACTCAATCGAGTCGCTCACACGCAGACCATCAAGCTGGGCCTTGGCAACACGGCTCCAGACCTCGGGAGTGTCGACCTCCTCGGCGTAGGCCTGAGCGCGGTCGATGCTGACAACGTGCTCAACGAGAACATTGACGGCACTGGCACTGTCATTGATCTTCTTGAAGATCTCAAAGGCCTCCTCGTAGAGACCGACGTTGATACACGCAGACGAGATCTCCTGGGGGTCAAAGGCATCCAGCTTGTGGATGTAGTCCATGACGCGGCTCTTGTCAGCAGTGGTGGCCGTAAACAGCAGCAGGTTCTGCAGGCTCTGGTTGTCGCTGAACGGAGAGGGCTCCAGCACAATCTTCTCCAGCAGCTCAATAAGCTCACCGGGCAGATCGGCCTTGAGGAAGCAGGCAACAGCCTCCGACACCTTGGTAGGGTCGGTGCACTCGGGCACGGCCGTAGAGATGACCTGGTCAATCACAGAGCGACGGTGCAGGTTGTTCTCGCTGAGGACAAACTGCCACAGCTCACGGTCGGCACGCTCAAGCAGGTAGCGGGCCTGGGCGCGGTACATTGAGTTCTCGTTGGTGACATTGACAAGCTCCAGGTCGTTCTGGCCCTTGCTGTAGGCAATGTATGCCAGGTTGGGGTCGCGCTTCTCGCAGTACTTGCCGACAGACAGGGTATCGTACTGGTCGTTCTCCTTGAGGAACTTCTCCGGGTTGTTGTTGGAGTCAATGTAGATCTTGGCCAGAGCGTTGTAGATGGCCTGGTCAGTGTTGCCAGCAGCCAGGGCAGCCTCGAGGAAGGGCAGCAGCAGCTTAAGACGGTTGCGCGACTCAACCTCAGACACCAGCTGATCGATAGGAATAGGGCCGGCCTGGACCGAGGCCAGCAGATTCTTGATGATGTTCTCGTCGCAGTCAACATCGAGCAGACCGCCAATAACGGCGGGGGTGCGCGAGGGGTTGATGCGCTGGACATATGCCTCAATAGACTGGAACTGCTGGTTCTGGTACAGGAACAGGATTAGGTCGTGCACAAGGTTGAAGCGGTCGCAGACAATGATCAGCGGCAGCTGGTCCTGCAGCTTGGCCTCCTTCAAAAAGTTCTTGACCTTCTCGGGGTTGTAGTGGTTGCTCTCGCGGCAGATGCGCTCGACCTCGTTGAACTGGCCCATCTTGGTGGCAGCCTCAATGTACTTGAAGTGCACCTCAGAGTCCTCGGACAGGTTGACAATGCTACCCAGGTAGTAGTACAGACCCTCGGCGGTCTTGTACTTCTCAAACAGGTCGACCAGGTTCTGAGGGCCCAGAAGATCAGAGTACTTGGTGGCGATCTGGACCACGGACTGCAGGTTCTGGCGGATGTTGGTCTTCATCATGGCGTCCAGGCAGTCAAGCGACTGCTCAACAGACAGCTTGCCGAAGAAGTTGGTGAGCCACTCGGGGTCGAAGTCGGGAGTGCCGGGCACGTTGATGACAACGCGCTTAACAGCAGCGGGGTCCTCGTACAGGTCCAGAGCCCAGCGGAAGAGGCCGGCCTGCTCGCACAGCTTGGCAATGTGTCCCTTGTCGAAGTGGGAGAACATCTGGTTGCTCAGAATGGCATCGGCGACCTGGGGGGCGTTCAGCAGGTTCATCTCCAGCAGGCGGGTCTGCAGGTGTGCCTGCTCGGGACGGTTCTCCTTCAGTGCATCTATCAGGAAGGCGGTGACCTGAGGAAGCAGGCTCTGGGACTGGAAGACATCGACGGCGCGCTCAAGGTCGATAAGAGGGCCACCCTCGTTGTTGGCAAGCATGGTGGCAAACTCGACAGCCTTGTCGGGGTTGGCGCGAGCAACGTGCTGCAGCAGCTGCATGTAGTCGGGAGTGTAGCCGGCCTTGGTGGCGTAGGGGATGATCTCGTCGAAGCGGTTGGCCTGGGCGAGAGAGGCGACGACCTTGTGGGGCACGTTGGCCTTGACGTAGATGCGCAGGGCAAGAGCAAGGTCCAGAGGGCGGACCATGTCACCAAGCTGCTCCGAGGCGAACAGCTTGTCCTCCTTGGCCCACTTCTCCAGAAGCTCGGTGCGCTTCTGGGCAACAACGGGCTGAGCCAGCTCGAGAGTCTCAGTCATGTTCAGGCCACCCTTGTCCAGCAGCATGCCAAAGTACTGCAGGATGTAGGACATCTGACCGGGCTGCTGGGGGAGACGCTTGAACTTCTCAATGGTCTCGGAAGTACGGAGGAAGCCCTGGGGAGAGTTGGCGGCAACACGGGCAGCCTCGGCAAAGTTGCCGGCACTGAAAAGCTGGTCAAACTTGCGTCCGTAGAGGGGCTCTGCGCCAGGCAGGTCGCCCCGAGAAGCAATCTTAATAGCCAGGTCGGTGTTGGCGGGGTTCTGGAGCAGGTAGGGGATGATGGTGGTCTCGTCAACCTTGACGGACAGCGTCTGGCCCTTGCGGTTGATACCAACAACACCAGTAGACTCGTTGTCCGTGCAGGATACAAAGATGGTCTCGCTAGACATGCGGTTCATGAAGATGCAGGTACCGGTCTCAATGTCGTACAGGTGAATAAAGCCGTACTTGGTGATCAAGTAAACAATGCCGTACTTCTGTGACACCTGAACGGCAACGGGGAAATCGTTGACGGCCTCGGCGGGGAAGTAGACATCGACAGCTTTCTTGGGGAAGGCGGGGTTGGCGTCTGGCTTGTCGATCTCAACAATGTGTAGCTTTGCGGCGGAGGCGGTGCGGACAGCAAAGACGAACAGCTTAGAGATCTGGGGAGCGCCCTCCAGCTGGTATGTGGCAAAGGACGCGGCGTGTCCCTCGATGGCCTGGCTGACACCGCGCTCCTTGGAGTAGAGCTGGACGGAACCGACGACACGGCCTTGTTGTTGGGAAATGCCCACGACGGCCATCCATTTGCTGTCGGCGTCGATGCGGTAGTTGATGATCTGGCAGCTCTAGAGGGGAGTTAGAAGAGACGACTTGCAAAATGCTATACGCGAGACAGCTTCACTTACGCTCATGGCAGCATTCCGCTTAAAGACCTCAACAGGGGCCTTGCCGGACTCGAAAACATCCCAGTGGTGCACACCAGTCTCGGTGACGAGACCAATGGTGCTCTCACTGATCCACTTCCAGTAGACAACATCCTCGTTTGTGGTGGCCGAGTTGAGCTTGGCCTTCTTCTCGAGGTCGAAAATCTGAAGTGTCCGTGACTGAGCGCGCAGGGCAATGACTGGGCGCGACCAGTGCATGATGGCACTGTCGGCCTTGATACCACGGCGCATGACATTGTTGAGGTTATGGAGGTCGACGATGACAACTTCGGGCTGAGCAGTTTCGCTCTTCTTCTCGCGGACACAGACGTACCGGTCGGACTCTAATGTCTGTGGGGGGTTAGCATGGAAGAAGCTAGGAGTTCAATGAATAGGCGCGCGGATAACATACGCAGGAGTTGAAGCCAATGGACTGACTGTCGATACCGATCGAGGTAAGCTGGACGATCTCGCCCAGCTTGATGGGCAACGCCGCCATTGTGTCTGTCTTTTTGGGGCTGTGAGGTAAAGGAAAATAGAAAGGAGAGCAAAGAGCTTAAGCTTTACTCTGTAATGGCGAGCACAAATGCGCTGTCTAAAGCTGTTTGACAGAAGGGTGAGCTTGTTTTCGTCAAACGATAAGGGGGGGGGGGGTCAAGATTGGTGCTCCAGGCGACGAACAGTAAATAAAGCTAGCTGACACAAGCTGTCGTTGGGAGGGTTTTGTAGAGATCGTGTCGTTATCGTCGTCAAGAAGCTTCAGATTCGATGCGAAGCTGAAGGGCAACAAAGGAAACGTCCCAAGTCAATGTCCAAAGACGCGATGTGATGGTTGGTAGTCGTTAGCTTTGCCGCAGGCGAAACGGCGGGAAGAGGTACGTGGCAAAAGGGGGGGTGCTATAAAAGAAAGGAGAGAATCGAATGGAAAAAGCAGTAGCTTGCGGAAACGCGTTGAGGCAGAAGTAAAGGGTTGAAGCTCGAGGAGATGAGATGGCCTCGAGATCAAAGTGAGGAGGAAGATGTGCAAGAAATGAGTGAGAAGAAGAGAGGAGGTTCGGATGCGATGGGAAGGTAAAGGAGAGCAGGAGCAGGAGGGAGAGAGTTGAAGAGGAAGGAACAAGAAGGAGGGAATTTGGGGTTGCAGGGGGTTGCAGGTGTGAAATTACGGGGCTACTTTGCTAACGTTTACCGTATCCTCTTCTGTTTCTGTAAGATAGCAGGTAAGAGCAGTCGGTATTTTATGAGCGCAGCGGGCAAGAGGTTCCTCGGTGCTGGGTTGCTCCTTCCCTCGCTGCCTTGCTTGCTTCGGGCGTCACTGGTCACTGCTGCTTGAGCTGGGCCCTGGCATGCACGGGCCACTCAGGGGTGGACAGATACGCCAGAATAGGCCCAAAGTCCACTGCAATAGTGAATAGGTGCAGGCAGAGTCACGTGTGACTAGAAATTAGCGTTGTTCAAGCAGCAGGAACGCGCAGAAGAATGCGCCGAACATGGAAAGAACGAATGGCTTCTGGGGCGGCCAATGGACTTGCGCAGGGGCTCCTGCCGACATTGCAGTGTTGCCGGCTGCGCACAATGCTGCAGCCTAGCCTGATTGTTTGTTTTGGTCTGTTCGAGGTCTATTCGTGACTTCCTATTTAGAGTTTTGATTCACGACATGCTTAATCATCACATTCGTGCATTCCACTCTGCGGTCACTTTATGAGCTTGTCATTCACACTCTGTCATGATAACGTCTACCGTCCAGGCTGCACAATGCAACTTCCCGATGGCTTCATCACTGGCCACGACTAGCTGGGCATGGATTTGCAAAAGTGACGCAACAAGTGTGGTTTACTGTGAAAACGGATCACGTGACGCTGGAGCAAGCGTAAATTTGCCGGCAGCAGTTCGCTCGCAGAATTGCACGAAAGACGAACAGCAAACAGAACAGCAGTGACGTTGAGGCTCCCTTGAGTTTCCGAATGATTCGCCTGGATACCGAAATACGAAGAGCTGGATATACAACAGCCGGACTGACACGCATGACTAAGTAGACAGACAGTGCTAAAGATACACTCTGCAAGCTCTGTGTCGTCTATCCATATCAGGAAAGCACACACCTGCGCGTGCCTTCCATTTGGTGGCTATTCGCAGAGATTTTCCGGCGAACAATTCAGAAGCTCAAAGCACAACCGGCGCCGTAGCCGTGGCCGCGCATGGGCCGAAGCCGCGCATTCTATCATCTCCATCTCTACAATACAATCACTGGCATGGAAATGTCCGATCAATCATTGCGGCCCTACCCACAAGAGTCCTTTGGACCCCCAGAGGAAAGCACCGCACCCAAGATTGTTCGAGATATACTCGTTCTCCGTTATTTGAAAAGAAGGCTTGAAAGCGTCCTGGGAGCAACAGGTAGACTCTTCCGAAGAAGCGCATACTAGGTCCTCGGTCCCAAATGTCATCCTAATCGTAAACGTGATAAATTGCGTTGTTCATAAAGAAAAAAAGAAGAAGGAAAAACGAGAAAAATTCTCGAGCGGCGCAAAGATATTTATGTGATAATAAGTGGGGTATTTTCTTGTTTTTAGTGCCTAAGGCAGAAAATGCAAACGATTCGAGAGTACATGCGTAGAATGGGATGCATTGGCAAATTATGTAATCTTCACATGAAAAGCGGGTCTGGTCACTGCCCCAGATGCTGTCGTATCAAGTGTTGTAGCTTGACGGCTTCCACCGGTTCATGATACAGCTCCATAGATCATTTACGAAGCCTCCGCCTTCATCTTTCAGCTCTCAACTGCATTGGCAGCTTTACATTTCAGAACTCCAAATACACAACCACAACCACAACGCAGCACAATGTCGCTTCCACAATCACTACCGCGGTTCCTGCTGCCGCAATTGAGCTGGACAGCTCCGTTGATGCCGCTGCAACCCCGCCACGCTGGCAAAGCGCTGTTCCGTCTGGCACCGAGCACGCCGCCGTTTTCTTCTGTATCACAGCCTAGACATCTGCTGCCACAGAGCAGGACACCGTCTTGGACTGCAACCACACCGCGCCGCGCATTCCATGCTTCGCCGGCCCGCCACCGCGACCACCACTTTGACACCCTCAAGTTTGTCCAGCGCCTGCAGGACGACGGCTTCACTGAGAGCCAGTCGGTCGCCATGATGAAGGTGCTCAACGACGTCATTGAGGAGAGCATACAGAACCTGACCCGCACAATGGTGTTGCGCGAAGACGCGGCCAAGGCGACGTACACGCAAAAGGTCGACTTTGCCAAGCTGCGGAGCGAGCTGCTGTCGGCGGACAGCACCGAGAGCAACACGACGAGAGCGGCGCACGAGCGGCTGGCCAACGACCTGGCCAAATTCAACAGCCGGCTGCGCGACGAGGTGGGTCGAACCCAGGCGAGCGTGCGGCTGGACCTGAACCTGGAAAAGGGCCGGATCCGCGAGGAGGCTGTGAGCCAGGAGCTCAAGGTGAAGGAGACGGAGACCAAGATCGAACAGGAGGTGTCGGCGCTGCGGCAGCAGCTGGAGCAGGTCAAATTCCAGACACTCCAGTGGCTGATGGGCGTGTGCACAGGTTTTGCAGCCCTGCTTCTGGGTGCCTGGCGGTTGTTGATGTAGGATATTCATAGATGCTATAGGTGGAAACGACTCTTCCAGTGTATGCAGGCATGCACAGTATAATAATGATACAAATACTCTACGATTTTGCTAGAACGATTCGTAACGTCGGTGATATTGATAAAATGAAATAAATAGTCTAGTCAGAATAAGCACAAGCACAAACGCCTAATCAATCGTATCGTCGCGCAGCCGCAGGAGATGGGTCATGACCTCTTCCGACCGGGCTCGGGATGCATTATGGTAGAGTCCGTTTGTCTCGTACATGCGCACCTTGCGCACCTTGGCCGCCGCCTTCTTGGCCAGGCCGTAGTCGACAAAGAGGTCGTCAATGTACGTGGCCGCATACACGGGCACATTGTTCTTTGCAAGCTGCGCCTCGTCGTACAGGTCCGTCCACTCGGTACGCTCGGCCAGCTGGTATGCTTCCTTCTTGAGCTCCATGAGCTCGGGGAACGTGTCAAACATAAAGGGCAAGATCATCTCGCCGCTAAAGAAAAACTCCGTGCCGACCTTTTCGGGAGCAATCAGCGGCATCTTCTTGTGGTCGACCCAGCTAAACTGGGGAAACTCGAGACCAACACGCATGGCCGCCCAGTTAGAAGCAACGCCTCGCGTGTAGCAGTAAATGGCTTCGTGGACGAGTGCATACATTGGTGCCACGTCGAGCGGGAAGAACTGCTCAATGGCTGCCAGCGTCGCCCGTGTGAGCAGGCCGTGTGTATCAATATCCGTGTTCATCCGCAGAATCAACGCGTGCGCAGCATCCAGCCCGCTGTGCACGCCAAACATTAAGCCAAATGTCAGCACACGGTGCATTGTAAGCACGCCGCCCGACGGCAGATTGACCTGGCCGGGCTCGGGCTGGCGGTTGAGGTAGACGTTGATCATACGCAGCGCCTTGATATCCTGAGGATACTTTTTGAAATACGCCTCGTTGCGCTCCAGGGCTTTAGTGTATGTTGCGCGGTACACGTCCTCGGGTGGCGTGTTGATCGGAGCCATGCCGCCGGTCATAAAGGCCTCGCGCAGGCCCTCGCTGTAGAACGACAAGTACGTGAGGATTACAAAACCGCCAAATGACTGCCCCATGATGGACCACTTTGCTCTATTCGACTGTGCCCTGCCCGCAGTCAAGCATTTCCGCACAGCCTCGAGGTCGCGCACAAGGTTGTCGGCGCGGAAGAGTGCCAGGTGGTCGGATCTGGCTTCTGGTGCTGTATAGTGCTTCAGTGTAGCACTTGTTATGGGTGAGCTCAGGCCTGTGCCGCGGTAATCAAGAAAGAGCGCCTGGTATCCCCGTCCCAGCATCTGCCGTAGGAACGGGTACTCTTGAGGCTCGCGGCAGCCCATACCGGGCCCGCCTTCGCAGTAGACCAGCCACGGCTTTGCGAACCTCTCCTGCAATGCCTGCAATGAGATTGAATTGGCACCATCCGCGGTGCCATTGAAATTAAAATCAGCAGGATCGTAAGGATCAAAAACGTTATCCGTGATGGTCTTCTCGTACAAGAAAGCGGCACGGCCAAAAAGGCGGATCTTGGGGCCGTCGGGGTCGGCGTAGTCGAGCGGCACCTCAAAGATGAGCTCAGCAACAAGCAGTCGCATGGGCAGGCGGTGGATTTTGGCGCTCAGCAATGTGGCCGGTCCTGGCTTAATCGAATTGGCCGCTGGCGACTCTGAACGGGAATGGGAGCCGGCGGTGATGGGGTCAGAGCCCTGGCGGTAGCCTGCGCCGTTCATGTCGGCGGTGTACATGGTCTCTTCTGCCGTATATTTTGTAAAGTATAAGAACAGCTACTTTTACAGCCGTCGAACTGGTACTGGCTGGCCCGAGTGATAAGGCGATGTCCAGGCGGTGACAGGACAGGCTATCCTCGAGAGATAAGGAGACACAGCAAAGATTAAGTGACGAACTGGGAGAGGAAGGAAATGAAAAAGAATATATTTAAAATTGATTATGGCTAGGCAAACAATTGAGGAAATCAGCCCAAGTTGTGAGTTTATCAGCCTGACGTGTGAGGTGGAAGATGCAGAAGGCGTGGTGGGGGATGCACATGCAGGTTGATACCAGAGATATAGCGGCGCTGTTCTCGTCGCGATATGATGCCCTTGCTACAGTAGCTGTGCAGCAACTAGTGTAGCTTACAAAGTTAAGACGAGCGGAGAGAAAGATTACGTTTCAAAAAGGAAACAGGTGAGCACCTGCCTGTTTTGCATTATTACATATGTAAATGGCTCCCGGATCCTAATTCGGAAGGAGGTGAGGTCCAAGTCGAGTCATTGCCCGGCCGCTCCTGCTGCTGCTGTCCTTGATCGTCCGGTCTTGGGCCGACGAACTAGCGTCAACGTGGGGAAAGAGGTGGGAAGAGCAAAGAGGAAAGAGCGACTGTCCTCTCAGGCACGTAGCAGTACCGTGCTCGCTTATATAATCACCTACGAAACCGGACCCTAGCACGGCATTATCAATCTTCCACTATGACTATGGGGCGTTACCATATTAATTTGTTAATTTTCACATTTCTACGAGACCGCCTTCTCCTCCTTTCTTCCATACAAAATCGCGCCTTCCATTTCTATTCTAAACTCTTCCCTTTCTGCCTTCCAAGCATTCTCTTCATTCTCTTCACTTTGCATTTTTATCTCGATCGCTCCTTCCTTGTCTCATTTTGTCGTTTGTTCTTTCCTCATTCATCTGTTTCATACTATTCTTATTAGTTGTTCTATTACATTCGTACTGCATGTCTTGTATTATATAACCCATTAATCAGCAGCCATCACGACGTTGTTTCGTTTTTGTTTTCGGATTTTCGGATTTTTGGGCTTCACTATCTACTCAGTCTCCTGCGCTCTCGCTCTCTTTCTACTCAATTCTACGCACACGGCCTTTTCATGCCCATGGGATGAATGGACAGAATGAGACCGAGACTCTGGTCGAGTCATTCTGCACTCTCGCAGATGAAGTGCAAAGTCTGATCGACCGGAAGACGATTCTTGAGCACAAACTTCGGTTTGCCGCTGAACAAGTGAGTACCCTTGATAGCGCCTATATCGTTGCACGCTTGCGCTCTTCCCTTTTGCATCTTTTATCTTTTACCTCCTTGTCACTCGCTATTCGTCATTCGTCATCAGCCGGCTAGACCTCACACCACCTTGAGAGCCCAAATAGTGTGTCAGCGTCGCAGCCATCAGCTACGCGTTATATCTCCGTCTCCCTCCCTCTTCCTATCTACCCGTTTCTATATGATGATTTATTAGCTCTAGATCTTGAGTTGTGACTTTATCACTCGCAACACACGAGAGACAACCTTTACCACTTGTCTGATCAAGAAACTTTCCTCCTTTTCTTCTCTTCACTTCATCCACGTTTGCGTGTTCTTTGCCGAACAAAGCTAACCAATAAACAGTATCAGCAGCTCGCCGACAAGTATGCTCCCAAGGCTCCCGAGATCTCCGAAACCCTCGCACAGATCCAACTCCCTCCCGACCAACACATCCCTCCCACGCCAACTTCGTTTGTGCCTCTTCCGAGGCGCGGACAGGTTGGCTGCAACCAACACCAGATTGCTCTATTGATTCGTGACGGCCGCCGTGCAGCCCAGCAGCTGGCGTCTCGGGCTCGCTCTGCAGATGTGTCAAACTCTCAGTCTCAGCCTCACTCTCGTCCCAGCTCACACTTAAATACAAATACAAATATTGTTGGCGGCGGTGGTGGTGGTGGTGACGGCGGCTCTATCAAGGGCGCAGCATTGTCAGGCACCGGGATCACGGCTATGTCGACGATCATGGAGCTGGACTTTACCGTCGAGGGCAAGAAGGGTGTCCTCGACTGTCCCTTTTCTGCTATGAAACGCGAGCAGCAGTTGCAGAGGCAAAAGCAGCAGCTGGAGCAGGAGAACCAGCAGCTACACATTACTGGTGATATACCAGCCGATGACCATGACGGCGCAGATACTGCCGATATGGTCGCTGCCGTAGCACCGGGTACGCCGGGAGCAGTAGCTGCAGCAGCAGCAGGCCCAGTATCATCCGCATCTGCTACCGCGAACAATAGAAGTAATCATAATAATAACAACGTAGCAGATGGGCATCTGGATCCGACACCACACAACTCGACGGACCCCATCTGTTCGGCCATGTTTGAAGAGAGCACGTCGCAGCGCGCACCTTCCAGTGGCGGAGCTGCTCGCTGCCCGATCCGATTCCTCGACCAGCACTCGCCGGAAGAGGTGGCAAACTACGTGGAGAAGCACAAGCACCAGCTGCCGCGGAGCCATGCTATCTGTCTGCGCCGATACAACAAGAATGAGGAGCAAATCCGCAAGATTGATGCCAAATATGGTAGTCTAGTGAACATGATATCCGGTCTTGGCCAGTTCCACCAGCCGATGCTAGTGAGTTCAGCCGAGCATGGTGCTGCTGGAGCAGGCTATGAGGACCCCGAGGATACCGTGGACCGGGCCGCATTGCACCGTGCGTCGCACGAACGTGTTAAGAACTGGGCCGACGGCGTCGCCGGTGTTGCCGGACAGGATCCCAACTACGACGGCGACGTCGATGCCGACGAAAACGATGATGCGGCTGACGCCGACGTCGACACACCCGGATCGGGTCATCGTGGGCAGCGCCGCAGTGTGACCGGTACTGACAGCAATGCACGCCGCGAGTCGAGTGGCAGTGGCGGCGATGCTGACGACAACACGGAGCCCGAGCGCGAAAGCCACTTTGACCGTCCGCTCAAGGAAGTGCGGCTTGGCGAGTCACCCAGTCGGCCATGGGGCATTACCGTGCCCATCTCGTCGATGCCGCATGCTGAGACCCGGCCTCCCTTGTCACCGCCCGCCGCTCCGGTGAGGATGCCGAGTCCGATGCGTGCAATAAGTCCAGTCAAGGCCAAGCCACTGGCAGCAGCCACTCAAGCCGCAGCTTCTCCAGCGGCACCGGCCGAGGCTGTGCGCAAGTGCCCATTTGACCACAGCAAATTCGGCATGGGTGTCGGCCCGCCACCTGGCCACGCGCCTGTGGACATTCCTTCGCCCAGCAAGGAACTTCACGATGATGAAGACAACATTGACCACGACAAGCCGCCCTCGTCTGCGCATCCTATGGCCGCAGCACAGACAGAACGACCACCGACACCCACCAAAGACTCGCTTCATGAGCACGAACACGAGCAGCAGTACCCGTCCGTCTTTCATTCGATGCCGCAACTGTCGCAGACGACGCAGATTCCTTCATCGGCCGGTGGTCCGCAAGCCTTTGTGCCACCCAAGCCCCAGCAATACCAGCAGTATCCTCAGCAGTACCCTCAGTATACTCAATACGCCCAATACCCGCAGCACCAGCCGCAGCCTACCTTTTTGAACCTGCCACCCAAGCCGGTTGCAGGGGACGCCAAGTCTACCCCCAACATGACCGGTGCCCCTGGTGCTGGGAGCGCACCGCCGCAGATGGTGTTTACCGGCCCCGTGTTCATCGGGTACCCCATGGAGCAGGCCATCCAGTTTATGCAGCACTACCAAAGCATGAACATGCAGAGCCAAGGCCAAGGACGGTGATTGCGGTCTTGTTGATTTTCATGTCATGTTTCTGCACATTTGATCACTCGATCAGTTTGTTTATGTTTGATACGACTTGCGACGATACCTAGTTTTGTTTGTTTTGCTTTTGCTTTTACTTTTGCTTTTACTTTATATATGCAGCGCGGCGTCTCTTTATTTACTGTCATGTATCATGCACAGCTATGTTTTATTCTGTTATTCTTCCATATATGATCACCCCGAGAAAGATTGCACTGGGTGCAGATGATCAACGGCGTCTTTTTTTTCTCCATTTCCCCCATCGATACGAATTTCTAGGCGGTAAGCAAAGCTGCCCCGAATACAATGGTTTACAATCTACTACTTGACGACCAAAAAAACTGTAAACATTTTTGTAAAGATATAAAGTGCAACAAAAGAAACTTGATGGTAGGCGCAGAGATGCAGTTATAAGTGAAGAGTGAGGATGAGAAACGAGAAAACAATAATGAAAAAAATGAAAAATGAAAATGAAAAACAAAACAGACAAGAGCCTCTAACCGGAACCCAATATTACAAAAAAGTAAGACAGAACAAAGACAAGAAATACAGGACAGAATGATAGACAAAAGAGAAAACAACGATTGAAAAGAACTTGTGCAAAAAAAAAAAGACGACTACCGCTTGGCCAGACCGTCCTCGCCGTCGCTCTCGTCGTGGTACGAGCCGCTGTACGGGCGGCCAGCAGCCTTCTTGTTCGTCTTGTTAGTAGACGACGGCTCCTCCTCGGCATCCACTCCATCGCCGTCGGCGAAATGGTCGGCCGCCCACAGCGAAATGTCGTCGTCGTCCATAAGCGCTGCGACATCCGCATCCTCGGGGTCCATCAGCGGCGCCGCATTGTTAAAGTTGTAGTCGTCGTCGTCGTCGGCATAGACGCCGGGGGCCCGGGCTGGAGCCGAGCTTCTGTGGGCGGCGCCGCCGGGCGCGCGGCCCTCCTCCTGCTCTTCGGCCTGCGAGATCTCGGCCGCGCGCGCCATGGTGCGCCGGAAGATGAACAGGCCCACGCTCACACCGACAATGCCGAAAATGGCCATGCTGATGTAGTTGAGCGCCTTGTCGCCGGCCGACATGCTGTCGCCGTCCTCGGCCAGCAGCGCCAGGCGGCTGCCGATGAAGACGTGCACGAGCAGCTTGGGGCTCGCCATGGCCGTGCTCAGGGCAAAGCTCCAGGGCGTGATGCTGGGAATGGTCGCCAGGAAGCCGTTGCTCAGGCTGTACGGCAGCGGGCAGAAGCGCACGGCCGACAGCACCCACAGCCCGTCGTGCTTCAGGACCTGGGACAGCGCGACAAAGCGGTGGTCGTGCCCCACGAGGCGGTCGACATACCCGCTGAGCACGCCGCGGCTGGCAATGAACGC
Organism: Ophiostoma ulmi; assembly: GCA_029298715.1. Classification (NCBI taxonomy): domain Eukaryota; kingdom Fungi; phylum Ascomycota; class Sordariomycetes; order Ophiostomatales; family Ophiostomataceae; genus Ophiostoma; species Ophiostoma ulmi. The sequence goes on along the minus strand of JANSLN010000005.1, from coordinate 576,526 downwards.
GGCAAGACTGCCGGCCACATTGGCCGTCGCGGCAATAGGCCAGCCCCAGGGAAAGCCGTACACCAGACCGGCGATGGTGCAGGCGGTGCTGTAGCCGATAATGGGCGGGAAGCCCGTGACAAAGATCATGAGCCACACGAGGATCCAGCCGCCGCGGAGGTCGTGCCAGCCCTTGGCCATGGGCCCGAGCGCGGCAAAGATGCGGTGGCTGTAGATGAGCATGAGGATGCCCAGCGTAAACCCGGCCGCGCCGGCGGCGAGAAACAAGACGCGGTGCAGCGGCGACAGGCGGGTGTAAAACGCCAGAACGTGGTTGCCCGAGGCATTGGCCCAGCGCCAGGCGGAGCCGGCAGCGTTGGACGCCGTCGCCACGGCACCACGGAGTCTGTCTCTGTTGGTGTTGCTGCCAAACCCAGACGAGCCGCGGCCGCCGTATCCCCGGGACATGGCACGGTTGTGCCGGGTGCGGCCGCCATTGAAGCTGCTGCCAAAGCTGTTGGAGCGCAGGCTCGCCGCGGCCTCGCTCTCGCTCTGGCCGTTCTGGCCATTCTGGCCGTTCTGGTTGCGGTCTGGCCTCGACATGGTCTTGAATTGCGAGGCCTTGATGCTGTTGGGGTTGGGGCTGCGGGAGCGGTTCCGGGGACTGCTGTCGTGGCTGCTGCGGGCCGAGCTGTGGTTTGTGCGAGCGTAACTGGAACCGGATCCTTTACCAAAACGGTTATCGTACGTGTGAGGAGCCGAGCCGTAGACGCTGCCGTTGGAGGTTGAGCGCAGGGACCAGGGCGGCGGCGGCGAGTTGGAGAGAGAGGACAGCGGCGGCGGCGGCGGCGAGGGGGAGCTTGAGGGTGACGGGGACAAGGGAACAGCAGCAGCGGCTGCAGCGGCGGCCGTCGAGGGGGTATAGTCCATGGATTGTGGGGGTGTAGAGGGTAGAGCAGTCGTCGAGGTGGCTGCTGTGCGTGTTTCTCGAGTCTTGAGTCTTGAGTCTTGGGAAATGTCAACACGAGTCAGACGAAGTCGACGTCAAGGATCGTCAAAAAGGCGACTCGGAAATGAAGCCCTGCAAAGAAGAGCTCTACACTGGAATGTCAGACAATCACACTCAGTCAGCAACAGAGACAGCTGCATGTATTGGAATTGCTTGCTTACCTCTGGCAATGTCAATGTCTGTCTTGTATGTTGTGTGTCTTGTCGAGAAAAGCCTCGCACACTTCTCGTATTGAATGGTCGGAGAAGTCGGGCGTACAGAGTATGTCAGAGCTACTACTACCCCGTAAGAGCACTACGCAATGGCACAGCAAGCTGCACAAGTCAGCAGCCAGCAGAGTGATCAGCGCTCTGCCTGCCTGGAACGGACTCCATACTACACAGCTTTAAATAGTTAAATATACTAATTTGTTTAAACCTGATTCCCTCCCGAAACGGAGGCGGGCCAGGCCTATGCCCACCAGCATTTATCTGGGTCTAGCCCCTGTGCCCCTGTAGGTCATAAAGTAATTGAGTAAATACCCCTGTAAAGTCTATCTCGTCTACCTACATATCAGCTTATCATGTTTATATTCATATGCATATTCAAATGCATATTCAAATGCAAATTCAAATTCATATTCATATTCACATTACAATGCAGATAGATTGTTTAAAGATTTAGATTTATTTGATCGGCTAACGTTTGGCCTTGCTGTCCTTGACTGTAGAGTCCCGTACAAGCATCTTCACCTTGCCGTCGCCAATCTCAACGCCCTGCGACAAGAGATCATCCTTTTCGCCAGACATCGTGACAGAGACCGTAGGACCGACAGCAGGGCTACCCGATGCAGAGGTCTTGCTGGCAGAAGCACCACCAGTAGACCGCCTGGCCAACGACTTGTCCCAGCTGCGAGCATCAATGCCCAGGATACCGCCCATGTTATTGCGGTCGCTCGGCACGGAAAACTCCCGGTACGCATACCGCCACTCATTCAGAAAGTTGCGCACAGCCTTGCCCACCTTGTCCTTGCCGTTCTTGCTGTGGTGGCCCGTGCCCGTGATGGCATACACCGGTCGGCTCTCGCTGCCATTGTCCAGCAGCACACGCTCCAGGTACTCAACGGCCTCTTCGGGGTGCAGACCGTGCAGGTCGACGTAGATCTCGGCCGACGACGACGACGACGCCGAGCTCGAGTTTTGCTTGTTGCGCTCTTCGTAGAGCTCGCGCGCGGCTTCGCGGTGCGCTTTACGCATCAGGTCGTTCTCGCTCTGGCCGCGCAGACTCAGCGCCTTGGCCGCCCGAGCATCGTTGCGGTTCCACGCTTGTGCGGCACTCTGGAGGAACTTGTTGCGCAGACCGCCGTGCTTGATGGCTTCCTGCCGTGCTTTGAGGTACGCCTTGTTGGCCTTGTCGCCCGTCTCCAGCCACGGAATGTGCTTCGGTGTGGGGATCGCCTGTGCGGCGGCACTGCCCTCGCCGTTGCGCATGCTGGCCTGGCTGCCGTTACGGCCAAGCTTGCGCGCCGACGCAGGCCGCGGGGACTCGGGTGCAGGCGACGGCGACATCTTGACAATGTCCGCCAGCGAGCTCGGTGTAAAAGGCGTGCTGGCACCAGAGCCAACAGCAGCACCGTCCTTGTTGTGGCCGTGACCGCCACGCTTGCCGTGGTGCTTCTTGCCTGCACCGGCCTTGGCCGATGCCGCCGAGCCCAGCGACGGGAAGGCGTCATTGTCGTCAATCAGAGGCGCTGCTTGGTTGGCGTTGGCATTGTTGAGATTGTTGCTGCTGCCATGGTGGCTGAGACCGCCATTGTTGTTATCGTTGTGTCGGTGCATCTGGTGCCGGCTGCCCGGACGCGACCGCGGGCGGAAGATCTCACCGTTTGGTCCTTGCGCTCCGCCATAACCGCCCTTGAAACCGGGCGGCGGTGTCAGGCCCACGGCAGGGTAGCCGCTGTGTGCTGGGAACAACGAAAGCTGCTCGGGCGTGCCGGGCTGCGGCTGCAAGATCGGGAATGCGTTGTAGTCGTTGACGCTGAGCTGCGACGACGGCGGCGTGTTGGTGCCGTCAATCGCAAGCCGGGCCATCAAGTGGGCTGGATCATGTGAGAATACGCAGGTGTTACCTGCGAGACAGTTGCCCGCCACCCAGTACTTGCAGATGTGGTTGCTCAAGTCGTGGCTGAACCGACAGTCGGCACGCAGACACTGGCCTGTAGATAAGAAGAACTTGCACAATATGCCCGACTTCTGGTCCGCAGGTGTTGATGGGCGCGCGTCTGGCGTCATGGACTTGCCAATGAGCACACCGCCTGACGACTCGTCAATGCTCGACGCAATTGACACGGGCGCCGGCGGTGCACCCGAAGCACTGGTTGCACCAAGGCTGCCACTGCCCGTACCGGCTGCGGCAGCTGCAGCTGCGGATGCCGCGGCAAGGGAAAAAGCAGTCACGTCTTGCTGCTGCTGCTGCTGGTCCATGATAGCGGCAATGGTAGCACCAAGATCGTAGCCGTGCATGGCAAGAGCGGCATCAATCTCCTCGTCGGTGCGCGACGGACCGAGGATCGACCGCAGCATGTCGTAGGGTGTCATGTCGATCTGCTGGGACGACAGCGACGACAGCGAGAACTCGGGTGCAGCTGCATTCAGGCCGCTCGGTGACGACGGTGTTGCCGTACCCGAGCCCAGGCCCGATGCGGTACCGCTGCCGCGCAGATCGCCAAAATAGCTGCCGCTGCCGCCGAGAGACGAGGTCACGCTCAAGTTGTCGTCGCTCACGAGCCAGTCGACATTGTCTGTCTGCTGGGAGTCGCCAAAGATCTCGGCTGCCGGGGTATGGTCGCTAGCAAACTCGTAGGCGTTGAGGCTGGGGCTGTGCGGAATTGCAGGAGTTACAAAGGCGAGGCGCGGAGACGGACGGGGCGAGTTGAAGGGCGATGCGGCCGTAGATATGGCACTGCGGGTAAAGGAAGCCGATACGTAGCCCGGGGGCACGAGCGGGCTGACACCGAGACGCGGCGAGCCGGACAGGGGCGTGTTGGAGCCACGCCAGGAGGCAGGCGACGGGCGGCGTAGAATGGTCTGGCGGATGGGCGGCGGCGAGGTAGCATTGCCGCCGCCTTCTCGATATCGCCAGACGGCATCTAATACAGCATTCTCGAGCGACTGGCCCTGGAGGGCAGTGGACTTTTTGAGCAGGGTCTCGAGCTTGTCGATCTTGTCCTCTTCCTCGAGCGAGGGGTCCTGGAGGACGGGAAGACAGATGTCGTATGTTTCGTCGGAGACCATTGCGTAGGTGGTGGATAGGTAGAGAAGATTGAAGAGAAGGAATTCAAGATGTTCAAGATGTTCAAGATATTCAAGATATTCAGGATATTCAAGAACCTCAAAAAGGAATTCGGCTACAGAGACTCAAATCAGGGGACTCCTTTAGAGTCTGGAGCTGGAATGGGGCCGATCAAAGCTTCTCGATCAGTCACTAGAGGGTGGAGCTCTGTGACGAGATAAAATAGTGTCCGGGGATGATATTGGTATTGGTATTACGGGGTGGAGGTGTTGCAGGAGGTTCGTTACGTCGTGTCTCGTATCGTAGGGTAGCTACGGGTGTAGAGAATGGTAGAGTTAATGATGTGTTGATGTTAAGATGTTAAGATGTTAAGATGTCGAAGATGCCGAAGATGTTGACACAATGTCAGATGTCAGATGTCAGATCAGGAGAAAGGGGTCGGATGTTCGAGGCGAGCTCAGCTCGGGACGAGTCGTGAAGAAAAGAGATAAGAGAAAAGAGAAAATGAGAAGAGAAATCACAGGCGATGCGAAAGGAGCGATAGAGATGAAAATAAAGCAGAAGCAGGCAACGAGGACACAGGGAGTGAGCAAGAAGACGAAGACGGAAAAGGCGGGAAAATCATCGAAGGTGCAGCGGCGTGGACAGAGCTGTAGCGCCGGCGGGTCGCATGGTGTTGGAGCTGGAGAGATTGAGCTGTCTGGTAGCTGTGGAGTGGGTGTTAGAAGGGTTCAGCTGGAGAGGTAGACAAAGACAGACAAAGGCAGGGGGAGAGAGGCAAAGGTGTAGAGCAAAAGACGCCTACACCGAACAAGTGCAAACTCACGATCGGATGCGAGCCTGCGATGACAAAAAGGCCAGGCGAGGAAGGTGCGGTGGACGGTAAACGGTGGACGGTGCAAGTAGACGGTGGCAGAAAATGGAGACGGCAGAAAAAAAGAGGGGAGACCCAAGAAGAAAAAGGTGAAATTGATAGTTGGTATGGTAGAGGGTAGGGGATAGAAGATAGAAGATAGAATGGGTGATAATAAATGCAGACAAGAGATGCTATACAAGATAGTAAACAAAAGGGGTGAAGAAGAGAAGAGCGGAGGAAAGAAGAGGAGAGAGAGAGAGAGAGAGAAATAGAGAGAGAAATAGAGAGAAATAGAGAAAGAAAGAGCGAAAGAAACGGAGAAAAGAAGAAGCCAGAAGCAGCGGCCGAAAAGAGAAAGAGAAAGAGAAAAGGTGAGGAGAGAAAAGGGAAGGGACGACCAGAAGAAGGGGTGAGGTGGATAGGAGTACGGAGTAGGGGATACGCAGTGCAGTCTGGAGTCTGCAGCTAGAGTCTGCAGTGATATGCACGAGGAGAGCTGAGACGGGGCCACGAGAGGAACTCGGGAAACGGGGCAGGCCAGGCAGAGTCGAGAACGGTGTGCAGAGACGGTGGTAGAGGCTGGTAGAGGGAAGGTGGAGGGAGAGTAGAGGGAAGGTGCGATGGGGATTTTAGAAAGGAATTCAGTGATTTCAGTGATAATAGCGATCCGAGATCAGACAAAAGGGTGAGAAACGGCAGGTGCGAGGTGCTGGCGGGTGGAGACCTCGCGGAGCCACAATGAGGGGGAACGGAGCAGAGGCAGAGGCGGAGAGGTATTTGCAGGCATTGCAGGCATTGCAGGCATTTAGAGACTAGTATTTGGGTGCTAACAGAACCGGCAAAATCAGACCAAAGACTACAAAGCAAAACGGTCAGTGAATTGCGGTGAGCCAGGGAAGGCACCACCGACAGCCAGCAGACGTCGTGCAATACAATACAGTTTATATAATCAGTCAATATGTACCCAAACGGTGAAAACGGTGCAAGACACAGGCAGACACATCTCATATTTACAGCCTCAGTCTGACAGTGATTTTCGGAAAGCCTGGCCTGGCCATGCCATGTGCTGTAAGATAAGATACAAGTAAAGTAAAACCTGCCAGGTCTCGTGCTACAGCTTGAGCGCTAGAGTATCCATTCTGCCGTAGCTACGTGGACAGCTCAACCTTAACCTGGGGGAAGCTCTGACGTGACGCTGAGACGCTAGCGCTAAGAGCCCCTATTATCAGCACCCAACTATCAGCTATCAATCAGTGCGACCCGTGCAGGGATCTCTCCGTATTGCCGGCTTCCGTCTCCATGTCTCAACGTCACAAAACGGCGGTCTATCGTCATTCATCGAAAATCATATTGTGTATAATCATATTTTATACATGGATAATATTGTCATAATTCATTACACCTATATACAAATATGAATACAAAATGCAAATACAAAATACAAAATACAAAATACAAAAAATATATAGAAATCATTCATAGCTGACTCAAGTCAATACCTACTCATCCTCGAGATCGTCATCGTCAAAGCCAAAGCCAAATGTAAACCCGCCTGCCTCGGACTTGGCCCGTTTGTCGCCATCGCCTCCCGCATTCCCGGCTTTGTCCGACTCGGCCTCGCCGTGCACGACAGACTCCCAGGTCCGCTTGCGCCGGTTGTCGCGCCGCTCAATCTCCAGCTCCGCCTCGGCCAGCACGTCTGCATACGTTTCCCGCAGCCGCTCCACAAACAGCGCATACGGGTCCTCCAGACACTTGTCGTCGCGCACAAAGCCAGTCACCTGCTCCGGCCGGTCGCGCAGAAACAGCAGCACATCCGCCAGGTGCGCGCGCGGCACAAAGTTTTGCGTCAGCGCAATGCCCGCCTCCAGGTTGACCACCAGGTGCCACCAGCCGCTCGGCACGTGCAGAATCTCGCCCGCGCCGCAGACGCCCTCGATGCAGCCGGGCGTCTCGCGCGCCTCGTCGTGGAATGTCAGCAGCCACTCGGCGATGCTGAGCGGGCTGGTGACCTCGCTCTTGTCGGCAGACACGTAGACGCCCGGCACCTGCGCGCCGGGCGGGAACATGATCCAGTACTTTGCGCCGCGCACAACGGCATTCCAGGCGCTGGTGCCGTTGGGGTCTTTGTGGAATGTGGACCCGGAGCGGGCAGGGCCGATGATGAGCCAGCGGTGGGCGGGGCGCTGCGGGCCGAGCACCTCGAACAGATCGTTGCCAAAGCAGTCTGGCCTCCAGTAGGATTTTTTAGTCTGACCGTCTTTGTCTTTGTCTTTGTCCTTTTCGTCCTTTTCGTCCTTTTCATCGAAAGAGTCCGAGTCTAGCTGCAGGCCCATCTTCTCGGCGAACTTCTTGTCAAACAGATACAGCGGGCTCTCGTCGACCGTGTTGTGCATGTACTGGTTGTACAGCCAGTACGGCCAGTCGACCGACTCGGCGCGGAACGATGTGGACGCGTATTTCTCGGCAAACTTGTCTAGCGTCCAGTCCAGGACGGGCCACTGCCGCACGCACGAGTCGGTCAGCACAAACGGCGTGCTGCTGTACTTGCTCGTAAAGTCGTCGTACGAGAGGTCGGCGAAGCGGCGGATCTGGTTGGCGCGCGGGATGCCGCGCGCGAACCGGGCAGGGTCGGCATAGCTGCACACAAATGGGCGGTGCAGGACATCGGAAAAGACGCAGGTGTCAATCTGGACTTGCGGTGGCGTGGCCGTCCGGCTTCCTGCCAGGTAGGATGCCCGCCATGTGCCGTGCCACGCAGCCGGCTGTGTCTTGGCCAGGGCTTTCCACAGCTCGTCGGACGAGCAAAATGCATAGAGGAACCGGCACGTCGATCCCAGCATGCGCAGCGATGTCGCATCCAGGCCCTCGAGCAGCATCATGACCATCTCGTCGGGGAAATCCCGGCCGAAAAGACCGGCTGACAGTTTTGAGTCGGGGACAGACGACAGGTACTTGTTACCGAGCGGCTTGACGCCGAGGGGGTGTGGTGGTGCAGCCGAGCTGTCGCGCTCAATCTCGACGTCGTCGACGACATTCGCGGTGTCGCCGTTCTTGTTAATGTCAAGGTCAGCCACTTTCTTGACGGGTGCTGGGTCGGCCGTCTCTTTGGCCGTCGGGCCTCCTAATAATGGAGACATTTTTTTCCCCCGGAGACTCTGATATCTGGTCCCGGTGGTGTGGTCGTTACAGCCTCGTGGGATGTAGTGGTTGCAGAAAAAAAAAACCCCCAGAAAAAAACTACAGCCTTGTTCGATCTACACACCATTGACGTCTGTGGTTGGTCAGAATCGGTCTTCACGTGATAGTATTGGTGGTGGTTGTGGGGTATCATGAGAAGGCTGATGATATATGATTGCCGGCGGGCATCTGATAAGCTACTCTCCTTTTGTTTGCCAACTATGTCGTGTATGTAAATGTTATGTGGATTTTCGTTGTTTTTTATTTAGTTTGTCTAGTATTTTGTTTGTAGTTTAATCTTTGTTGGTTAAGCGAAATAGCAAAATAGCAATATAAAATAGTGACATAGCAAGGCATGCCCGGCCAAGAAATGACGGAGAGATACACGAGTAGGCAATGCCTCGAGGTCAGCTACTGCGATAAACTTGAAAGGGGGAAAGCAATGTAAAATACCAACTACTGTCATATCAAAAAACTTGTGCACGGGCCAGATAGAGACGGCCATATGGATGGCCAACAGTGACTACGTCGATTTTGAAGAGCACAAGTGGATGTCCCTCCCTGGTAGCGGCAAGGACCACCGTTAGGCACCGATGATAGATGTGTGTCTCTTGTTTGAATCACTCCCCCAGGTGGTGAAGAGAGAAGAAAAAAAGCACTTGGACGGCCAGCAAGCTGAAAGGGTGGCTAAAAAGGCTCCCGAGGCCGCTGCTAAAACGGTTTGATGGCATGCTCTTTTGGAGGGGCCTCTCATTTTTGTTCACAATGTGCTATACTGTATTACGCTCAAGGCTATACATCCCACCTGCAAGCCTTGATAGTATGCTTGTGTGCTTGGCTTTGAAAGAAGTCTATTATTCCATTTGTCGTCGAAGCTATCAAAGCCGTGATATATCATGGACACGGCGTATTCCAGCCTCCAAAGGGACCCCGATCCTGCAGAACCAAGAATTTACATGACGTAGCGGAACTAGGTATTTTTGTTAGCAGTCGCGTAATACTTTTTTGTTTTGTTCCAAGATCGTAAAGCATCACAATCACTCACGTAGGGGTTCTTAAAATCGGTAGTGTCCTGCTCGCCGAGCACCTTGCCGCGCGCAACCCGCTCCTCTTCGGAGACGCCCTCCTCGCGCAGCTTCTTGTCGCGACGGCGGTTGCGCAGCACCAGGACGGTGCGCCACAGCATAATGAGGAAGAACTGGAGGCCGAAGCAGACGGTGCATCCGATGATACCGGGGATGTACTCGGGCTGGGATGTTAGTGATGGAAAGGGAAAGACAAAGACAAAAAGAGAGAAGAAAAAAAAAGACACAGAGCATAGGAACTCACCGCGTCTTTCGCTTTAAAGATCTGCGAGCCGACCATGTTGCCGACGCAGTAGCCGACAAAGGTAAAGGACGAAGTCAGGGTGCGCTTGGTGCGGCCGGCGACGTTGGAGGGGATGAGGGTCCAGCCGAGGAAGAGCGCGATGATAAAGGGGACGGACATGAAAAATCTAGAGGAAAAGGAATGAGTATGACACAATAAAAAAAAATAAAAAAAAGCAACAGAAACAAAAGAGTTGGGAGCTCGTCTTACCCGCCCCATTTGGCCCATCGGTAGCTCTTGTCAGAGGGCAGCTGCGACATGAGCAGGAAGCCGATAAACGCTGGGATGACGGAGAATGCCATAAAGTACATGCGCATGTTCTTCCAGCGGCTCGTCACGAGGCCGATGGTGATAAAGTAGAGCACACTGAATACGCCGCGAGGGATGTCAAGGAGGATGACCTGGAGGTTGGCTGCATACTGTTAGAGCTGACAAGGACTGTAACCAAAAAAAAGAAGAAAAAAAAGAAGAAAAAAAGAAAAGGAACAGCAGAATGCGACGCACTGAAGCCAAACGAGGTCGTGATGATGTGGCCAAACGTGGACAGGCCGCCGTTGGGAACGGAGCTGAGGAATGCATTGGCGCCGGCGAACCAGAACTAGAGCATGTCAGAAACAGAACACACACAAAGCAGATTTAGTACTATATCTTACGCAAGGATCCAACAGACACTCCCTGGCTTGCTCCCAGCGCCACCGCTTCATGCCTGTCTTGTCGTGGCCGGCGTTGTTGCTCAGGATGCGGGCATTGGCCATCTTCTTCTCTTCGGGCGACAGCCAGCGCACCTCGCTCGGCGTGCCGAGGAGAAAGAGGCAGAGGGCGCCGACGATGATGGTGAGGGAGCCGAGGAACTGGGACGAGTGTTAGCGGTGGCTTGTAAGGAGTATATATATATATAATATAATATAATATAATATAATAATAATAATAAAAACTCTCACTTACATAGGACATGTACCGCCATGCTTGAAATTCGGGCCGCTTGTACTGGACGGAACCGATGCCGTACAGAATCAGGCTGGCAATGATGCCAAAGCCGGCATTGGCGCTCTGGAAGACGAGGGAGCGCGACGCGTGCTCGCGCGTCGTGTACCAGGAGCCGATGACGAGAATGAAGCCGGGGCTGATGCAACACTGAGGGGTTAGTACAGAGATGTAGAGATGTAGAGATGTAGACGTAGAGATGTAAGGAGACTGACCTCGAATATGCCCTGAAGGGCACGCAGCGTGATGAGGTGAGTAAAGTTGTGGGCAAACCCAATGCACAGGACGATGACGCCCCAGCAGAGCATGTACAGCGACAGGGTGCGGCCGATCATGTAGCGCTGCAGCAGGATGTTGGAGGGGAACTCAAAGAACATGTACGTGAGGTAGAAGATGGTGGTGAGCCACGAGTACTGCTGGCCGACGAGGTGGGTGTCCTGGGTTGTTAGTAAAATATTTCGAAAGAGAGAGAGAGAGAGAGAGAGAGAGAGGGAAACCCTGAATAGAGCGCCTTACATCTCGAAGACCAAAGGTGGCCTGGACGCCCAGCGACGTCTTGTCAATCTGCTGGATGCCATAGCAGAGCCACATCAGCGGCAGCAGGTATTTGTCGATCTTGCGCTTCAGCTTCTTGTATTCCTCCTCGGAGTACTCGGGGATTTCTATTTGTTAGAGTGGCTATAAAAGAAGAATAAAGAAAGAAAAAAGAATAATAATGAAAAGAAGAAGAAGAGAGAAAAAAAGACTCACCATCCTGCACCTCGGTCACGGTAATGCTGGCGCCGTCACTCTTTTCGAGATCCGGCTGCTTCTCCGTGGTCGAGACCCTTTCCAGCGACGACGGCGTGCCCGTCGGCGCGGCTGCAGCAATTTCGGTTGAGTTGGCCATGGTGTCTGTGAGCGGTTGCGAATCAAGGCTGGTTGTTGTTATCGGCAACTGAACAGACTGAACAGAGAGAGAGAGAGAGACGAGAAAAGAGAAAAGAGAGAAACGAGAAACGAGAAATAAGAAAACAGTTCCACGGACTCTATATAATATGCATGCACTCTACACTAGATTGCCCATCTAGTCTTCTCGATTGTAATCGCACAGTGGCATCCCATACGGCTTCTTATATACTCGTCTTATATACTATCTTATATACTATTATATACCAATACCAACACCAACAGTCCTTTACAGACGCCCTTATCTGGCTTTGCGTGTGCACACGTACGAGTCTTCGACTGACGTTATACTAGCTCTAATAGACTAATTACCTAAAAGGGCTAGGCTCGGGCCCGGTCCGAGGAGGGGCTGGATCTTGTGCTAACAACGTCGCAAACACACAGCCGGCTCCTATGCTTTGAGATCTCCCCCCCCTTCTTTCCCGGATGCTTGATAATAACGTTGCAAATAGACACACAGCCGGTTCCTATCTAATTCAGAGTTACCTCACACCTCCCTCGGCGGCTCCGTTTCCCTCAATCTCGCCATACCTATACCCTCCCAATGAGGACTTGTTTGTCTGCCAAGAGACGATGGACAAGTGTGTTCGAGACTGGGTACAAGTGATGGTATGAGAGTAGAAAAGGGAAAAGCTCCGGCTCAGGCGAGACGGGCGGCGAAACAGACCGAAATATACCGAAAAAAACAACAACAAAAAAAACAAAAACAAAACAAAACAAAACAAAACAAAACAAAAAAAGAGAAAGGCCGATGCATTCGATGCTTGGCGGCTACGACGGTTGTTATCAAAGTGGACCAGAGGTATTTTGCATCTCGAATCTCACAAATAGACAGAGTAGTATATCTCTGACGACATATCTGAACCATCCCACGGCTGCTAGCTTTGTTCCTTTTCCCACGAGATCCCTGATGACCTGGACGGGCTTGGCTGCGCCTACTTCCGGCATCGTGTCGAGGACTGCTGGATGTCTGCAACATGAAGGCCTTGATAAAGCAAGTTGGTTCATCTGGTGTTTTCCAACCGGCCCAAAGCTGTCATGCATGCTGCCTGTGAGGGTGAACGCATTGCGTGGGCGGTCCATGTCAACACCCTCGGTCAGGAAGACGACTCGTTCCATGCCGTCTGCTTCTATGCGTCCGATGCGTCCTAGGGGTAAAGCGTTGATGAACTTGACCGAGGCAGCAATGAGAACCTTAAAATCACGCGTGGCACAACCCCTTTTGCCAATACGACCAATACAGCAAGACATACAAGTTCGGGGTTGTTCGAACTGGACTTTGGCATGGCGTGCGACATGATATGGGTCACAAAGAGCGGCTCAGACCACGCGAGACGATCGTCCACCAGCACGCCATCGTTGTCCACTCATGGCCACCCGGCCAAAGCCAGCTCCCACAGTTAGACCTTGCCCCAAAACCCCAGACACCACGCAGCAGTGCTTGTCTCGTCGCAGACATTGGCCACGAAGCCCGGCCAGGCGCTCCTTTGTTCCCACGGGGAGATGATCAGACTTTTGCATGTCTACAGCCTCGACGAATTTGTGGTCTCAGCTGTGCTCGAAAAAAGTCGAGAATCAATTGGAGGCCAGCGATGAGCTATGGCGCGTTGATCTTGATCCAGTGAAGGCGTCTCAGATGTTGGCAAAGTCAAGATGCGATGCTTTGGGCTGGACAGAGTTCAAGATACATGCTATTTTGGGGATTCTTTATTTGGCAAGCGCCGATGAATACTTTACCGTATTCCGCTTACAGTGAACCACACAAACCTATAAAATATGGCAAGTCTGTAGCGATAGTGTAAGCTCACAGTATCTCGTGATGGGTGTTTGATTTGACAACCTTTATGCTGGGGGAGGTTGTGCTTAATAACTGTGCTACCCATAATTTGTACATTACTAATACGACTAGGCCATTTCCTTTTTAGGCTTATAAAATAGCCGCATACTGAGTATTTCCCATCCTACCAGGTTAATGGCTATTTGTAAACCAGAACAGCTAAACTTTTCAGACAAAACACATGCCAATGTTGATCTTCACAGCCTTCCAAGGCATGGGGAAATTCCGGCTTTCTCTTGAATCGAGCCTAATTAGAGTTTCGCCAAGAACATCCAATTTTCAGACTGGCCATTACTGAGTAGTTTAACAGTGCAGAGACGCAGAAGTGCAAAAGTGTAGCGATGCAGAGAGAAGCCCCAGACGGTAAGATACACATCTTGAAATTACCAGCTGAAAACATTGGTTCGTCTGATTATGGTTATACTGCTCCTTTATCATATTAAACTTCTACACCATAGTATCTTATCATGGCTATCCATCTACATACTATTGGCTGTAAGATCCATCAGTCTCAGAAATACAAGGGTAGGTACTTGGCCCTATCGCATCCCTGATATTGCCCCTCTCCTGTTGCGAGTTGCTCCTTCCTTGTGAGAGAACTTTGGCCAGCTGCCCCACTAGTTTCCACAATGAGAATAGCCTTTAGTCAGGAGAGAAGAGATGAGATGAAAAGCAAGTAAGAAAAAGCAAGCAAGAAAAAGCAAATAATTAGAGAAGGAGAAAAGACAAAAAGAAAGAAAAGGCGAGCCAGCCACAACCACCACTGCATTCCGGTCAAAGGCCCTTCCTTTCTACATATATTGGAGACCACTGAGGGTCCGCGACATACCCACGCCTTCGACAGGCATGTTGTTGAAAGAGGCAGGAACCCTGAAGAGTGGCCCTGAGCCCCTCCATTCGCTCCAATCTGGCTCCTGCCTTTTATGTTGTAGGCATCGTAATACTGAGTAAAAGAGCAATAATGACTGGAAAGATGTCACCCCTCATTTGCAGACGTCTTGAAGATTAGTGGGTCCCTTCCTAAAAGGTTTTCCTCCTGCATCTGAACTCTCTCCCAATTTCCCAGCCAGCAGTCTCTGCAGTCACAGGAAGGAGGGTGGCCAGAAGTAACAGACAGTGGCAAGCAATGGTAAGCAGTGGCAAACAGCACAAGCACCACCTGACCGCCATCGTATCTCCAACGTCAAGCAAAATTAAAATATAATAAAATTAAAATATAATAAAATTACAACAAGCACTGGACAATGAATGAGCTGTCTGACCCCACGCTCTGATCCCCCTTTCTTGTGCTTTGTATATTTAGAGTCCCGTATTGAATTGTTTGCTGGGATTGTCAGTCTTGTGAACCCTCTATACCAGATGTTGTATCTTCTGCATTTTTTCTGTAGTGCGACTATTCTAGAGTAGGAAGCCGGTCTGCAGCGTGAGCGTCAGAAGAGAAGAGTCAGAAGAGTCCGAAGCAAGACTCGTCAGAGGCAAAGTAAGCCACCGAGCCACCTGCGGCTACTCACTACTACTAAAACCGCGATAAGAAAAAAGTGGCCCCCTTACCTAATCCGATAGCGCTGAAAATCTGCCCAAAAAAAACAGAGCTAAGAAAAACTAAAAAAAATTAGAAAATTAAGAAAATATCCCACGGAGGGGAAAAACGAAACGATGTAAAAAAATTCTACCCCCTCTGGGTCTGAACCTGATTCCTCCTGCTCCTCCTCCCCTTTGAACACTCTACAACCAACTTTCAACTTTTTTTTCACATCACCATCACTCATATCACGAAATAGGATCTCTTTGTAGAATCTTATTTCCAGCAAGTTCTTTCCAGTAACTTTTTCAGTTCAACTTCAACTACAAAACCTTGACCCGGAATCCGCAGGACGTATTCCTTTGGATTCTCTTCCGACCAAAACTACAACTCCCCCCCTTCTTCTCACCAATCTCTCTGGATCCAAGCAGCGCTTGCGATCTAGATAGATTTTCGAAAACAAACAACCGCAATCATGGCTGACAAGGGTCTTGAGGATGTCCCCGAGGGTAAGTCCTGGTAGAAGTCTGGCGGCGGCGATGCTGGGGGTAGAGATGGAGATGGAGATGGAGATGGTGATGTGGTGATGTGGTGATGCGGTGATGCGCGTCTGTCTAGATATCACCACTCACCACTCTGTCACTCTGCGCTCAATCTACATCTCTCTATCAGTCCATCATCGGCTTGTCATTGTCATCATGGCCGTCACTCTCTCGTCACCTCGTCACCCCTCTTTCATACCGGTGGGAAATGACGGCGGGGCAGAGGGGCAGAAGACCCCACGATGGCAGTGACGATGACGGTAAAGGCAGAGACAGAGACAGACAGAGATGGGCAGATGATAGTCCAAAGCGCGACTGCAATGGTAGCCCGCAAACTCCCTACTCAAACACACAACTAACTCCATACAGGACAGATCGAGTCCAACTACGATGAGACCGTCGACAGCTTCGATGACATGAACCTCAAGGCTGACCTGCTCCGCGGTGTCTACGCCTACGGTTTCGAGCGTCCCTCTGCTATCCAGCAGCGTGCCATCATGCCCGTCATCAAGGGCCACGATGTCATTGCCCAGGCCCAGTCCGGTACTGGTAAGACTGCCACCTTCTCCATCTCTACCCTGCAGAAGATCGACCCCAGCGTCAAGCAGTGCCAGGCCCTGATCCTTGCCCCCACTCGTGAACTGGCTCAGCAGATCCAGAAGGTCGTCGTCGCCATTGGTGACTTTATGAACGTCGAGTGCCACGCCTGCATTGGTGGTACCAGCGTCCGTGACGACATGAAGGCCCTGCAGGACGGCCCCCAGGTCGTTGTCGGTACCCCCGGTCGTGTCCAGGACATGATCCAGCGCCGCTTCCTCAAGACCGACGCCATGAAGATGTTTGTCCTCGATGAGGCCGATGAGATGCTGTCCAGAGGTTTCACCGAGCAGATCTACGACATCTTCCAGCTGCTGCCCCAGTCGACCCAGGTCGTTCTGCTGTCGGCCACCATGCCCCAGGACGTTCTCGAGGTCACCACCAAGTTCATGCGTGACCCCGTCCGCATTCTGGTCAAGAAGGACGAGCTGACCCTGGAGGGTATCAAGCAGTTCTACATTGCCGTCGAGAAGGAGGACTGGAAGCTGGACACCCTGTCTGACCTGTACGAGACCGTCACCATCACCCAGGCCGTCATCTTCTGCAACACCCGCCGGAAGGTCGACTGGCTGACCGAGAAGCTGACCTCGCGCGATTTCACCGTGTCGGCCATGCACGGTGACATGGACCAGGCCCAGCGTGACCTGATCATGAAGGAGTTCCGCTCCGGCTCGTCGCGTGTCCTGATCGCCACCGATCTGCTGGCCCGTGGTATCGATGTCCAGCAGGTGTCCCTGGTCATCAACTACGACCTGCCCGCCAACCGTGAGAACTACATTCACCGTATCGGTCGTGGTGGTCGTTTCGGCCGTAAGGGTGTTGCCATCAACTTTGTCACTGCTGACGATGTCCGCATGATGCGCGAGATTGAGCAGTTCTACAGCACCCAGATCGAGGAGATGCCCATGAACGTTGCCGACCTGATCTAAGCGCCGAGTCGTTTTTCGTCATTTCGTCATTTCGTCATTTCGTTTCCACGTTTTTGCAGATCAGTAGGAGAAAAGGTCTGGTGTGTGATATCTTAGTTAGATTCCTAGATGTCTAGATGCCCCGTCGCCAGACCACAAAAGAGAAGAGAATGAATCAATTTTAATTTCAACTTGCAAAGAGAGAGAAGAAGAAGAAGAGAAAAGTCAGAAGCAAAAAGAAAAAAGAAAAGAAGAAAAGAAGAAAAAAGAAACGAGTCTTGAAAAAGTATTGTTGTTTTGTTTCCTTTGCTTCTTATTCTTTGCCCTATTCTTTGCCTTATTCTTTGCCTTATTCTTTGCCTCTTCTTCTTTTCTACCTTGTTTTTATTGTTTTCATTATCGTCTCCCATCTTCTCTTGTCCACCGTTCATTTGTTATTTGTTTTGTTTCTTTTGTCTCAGAGAGCAGTTTGGGAAATGGGATAGGAAAGGATAGGAGGGAAACAGGTTATGGGATGGGTTATGAGATACGAGATATGCGATACGAGACACGACAAAGACTGCCACGCTGGTTATGATCTGTCTATTTTGATGCTTCTGCCATCTTTTTATCTGTCTATCTTTCCTCTGCTTCCGTTCTTTATTCTCACAGACATGAAGACACAAGACACGAGACATACGACACGACGGGATACCAACAAGCAAAACCACTCATCAGCTCAACACCGCCAGCACCGGCATTCTACTCCATCGATTCTCAGCTCTCAGCTCAGCTCAACTTTTCATCATCAGTCCTCACTCTCGGAGCTCTCGATCTCTCAGATCAACACACTACGTCACCCTCTTCCTTCAACTTCTGTCCTCTCGACTGCTTTTATTGTTTCTAGTTTCTAGTTATTTCTCTAGTCTTTCCTTTGTCAATTGTCTATTGTCTATTTTCTAGTTTATTAAAAGTTA
Organism: Ophiostoma ulmi; assembly: GCA_029298715.1. Lineage (NCBI taxonomy): Eukaryota > Fungi > Ascomycota > Sordariomycetes > Ophiostomatales > Ophiostomataceae > Ophiostoma > Ophiostoma ulmi. The sequence continues at coordinate 558,570 of JANSLN010000005.1, read as the reverse complement.
ATCAAAGTTACCCAAACTCAAGTGTTTGTCGTCGCGTAGATGTAGATGTAGTCGTAGAAGTCGCCGTATTTGACCAGGCCAACCCGTGCCTGATTGGTCAGCTGTACTCCACAGCTTTGCAGGCTTAGTCTAGCCTTGCCTGGCCCAGCTCGTTTCTAGAGCTACCTCTGCTCTCATCGCATTCAGTTTCCAGTTTCTAGTTTCCAGTTTTTAGTTTCTAGTTCCATTTTCCAGTTGCATCATCCATCACCACCCATACCACCACCAATACCTATATCAACAACATACCTACAACATGGATCAGAGCCTCGACGACATTCTTGCCGAGCACAAGGCAGAGCGCCGCGGCCGCCGCAACGATGGCCGACGCGGCGACCGCAACAACAACAGCAGCGACCGCAACAACAGCGACCGCAATGACCGCAGCAACGGCCGTCGCCGTGGCGGTGACCGTCGCGACGACTTTCCCCGTGACGGTGTCCGCAAGGTGGGCAGACGCCTATTCAGCCGCTACCCAATTCAATGCTGACAGACAGACCTACCGCGACGAGCCTCGCAAGATTGACGAGTGAGCTTCGACTTCCATCACCGCAACTACAATCACAGCCGCTGACTCTCCAGGGAATGGGTTCACGACCGCTACGAAGAGGGTACTTATACTTATCAATCGATCAATCAGTCATTCAGAAAATAAATAGATAAAAAAAAAACTAACCGACAGACTCCCGCAGAAAGCCTATCCGCCAGCGCTCGCCCGACGCCAGATCCGCTCCCGCCCATGCTGCCGGCACCCGCCTGCGCGTCGAAAACCTCCACTACGACCTCACCACCCAGGACCTCGAGGGCCTCTTCCGCCGCATCGGGCCCGTCGTCCAGGTCCACCTCGTCTACGACCGCGCCGGCCGCTCAGAGGGCCTCGCCTATGTCACCTACAGCGACTACGACGACGCGCGCCAGGCCATTCGCGAGTTTGACGGCGCCAACGCAAAGGGGCAGCCCATCCGGCTGTCCATTGTTCCCACCGGACGAGGCGGAAAAGGAGGCCCGGTCGGCAGCGGCCGGCCGCTGGCTGAGCGCATCTCGCGGCCAAAAACCGACGACTACGACTACGACGACGACGACGACGAGGACAGCCGCACGAGCCTGGCGTCGGCGGCGCGGCGCGGTATTGACCGCTATGTCCCTGGCGAGGGCAGCAACCACTCGGGAGGCCACTCGGGAGGCGGCCGCCTGTCGCGGTCGCGGAGTCCTGTGCGGCGGCGCGAGGGCGGCCGGCGGCCTGGTGACCGAAGAGGTGGCCGGGGCGGTCGCGATGGCCGGGACCGCGACGGCCGCGACAACAACCGCGACGGTCGCGACGGACAGAACGGTGGCAGCAACAGACGCCCCAAGAAGACACAGGAAGAGCTCGACGCTGAGATGGCCGACTACTTTGTCGAGAGCGGCAACGGTGCTGCGGACGGCGATATCTCTGCCTCTGCTGCCCCTGCTGTGTCGTCAGCCCCGGCTGCTGCGCCGGCTGCTATCCACGACGACGGCGACGATGCCGAGATGATTGGATAGACTTTTTATGTTGGCCTCTAGACTATTTGTTGTCATTTTTTTTTATATCTCGCTGCTTTATGGTTGTTCTTTTACTCATCGTTTGTTGTTTGTTTTTCTATTTATTGTTATTGTTATTCACAATCACTTGGGCACAGCAGACGGCTTATAAAGGTATATAAAAGACAGCGTATTATTGCATTATTATCGCATCAGCTACATATCATTGCTATACTATTGATTATGGATTATTTGATGTGCAAGGACCGATTAGAGGACAGACAGCAGGACATCGCCACAGATGCGTGCTTTGATGACGACTTCGATCTCGAGGTTGACTTTGAGCTGGACGGCGAGGATGGCCTTGGCCGGCGGCAGAGGGCGGTTGACTATCGGGGCCACTGGCGGCATTGGCGGCATTGCAGTCAGGGGGTGTAGAGGAATGTCTTCTGTGGTATCGGTGTCGTCGTCGAGTGACGTTGGCTGGGTCATTTTCTGGATGGTCTGTGGCACATTGTTCGCTGCGCTGACACGGGCTTGTCTGCGCGGCTTTGGTCGTGTCAAATCGGGCTCAGTCGGGCGAGTCAGCGTCTGTGCTGGTGTTTTTGTAGATGTCTTTGCTTTTGTGGCTGTTTTTGGTGTCACTGTCTTTGAAGTCGTTGAGCGTTCTGGTGTCTTTGCCTTGGACGGCGCTGCATCCTCTGTATCTGCATCCATGTCCGAATTATCAGAGTCTGAGTCTGATGGACGGAGGATCTGCCCGGACTGTCTGGACTGTCTGGACTGGCGAGACTGTCGGGGCTGTCGTTGCCGACGTGATGGAGGAGAGTACGTAGGCAAGGTAGACAAAGGGGAGAAGGGGACGGGCGACAATGCCGGCGGTTGTGACCGAGTCGCCATGTCCGGGGTCAGAGGTGTGTCGAGCCTGTCGCCGTCAACTCCATTGACAATATCAACATCAGCACCAGCACTATCGCTACCCAGCTCCTGATTGTCCTCGCCGTCGAGCATGTCGTCGATGGACCTGGCGGCGTCGATCTGGTCTGCCTCGTCTGCCTCCATGTTTCTTGCCGAGTCGATCTTGTAGGGAAAGCAGGCGTCTTTATGTAGATGTCTACACTAAATATAACTGAGTGATAAGATAATAAATAATATATAACATCAAAAATAGAAAGGAGTAATATCCCGGTTGACTTGCATCGAGTCTCTAGAAGCTGATCTTGGGTTACCGCCACGTGAGACGGTGCGACCGTGTGGGCGTATAGAGAGCGGCTGTCCGATTAGGAAACAGCAACCTGGTGATGTAAGCCGTATTGCTGTCTACGGCGCGATGCAGCAAATCCGGTTTTTGTCGGTTATGTAAGCGCGGAACTCTGTATTCTCCCTCTATTCTCCTTATATTCTGCCTTCATATATAGTTTCTCATTTCCCATACTTCTTATCCCCTACTGCTATATCTCATGTAATAGTATATGTACCATACTATATCGTATAATATGGTAGATACGGCTATTGCCTTGCTGTTTGCAACACTTCGTTGATGTTTGCCGGGGAATAGCTATAAGCTTTTAGCAACAGAATGCCACACCACGTCGATGCCTCTTTTTTGTCTTTTTTGTCTTTTTTGTCTTTCTCAAGTTCATACCATCCTTTCATCATCATACATCACCATACATGATCATACATAATCCTATATATTTGCCATCTTCTGTAACACGTATTGTCTTACTGTCTCTCCTATGCCAACCCTTTCGAGACTATCAACTTTGTCTCTCTGCCGAGGCTTTGCTCTCTTATTTTATTTCTCTACGTATCACATAGTACTTGCATAATGACAGGCCAACGAGTAGGATGGCTTTCTAAACGAGCACCCCTTTCAACCGCTGCCTGCATTACACACCACGACGCATGCATGGCAGCTTCTGTCGTGTCTGCGTTTCTGAATTGTCAGATGCAATCAGGTTCGTAGAGACCTAGATCAAGTTCGTCATCCGTTCACCCCGTCTCTTGTCGTGTCATCTGGCCTTGTCTACTGCCATGTCATCGTCTGCGTCTTCCCTGTCCTCGCATACCACGGCATCTGCATGTTTGACATTCATCACGATCGAGTCGGCAGTAGGCAGTGTGCAGTGGGCAGTATGCTCTCTCGCTAGTCGGCCAGGCTATGAGTTATTCAATAAATTATATACAATATTCAACACTACTCAGTCTTTGGCTTCTTGGCCTTGGCCTTGGCCTCCAGCCCGTCTGCCATGGCCACCGCCACATCCTCGGCCGTCCGCCCGCGCTTGCGCTGCCCAATCTTTTCTTCCCCCAGCACCGTGTCCTCCGCCACCGCCTTGAACACGCCCGCTGCACCCACAAACAGCTCCGGCCCAAAGCCGCCCTCCTCCGCAAACGTGTCGCTAATCTCCTCCATCTCGCGCACCCACCGGTACGCCCTGGGCGCCATGCCCGTCAGTGCCGCCTCGGTCTCCTTCGCGCGGCCCGGCACCAGCGCGTTCATTGCCCACTGCAGGTCCGACAGCACGCCCAGCCGGTGCGCCGTCGTAAACGCCTGGATGGCAATGGCCGCGTAGCCCTTGGACATGGCCGCGAAGCACATCTTGAGGCCGCTGGCGCTGCCGATCTCGTCGCTCAGGTGGCGGCTGTTGAGCGCCTCAGCGAGCGACGGAAAGACGTCGAGCGAGTGCGGGCCGGACGTGGGCATGAGCGGGCGGTACCACTCGAGCGGTGCCGCGGTATCGGCCGATATCGTTCCATTACTCTCAGCGGTGGTTGCCGTCGTCACCGGGGGCTGGACCGCAGCCGGTCTCAGGTGCGGCGGCCCGCCCAGAATGCAGCCGTCCACCAGCCGAATGTCTTCTTTGGACGCCTTGGAAGCAAACAGAGCTGCAATCGACTTGCACGTGGACGGCGCGACGGCGTTCATGTCGGCAAAGTAGAGGGGCAGGCGGTCCTGTGCGCGCTTGGCGGCGGGCAGGGCGTCGACGATGCGCTGGGCCGTCTCGAGGGCGTCGCGCGGCGGCACGACGGACAAGATGATATCGCAGTGGCGCGCGAGTTCTTCGTCCGATTCCACCAAATCAATACGGGCGGCCTTGGCGCGGTCGACGGTATCCTGGCTGCGGCCGTGAACATTGGTCGAGACGGAGAAGCCCTTGGCGATGAGCAGTTTGGCGATGCCCACGCCCATGTCGCCAATCGACAGGATGCCGACCTTTGCAAGAGACATTGTATTTTTTTTTTTTAATTTATAAATATCAAATTTGAAAAACAATGAGAATTGCAGTTGAATCTCGTTTCCGTAGAGAAGTGATGATAAGATGCAGGGCTGATGTCATGTATCAATGCGCATTACATAAGGCGTGATAGTTGGAGGGGTTCACTGGACAAGACTAACACGACGGACCGGCTGCTACAAGACGACTAGTATTCCGGCACTACCCCAAAGCCGAACATTATGCAGATTGTCTTAGATTGAAATTTAGATTGAAATTGACAAGGAGATTGATTATGGATTCATTAGCCGACATTGTTATTACAACTGAGATTATTTCATCTTCATTTCGTAGTCATCTCTCGTATTGACAACGTGTAAGAGGTGCCCATTGTACATCATCGACGCATCGACAAGACTGGAAACACAGAGAGACATAATTAGATCTATCATGGCTAGGCCTTGTATGACACATGCGAGTTGGGTGCGTCCAGCTTGGTGCGGATAGACGCCGACGACCCATCAGACGATGCAAGGAAGATGCCGTGGTTGGAGACGGCACCGAAGTGGTTGTGGAAGAACGAGGGAGTAGAGGTAGGGGATGTGGAAGAGGAAGTGTCAGAAGACGACTTGACAGAAGAAGGGGCTTCTAATGAGCCGTCGTAGCCGATCTGAGCACCCAGTGTGATGGAGTGCACATACGTCGGCTCCTCGGTGCCGGTGTCGGCATTCGTGATATCAGCCTCTCTGATGGAAGCCGTGCTCTCGCTATTGCCCTCTAGAGGCTCTAGAGGCGCCACAAAGAACTGCACGACGGCGCCTGGCATTGCTACGCCGTCCACGGCCTCCTCCGCTCGGTCTGCTGCCGGCTCGTCCTCCATCACCTCGCTCTTAAACGACCGGATGAAACTCAGCATCGCCTCGTCGTCCATCTCGTCGTCGCTTCTCTGCTCGCCCAGGATCTTGCTGGACGACTTTTCATTGAACACCTGCAGAGGATGGCTCATCTGCGGATCGAGCGACAGGAGGCCTTGCTTCAGACCCCAGCCGCCGCCGCCGCTCAATATCTTGTGCAGACGACAGCCCGCTGCCAGCAGGGTAGTGAAATGCTGCGACGTGAGCGCGGCGGCCTGCTGCTCGGCATCGGCCGTGTGCTCGACAACACCGGCGTCGTTGGACAGTGCATCGAGAGCGGGTGCGGTCTGCTGCTTGAGCTGCTCATAGAACGGGACCAGCGGCGCCGGCACGACCAGGGCCCAGACGGACATGGCGCCGTCCTGCAGTGTCGGATCGCTGCGCTTGCGGGCGGCGAGCAGTGCCGGAATGGCCGACTCGAGCTCGCGGGCTGCCGGGATGGCCTTTGCAGACGAGGTAGACGTCTTTAGTGCAGGGTCATACACTTGACGCACAATGTTGCCTAGGCCAGCAGCGATTGTGAGCGGTTCAGCAATTGGGAATAGTACAGCCGACACTGTAGACGATGTAGACAATGTAGAAGTAGACTCTGGTGACGACAATGACGGCCTGATGAGATCGTGCTCGTGGGGGACAGTAGATGCCAGGGACAGAGACTGGGCGCCATTCCATGTCCACCTGCTGGCCAGCAGTGTTGACCGCCGGCCATTCTGGAAGATGGTGTTGGCCAGCGGCAGTGTTACCCGCAGCGGTGAGTCTGTCTTTGATGTCTTTGATGTCTCTGCTTCAAGAGGGGGAATCTCGACAGTAATGGCGGCGTCCTTGTCGATGTCACTGCCAATCGACCCGCGACTGCCCCGGAGACTTGCCTCGCTGGCGTCGCTGTTCCATATTGTCGGCAGCAGATGTTCAGCATTTCCATAGGCTATAGAGAAGCCAGATATTGACTGTTGTTGAGTCTGATTATGAGTCTGAGTCTGGATCTGAGTAGGAGAATGAGAGGGCGGTGCGAGCGCGGCCACGACGGCGGCCAACACACTCACGCCCTCGGGTGACTCCTCTGCTCTTGCCAAAGGAATGCCTTGCAGCAGCCCCGACATGAATGACTCGTCCTCGAGCCAAGTGGCAAACTCGGGCGATGCCAGCACGACGGCCGCGTTGTCTGGCGAGGCAGAAGCTACTTTGTGTGAGGCCAAGGCATGCCGTCTAGAGTGAAGCTCGTCAAGCACGCTTTTCTGTCAGAAGTCAGACAAGCTCGATGAGACCAATGAGACAGATTGTATGCTCCGAGTTAACCTACTTTTGATGATGCAGGGGCAATGGATATGGTAAACTGGCCGCTCGGTCGCGGCCGTGATGCCGAGAACAGCCGGATGCAACGCGGCGCAGCAATGGCCGCCAGCCGAGGCCGCAAGAGAGATGGCATAAATTATAGATATAGAAGTTGTGACTGAGGGTACTGCATATTTAATAAGAAATTAGTAAATAAATAAACCGCGAAAATGCACACAATACAGCAGATATAAACAAACAGAGTGAAGCTATTCAGAGTTTTAAGCCGCGCTTCAGTGACGCTATACAGCGGCTGTTGTGTCACTATTACAGGTACTACAGAAGGTAGACGGTGTAATTGACGATTATATAATCATTCACTCTTATTGATGACGAGAGCTAGACCAAGTCAAGCTCACCGCCTTGCTGGTTTAGGCCAATGACTCCACTGCAACGCTGCCCCTCGCTGGCAGAATCTATTACTCACACGAGCAGGTCAATCGTCGCCCAGAAGCGGCCCAAAAACGGAAAAACGTGACTCAAAAAGTCGACAGTGAAAAAGTTACTAGTTGCTAGACGTCGTGATATTGACTATATCGATATATCAAGAACCACGTCTACTTTCTAGATCTGTCTGACTAGACATTCGACATCACTCCTAGACGCCAAAACGTCGTCCTTTCGAATCTTTCGCGCGCTCTTGGTGCGCCCATCACCAGCATCCCAAACGCTTTTTCGAGCACGCGCAACCATGGCATCCGACAGCAAGGGTAGGTTGGATGGATTATGAAACTGCTGATTGGTTCTGTTTTCTGTATGTGGACATGGACTGACTAGACAGTCGACCCTGTGGCTGCTGCCGCCCCGGCCGCCCCCGCCCCGGCCCCCGCTGACGGCGCCCCCAAGGTCAAGTCCGAAAAGGAGCTCGAGCGCGACCGCAAAAAGGCCGAGAAGCTCGCCAAGTTCCAGCAGAAGCAGGCCGCCAAGCAGGCTGCCCAGGCCGCTCCCGCCGATGCTGCCGCCGCGGAGAAAAAGGCCAAGGCCAAGGCCGCCAAGGCTGCCGCTGCCGCCGAGGACGTGCTGCCCGAGTACGTCAACGACACCCCCGCTGGCGAGAAGAAGCGCCTGCGCAGCCTCGACGACCCCCACTACAAGAGCTACAACCCCGTAGCCGTCGAGAGCGCCTGGTACGAGTACTGGGAGAAGTCGGGTTTCTTCCAGCCCCAGCTCGGCCCCGACGGCAAGGAGAAGCCCGCCGGCCGCTTTGTCATCTCGCACCCGCCGCCCAACGTCACCGGCTCGCTGCACATGGGCCACGCCCTGGGCGACTCGCTGCAGGACATTATGATCCGCTTCAACCGCATGAAGGGCAAGACCACGCTGTGGCTGCCCGGCTGCGATCACGCCGGCATTGCCACCCAGAGCGTCGTCGAGACCATGCTGTACCGCCGCGAGGGCAAGACGCGCCACGACCTGGGCCGCGACAAGTTTATCAAGACCGTCTGGGACTGGAAGACCGAGTATCACGCCAACATCAACAATTCGCTGCGCAAGATGGGCGGCTCGTTTGACTGGACGCGCGAGGCCTTTACCATGGACGAGAACCTGAGCGCTGCCGTGCAGGAGACGTTTGTGCGCCTGCACGACGAGGGCACCATCTTCCGCGCCAACCGCCTGGTCAACTGGGACTCGCGCCTGAACACGGCGCTGTCGAACCTCGAGGTCAACAACAAGGACCTGCCCGGCCGCACGCTGCTGGACGTGCCCGGCTACACCAAGAAGGTCGAGTTTGGTGTCATTATCCACTTCAAGTACCAGATCGAGGGCACCGAGGACTTTATCGAGGTGGCCACAACGCGTCTCGAGACCATGCTAGGCGACACGGGCATTGCCGTGCACCCGCAGGACGAGCGCTACAAGCACCTTGTGGGCAAGAAGGCCGTGCACCCGTTCATCCCCGAGCGTGTCATGACCATTGTGGCCGACGACTACGTCGACCGCGAGTTTGGTACGGGTGCCGTCAAGATCACGCCCGCGCACGACCCCAACGATTTCGCCATTGGCGAGCGCCACAAGCTCGAGTTTATCAACATCCTGACCGACGACGGCCTGATCAACGAGAACGGCGGCCCCTACGCCGGCCAGAAGCGCTTCGACGTGCGCTACACCATTGCCGAGGATCTCAAGAAGCTGGGCCTGTACGTGGACAAGAAGGACAACCCCATGGTGGTCCCGCTGTCGGAGCGCAGCAAGGACATTGTGGAGCCGCGCCTCAAGCCGCAGTGGTGGATGCGCATGGGCGAGATGGCCAAGATGGCGGTCGACGAGCTGGACAAGGGCAACTTCAAGATCAAGCCCGAGTCGGCCGACCGCAGCTTCCGCCACTGGATGGCCAACATTACCGACTGGTGCATCTCGCGTCAGCTGTGGTGGGGCCACCAGTGCCCTGTGTACCTGGCGCACTTTGAGGGCGAGGAGGAGAGCGACGCCGGCGACAACTCGCGCTGGTTCGCGGCCAAGTCCGAAGCCGACGCGCGCGCCAAGGTGGCCGACAAGTACCCCGGCAAGAAGCTGGTGCGCCTGGAGCGCGACGAGGACGTGCTCGACACGTGGTTCTCGTCGGGCCTGTGGCCGTTCTCGACGCTGGGCTGGCCCAAGCAGACGGAGGATCTGGAGAAGCTGTTCCCCACCAGCGTGCTGGAGACGGGCTGGGACATTCTGTTCTTCTGGATTGCGCGCATGGTCATGCTGAGTCTGAAGCTGACGGGCAAGGTGCCCTTTTACGAGGTGTACTGCCACCCGCTGGTGCGCGACTCGGACGGCCGCAAGATGTCCAAGTCGCTGGGCAACGTCATCAATCCGCTCGACGTCATCCGCGGCATCAGCCTCGAGGAGCTGCAAAAGACGCTGCTCAAGGGCAACCTGGACCCGCTCGAGGTGACCAAGGCCACCAAGTACCAGAAGACGGCGTTCCCCAACGGCATTCCCGAGTGCGGCGCCGACGGTCTGCGCATGTGCCTGGCCAACTACGTCACGGGCTCGGGCGACATCAACTTTGACATCAAGGTCATGCACTCGTACCGCCGCTTCTGCAACAAGATCTGGAACGCCAGCAAATTTGTGCTCGGCAACCTCGAGACCTATAGCAAGGACTTTGTGCCACGCGCGAAGCGCACCCTGGGCGGCAAGGAGTCGCTCGCCGAGCTCTGGATCCTGGCCAAGATGAACGCCGCCGCGCGCGAGATTGGCGACAGCATCGACAAGCGCGAGTTCAAGGCATCGTCCAACGCGCTCTACAACTTTTGGTACGCCGAGCTGTGCGACGTTTTTATCGAGAACTCCAAGGTCATCATCTCGGACGGCACCCCCGAGCAGCGCGAGTCGGCCCTCCAGACGCTCTACAGCGCGCTCGAGTCGGCCCTGCTGCTGAGCCACCCCTTCTTGCCGTTCATCACCGAGGAGCTGTGGCAGCGTCTGCCGCGCCGCGCCGGCGACGAGACCCCGTCGGTCGTTGTCGCCGCGTACCCCGAGTGGGATGCGCAGTTTGACAACCCCAAGGCCGAAGAGGCGTACCAGCTGGTCCTCGATGCGTCGCGCGGTATCCGCTCGCTCGTGACCGAGTACCCCTTCCCCAAGAGCGAGGGCGAGAACGGCACCGAGGCCGCGGCGCCCATCAACCTGTTTGTGCAGACCACGAGCGACGACGGCTACAAGACGGCCACGGCCGAGCTGGCGTCGATCCGCGCTCTGGCGGGCAAGTCTGTCACGGGCGCCAACGCGGGCGCCAAGATCACCGTGCTGGCACCGGGCTCTGAGCGGCCTGTGGGCTGTGTGGCGTTCCAGGCGTCGGGTGCGGCGATTGTGTTCTTGCACGTCAAGGGCCACGTGGACCTGGATGCAGAGATCCAGAAGGCAGCGACGAAGCTGAGCAAGGCCAAGACATTGGCGGCCAAGACGTCGAAGCAGATCCAAGACCCTGTGTACAAGGAGAAGGTGGCGGCGGCGACGCAGGAGGCTGACCAGCAGAAGCTTGCGGAGCAGGAGAGCGAGGTTGAGCAGCTGGCCGAGACCATGAAGCAGTTTGAGGCTCTGAAGCTGGAGTAAGGATGATTTAAGAAAAAGGAACTCAAATACTAAAAAGGTACAAAAAATATTGATTGGTTTATAGTTGAATATTAAATATTCAAATATTAGTAGAAATAAGATGTCAAATATCTTGATTTGATTTATGATAACAATGAGTTAAACATTGTGATAGAATCAAAACATGATAATACAAACGACGGCATAAAGTATTTGCAAAATAATAATAAAAGGAAGGAAAAAACATTACCAAAACCGTTTGCTGCTATCAATATGAGATTACAAAAGGGAAAGAAAGGTAAAAAATAAAGATAAAAGGCAAAAAGAAATGATCTAGGCAGGGATCGAACCTGCAATCTCTTGGTTCGTAGCCAAGCGCCTTGCCATTTGGCCACTAGACCGGGTGATTGATGGAGAAGAGGGATAGTGGAAGACTATATATGGGCCGCTGCACATGGTCAAAATAAACGTATGCTTAATAAAGCGTATCGCTGTCTTACATTCTTACATGAAACTCAAATAAAGCGTAGACAACCTGTATTATAAATTGTTTTTTTAATCTTTTCAATTTTACTTGCATGGTCATGTGCCCTCTTAATAAGCAATTTGGGAAAAGAAAAGAATCAATATGGCCCCACTATAGAGCCGACGTAGTATTACATATACGTAGTATTCCAGTCCCCACCTTTCCAATCTGTGGGACTATAAGAGTTATTCCACTTGTTGATATCTTGGTGCTTCTCTAGCTTAATACAACATGCTCAACGCGTTCTCTCCTTCCTCTACGCCTATAACACCATCACCAAGTCCAACGGCGACCATGAGTAACTGGACCAACCCACTGAGGCGCTTGTCGCCCATCACTCCACATCCTTCGACGTCACGCACATCATCCAAATCCTCCTCAATAACGCCTCTGCCACCATCCGGCACCTCATCTCTATCACCTGCGCCATCCGACACAACACTGCACATTCGGGAAGCGGAGGTAAAGGTCGAAAATAATTGTCGATCTTACGGTTCACGAACGCTACTCCTCGCATTTCTCTCACATCTCCAGAGCGATGGTCAAAACACAATGGCTAGTGATGTCTTGGAATGCACAAATGAGCAGCAGCTTGTGCAACTCGCAAATCACCTCCTGGATGCAATCATCAAGCCATGTACATATTTCTATCTACTCCTATCAAATTCATTATATTACTAACCAAACGCAGTCGTCCTATCGGGCGGGAAAGCGCCGTACGTGACTACGCCGCCGACTGATGGTGCAGGCGACGAGGCCGATGCCGCCATGACTGAAATCACCCGCTCCACACGACACAAGCAGGGTGCATTGCGCCGCGACTGCCTGCGCCGCGATGGATACCAGTGTGCATACACTGGGGCATTCGACTTTCACAGCTGCTCCTCCGGACTAGTACCCGCGGCTACAGGGCGGCCAACGTTCACCGAATGTGCCCATATTCTCCCGTTTGCCCTTGGTGATTTCAAGGAGCACGATTCTCTGGAGACTCGCAACGTGTCTCTCATTTGGTGGGCGCTATACCGGTACTTTCCGAGACTGGCTGACAAGATTGGCCCCGATACAATCAATCAACACGCAAATGCAATAATCTTTACCAAGGAGGTGCATGCTTTCTTTGGTAGCTGCCTACTCGCGTTTGAGCCTCTGCCCACCCCAGTATGTTCTGTCATTTTTATATTTATAACATATATATTTATATTTATCTGCATGATCAATACTAACTAAACTCATCAGCACACCTACCGCGCTACGAATTTCTCGGGTTATGATAATATCCCATCTAAATCTGGCAGCGATATTGTCGAGTTCACCACCTCCGACCCGACCATCGCGCGCCCCGACCCAGCCTTTCTAGCTGTGCACTTTGCTGTCTCGCAGATCTTGCATGTAAGTGGACTTGGACGAGTTATCTACAGTGCGGCAGAAGAGGCGTATCTTGTCCTCGACTGCCATATGCTGCATCCAAGTGGCTCAACTGATGTTGAGAAGATGCTCGGTCAACTTCTGCTAACCACAGTTTCTGCAAGCGCAGGCGACTCGCTGTCGGGTCACCGCCACCACGAAGATGATATAAAGGCCGACCAGGAAGACCGGCAAGAATAGGGAGGGAGGATATTTATGATTTATGAAGTTATGTCTGGCTGTTTTGTGGGTTTTTTTTTAAAAAAAATAAAAATAAAAGAAGAAGAGGTCTGTTTGATGAGTATAGATACCTTGCGCCGACTACGTTGCTGCTCGTAGCTGAACCAAGATTTAATGAACGAGGTTGAAGCTGTTGCTGGTACAAAGTATGGCCTGGCCCCATGTCTAAATAGACAATTCAAGTCCTAAATTATTAAAGAAATACCACTTGATAGCAGTCTTATATGTCAAGGTATATGCAATTTTGGTGGTTAGATTTGACTTTGTATAAGAGAGGTTTGAAGCCCCACTCTTCGTACTACGACTACTTTCAATTCATCTTCTGACTTCTAGCTGATGACTCAACAACAGTCATGTGACAAGACACGCGGTACACTGTTATCCACATTATATTCCGTGACTATATAATCGGGCGTTTGTGTCTCGTTTATCTCGTGCCAAGCGGATAGCCGGTAACGGTCAAAGAGTATACTTTATAATTCATTATTCAGCAGCAGAAATATAGCAGAAAAAAAGATGAAACAAAGGAGATTCGTATCGCTGTCTGTTGATCGGCTCCAAGCAAAAAGCCTTATTTATATGCAGATATTTATATTTCTGGAAATAATACAATATACAATAAAATAGCCGATATACGTGTGCTACATTTTGCAGCGCGTTGGATGTTACATTACCCAACGATTTTATGAGCTAGCAGAGCTAGCAGAGCTAGTAGAGATAATAAATATCATGGAGACTATAAGTAGAGCTAATAGATAGTATAGGCTACGGTCGGGCTTGCTTATCTTGTCGTCCTTTTTTCACTTATCCGCAACTCTGCCACCCAACTAGACAACAGCAAACTGCAAAACTACACGCGCAATTCACAATGACCATCACCGACAAGGAAGGTCTGCAGATTGCCTATGAGGAGGCCAAGGCCGGCTTCGACGAGGGCGGTGTGCCGATTGGCGCTGCTCTGGTGTCGGCCGACGGCAAGCTTCTTGGCAAGGGCCGCAACCTGCGCGTGCAGCTTGGCTCGCCTATCCACCACGGCGAGACGTCGGCGCTGTTCAACACTGGCCGTCTGCCGGCGAGTGCCTACAAGGGTGAGTCGAGTGGCAAACGAGGATCCGCGAAGCGATCCGAGTGGGCATGATCGAGATGGCTCTAGACGACAGGACAGATGGCCGATGGACAGGGCACAAAGAACGCGAATGCTAACAACGATAGGCAGCACCATGTACACCACCCTGTCGCCCTGCGATATGTGTAAGTCTCTATTCTCCGTTTTCCATGCCTTCAATCCCACAAGTGCAATGCTGACAGTATAGGCACCGGCGCCTGCCTGCTCTACGGCATTGCCCGCGTCGTCATCGGCGAGAACAAGACCTTCCTGGGCGGCGAGGCATACCTCAAGTCGCGCGGCGTCGAGGTCGTCGTGCTGGAGGACGCCGGCTGCCAGGCGCTGATGGATGCGTTTATCGAGAAGAGCCCCGAGCTGTGGAACGAGGACATTGGCGTCGAGAAGCGCGTCTACTCCAAGGGTGTTTAGGTGTAGAAGCCGTTTGGAAGCACGAGTCACGAGTCAATGAGTATAGATCAAGATGATGCAATAGAAAAATATACAATAGAAAAAAATGAATTCAGCCGTGGTATATAATGCCAAACAGCAAAGTCGAGCGCAGTGAGTCTCGAAAAAAAAGTAGAAAAATAAACATTGAAATAAGAGACAAAAGACAAAAAGACAAAAAGACAAACATGAAAGATTATCAAAGATTGAGCGCCGGTTCCTCCTGGATGACAACAATAATAGGCCAGCAAAAAAAACAACTAAAACGAAAACAAATGCTAATGGCCAAAAGGCAGAATAAGACGCCCGACAATAAAAGTGGTCAAAAGTAGTAAAATAAAAAAAAGACACACGCCATAGAGTACACCCGTTAAAGTACACAAACATTAAAACTATAAAAAGACCTCTACCCTACGAAAGAAGGTTCCGCAGAGACGGGTTCGAGCTGGCAGAGCTCGGGTTGCGCGAATCGCTCGGCCGCGGTGGCGGCTGCGACGACGGGCCGCGCAGCGTAAAGTCCTCGCGGTTGTAGGTCGACGACGACGTCGCGGAAGACCGCTGCGGGTGCAGGATCTGCGAAAAGTGGTGCCCGGGGCTGCTGTGCTGCACGTGCGGCGAGCCATATGCATTCGCGTTTGAATTGGCGTTGGCGTTGGAACTGCCGGGCATGCTGCGACGAGGCGGCGATGGAGGCCGGCTGCTGTGGCTCATATAGCCGCCGCTGCTGTTGTTGCTGCTGCTGTTCTGCATACTGCCCGGCGGCGGCGGACGCAAGTGGTTGTGCGTAATGGGCGACGCCGAGTGGTGATGGGGATCACGGCGCTGAGACGACGACGACGAAGAAAGCGGTGGTGGTCCACCCGAAGACCGCCAGCTGCCGTACACCGACGACGATGAAGACGACGACGGGCCGTTGTGGTAGCTGTGCACAGGTGGCGGTGGCGGCGGCGGTGGTCCAACCGACGACCGAGACGACGTAGCCGGGATTAGGTGCGGCGAGTGGTGCGGCATGTGAGACGAGTGGGACGTGTGCATAGAGTGTGGCGGGCCGCCAGAGGGGCTGCCGCGCGACGACGGGCGCATCGACATGGGCGGCGGGCCGCTCTGGTGTGGCAGAGGCGGCGGCGGCGGCGGTGCACCTGCACTCGACGACCAGTAGCGGTTCGAGTTGGACAGGTCGGGGGGCGACCGCGACGAACCCATAGTCTGTGCATGCGACTGCACAGGCGTGTGGTGCTGTGAGTGCTGTGAGTGCTGTGAGTGCGACGAGAACGACGGCCGGCGCAGCGGTTCAGACCGCGGCGGCTCATGGTTCAGGATATGGTGGTGCGACGGCTGCGACCGAGGCGGCTGTGTATGCTGCGAGTGCTGGTGGTGTTGATGCTGAGCGTGCTGAGCATGTTGAGCATACGGCGAGTGCTGAGAGTGCTGAGAGTGCTGAGAGTGCTGAGAATGCTGCGAGTGGGCATGCTGCGAATGCGAGTGCGACATGGGAGGTGGGCCCTGCGGTGCGGGTGCCTGCTGGTGGTGCAGAGGCGGCACCGGACCTTGTCCCAAAACAGGTGTCTGCGCGGGCTGCGACACCTGCCGGGCCATGGGCGGCGGCACCAGGGGCGACTGCGACATGGGCTGGGCCAGCGACGACAGCGGGGGCTGGCCGGGAGTGCGCGCCTGCGGGGGCGGCGGGGGCGGCAGCGACGGACCTCGGGTGTCTTGCTGGACTTGCTGCACCTGCTGCGCCTGCTGAGCATAGTGCGGCGCAACTCTCTGCAGCGCACCAGTGATCGTATCCTCCTCGGTCTTAACGACTGAGCCATACTGGTACTGGTGGTGGGCCGAGTGAGACGAGTGCGACGAGTGAGGCTGGGCGTGGGCGTAGCCATTGTGCATCGGCGGCTGACTGTGCTGGTGCGGGTGGCTGTACTGATTGTGCTCAGAGTGCTGGGAGTGCTGGGATGGCTGTGCGGGCTGCACGGGCTCAGACTGCAGCTCGCGCTGCAACTCGGGCTGCAGCTCGCGCTCGCTCAGGTGGTAATTCTGCGGCGACGGCTGCCGGCCCAGCTTCTTGCACTGGTGGCACTGGAAGTGGCGCTGGTCCACAAACTTTTGCGCCTCGGAGCCCAGCTTGAGCTTGCCATAGTAGCCATTGGCCAGCTCGCGCTCCTGGTCTTTGCCGATGGGGTGCCACTTGGGGCTGACGTCGCCGCCGCACGTGAAGCACACCTTGTTGCCGCCGAGCTTCTGCAGGCCTGTCTCGGGCGGCGTCGACTGCCGGCGGTCGCTAAAATCGCCATTCAAGAACAGCGAGCCGCGACGCGACGTGGTGGCGGGGGTCAAAGTCTGGGCCGCCGGCTGCGGCTGGTCGGCATTGCCATTGACACCATTGGCCCCATTGGCTCCACTGACGCCATTCAGCTTGGACGCGGCCGTGAGCAGGTTGGCCTTGCGCGCACAGCCCGTCAGAGCCAGGTCGGCCTGCTTGTAGTTCTCGACAAACAGCTGGAACACGGTCATGCCCGTCTCGTCGACGGCCTCGTGCATCAGGTGCACTGACCCCTTGAGAGGCACGTGCTCCTGGCACCAGATCGCCGCAGCCAGCTGGCCGCTGTCGCCGTTGATCGTCACCATGTTGGTCTGGTCGCGACGCGAGCCCTTGATGGGCACGAGATCAAAGCCGAAAATGTGGCCCGCCTGGTGTGCGCACTCGACGTGGAACAGGCCACGGCACTGGTGGCAGGGCACGCAGGCGCCGTCGGAGCCCTTGCACACCTTGCACATTTCGCCATAGCGCAGGCGCGGCACCGACGGGATGCCCTCGCTGGGCTCCAGCGCCTTGGACTTGCCAAACTTGACCTCGGGCGTCCACACCGCACAGGTGACGTGCACCCAGTTGTTGTCGGCGGTGCGCTTGAGCGCCTCGCGCGGCTCCAGCGGCTTGTTGAGCTCTTCCTGCCGCTGGCGGTACTGCTCGACGGCCTTTTGGCTCAGCTCGCGCTCGGTCCGCTCGCGCTCGCGGTCCTTGTCCGTCTTCTTCTTATGAGTCAGGCGCGCAGCAGGCTCGGGCGCAAGCTCGTGGCTGGTCGAGTCCACGGGGCACAGCACACACCGGTAGTCGATTGACTTGTGCGGGTGCCGGTCGTTGGAGCACATGTCGCACTGCCACTTGACCGGGCTGCGGTTGTCCAGCACGCCGTAGCACGTGCGGTGCACAGTCAGGCGGCAGTCGCGGCACGTCACGCGCTGATCGCCTGTCGGCAGGTCCATCTGGTAGCACACGGCACACGGCAGCTTGCGCAGCGGCGGCAGCTCGGGTGCAGGCGGCGCAGCAGCAGCCGGTGTCGACGCGGCCGATGCAGCAGCTGTGGCTGAACCATTGGCACCACCCTTTGTAGAAATCTTTGAGGAATCGGCGGCCTTGTCAGCATTGGCGGCAGCGGCCGCCGCAGCAAGCGCAGCCTTTTCCTTTTCAGCAGCGGCCCTGTCGGCTTTGTCGGAGCGGTCTCTGCGCCGGCTGGAAGAGCTTGTCGGTGCAGGCGTGCTGGCGGCCGAATCAGAGGCGTTGTCGAGATCCTTGTCCCTTTCGTTGATAGCAGCAGCGGCACCGTTCTGGCCCTTGAGCTTCTTGCGCGGAGGCTCCGACGAGACCTGGCTGGCAAAGTCGCTCTCGGTCAGGTTGATCATCTCGTCGGCAGCGGCGATTTCCTTCATAAGTTCTTCGTCCATCTTGCGTCTCACGAGACGGCCTCCGAGACTGGCGACCTTGGCGGTCAGAGCCTCGACGTCCTCCCACTGCACGGCATAGCGGCGCCACAGCTCCGCACAGCGACGGCAGAGGGCGGCCACAAACTGCTGGTTGTTTTGGGTCTGGTTGCGGTCGCGCTGGGAGCTGCGCTGGTTGCCGCCGCCGAGCGATTCGGCGAGCACGCCCATCTGCACGGCAGCGGGGGCACGGCGCCACTGGCGCGACGACTTGGTGTTGCAGAACTTGCAGAGGAACTGGCGCTTGTGAGTGACGGCCTTGTCGGTGTCAAAGGCGGAGTCATCAACATCGTCGGCGACGTCGTCCTGGATCTTGTTGGCGGCGGCGGCCTCGGCCTTCTTCGCTTCCTTGGCCTCCTTCTTGCCCTTGCGGCTGGCATTCTGGCCCCAGATGATCTTTCCGCGGTCGGATTTCTTCCAGGCATAGTACCAGCGGACAATGTCGCCGTAAAAGACCGTCCTGACATGGCGAGTGACCAAGTTAAGTTCAGAGCCAAATTTCGTGACGGCCTCTTCAAAGCGCTTCTGTTCTTGGGCACTGAGCAGAGGCTCCCGGAACTCGTTGGCCTTTTTCGCGTCCAGCTGCTTGAGGGCCTTGGCCGTGTTAAAGTCGTTGTGGAACAGCAGGTCGGCAGCGACGTCGTGCAGGTTGGTCGATTCTTTGGGTAGGCCCAGCTTGGTGGCGCGCGAAACGGCCTTGGCCATGTACTGGTCGATTTCCCGGTCGGTAATATCGGACACTTTGACTTTTGCCTCCTTGGCCTCCTTGACTTCTTGGGCCTCCGGCTTTGCGTCGCCCTTTTTCTTTTCGGGCTCGGGTGGATCAAGATCCATCTTTGATTCGTCTGCAGCAGCACTGGCCTTCTTCTTCTTTGCGGAAGCAGCAGCAATGGCAAACTTGGACTGGATGGGCTCGTCCTTGGGGGGTTCGCGCGGGGGCGCAGTTGGCGACTTGTAGATCAAAAAGGCAGTGCAGCGCTCGTCACTCTCGTCATAGTCTTCACCGCGGTGAACGTAGCCGGCAGGGGTTTCCTGGAGCCATTTGGGGCGGGCATCGCGCTCCTTCTCATAGGCGGCAATGGCATCCTTGTTCAAGCGAGCTTCGCGACGAGTGGCCTTTTTGATATCAGGCGGGTTCACGTACTTGACTGGTTGACCGGCCCAGGCCACGACATTAGCCTGATGGCGAGGGCCGACACGGGTGGCAGCCCGGGGGTAGATGCGGTCATCGTAGTCGAGGGCATCCTCGACCTTGGCGTGGATGCCGAGGTAGCGGTAGGGCCAGAGGCTTGCCTGGTACTGCTGCTCGGCGGTAGCTTCGGGATGGGGGTCCTCGAACTGATCT
Organism: Ophiostoma ulmi; assembly: GCA_029298715.1. Taxonomy (NCBI): domain Eukaryota; kingdom Fungi; phylum Ascomycota; class Sordariomycetes; order Ophiostomatales; family Ophiostomataceae; genus Ophiostoma; species Ophiostoma ulmi. Next base: position 538,712 of record JANSLN010000005.1, on the reverse strand, counting down.
GGGTTGTCGCCGGGGCACTCGTCGTCGTCGTCGTCCATAAACTCATCCTCGTCGACGTGGGCGGTAGTAGCAACTGCCGTGCCATCCGGGGCGCGACCATCAATGACGTTGGGGGTGTGGCGTGCCTCGAGCAGGCGTTCTTGGGCTCGGCTACAGGCAGCACAGGACCAAGCGAAACCACGTGACGGCTTCTTCAGCAAGGGTGGGCGGACACAGCTCATGTGGTAGGTCTTTGAGCAGACAGCACAGTCAACGGAGTTGTTGCTGAAAAGTGGAGCAAGTTAGCGCCTTGTTCGCGTCATGTATGAGACTAGCCCAAAAGGGCTGTAGTGGGGCGTGTGCATAAATAAAAAAGAGTAAAATCGATAAAAACAATAGAGGGCAAAGGGGAGCAAACAGAGAGAGGGAAATAGAGACGTACCTTGCACAGAAGCCACTGCACCGCTTGCACTGCTTTGCAGCCGCCGTGAGATCTTTGCCACGACCCTGCTCGACCAAGACAAAGCGCCAGCGTTCGTGAAGCACGCGCTTGACCCGTTCAGGGACATTGACAATCTGGACTGTCGGGATGACCTCGTAGTTCTTTTGGATGTAGCGATCGTAGAGCTTTTCGAACCAGAATGAGTCCTTTTCTCTGCGATATTGATCGAGCTGCTCGATTTCGGCCTTGTGCTTGACGGTGCAGATGCCGCGGAGCGCCGTGAGGGGCGAGATGTCGGAGTGCATGGTGGCAAAGACGCAGCGCGTGTCCTGGGTCTTGCGGCCAATGTCGCGTGGGCGGTAGTACCAGTTGACGCGCAGGGCATCGACAGGAAGCGAGGTGTCGTTCTTGGGGTGCATGAATTCCATAACACGAGCCAGGTAGTAGGGCTCGCCGGGCGGCTCGCAGACGAGGTAGACGTGGTCGTTAACACTAAGAACGGAACCATCGTCGGCGACGAGCTTGCCGTCCTTGTTTGGCTTTGAGCCGTACTTTTCAAAGGTCAATAGGTTGGTGTTGCCGTAGCCTCTCTTGAGGAGGCCATTTTTGTCGTGTCGGTCATTTCTGTCGTTTCTGTCATTTCTGTCGCTTCTGTCATTCTTGGAGTTTCTGTGAGAGCCATTTGCACCCGACGAGGATGCGGCAGCAGCGGCGGCGGCGGCGGCGGCGGCGGCGGCGCCGTTCTTCTTGAGCGAAATGTTGAGCAGCGACGTGGATGCGTTTTGTGACGAGCTGTTGGCATTGCCATTGGTGTTGCTATTGCCGTTGCTGTGACCGTTGGCGGTTGCCTTGTCGCTAGACGAAGAAGCCGCCTTGCGCTTACGCGAATTTGACGAAGATGAGCTGGAATTGCCAGTGCCGTTTGCGTTTGCGTGTGATGCTGCGGCAGAGGAGTTTGCGTGCGAGTCCTTATCCTTGTGGGTATCCTTGTGGGCGTGTGACGATGACTTGGCGCTGCCGTTGCTGTGGTTGGCATTGGTGGCGTTCCCACTGGCGCTGGTGCTGGCGGTAGTGTCTGAGCCATTGGCGGTGGCATTTGCGCTGGGTAGTGGTTTGCGTGAGCGGTCGCGGTCGCGGTCGCGCTCCGAGGTGCCGTTGGCGGAGGAATCCTTTGTTGGGCGAAGAGAATCACGATCGAGCAGCGACGAGATGGTCCACCCATTTCCATTTGCCGATGAAGCATTTGCTGACGCTGTTGTGGAAGCTGATGATAGTGAGGAAGGTGCTGCGTTGCGTGAGGAAGACTTTTTAGGCTCATCGTCGCGACGGGACGACGATGTGGAATCAGCGAGCATGTCAGTGTCAATGTCTCTGTCTTCAGCGTAGTTGGGACGCGCACCGCCTGTGCGGTTACGCGACCTTGTGCCATAGTGGGTAGCGTTGGTTGATGAAGAATCGGCAGAGGCAGATGCGGCGTTTTTCGCGTCTGCGTTGCCAATACTATCTCGTGATGGGCGCTTTCCCGAAGATGAGGATGTGGAGGTTGCAGCTACAGCGGGCGACAAGGAGCGTTTGGAGCCGTTTGTGGAGTGTGGTGGTGTGGGATCGGACATTCTGGGCAGCACAAAGGAGGCGTGAGCGGCAGGAGACGCGGACTTTGTCGCCAGGGAGGATTTGGAGGCGACGGAGGCGGCGGCGAGAGGTGTTGATGACGATGAGGCATCGTCGGCAGCAGAGCCGTTTTGTGATGATTTGGGGGGCGCCATGATGAGGTATGATAAATAGGAGGAGAGGGTGATGAGAGGTGGAAGTAGTTGGGAGGAGGAAATGGGAAGATGAGAAGATGAGAAGAGATGAGAATGTGAGAAGATGAAACTCAAGGGATGGCGCCGGTGAGACGAGGTGACGGGTCGACTGTGACGGGGTGGACGTGACGAGCTGGCGAAAATGCCAGGACGGTCAGTCAAAGGTCAAACGTCAGAGTTGAAAGGAAAGGAAAGGAAAAGGAAGCGAATAAGAGAGAAAAGAAAAAGAAAAAAGAAAAAGACGAAGAGAAAAGGCCGGCGATGGTTGGTAACGGGCCGAGACTGCTACAACGGGGAGGGAGGATGGTTATGGTGTAGCAGTGCTCTCCATGGAGGATGAGGTGATGTTGAGGTTGAGGTTGATGGGATGTAAGAAGAGAGCGAGAATATGAGAGTAGAAAGGAAATGGACTAAGAAAAGAATAAGGAAGAAAGAAGAGATGAGAGAAGGGAGCTAAGAGCTAAGAGCTAGGAGTGGTGGTACAGAAGAGAGAAGAGAGTACAAGTAGAAAGATGGTCGAGTAGGAAGTGGCAAAAGTACCGACGGCAGAGTGAGGATGGGGATGGGGATGGGGATGGGTATAAGAATGAGAGCCGGGGGAGGTGAGGAAGAGAGACGACGGAATGAAGGAATGGAGGAATGGACGGGAGGGTAGGAAATTAAGAGATTAATAGACTAAGAAGGGAAAGCAAGGGAAGCCACGTGAAATGGGTGATGAGAGATCTAGCAAGAAGGCGTGTTTGAAAGGCACGGCATCACGAGAGGTGGGAGGTGGGAGGTGGGAGGTGGTAGAGGAAGTAGAGGAAGTAGAGGTGGCAGAGGTGGTAAAGGTGAATAGAAGAATTGGGAGATTGAGATGACGAGATAAGAAGAGGGAGAGAGGAAGAGAGGGAGAGAGATGACTGCGAGTAAAGACAAGAGTGTGTTCGTGTCGACGAAAGTGGCGAGTAATTACAAGTGCGAGTGGTTGAGTTGTGTGGTTGTAAAGTAGAGTGGAGAGACAGAACAAGTAAGCAAAAGCTTGGACGAAGGAAGAGATGAAGTGGAAGAGATGAAGAGAAGAAATGAATAGAAGAAATAAAGAGAAGAAATAAAAAGAAGAAATAAAGAGAAGAGAAGAATCAGATGACAAAGATGTGAGAATAGACTAATGCAATGAATGTAGAAAGAGAATAGTAGAAAAGGAAGGAAGGAAACACATGGGAAGGCGTGTGAGAAGACCAGCGAAAAGGGAAAGAGAGAGAGAAAGAGAAAGAGGAAAGAGGAAATAGGAAATAGGACGAAACCGAAATTAAGCAAGGTACGTCGTCAAAGATCTGGGCTAGTCGGGAGCCGTGCAGATCAGGAAAGGCGAGGTGCAGGTGGTAGAGGAGGGAGTTTACTGAGTAAAAGACTAGGACTAGGAAAGGCGTTCAATGCATAGGCAATAACAAGTATTACTCAGTATTAAGAGAAGAAAGGGCAAGAGGTCGGAACGTCAAAGGAATGAGCACAGATGATGAAGGAACGCATAGAGAGTACATGTAGAGAGGGAAGGCGCGATGGGGGGTGGCATGGGGTATACACAGGTAAGATCTTGTCAGGGAAAAAGTACTTGGTCTCGGATCTGAAATGGAAGGAGCTGATGAAGATGGAAGCAAAGATGCAACTAGAGAGAATCAGAACAGAATACAAACAGAATACAAACAGAATACAAACAGAATATAATCAAAATAAATCAAAATAGATCAAAACTGAATACAGAGAATCATAAACAATACAATACAAAATACAGACCCAGGAATAAAAGGTACGGGTGTAGTACCAACAGTGCGGAGCGAATAAGACGGGGTTGAGTCGATGGACGTGGACGACGGTGTATCGGACAGACGCGAGGAATCTGGCGGCAACAGGGGTGGGAGGATTAGGTAGGGTACTGGTAGGGTATTGGTAGGGTATTGGTAGGGTATTGGTAGGTTATTGGGAGTAATACTCGGTTTTGGTAAGATACCAAGATACTAGATAGATACTAGATACTAGATACTAGGCTTTGGTTAGTAACTATTACGGAGCACTGGCAGTTGACATGACATTAGGCAAGTGCAAGTGAAGTGACGAGATCTGGTAAATGCTTGGTCTCTCTTTCCTCTTTTGGCTGACAGGCTAGTCCAGTAATGAGAAGCAAGTAGTGAGTAGTTGAAGTGAGAGAGGTAGAGGAGAGAGAGAAAGAGAATACAAAAGAGATAGTAAAAGAATAAAAGAAGAGAATAAAGAACGAAAGAGAAAGAATAGAGACTCTATGAATAGATACAAAGTACAGACACAATGTAGCAGTGTTTGAGTGACCAGGGGTAGGGTGTGGGATTGGATTGTCGGGTCTGACTGGGTCTGGTGGGTGGATGGCGACTAGATGTCTATGGCAGACGACAGAGCATTGAAGGGATGAAGAAGGAATAGAGATGAATGATGGATATTGGATATTGGATATTGGATAATAGATAATAGATGATAAATAAAAGACAATGAATCAAGACAGAGATGATGCCAGGCGACAGAGACGTCAGGCCTGGAAAGAAGAGACGGCGTCGGTCGGCAAGATGCAGTGGCGTGGGAGTGACGAGCGACAAAGTGACGGGTGACGGTGCCTGTGACGGCGGATTGGGCGATCGTCGTGGAGGGTGGGTGAGGGATGACAGCAAGCGGGCGGGAGGTGAGGATATCGACAGAGGGATAAAGAGAAGAGAGCAGAGTCAAATTCGAGGTCAGTCTTGAGGTGAGAGAGTTGCTTAGTAGGCTAAACCCAAGAGAAAGGTGGTGAGTGCGGTTGAGGAAGGAACGGTCGGCAGAGGCGCCAGGGGGAAGGAGCGATTATCACCTCGACAAGTAGCGATGCAGTCTATACGCACGCATATCCTATAGTCCTAATATACACAGATTTGAATAGAGATAAAGAAAACAAAAAAGGTTTATTGATGCAAATTGGTCGACTCGTCTACGCTACGGATGATTGCCAGGTGCGATGATTGTGCTGGTCGTCAACCAGCAATTGGCTGATAGGCGATGGTGAGATGCTGTTTTGGCTTTGGTCAAATGTGGAAGGAGAGGGCAAAGAATACAGGTAAAGAGGGAAGGAGCGATATACAACGGGAGACGAGACGACACAGTATCTTGTAACTCGAACAGGCAGGCACGCAGATAGACCTCTGAATACACGACAGAATGCGATAGCCAGCGATGCTGATGTCGATGTACTCTATATAGCATGCCATAGGCTGCGATATTCATATCATGCATTTATCGCAGTCATTGCAGTGAATAGTATATCCCGTGCAGCTTCTACCAAGGCCAAGGTTGATGGCTCGCTATTCTCTGATTTACTTCGTACTCGCCCGCGAAATGAGGAAATGAGACGTTGGCAATGTGGGCGACGTCTATTTTCCTATTTTCCCTACTCAGTATTCCTTTTCCTATTCCTATTCCTATTCCTATTCCTATTCCTATTCCTATTCCTATTCCTATTCCTATTCCTATTCCTATTCCTATTCCTATTCCTATTCCTATTCCTATTCCTATTCCTATTCCTATTCTATTTTTCCTTTTGCATTCTTATTTTCAGTCTATTTTAATTCGGCCTTTGCTTTTCCCTGCGAGTTCCTTTTCCTTTTGGAAGCAGAGTGGGTCCTCTAGTGTAGCCACGTTGGTAGCCAAGGTCTGCAAGTACCGCACAAGTACATGCAGGGATTCGCTGCGAGGCCGTCCACACAAAAAACTCTTATATCGACTTTATATATACAACCCAACGGACGCGACAGGCTCTGTACGGAGTAATTAGTACATTGTACTTTTTTACCCTGTATTGCTCTCTCAGTCTCTTGTATGGAGATGGAGTACAAGTAGACAAACTAGTCGTCTGGTAAAAGACTACTTACGGAGAAGCGAGGGACAACAGGCTTGTCTTTTGCTTTTTGTTTTTTTGCCTTTTGCCTTTTGCCTTTTGCCTTGACATTGCCTCTGTCCCGTCGCACTCTATTGTAGATTTGATCTAGTTTTCCGTATTCTGTCTGCATTTCTAATCCGTGTCTTGACAACTGGCATATTCGCATCATGCACATTGAGTTAGTCGTGTTTATCGATGGCGGTGCACTTGATAGCTGCCATCAAATGATGTGTCTGACTGACGCTCTAGCAGGATGCTCTACTGAGTAGTTGACTCTGCGGTCAGACTCTCTAGCCATCTCACTCTCCCTACTGCTGTCTGCCCTCTGCCCTCTGCCCTCTGCCCTGCTTTTACGCACTTTGCTATTCTCGCCTGCGGCATTCAGCCTCTTCCCCCATCCTGCCGTTGCTGCTGATATCCCACTTTTCTCGGGTCTTTGTGTATTACCCATCTTGGAGATATTGCCACTGACGTTCTGATCTGTATTCTGTATTTGTATTCTCAATAGCTCACTACTTCTACCGCCTTTGATCGCTACCAGACCGCACATGTTTCAAGCTCTGGTCGGATCGGCCCCAGGGCATCCGCTGTTTCGTGTTGTGTTGAGAAAGTTTGCAGCGTAGTATCGTATCTTATTATGGCAGGCTGGCGGCTGGCGGCTGGCAGCTGGCAGTTCAGATTGAGACTGACGGCGGACATTCTCGGGCGAGCACTTGCTGATTGCCGCCCTTTCTTCTTCTTCTCTTCTTCTCTTCTTCTTCTCTTCTTCTGTGCTTCTCTATTTCTTTCTATCCTGCTGACACTTATCCATCTTGTATCCATCATCCATCATCCATCATCTATACATCATCTCCAATCAATCTCGCGCTCGCTGTTTTGGCCGATCCTCAGTATTTACCTACTTGTCCTGCTTTCAAGGGTTGTCAAATCCTACTCCGTGCACTACGCTATTTCTTTTTTAACCTCCTTATCCATCTCGTCACCACCCTACTGAGTACTCTGTATTACGCTTTTTCCCAAGTAAGGGGATAACGACTACTACCGTCTACCAGTCACAACGCTACATACACTAATCATCACCCCGGTCAGTGCTAAACCACATCTGGACTGTAGAGACGACAGCCGACGTCTGGCACGTCTGGTACGTCTGGTACGTCTGGTAGACGTCTATTGTTTTCATTTGGCATCTCTTCCAAGTACATTATTGCAGAGGATTGATTCTTGTTTATTTTATAATGCTATTGTTCATACTTTCTTTTTCTTTTCCTCTCTATACCCAACATATATCTATCGGGCTGCGCGACACGTCTTTGCCCTGACCTAGTTCTAGAGTTCTAGAAAACGGCAGTAGACTGCACTAGCAGAACCAGAACACCAGCCGGGCCAGGACTCCGTAGTTAAAAACCAGTAAAAAAAAGCAAAAAAAAAAAGCAAAACAGCAAAACAGCAAAGCAGCAAAACAACAATAGAGACTGATACTGACTAAAATACTACAACTAGTGAAAAGTGGCAGGGTTCTCTTCCGACCTGTTTCTCGGGTTATCGCCGCCTCGTAACGACGCGACCGCGTTATTTTTGACGACTCGCAGCCAGAGCCATCTCAATCTTGACGTCGCTCTGTAGTGTCCCTCAGTGGTTATTCATTCTTTTTTTAGTAATTCAAAATCTCAAATCTTAAACTTCAAATCTCAAAATCCCCCCCCATCTCCCTCTACGATATCATCTGACGTTGTCGTCTCGCCTGTTGCCCCATCTTTTTGGGCATCACCCACCCACCCAACCACACACCACAAAGCTGAGCCACCCTTTTCGCCTTTTGTTTCGGCTCTCTGCTTTGCTTCTGCTTTCTTCTTTCTTCTTCGCTTCCAATAGGGCTAGCGCCATTATCTATACAGCTAAGCAACTAAACAGTAAGTACGGTGTATGCATCTGTACGGAGTACGTATGCAAGTATTACTCAGTATGTATGTTGTACAGTGTACGGAGCATATGCACTCCAGTAAATTGTCTCTTATGGATAGATTATGAGTAATATGAGCGCAGATTATGATGGTTTATAAAGATGTGAACAATAAGAGCCAGCATGAGGAATGATCGTCGGGTAGAAGTCCGTTGTGAAGAAAAGGGAAAATAAAAGGATGCAAAGTCTAGAAATAAATATAAAGTAAAAGGGAAGACAAGGAAGACAAGGAAGAAAAGGAAACGAAACGAAACAGAAAACCAGAAAACCAGAAATACAAAAGATTAAAAGAGAAAGAAAAACAGTGACAGCCCCTCCCGGAGGGGCGGCATTGCGCATGGCAATTAAAGTGTAGCGAAATAGCAAAGTTTATTAGACCAAGATATGGAACTAGGGAAGGAGACTAGGAAAGGAAAGGAAGAAAAGGAGTGAATAAAGAATAACTAGTCGGAGGCGGTAAAAGACAAGCCCTATCCGATAATTTAATGGATGGATGTCACAAAGATGCAGAATGTAGAATAACGTAGAATGAAATGAAATGTAAACGAAAATACGACAAACAATTTATCAAGCAATAAGTAATAAATAGTAAATAGTAAATAGTAAATAGTAAATAATAACCAAGACCCGTGAGTTGTCGATGTGATGCCTCGTATATTGATTGCCATGGCCAACTTGAGTTGACCGACAGTCGGCTGACGCTCGAATGGCGGTGACAGAGGTTGGTAGACTGCAAAGCTGGTCGATGAAGGATGGCGGATGGCCGTAGACAAGAGATGAGTGGCCGGTGAGAAGACGCAGACAAGGCGGCGACTGTCGGGCGGCAGTCTGTCAGCAGAGCCCAAGGCAGCGAGTCAAGGCAAAAGCAGGAAGCACAGAGTCGAAAGCATAAATGGAAAGAACGGGAAAGCTGTGGGAAAAAGAAATATTAATTACTAAAAAAGAAGAAACGACTGCAGACACAAAGCTGGCAAGGCAAGGCCAAAGGACTGCAGATGACACCTGTGTGCTGGCCGTCTGCAGTTTTGGTTTGGCTTGTTTTGCGTAGTGAATAGTGCGTACTGAGTCTGAGCGGTTTCCAATGTGGTCTCCTGCCTGTTGGAGATGATTAGTAACTCAACACATAACTCTACACTCTTTTCTACTTCCAGCTCGCCACAAAGACCTCTTCTTTTAATTCAACTTTCATCGGCAAAACACAACCACATCATCGCAAGGCATACTCAGCACTCGGCAAGAAACAGGACACAAGTAGACACAAGCAGGACACACAGAATACAGGACACAGGACACAGGACACAGGACACAGGAAATATCGTACTCGACGCGGACGTTGTTATTAGGTGGGCATGGCATGCTGTGCCTAGATTGGGTTGGCGCTATTGACGCTAAGAAGTACTCCAAAGTAGAGCCTCTAGCTGTTGCATAGCAAACTACTTTATAGTACATCCAATCTGCACTTGCCCTACATACATACAGGAGGCAGGCACCAAGGGAGGAGGAGCGAGCCGGGATTGAATTTATCGATTATTTGGGTATTTTATCTATTTTCTTAATTATTTAATGATTATTTATAATTATTTATTGACTAATTATATTACGACCTAATTAGTGCCCTGCAAAGTATCAACGTATCTTGCTGTGACTCTGCAATATTCCCTCTTTACTGCTGCTGTAGCTGTCGCTGTCGCTGCCAACACCACTATTGTCAGATACTATTGTCAGATACTATTGCCGACAATTACTTGTGCCTTATGCCTATTCTGTGTCTGTATTGTATCTGTATTGTGTCTGTATTGGGTCTGTATTGGGTCTGCATTGCTGTACAATTCCTGTATTTGATTTGTATTCCGTATCCTATCCTGTATATCATTATCATTACTATAGCCTTTTAACTCGATGCCTCATTAAACACCTATCACCTAGACATCTACCCATCTAGACCTAGACATCTGCTGACGCCTCGATATCGTACTCGACATCGGTCCGGATCACATACTTGGCCCCCTTTCTCACGCCAGTGCCCTCGTGCAGTAGCGCACCGTGCGTCTCGCCATGCGGGAAGATCGCCACTCCGCCCATCACCGGCCGCACCGGGTAGGCGTTCAGTGTGCCCTCCACCGCACCCGGCAAAAAGAACGTCGTCTCGCCGCCCTCAAACTCGTCGTTCAGGTACACCAAGAACGTAAACAGCGAACTCTGCTTCTTGTCCGCAGGTGATGCGTCGTACACGTACTTTCTCTCCAGTCCTTTCTCAGTGACGCTCTCAATAATCCCCGACGGCGGCCAGGCGCCGTCAATGTGGCAGCGGTACTCCGCTCCCGGCACATACCGGTACACCCGGAACCGCCGGTTGATACCCCGCGCAACGCGCCCGTCAATCGATGCCGGCACGTGCGGCGATATCCGCGCCCACAGCATGTCGTGGAACTCGGGGTCCGTCACCCAGTAAAAGTTGTGCGCCAAAATGCTGACGTCGCCGTCCTCGCGCACGGGCGCGTCCGGCAGAAACCCAACGCTCTCGCCGGCGGCAATAATGGCCTTGCACTCGTCGGGCGACAGCACATTGGTGGCCACGCCCAGCCGGGGCACGACGGGGTGGGCGTGGTAAGTCGTCGGCGGCGCCGTCGACGACAGGCGGACAGCGTTGGGCGCCGACGTGTAGAGGATGGCCGAGTGGTGGTTGGGCGGCTTGCGCTCCAGTGCGGGCGTGATCTCAATCACAGGCAGTGCTTCCGACGGGTTGGGAGGTGCATGCTTGAGAATAGACTTGTCGAGGACCGAGGCATAGACCTCGTCGGGGGGTGTTGATGACCGCAAGTCCCAAATATCCTGAACATGAATGGCGGGCGTGATTGCAGAAGACGACAACGAACGCAGCGCACCAGGGTTCACATCAATCGATCCGATGGCGCGCAGAATGGCATCGACCACGAGAAGCCGGTCCTTGTCGTCGGCCGACCGCTCGACGGTCTTGAGAGACTCTTCATCCTGGCCGGTGGACAGCCCGCTGATGATATCCAAGTCCCGCACCCACCGGCACAGTGCGCCCAGCTTGGGCTCTTCACCACGCACACGCATCTCCGCCAGCAAGATCCGCGCGTCCGTGTACTTGCCGTCGGCCAGCGCCGCCGTGATGCGTGCCGTCAGGTTTGCCGTCTGGCCGAGACCGGCAGCGACAACGCCTGTCGTGCATGCCTGCCGGAAATCGTGCACGGCCGTGCGCAGTTCTTTGCACTGCTTGAGCTTGATGAGGCCCGGGTGGGACGACAGCGCTTTCAAGGTGTCGACGGTGATCTCGAGCTCTTCCGTCGACGTCACCGTCTGGAGGCTTGCCGGTTCAGATTTGGCGCTGGACGTGGTGTCATCGGGTGGCGACAGCGGCCGGGCGATTTTGGCTTTGCTCGACTTTGGCAAAGACTGCGAATGTGTCTGTGCCTTTCTCTTTTTTGATGTCATTTTGGTAAAGCTATTTTTGTCAACGTGAATTTGGTGGGATACCAAACTCCAAGATCAGACTTTCATCGTCACCAAAATCGACTATCAGATGTTCCAATGTCCAAATGGATCAGATGTTGAATGCTCAGTGCATGTGGAGGTGGGGCGAATAAGGGTCGGATTAATTTAGACCCACTTTATTGCAAACCTGTACTATGGAGTCGAGGGGAGTAAATAAAAAGCAAAAATATACAAGGTACAAGATATGGTACTTGTGACTGTCTTGGCATTGCCATTCATGTCATTTAATCGTATTTTCCCTATTTGCCTTGTCTTCAGTACTCGTAATACAATATGCCGCTGTGTGATGATACCTTGTCATCGTCAGTCGTCAATCGTAGCATCGCTCTTTCCAACTCGGGAATTGGAACACTAGAATTGCATACTCATACACCAGTCGCGCCTGCCTTTAAAAAAGATGCAAGCATCAACGTATGCGCACGTGACCCGGCGTCGTTTTGGTGTTGTCCCTTGCTTGGCTGCACAGAACGCATGCTAGCAGGCCGGACACCGCCCACTGCGCTGTAATCAAATTCTATGGGGCTGTTTACACCCCTGTCGCGCGAGTCGCTCATAAGTGGAAAGCGCGACACATCGAGCACATCACGGCGCCTAAATGGGAAATAGGCATCTAGCTGTCGCCGACTGGAGAGCCTCTATTATATATAATATTTTATTTTTATTTTTATTTATTTATATTCTTCAATCTGTATTTTGCATCGTTGGATATCTTGGACCACCATCTGCCATGGCCAGCAATTGGCACAACACGTCGGTTCAGGCTGCCCGTCAACAGACATACACCGCCGCCGAGGCAAACAGGACGTCATACGCGCCGCAGACGACAATTGCTGCTCCGACCTCGTTTGCCGTTGGAATCAAGCGAGCACAGGCTCAGCACCAGCAGAAGCAGTACCAAGAGCACCAAAATATAGGCCAGCCGTCTTTCCAAAGTCAGCAGCCGCTTGGGCCACCGCTGAAACGACAGGCTACTGGGCCGCTGCCAAACCGCCCGGCAAAGCTCACAGCAAGTCCGATTGTCGAGATCGTTGATCCAAAGAATGAAAAAATCAAAGACGCGGACGATTTGAAAGATGCAAAAGGCAATATAAAGCCATCATGGCTGCCGCACGGCGTCTCCGAGTACTCGCAGCGCCGCGTGATCAGTGCAACACCGACAGTGGCCCAGGACCCGCTGTTGTCCCTCGCCCATCCCGTCTATGGCCTGCCGGCACAGGTCGTGGCCAACCTGGAGAGCATGGGCATCCGGTCCATCTACCCCTGGCAGAAGCAGTGTCTCTTGGCGGGAAGTTCTGATGCTGCACACAAAGTCGAGGGGAGCGATCTGCTGGACGGATCGCGCAACCTCGTGTATGCGGCACCAACAGGCGGCGGCAAGTCGCTCGTGGCCGACGTGCTCATGCTCAAGAGAGTGCTGTCGATACCCAACACACAGCAGCAGCCGGGAACGAAACCAAACCGACCCAAGGCGCTGCTGGTGCTGCCGTTTGTGGCGCTTGTGCAGGAAAAGGTCCGGTGGCTGCGGCGTGTCGTCGAGGATCTCAAGTTTCCAGGGGCACCACCAGCCTTTGGAGGATTTGGAAGCACCTCTGGGGATGGCGTCCGCGTCGTGGGCTTCTTTGGAGGAGCCAAGATCCGTGCCACGTGGAACGACTTTGATATTGGCGTCGCCACGATCGAAAAGGCAAACGCGCTCATCAACACGGCCATTGACGAGTGCACCGTTGGCGACCTGTCCGTCGTTGTGCTGGATGAGCTGCACATGATTGACGATGCCCACCGCGGGTATATCCTGGAGCTGCTAGCCACAAAGCTGCTGTGTCTCGACCACCATGTCCAGATTGTCGGCATGAGTGCCACCCTAAACGTATGTCGGATGCCTCCCCTCCACGACTAGAATATATACTGACTCACCAAAGAACATCCAACTACTATCCCAGTGGCTGGGTGCCTACTTTTACCAGACTCGATACCGTCCCATCCCCATTGAGGAGCATATCGTTTACGACGGCCACATCTACTCGGCCGAAGACACGCAGCCGCTGTCGCTGTCTTCGACGCAAGAGATCAAGAACCCCAAACTGCCTCTCCCAGCTCTTCGCCGCATCCATAATTCACTACACAAGGAGTTTAGCGAGCCTGTGACCAATGCCGTTATAGCCCTTGCCGCCGAAACGGCACTCTCAGGTTATGGTGCGCTCGTTTTTGTCAGCAGCCGTGCGAGTGCCGAAAACGTTGCCCTGCTGATCAGCCGGACTCTGCCTTCATCACTGGCCGACCTCAGAGATCTGCACAAAAAAGGCGAGCTCAAAAATATGGGCGACCTCGACGAAGCCTGGGAGTCTCGTCTCGATCTGCTGAGCGAGCTACAAAGTTTGGCTACTGCTTCCAGCGACAACACTCTACTCCAGACGGTTCTCTCTGGTGTCGGCTATCACCATGCCGGCATGACTGCTGAAGAGCGCGATCTGGTTGCTACCGGCTACGACCGTGGTGTCCTCAAAGTGTGTGTCGCCACCTGTACTCTTGCTGCCGGCATTAACTTGCCTGCGCGCCGTGTTATCCTGCACAATGCCCGCATGGGCCGGCAGTTGGTCGGGCCGGCCATGCTACGGCAGATGCGAGGGCGTGCAGGCCGCAAGGGCAAAGACGAGGTGGGCGAGACGTATCTGTGCTGTCGGGCAACAGAAGTCGAGGATGTCATTGAATTGATGCATGCAGAGCTGCCTGACGTCGGCAGTGTGCTGGCTAGGGGCGCGAATGCAGAAGACGAGGAAGACGAAGAGTATCTGGATGAAGAGCAAAGAGCGGAGAGACTGGAAAAACAAAAGAAGGGACTAGAGGAAGAGCGAGGTCGTCGTCTACAACGAGCACTGCTCGAGGTAATTGCCATACGGCTGGCCACAAGCCGAGAGTCGCTGGACGACTACGTCAAGAAGACTATGCTCTACGCAGACGCTGCTGACGACGGCGTCAACGCTACTGAGAATGATGACAGAAAAGACAAGAAGAGGGCCAAGACGTGGGACGACGTCGAGAACAGTCTCGAAGCACTCAAAAGCAAGGGCTTTGTCGAGTTGGACGTCTACGACAACTTGCAGGCAACGCGCTTTGGCCGGGCTGTCGTCGTGTCCGCCCTCGATCCATCCGACGCCCTGTTTGTCCGCGGCGAGCTTGAGCGCGCACTGCAGGCCTTTGTGCTCGACGGCGAGATGCATATTCTGTACACCTTTACGCCCATCAACGACTCGATGAACGCGAGCGCTGTCTACTGGAAGCGCTTCTGCCAGGAGATGGACAACCTGGACGACAGCGGCATGCGCGTGCTGCAGCTGCTGGGACTCAAACCGTCGGTCATTATGCGCCTGCAGGGCGGCGGGTCGCTGCCCGAGCGCACCCCCGAAGAAAGGAATACAGCGCGCGTCTACCGCCGCTTCTACCTTGCACTGCAGCTGCGCGACCTGTGCAATGAGATGCCCATCCATCGCGTGGCGCAAAAGTACAATGTCGCGCGCGGGGCCGTGCAGACGCTGGCACAGACGTGTGAAGGATTTGCCGCCGGCATGATCAAGTTTTGCGAGCACATGGGATGGGGGTAAGTTTTGTCTCGTGATATTTTCTTTTTTATTTTGATAATGCGGCTGAGGTGCCATACTAACATATAGACCCATGGCGGCGGTGCTTGAGCACTTTGTGGACCGGCTCAAGGCTGGGGCCAAGGCCGACCTGCTCGCGCTGGCACGCATTGCCTTTGTCAAGAGCCGAACTGCGTAGGTCTTCTTTACTTCCCTCGTCTACTTTTGAATAATACTGACAAGTAGGCGCGTGTTCTGGGAAAACGGGTACAAGTCGGTAGCGGCCGTGGCGAACGCAGACCCGCGCGAGCTGGTGCCGATCCTGATCCAGGCACAGGCCAGTCGGATGCGGTTCAACGACATTGACAGCGAGACCAAGTTCAAGGAGAAGATGGCTGCCAAGGCCCAGATCATCACCGAGTCGGCCAACCGGATATGGCGTAAGTTGATGCCCATGCATTTATGTGTTTTTCTATCGTATGCTGACAGACAGAAATCGAAATGCAACGAGACCTGGAGGAGGAATAACGACATAGCAACAAGACATACGAGGCACGAGACATGACCATCGAATTGCATACATTAAATTTTCAATTTCAGACGTCGTTTATCATTGATCATACAATATATATATCTACATCATATCATATCATACAGTTTGGTGAGCTAATACCCCGGCGCGGTAAATACGGAATAGTCCAGATCCTCGCCGCGCATGCTGTGCCACCACCGGCAGTTGCGCCACATATCATCGTCCCAGCCGCCCACCAGGTACCAGTACTTTTTCAGAAACCAGACTTGCGGCTCCCAGCTGCGCATGTCCCACGGCACGCCCGCCCGCATGTCGCGCGATGACGCGCTGTCCCGCATCGCCTGCGGCGACAACCCCATGCCGTCGTTGCCAATCTGCGAGCCCCAGCAGATCAGCCCGTCCGCCACATGCATGTCGTAGCACAGCTCATCCTCGTCCAGCAAGCACGGCGTGCCCGCAGCCAGACCCTGGGCGTCCAACTCGGGCGCAGCCGACCCGGCGGCACTGCTGTACAGCATGTTGGCCGACTGCCGCGCTGCCTCCGCTATGCACTCGTCGGTCTCCATCTGTGCCAGCAATGCAAGCGCGCGCGCCCGGAACCCGCGGAACGGAATCGTGTCAATGTACGGATGGTGTGCCACCAGAATCTGGGCATCGACGGGCTGCAGGTCCTTGGGCGGTGTCTTGCCGTTTTGTTCAATCTTTTGGCGCACAGCAGCCACGACAGCGGCAATCCGCGCGGGGCCCTGCGTCACGACGGCATGCGCCTCGTCGGCCGCCAGCGCAAACGGGCTCTGCAGGTCGTCGGTCGAACAGCAGTCGACGTTTTCAAACACGCACGACTCGTCCAGCATGGCGGTCGGGTTGGGCAAGCCGCAGGCTTCCCAGTTATTCAGAATGGCGACGCTGAAAGTAAGGCGGCGGCACTGCAGCGTCATGGTCATGAAAGTGGGTGGCAGCTGCGCGCGGCCTGTTGGGGATGTGCTGCTGAAGCCGGCACTAAACGCCTGGTACTCTTCACCCAGCGAGCTGATGGAAATATTGGTGTAGGCAGCGGTGGCCGATGCGAGGGCCTTTTCTTTTGACGGCGCGTTCCATCTGCTGGCGGCTTTGCGACGGTGTTCGCGGCGCAGGGTCTGAATTATTGTCGCTCTTGCGTCTGTTGATGGCGGCATAGTGGAGTATACATAGTGGCTGCTGGGGCTGCTATCGTCGTTGTCGTCTTCGTCCATATCCTCGTCGTCAAGCTCGTTGACTTGATCGACTTCTTCGACACGTTCGGCTGCGTCGGCACCTTGTCCTGGCATGCCGGAGCCCGAGCCAGCCCCTTCACCCTCGTCCAAGAGGGCTTGCAGAATGAGGCGCTTTTGGTGAGACGACAGCGTCTGGACGTACTGCAGCATGGCACGGACAACTGGCTTGTTCTTTTTGCGTGTGCGCCGTGATGGGCCGGCAGAGTGTGCAGGGCTCATAGAAGCTGCAGTATGTGTGGAGGCTGCAGAAGTTGCAAAAGTTGCAGGAGGAGCTGTTGGGTATGTGTTACTAGGACCACTAGGCTGAGCCAGCGATGCCCAAACTGCTCGTGGAGAAGGCCTCGAGGGTAGAGTGGTTTGTGCTGCTGGCGTGGATTTAGAGAATGCAGAGAATGCAGTATCTGCCATGGGCATGCCGGTAGAGAAGGACGCTGGCGCGAGATCGGTCCGCATCATCTGGTCGAGATCAAGAGTCGGGTCAAGGTCAAAGGCGTTACCCAGAGTATCGAGAGTATCAATCGTATCACTTGGTGCAGACGACGAAGCTGTAGTGGCAGACGACAGAGACGGAAGAGACGAAAGGGACGGGAGGGATGTAGGTGGCGTTGCCGAGGACGAGGCGGCGACAGCAGGAGGGGACGGGGGCGAGACGTCACTCGCAAAGGGTACCGTCCACGACTTGTGAAGTGGCATGTTAAAAGTGCCGAGTTCAGCTGTTGACAATGTGGCAGCGGCACTGGTTGTGGTGGCTGTGGCTGCGGCTGCGTTCAGTGAAGGCTCTGGAGACATCCATGAAAAAGGGTTGGAAGGATGTGAGGCGGACTCGGCTGCGGTCCATGAAGGAGATGTGCCGGCTGTAGTGGTAGTGGAGGTGGTGCTAGTCAGTGGATCTGACGGTGATGCGATCTGAGTCGGCTGTGTGGGCGGTACTGCCAAGTTGGCTGCACCACTGCTTAGCAGGTCGGTGAGCATGTCTGGCTGGAAGTCGTCGCTGAAGCCGGGAAAGACGACGGGGAGAGCGTCTGGGAAGGTGGTCATATTATATGACGGGACAAACCCAGTGGGCAGGCTGCTACCAGGTACTGCAGATTGTGCATTGGCATTGGCGGTCGTGGCGGCTGTGTCTGTGTTTCCACCCTCGGCAGGCTCGTCCAAGATCTGCTGCAGCAGGGCCAGCTTCTGCTTCCGTTTTTCGCCTGTATGCAAGTTAGTATTGCTGAAACATGTTTAATTTGCTACATCACTTACGGTAATTTTTGGAGGCAATTCGGTTTTGCTCTTTGCGGTGGTCACTGTTGGGGCCCTTGGCATCTTTGGGTGGGCTGGCCTTGGTGGTCTTGGTGGTCTTGGTGGTCTTGGTGGGTTTCTCCGTCGGCCGTCTAGACGTAGATGCAGACGTAGATGCAGATGTAGATGCAGATGTAGATGCAGATGTAGACGCACTGGACCGCGGCGTAAATGCCACAGGGTCAAAAGGAACGGGCATACTGACAGAAGTCATGACTGCAAATCTAGAATGGGGTGGTGTAAGTGATATATAGATATAGAAAGGGAGTGGAGGAGGAGGAGGAGCAAAGGTATGGGTCCGAGCCAGGCCGATATGCACTCGAATGCAGCCGTATGTATATGCAATCAAATTCCAGGCCTTGGTTAATCCGTTTCCGTGTAAAATTGGCAATGTCGAAACAGAGACAAGACGTCGGAGCCTAGAGAGTAAGATGCGGGATGAGAGAAGGCTGCTTACTGACGTTCGATATAAAAGTGGGTCTTGCCTTCGTCAGCAACCAACAAGCTTGTTAGCCTTACGACTGCTTAGTAGCGTGTTAGTGCCATGATGGTCTCGAACAGCTCTAATCATATGCAGGGCTCCGGAATAAGGCGGCTCCTACTCCGAAATGTACCTTTGCAGAGCGAAACTGAAGATCGAGGTAGAAATAGCCAGGCAAGTTTGCTATGATGCATTTTGGTGTTGAGTTGTACAAATAAGCACCAGTTGAAAAGTCACCAAGTTGGTCGCGGTACATGCCGCCTTATGTAATCAAGCTCTCAAGCAGGAAAAGGCACACGATGTATGACTGTATATATCAAATTAAATCCAGCTCCAAGTATAGCATGTCATTGAGAGAAAACAAAAAAACAATTATCGGGTATTTTTTTAAAGTCAGCTACAGCTTGTCGAGCCGCGCCTCCAGCTGCTTCACCCAGCCCCCCATCACCTCGGCATTCTTGCCCATCGTCACCTCGCCCTCGCGCACGGCCACCTCCATCTTCTCTAGACCGGCGCGCCACTGCTTCACCTCGGCCGCCGTGTCTGCCTGCTGCTGCGCCAGGTCGTCCAGCAGCTCGCTCGCCGTCGCCGCGTCCGCATGGATCTCGCGCAGCGACCGCAGCCGGTCCAGCAGCGGCGGCAGCAGCGGCGCCAGTCCCTCAATCGTCGGCAGCACGGCGTACAGGGCATTGATCTTGGAGTCTTCGGCCAGAATGTCCGCCGCCGCCACCGCCGCCTCGGCCTGCTCCTTGTCTTTAATGTCTTTTACAGTAGAACGGCCCTTGAGGGCCGTGCGCGCCTGCAGCAGCTGGTCGTTTGCCTCTTTGGCGGCGGCGCGGGCCTTTGTGAGGTTCTCGGCGTCCTGGGCCAGCGTGCGCACGCGGCGACTGACGCCGTCGAGCGAGGCCGTCGAGGCCTTTTGCAGGGCGTCGACAGAGGACTTGAGGGTGTAGAGCGACGGCAGGATGGCGGCTTTGAGGTTGGCACCACGCGACAGGTAGGGCATGGTCTTGTCCTCGAGTTCGGGCATGACGAGCGACGAGCCGACGCCAATGGCGCGCTCCAGCAGGGCCAGACGGCGGTCAAAGTCGGCGGCCTGTTCGAGCGCAGGCGGGATTGTGGTTGATGTCATTGCGATTGTCGCGACGGCCAAGTCAGCGACGCCCGGGCTTGCCTTGTTGACAGCCTCTGTGAACCGGGCAACATTGCGCGCGACACCCTCTTCGGAGAGACGCGAGATGCCCTGGAGGGCCTGGCTGAGCGAGTCGAGGTCGTTGTCGGCCGTGGGCAGACCGGGCACGGCCGACTTGTCCTCTTTTCTGAGAGCGGCCTTTTGTTTTGCGTAGGCGGCCTTTGTCTCTTCGACTTCTCGTTTTAAGCGTGCAATCTTGCGTTCCAGGCCGGTCGGGGAGTCGCTGTCTTCGTCGTAGTCATCGTCATTGTCGTCGTCATTGCTGTTGTCGCCCTCGCTGCCAGTCACGTCACCGAGTTCTTGGCGGTGCCGCCGCCGCCGGCGCGCAGCAGTAGATGTGCGGTAGGAAGCGCGCTTGCGGTCGATGCGGTCGGAAAAGTTGGCATCTTTGGCATCGACAATGGCGCCGCTGAAGCGCGAGCGAGCCTGGCTGGGGTGAACACGGGGCCGCGAGATGTCGGCTTCATCGTCGGTGATTTCCGTATCCGAGCCGGAGCGCTGGCCAGCAGCTGCTGTCTGTAATGTTAGGTTTGCTATACATTTGTAATTTTTTGAGGGATTTAATCAAGTGGCGTGGATTAAACAAGTAGTTTGCAACATACTAAGACGGTCGAGTTGTCGTCTGTAAGCTCTGGTGTTTCGTAGACATCTGGTGCCGTGTCCTGTGATGTTAGCTATCAGATGTTGGATATTGGAAATATATTTTAGGAAAGCAAAAGCATACCAGGTCTGGAAGGGCAGAGTATTTCCTGTTCAACGCCATCTTTCCGACCTATTTCGTTGCCGTGGTTGTGCTGGTTTGTCAATATCGTGGCCGACAGCTCGCGATGCTGCACCAAAACAAGAGGTGACGTCCCTGGCTTGCTCTCTCTGATATTGGGGATAATAGGGGCGGTAACGGTAGCTAGCCCAATACGGGACACAGCGGAGAAGGTAGACGCGGGTCTAGTGGAGTTGGAAAGATTATGATTATATAATCAGTTTGATAGTGGATCCTTTCCAGCTCTATTGACACATGACTGATCACGCTCGCCTCTTGCGCCTGCCCCGCCCCACAAACATTATTCCTTGTGGTTTTTGTCCGGCAGCTCCACTGAAAACGCTGACAAGAGTCGCATTACATAAGCTGGGACCTAGCAAAAAAGAAGGAAAACGGGGCAAAAAATTATACCCTACTAGAAAAAATTCCCCCAATATTCTAGTTTGTGCGAAAAATCTCTCTGTACCCTGTAGCGACTGTAGCGTCAACTTTTCCACTCTTCACTCAGCATCCCGCATCAGTCTTGAATTCGCTTCATCACCACCACCAACCACACAAATCAAACAGTACGTTCAGCAGCCCGATCTACCGTCATCTTCTTGGACAATCCGTCTTCAGCCTCCAAAATCAAAACCGACAACTAACCGATCAGAAATGGATTCCTCCAAGCAGCCCGTCAAGCTCGTCAAGGTCACCCGTGTGCTCGGCCGCACCGGCTCCCGCGGTGGTGTCACCCAGGTCCGCGTTGAGTTCATGGACGACCAGACCCGCAGCATCATTCGCAACGTCAAGGGCCCTGGTAAGTTGAGAGAGAGGGATGGAAGAATTTGGACGAGGCAGCATGAGGGAAGGCAGTGGAGGACGAACAACACCGACTATTACAAGCGACATTGGCATCCGACGAGAGAAGAGGAGAGCAGAAACAAAGGGGGGGAGACAGAACAGATGAACGGATGAATGGAGAGCAGAGAAGAGCAAAGGGCAAAGAAGAGCGACATCAAAGTCGACTCGGCGGACGACAACAACTTGCGCCTACGACAACACCCGAAAAACGAAAGACGAGCAACGCAACGAAAACAACAATCATCAGCCGAGAACCAGATGGAAACACACGACGAAACGCTGCCCCGTCAAATCCAAGTCAAACCTTTTGCAGAACCAAATGCTAACTTACTTTTGCAGTCCGCGAGGACGACATCCTGTGCCTGCTCGAGTCTGAGCGTGAGGCCCGTCGCCTGAGATAAGCGTTGTCTCTCTTTGTCTCTCATATACATCTTTTGAGATGGCTTTGCCAGCCGACAGAAAAACCCAATCGACTGGATTAGCGACAATGATAAAATAAAAAAATTTCAAACTTTCAAAAATACCAAACCTCTGCGATTTGCGATCGTCGGTTTTACCTTTTACCTTTTTACCCGTTACCTCTACCTCTTACATCACGACCGAACCTCCTCAAAAATACCTTGTACAGGGAAATGGCGCTTTCAAACAAAGCACGGATGGCTGTGCTTTTCTATTTGAGTTTTATGTGTTTTTTATAATGGAAATGGGAACAAAAAGTTATACAAAGAACACCTAGGACAGACGTCTCTCTCGTCTGATTGATGTCTCGTGCCGGTAGTATAGGTCAATCTATAGGTCAATCTAGATCTATGTATTTATATTTCCTGGTTTGTCTTATCTGCGATATCTCTCTACTTGCTTGCCTTGTGTTCTGACTGCTTTTTTTACTGTCGAATTCTGCATGTTCTTGGAATCTCGAGATTTTGCTGTCTGGTCTTGGTCTTATCCTGTGGACTTGAGCGGGTGTACAGCAGTTCGATCTTGTAGTAGGTGTGTTTCAAGCAATACAACAAAAGATAAAATGTAAATGTCAAGTTTCAATGCCGACGACGGCAAAGACGAGATGCTGCATCACGAGCCAAGCCGTGATGATTGATAGTGAGCATATATGTAGATAAGATGCGATGAAATCTGCCACGTGATTAAGCACGACCTGATTGGCCAATATTGTCCAGTGCAAATGCGCAAATGAGAGCTCCATATTTCCATATATTGCTGGTATTGCCCATCTCCACCGCTAAAAATTCAGCCATATAAAATATCGCCCACTGTTCTCTCCTCTGCTCGCTCTTCTTCTCTCACCATCAACGCACTCAAGGTAAGCATACATCCCCTATACTCCTCTACACAAGCACACTGTGTCTACACACCGGTTACGAAGATGAAACGCGAAAGCACTTTACACTCTTGATTTCCCATGATTGTTCTCATTTACACCAAGATCTCTGATACAAAACCGAAAGAAACTGTTACTTTGTCACTTTTGAATACCATCAGTCGTGATCCTCTGCTAACATTGAAAGATAGTATACTTAATATACTCTTTGAGACTGCCGCAGTGATGGCCTCTACAGGCCAAGGGCATTTTAATATGCTCTACTTTGCCGCTGCCACCGCGTATACCCAAAAGGATTCGGAGTTTTTGCCGGCACCATTGCCATTGGCCCAGCTGTTTGCGACGCTCGAGACGCGGTACCCGGGCATCCGCGCGGGCGTGCTCGATGCTAGCATGGTGACGGTCAATCTGGAATATGTTGATGTGCCGGTTGGTGATAGTGGCAGCAATGATGGAGACAATAGAGACAATGCTGACGTTGTGATCCAAGAGGGTGACGAGGTGGCCATCATCCCTCCCGTAAGCTCGGGCTGAGTGGTGATTGTATAGAAGAAGGAGGAGACAAGAGACAAGTCATCTAGGGAGAAGGGAGGCTCTCTCATCGGGTGTCTCGTTGGCGTTGCTCGGTGTGCTGTCGGGTGTGTCAGGAGTGTCGGACGGATAGTCGTCGTTGTCTATGGGAATTGAATTAGACGCACGACGCCTCTGCCGCAGCCTCCGCGCCCCGACAACAACTGCAATGCACAATGCAGCAACCAAAAGAGTGCCGGACCCGGCAACCAGTGCTGTCAGACTTGTGATAGTCGACACCTGGCAACCTAGCGGTCGCGTGCGCACCTCCCATCGTTCGGCCCAGTAGGGGCAGACGAGATCGCCGTCAAAGGCGGGTGCGAGTGCGGGAATGAGGTGGTCGTTGGGGACGCACACGGCACTCTATACGATAACGTTAACGTTTATGATAGCGAATCAACATGTCAAGACAACCAATGAACGAGTGCAACAGTGAATGTAAAAGAAAGACATACAAATGGACACCAGCTGCAGGACGGTATGCCGAGACAAGACTTGCATCCTTGGCGCCGCCAGCACCGTCGAAAGTGCTCATCGTCATCGCTATTACCAGTACCGTGCCTGTGTGTATTCCGCATCGCATCATCGCCAGCCATGTCGTCGATGTCGGTTATGTTCATGATGCGTGTCATCCAGGCAGACTGAACGGTGTGCATGTCTGTCGCCGTCACTGAATAGGCCGCTGCTCAAACTTTTCTATGCCGTTTCCAAGGTATCGGATGCTCGGCACTAGCTATACCAAGTCGTTGATTGCAAGTACCGCTATCAGTCTTTCAACTGAGATGAGAGTCGAGATGTTGGCATTCATGATATTTGTGGGTACTCCTCATTGGCAGTGCTTATTAAGACAATTTTTCACATGCTCTACAGAGTACAGAGAGACAAAAGTAAAAAGGAAAAGCAGTCCGATAAATATCCTTGGAAGGAAAGAGCGACCATGCTACAGATCTAATACGGAGGTTGGCGTCATTTAAAAGTTAAAAACTAGAAGTAATTAACAAACAAAGAAGGAGCGGCCTGCACGTCAACTGCGGAACTGCATCATTATGAGTCAAACGGTCGCACCTGCCTTTTCAGCATTTTTGCCTGCATATTAATATATATTCCCCGCTATTATTTGTTTTCTCTACTGAGTAGCTCAGTGGTCCAGCACTGTTTTCGCCGCCAGAGACCCCAGAATTGTTCCAGGATTGGCGCTGTAGCCTTCCGGGCCCATAATAAAGTTATCTCAGCGGGCATCGATGACTCTCAAATCGAGACTCGAATTTTGAATTTTGACTTTTGACTGTAGGATTTCTTGGGAAACACTCGACCTTGATTTGTTTATTTATTGGGCGTGCTTTGGTTGTTCTTTGGGCTGCTTCCTGTTGTTATTCTCATTAGCCGGCAAGTTCGATATACTCTATATTTACGTCATCACACAATCTCACGATCTTTTCATCGCCAAATTCGACTGGGCATTGGTCTTTCAAGCTGGCTTGGCCGTCTTTGCCTCTTGGCATACAGAGCTCACATAGAGCATGTATTATTCCACGATATCCAATCACCACTTGACAAGACGACTCCAAACCTGAGCACAGAAACAACCGACTAGGCTCTCACATCAGAACAATCAGAACAATCAGAACAATCAGAACAACAGACAGCATGTCTTCTTCAACCTTGAATCCCGAGGCTAGCACTTGGGGATCGTGGAATGCGACTCAGTCTCAGAATCAAACTCAGACGCAGAACCAGGCTCGTACGCAGAGTCTGCCTCAAGCTCAACTTCAGAACCAGACCAGCGCTGAAGGCTCCGGCCGGGGACGGCGGAACCGTGCGGCTGGTGGCGGACCTACCAGAGGCCGAGGCCGTGGCGGGCAATATTCTCAAGGGCAGCGTGCACCAGGAAGTCAGTCTATTCAACAGTCCGAGCAACAGCAGCAGCCAAGACAGACTGGGTCAAACAACCGGAATTCACGCGGAAGTGCACGGGGCAGGGGAGCTCGGGGCCGAGGCGGACGTGGAGGTGCTAGCATCGTGCCCCAGCGTGCTTTTGGAAGTCAGCTGTCTTCAGCTGAGCCCCCAACCACACACCAGCAGCAGCAACCCGACGGCACCAGATCGACTCGTAACCGCAGACGCAACAACCGGGGTGGCCCTGCTGATGACGGCACTTCTGTCTCCGGCCCCGAGGCCACGGCAGCTACTGCAGCTACTGCAGCTACAACAAACACCCCTCGGCTGCCGCCCTCGACGGCTGCAGACCTTACCACACGCATTCACGAGGACATTGACTCGGGAAACTATGACTGCCCCATCTGTCTCAACGCCGTCACCCGCAGAACGCGCGTGTGGTCCTGCTCCATGTGCTACCATGTTGCCCACTACTCGTGCGTGTCGTCTTGGGTGAAAAAGGCACTCGAGCAAGGACTCGCCCTGGACAAGATTCGCTGCCCCGCGTGCAACAGCGAAGACAGCAACTCGTCGTGGAGCTCCTTCTCCCAAAAGAAGTTATGCTGGTGCGGCAAGCAAAAGACGGCCGGTGCTGCACCGGCTGCCCTGCCGCCGCACTCGTGTGGCCGCATCTGCGGACGCAAGCGGCAAACTGGCTCACAGGCGACCTGTGACCATACGTGCCCCAATATGTGCCATGCCGGTCCGTGTCCACCGTGCACAGAAATGGGTCCCATGATGGCTTGCTTCTGCGGCAAGCAAACGTCCATCAAGGAGTGTGCACTGAGCAGCGGGTTGGGTGTGTCGTGGAGCTGCGGCGAGCCGTGTGGCCAGCTGATGGCATGCGGTGAGCACTGGTGCGAGCGGACATGCCATGTAGACGACTGTGGTCCCTGCAAGGTTCCCATGCCGTCCACGTGCTACTGCGGCAAGGTCGACAAAGAGCTTCTCTGCAGGGAAAGACAGGCTCCCAAGACATCGTGGTCTGCAGCCACATCAGCACCGTTCGAGGGCACCTTTGACTGCAAGAAAGTCTGCGGCCGCGCCTTTGACTGCGGCAAGCATTTCTGCACCAAGGCCTGCCATCCCCAAGAAGCCAAGGCCGAGCACTGCCCGACATCGGTCGACGTCGTCACCCACTGTCTCTGCGGCAAGACCTATGTCGCCCTGATCCCGGGCGCAGAGGAGCGCACTTCGTGTGAAGACCCCATGCCGTCGTGCGGCAAGGTCTGCAACAAACAGCTGCCTGGCTGCTCCCACATGTGCCAGGAGCCATGCCACGACTCGACCAAGCCCTGTCCACCGTGCAAGCAGATTATTGATGATGTCTGCGCCTGCGAACAAACAACACACCAGGTCGTGTGCGGCGACAGTGATGCGCGCGAGGCCGCCCAGTGCGACAGCGTCTGCCGCGCATCCTTCAACTGCAAACAGCACCGCTGCGCCAACATCTGCTGCTCGGGCAAGCCCAAGGCCGCGCGCAGAATCGCCCAGTCCAAACGCAAGTCGGCAGCGCCTATCGATTACGAGGCCGAGCACATGTGCGTGCGCCCGTGCGGCCGCATGCTCAAGTGCGGTCGGCACACGTGCCCGCAGGTCTGCCACAAGGGCGCGTGCCACTCGTGCGTGGCATACCTGCACGAAGAGCTGAGCTGTCCGTGTGGCCGTACAGCCATAGAGCCGCCGTACCTGTGCGGCACGACGCTGCCTCGGTGCGATTTTGACTGTCCGCGGCCGCTGCCGTGTGGCCATCCACCGGTGCCGCACCGATGCCACGACACCAATGCTGCAACGCAAGGCCCCGACGGGCGCCAAGGCCATCCGTGCCCGCGGTGCCAGCGGCTCGTCACCAAGTCGTGCCTGTGCGGTAAACTGGTGCTGCAGAAAGTTGCGTGCGGTGCCGACAATATCCAGTGTAACAGCATTTGCGGCGCGACACTCAAATGCGGGTATGTTTTTCTTTTTTCCACCTTTTGATTTAATAAAATAAACTAACCATCAGGGTGCACAAATGCCGACTAGGGTGTCATGCGCCTGGGCGGTGCGAGGATGCCGATACCGAAGGAGACAGATGCAGCCAAGCCTGCGGCCGGCCCAAGAGGATTTGCGGCCATGCATGCACCGAGCCGTGCCATGGTGCCGAGTCCAAGTGCAGCGAGACGGAGCCGTGCGGTGGTGCCGTCGAGATACACTGTTCCTGCGGCCGCATTGCCAAGCGCGTGCGGTGCAACGCGGTCGAGCAGCCCGAAAACAAAGAAGTTGATGGAGAGGCTGATGGAGAAACCACAGAGACAACCGAAAAGGCAGAGAAGACAGAGACCCGCGTCCTCGAGTGCGACGATGAGTGTCTGCGTATCAAGCGGAATCTCGCTCTGCGCGAAGCCCTGCGCATCTCCGACGACTACAAGGACGAGCACATGGCCTACTCGGGCGCGCAGATGGAGTATTTTATAGCCAACCGCGTGTTTGCCTCTGCCCAGGAAACACTCCTGAGAGAGTTTGCTTTGGATACGGCAACAAAGGCCCTCAGTCTCAAGCCGATGAAACGCCACGAGCGGCAGTTTGTGCACTCGCTGGCCGAGACGCTGGGCCTGCGCACAGAAGCCCGCGATGAAGAGCCTCACCGCTATGTTATTGTCATCAAGCCCATCAGAAGATCGGCCGCTGCTGAAGAGTCTAGAATGACGACTGTCCCCGAGCTGACTCTGGCCGAGAGCGAAGAGATCTACAAGCGACTCAAGGAGCGGGCAGCCGAAGATGCAGCCCTTGCAGCGTCAGAAGCCTTGAAGGAGCAAGCGGCCGCGGCAGCCTCCTCCGCTAAATTCAGAGACGCGGAAAAACTAAAGGGGTCCTCGACACCCGTAGCCCTGCCGCCGTTCAATGCTATCTACGTCCCAGCGGCAGCCGCCGGCGGCAGTTCTCCTCTGGCGTGCGATGCATTCCAGGCCATCCTGGAGGCGTGGCAGCAGACCGTCGACGACAGAGCTGCTGATGCAGCCACGCTTGTGGAGAAGATGGTTGACGGCGATTATTTGCTCAAGGTAGACATGCCCGGCGGCCAGCTGGAGCAGTTTCTGCTGTTCCTGCTGTCCTATTTGGTTGATCCGTCTGCCCTGCCCTCGGCCACGGTCCATCTATGCCATGTCGACGACCAGTGGAATGTGCTGCGGAGAGCCACAACCGATGCCGACCTGGACGCTGAGGCGGCGTCGCAGTGGAACATTGTCGCCGGACGGACAGAGCGGTCGGGTATGTCGACACCTGTTTCTTCTTCTGCAACACCCTTGGCCTCGGCCTCGATGCCGACCTCTGCATATGCATCTAGAAGTTCTACGCCCACCTTGGTCCCGCCCAGGCGCATATTTACACTGCGCAAAAAGGTGGTGACGACACTGCGCAACTCGTCGTCTTCTTCGCCGTCGTCATCGGCCACATTCAAGAGCGAGGCTGATCGACGGCGCTGGATGGAAATTCTGGCAGCCCAGCCCACATATGCAGAAGAGGAGATGGAAGTAGAGGTTGAGGTTGACGAGCCTGTCGAGGCAGTAGAGGAGGCCAAGCCTGCTGTTGAAGAGGCTGCAGCTGTCGAGGTGGCCGAGACAGCTGAGCCGAGCACGTCTTCTGTCTAACGATGATATGTATCACTTTTACAAGTTACGATTCAAAAGTTGAGGATAAAATAAAATAATGCATAGCCTATGGAAACGTGGTATCTTTAGGAAATAAGAAAACAACCCCGATCATGAGAAATTGAGAAATTTAGAAGAAAAAAGAAGAAAAGAAGAAAAGAAGAAAAGAAAAGAAGAAAAAATACAGGAATAGATGACCAAAGATGACCAAAGGTGATTAATGATACAAGAAAAATAAAACCAAAAATACAAAGGCTAGATCATCCGGCCGCGTGAACCGGTGCGGCGGATATCGGCGGAGCTGTTCGGGGTCGATACGGGTGCATTCTCGTTCTCGCTGTTCAGCGACGGCGACTGTCCTTCGGGAATCACCCGGATCTGGCTGCGCAGGTTCTCGCGCCACTTTTCCATCTCCTGCTCGCGCTGCTGCTCCGAGGATGCGCTCACACTGTTGACCGTCTTGCGCGTCGCCTGGGCCACGCGCTGGCCGGCGGCCTTGAGCGACGTCGCCGACAAGCTTGTGCGGTGCGACTGTGAATTTGAGTGCGAGAGCGAATGAGACGACGACAAGGAACGCTCGCTGGGTGCGGGCGAGGCGTCGCGTCCTTCTCTCTTGAAGAATCCTTTACCCAGAGACGGCCGCCAGCGGACACTGTCGCGCGACGACACAGCCCCGACGGCGCCTTTTTTGATACGGGAGGCCAGGCTGCGGTCGTCTTCGTCGTCGTGGTCAAACGTGCTGATGAGCGCCGGTTTCTTTTCCTTCTTTTCCAAAGAGGAGTGCGCGTCAGCCAGAGACCCGGTCTGGGACTGGGACTGAGACTGGAACTGGAACTCGGTTTGCGACTCAGTCTGCGAATCATGTGACTCGGGCTGAAAAGACTCAAAAGACAGCGGCGAGTGTGCCTTGTGAGAGGAGGGCGGCGGCGGCGGCGGCAGAGGCGATGTCGGGGGCGGGTAGACCTGCGGCGGCAGACCATGAGCGGGCACGACCATGGCGGCGGCATTCGTCAGAGGCGGCAGCGGCACAGAAGACACAGACGGCACAGAACACAGCTGGTACGACAGCCGGTTGGCATTGCTCATCGTCGTGTGTGTGCTGTTCGAGGCAAAGCTGTGGTGGCTGTTGTAGCCGTTGTAGCCGCCGCTGGCGACACTGCTCATGGCGCTGGACACGCTGTTGGCAATGCTCTCGCTGGCCGAGCCATTGCTCTTGGTGCGGGCATGGTACGACGACGACAGGCGGTTGCTCGCCGACGACATGGCGACGCTGGAGCGGTGATTGGACGTGGCCGTGCTGAAGCGCTTGTCCTTGTCGGAGGCGTCACTGGTGGCCACTCCGGCAGGCTCATCGTTGCTGGTAGCAGGAGCAGGCGCAGGCGCAGGAGCAGGAACAGGAACAGGAACAGGAGCGTCGACCTCGTTCTCGTTGATGTTGTCGAGCTGCAGGGGCGGCGGCGGTGCCGGGCGCGGCGGCGGGAGCGCAGGCCATGGGTTGCTGATATTGATGCTGGGCGACGAGGCAGTGGCGGGCGACGGCGTCAAGGACGAAGCCGAGACGGCCGATGCGATGACGCTGGGGAACAGGCGAATGGAGGGGATGTGCTTGGAAATCGACGAGGACGAAGACACAGAAGGCCGGGACGTCGAGGTGAAGTTGGCAAAGGCCGAGACGGGGATGGCAGTGCCGACGTCTGAGCGTCTCGAGGCGTTTGACACGATTGACGCGCTTCTGCTGGGCGGCCGGGCGGTGATCATAGCCGGCACGGGCGGCGGGCGGCTGGGGATAAAGGCCGACTCTTCTGTGGGCTCAATGATCGCGGCAGGCTCTTTTCTGTTGTGGGCCTCCTCCTTGGCCTCGTCGGCCTCGTCCATCTCTTCGACCTCTTTGAGCTTCTCAATCATCGCTTCAATCAGCGCCGGTCCCGCTTCCACCTTGGACTCGGCCTCGACACCTGTCGGCGCTTCACCGTTGTCGCTGTAGCGGCTGGTCGACGAGCGTCTGCTGTCATCAGGCGAGTCATCGGGGTCCTCGATGATGGGCGCCATGTTGGGGTCGCTGTAGCGCTTGCCCTTGAGCATACGGTTGGGTGTGAGCAGGCTGCGGTCAGAGTACGACTGGTAAGACTGGTGGGATTGGTAAGACTGGATCGATGTCTGGTAAGGCTGGTACTGGGTCAAGCTAGGCTGATAAGGAGTGTGGAAAGTCTGAAACGACGGCGGCGGCTTTGACGATGTCTGCGAGAGAGACTGCAGCAGCGAAGCAGTGACGAGGTCGGGGGTGTCCTGGCTGAGGGAAGTTATGGAGATGGCACCTGAGCTGTCGGTTCTGCGGTGACGCACGTCCTCATCCGATACTGGCACTTCCACCACAACCTCCCTCTCGTCAGACTCGCCAGCGGCTGACTCTGGCACCACGTCTGATTCTACTCCTGCTTCGGCTTCAGCCTCCTCCTCCTCGCTGTCGCTGGGGAACATACTCGTGTCCCAGATGTCGGGCCTGGAAGAGTGTGCACTGGGAGGACGCGGGATCGAGGTAGAGCCAGACACAGAAGCAGATCCAGATCCAGACCCAGTCATGGACGATGTCGATGTCGCAGCAAGCGATGTATGACGGGCTCTACTGACGGGCGTTCTCAGATCCGTGGACACGCTGCGGTGCAGACTGGAAGGAGTGGGCGAGGCCATGGGCTCGATTGCCAGGTCGCTGCCCATGTCAAGACCGGTGAGCTGGCGAATCTTGCTCATAGACCGGTGACGCGGCAGCAGGTCCTGCGGCAAGGGCGTCGAGATGGACGGGTACGCCGACGAGCGTCTGCCGCTCGAGGTACCGAGGTTGGTGGAAGACAACAAGAAACCAGGCGACGAGAGAGATGAGACAGAAGCAGCCGACGATGCCAACGCGGACACGGAATACAAATCGCCCTCGCTTTTTTGCGAGATGGGCCCAGACACTGCATCTTTGGCCGAGCTGGCGGCTTTGCTGGCGAGCCGCCAGAACTTGCGCACAGCCTTGCCGGGTGCGGCCGCAGCAGCAGAGGCTGAAGCAGAAGCAGAAGCATGAGAACTTGTCGGCCGGAGACGAGACGACGACGAAAAGGACCTGAGCGTGCGAAAGGGCGAGCTGGACGAATGGTGAATCTCGCTCCTCATGGACGCGGCGTCTGCATCGTCGCTGCGGCTGCTGCCCGACTTGCTAGACTTGTGCGCCGCCGAGGCGACAGAGAAGGCGGCATCGCTCTGGCGCGACGAGGGCGGCTTTGAGTTTGTGGGTGTGTTTGTATTCAAGTGGGATAGAGGAGTGTAGGGCCGAGCATCGAGCATGGCAGGCGACATGGGAGCCGCCAGTGTGGGCATGGGCGCAGTGGCTGGTGCCGGGGTAGTCTGCAGAGACGGCAGTTCGAGAGGAGCCAGGACGGGCGGCTTGATGAAACTATTGCTGCGTCCCTGGCGAACTGTCTGGGTAGGTTGGGCAGGCTGGGTCTTGACCAGAGGCTGAGTGTGCGCTTGAGTCTGACTCTTGGCCGGAGTCGTCTGCTGCTGCTGCTGCTGGGTGGAGTGCCGGGCGTGGAGAGCTGCTCGGGCAGTAGGGTCAAAGGACAGCACGCTGCTCCTTGGGGCGCGCAGTTTTGTCTTTGGCGACGACGGCGACGCGAATGACAAGATGGAAGAGGACGAGGGTGACGGAGCCGAGGTGGCAACGACGTAGGAGGCGATGGAAGAGGATGATGAGGTATTGCGGCGGTGGGACGGCTGGCACGAGATGCTCCTCCGTCTGGTAATGGGTTTCGATGTGGTAGGTGTAGGAGTGGTGGTTCTTGTCGGTCTTGACGAGGTAGAGTTTGATCGCGAGATGCGCTGGTGATGCGCTGTTGGTTTAGAGTCGGTGGTCACGGGCACTGGAGGAAGTGGCCGGTCAAGAACGTCAATGGACGAGTGGGAGCGGTGGTGACTGTGACTCGGTCTCTGAGGATGAGATTGAGGATGAGATTGAGATGGGTGCTGACTCTGCAGCTGCTGCTGGTGTAGCTTCTGGTGATGTTGAAACTCTTGCAGCGAGAGTTGGCGATGATGCTGGTGCGGTGCAGGTGCAGTGCCAAAAGTAGACGACGATGCTAGAGATGGCATGGGCGGGAGAGACTGGTGAGACTGATAAGACTGAGACGAAGACTGTGGAGACTGTGAAGACTGGGGAGACTGGGGAGACTGGGGAGACTGGGGAGGTTGCGGACCTAGGCGATGAAGACGCTGCTCGAGCTGCTGGTGGACAAGCTGCTGCTGCTCCTGGTCAAGGGGCATGACGACAGTGACGTTGATGGCAAGCTTGTCCTTGCTGCTCGAGCTGCTGTGAGCTCTTGGCCGGCCATTTTTAGATGCAGAGTTTGAGTCGACAACCTCCCAGTGACCGCCATTTTCATCGGGCATGCCAAAGGCGAATGCCTGGTCGAGGCGAGCCCAGAGGCTGTTGTCTTTGTCTGTCATTGAGTCTGATCAAAAGGATTAAGGAGGCCAAAAAAGGATCAAGAGGATCAAGAGGGTCAGCGGATCACGAGGAAGAGGATCAAAGAAAATGAGACTCGTGGCGTGCAACGGCCGAGAACAGGGGGGTTAAAGTAATAAGGTGAGTAAAAAAAAGGGTGCACAATGGACACTTTGGCGAGGTGTTGCAGGGTCAGGGTATGAGAGTTGACAGATGGTCAAGAGTGAGACAGTGGTATAGTCGTGGTTGGCGAGGATGTTGACGTTATTATGGATGGTCTAGACGATGGAGATGAGGGTGAGGGTGAGGATGCAAGAGAGAGGGACAAGGAAACGGCGCGCAAATGTCTACACACGTCGACATGCTGAGGTGCAAGTGGTAGATGAAGAAGGAGATGGAGGGTATGCGAGTATAAGAGAGGTAGAGACCAAGAAGGCTACAGCATCGTCGGCTGAGACTCGACCTTGAGGTCAGCTCTCGTTGCTATTGTTTGCCTGCTCCGTCTACTGTTCCGTTCTCTAAGCCGGTCGTCGTTTTGCCGTTTTGTTTTCTGTTTCGTTTCCCGTTTCGTTTCGTTTTGCCTTTTGTCTACAGATGTATATGGTCGTGTCGTGTAATTCGTACTGTTGCTCGTGAGTTGTTTCGTTTCTTCGGCTCGTTTATCGATTGTTTCGAGATGTGTCTCGGTAGAGATGTAAGATGTAGAATGAGTGCAGAAGTGAAAGACTGAAAGTAGAATAAGGAAATGAAAATGAAAATGAAAATAAAAAAGAAACAGAATGAATGACAGCAGTCAAAAGTCAAGTCTAGACGTATAAGAGATCCGCTTTTCCGCCTCTTCTTTTCTCTCTCTATTATTCTTTTATTTTGCTTTTTTTTTCTTTCTCTTTTTCTTCTCTGCTATTACTCTGCTTCTTCTTCGGCCTTTGCTTGAATATTTCCTTTTGCGCTTTGCGACTTGGGCTAGCCAGGTTGCCTGTTGATCCGTGTATGAGTGTGATGACAGGACCAGTAGTGTCGATCTAGCAGTGGACCGTTGGGGCGGAGAGACAAAGTCGGCAACCCAGAGCAAGGGTTCAGCGTGCTCCGTAGTCGAGATCGGGGGTAAAAAGGGCAAATAGTTTTAGTTTTGAGAGGAATGAAGAATGACACAAGACAAGAGTTAAAGTAGTGAGTGAACACAATTAAAGAAGACAAAGAAACCAGAGGTCGAAAACAAAGCTACGGAAGCGTTTAGAATGAAAATAGAAAAAGAAGAAAAAAGAAGAAAGAAAAAAAAGAAAAGCAATGACACGGAGCACACGATAATAGGAGTAGTGTCGTACTGGGAGTGATTGTGATTGTGACTGAAGCGACTGACAGGAGTAATAGTACAGGGTAGCGTGAGTAGTGCGACTATGAAGCAGACTACGCAGGCTACACCAGACTACACCAGGCTACACAACCGACTACTCTGGTAGTCCGAGGCAAGTGGGAGTAGGAAATATAACAAGTAAATAAATGAAGACGGGCTGGCGGTAGTGTAAGTTGGCCCCAGAAGACCCAGAAGACCCAAGAAAGTAGGAAAACAAAAGAAAGGGGGTCGTTGGAGGAAGGAAAAGAGATTAAGACGGCAGATTGAAGTGTAAAAAGGTAATAAGGCAAAGGGTCCGAATGATTTAATCTGAATGAATTTGAATAATCATGAGAGCAGTAGAAGCAATAGAATCAAGTAATGAATCAAAACAAAAAGAAGCAACGACAAGATGACGACGTGGCTGGATGGAGATGAATCATAAAGACACGAGATGAAGATGATATATGAGAATTAATAGGAGGCCAAGGAGATGAAATGAAATGACAGACTAAAATGAGATGAGAAATGAAGATGGTGCGTGCTGAGATCTTATAGGGCTATAGCAGAGGTGATATAGTAAGTATTAGTTGGCATGTGAGTGGGGAGAGTTCCTGGAGTAGGGGTCGATGCTACGAAGAGATGCTACGAAAAGGAGAGATGCAGATGCAGAGATGCAGAGATGGCAGAGACAGCACAACATGGACGCCACACAACGGACGCAGGGCGGGATACAACGTCGACGGTTAGCATTCGGCAGTCTGAATACAAAATACGTTGTGTTGTAGTGCTGTGACAGTTGCAAGCAGAGTGCAGATGCCATGTGTCTGGTGTAGATGTCTGGTCAAGAACAGGATGCGGAGCTTGATGGGGATAAATCAACGACAATGCCTTTGTCAACAGTCTCGGTACTCGCGACCAGCTCCGATGCGCTACGGAACAACCCCCAGCGGCTCCAGACGAGACTGGTGAGACAATGGCGGAGACGGTAGTTGTGCAGGGTATTGGACGGAGTCTTGTCAATATGTTGAGCACGTCGTAATATATGTACAGACACAATAAAAGCAATGACGGAGTTATTGACCGTTGACACAAAGCTGGGCCGAGCGGACGGGATTAATTAAAGGGGCAGTGAAAACAAAAGAAAAGGCAAAGAAGAAAAAGAAAAAGAAAAAACAGCAACGAAATAAAGACTGAAACCCCTGTCGATGATCCTTGTCAGGGTCTGAGCGTTGATGAGGGAATAGCCACGGGAGAGGCGAACTTGTAATTGGGAATGATTTATTCGGAAATAAATAGAGTATATGACGCAAAAATGATGGTAATAAATAGCAAATGAATTAAGAAATAAATATAGACGAATAATAGACAAATAATAGACAAATAATAGACAAATAACAGACAAATAATAGACGATAATATCGGAAGTGTATGACAGACTCCGTGCATGCAGTACAAAGTATATAACACATGCTATGGCATAAAGCCGTGCATATGTACATGCAGAGATGGATAAAAAAAGAGAGAGCAGATCACAAGATTCGGGTTAGCCGCCTGTGCAAGGTGTGATATTGGATGAAATGTTACTGCTGCATAGGTGACATTGGACTGCGAGAAGAGTGCCGGAAGACTGTCGACTGTGTAGTCACGTGCATTACTATATGCGTAGCGATTTACCTGCAGAATGGCAGTCCTGTGTGCTTATTGCGTGCATGAACCATCACGATGTCGAGGGAATGATTATGTATACAGTCCAGAATCAAGAGACCGGTCAAAATCTACAAAATCTAATCAAAATCTAGCCAAAATCTAGCCAAAATCAACTAGCAACTAGCAACTAGTCAAAATCTACCGACTGAGTACCGCAGACCTCACTTGCATCGTGACTCGCCAATCAGAGAGGCGTATTACAGCACCAGTCGACTCTGCCGCTATGCAAGACTAATGCAAAGAAATGCAGAGAAGGAGTGGAGGATCAAGTTGTTTCTTGTCAAGATTAAGTGCGGCACAGAAATGTCCAGGGCTGGCTTTGTGTTTCGTGGAGAAAAGAAACGCGCCGAGCGAAAACGACGACTCGGTCAAGACGAACTGAGCTGGATGTATTAAATGAATTTATTTTATTGTATTATTTTATCATTTTATCATTAGCAGATTCTTCATTAGCAGACTCTCCTTGATTAACTACTGACAGTAATAATAAAGAATAACAGCCAACCACCATGTGGATGCACATAAGGAGAGCTCCACGTGTTAATTTAAAACAGGCCAAAGAGTTGTCTAGCATACGCAAAATAATACAAATAATACAAATAATACAACTACAGAGTACTGATAGGAGACAGACGGAGTGCATGGGAAACAGGGAGCACCAAGATAAAAATAGGCGCACGTTTCATCGTGACAAGAGAGGAAAGATGAGATCTCGGCCAAGTAAACAGTCCCATAAAAACAGATAAAGATACGAGTGGCAGTTGAAGAAGCAAGGGCAGATCAGAGCATAAAGAACCAATACTTCGTACAGGAAACTGATTTCAACCTTTCATATTATTTATACAATTGGTCAGCTACTCCCGCCCTCTTTATTTCTATTTCGAATCATAATCATAGAGTAGGTTTGTGACGACCCACTTGAACAAACATTAATACAGCTGGTGCGAGAACTTATCCGTCAAGTCATCATTCTAATCCTTACGCCCATACGGGTGCATCTCCCTCGTCATCCTCGTCACCTTCGTCGCTGTCCTCGTCACCCTCCTCGCCATATTCGCTGTCCTCCTCGTCCTCCTCTTCATCTGTAGCATCACCAAAGGCGGTGTCGGAAACCCTGGAGGCTTCTTTCCGACTTCTGATGGTCTTGGCTTTGTTTTGGAGGCACGTCTCGACACCACCCTCGCCGTCTGAATTGAGAGCCAATTGAAGGCCCATTGTCAGCGTGTCAGATAGTTCCTCGGCTTCATTGCCAGCACTTTGTAACATTGTACAACGCTCAAAGCCCCAGAACTCTGCTGCTTCGTCTGCACTCAGATTACCGACCTGGCGGGCAAGCTTGAAGAGAATAGAACCGGTCAGATATGAGCCTGGAGTTAGCCAGAGCTCCTTGGCCTTTCCGGGGAGCTTGTTGCGGTCAAAGGCCGAGCCCGGCACCTCGGCTCTTTGCCGGTGGAGGAGAGTCACGGCCAGCTTGAAGTAGAGGTAGCGTCTTTGTGGCCGAAAGGAGCCACGAAACTGTAGTCTTCTGCCGTCGAGGGCAGCGCCAACGGGAACGGGGTATGTGATGTCGTTCTGAAAGGCCGACATGTCAAGCACGACAACCTTGAACTCGTTCTCGTCATCGTCGTCCGGCACGATCACGATCACCCCTGCATCAAGCCAAGCTTCATATCGGTGGTAGATGAGCAACCCATTGGACGGTTGCCAGACGTGTCCTTGAGGATTT
Organism: Ophiostoma ulmi; assembly: GCA_029298715.1. Classification (NCBI taxonomy): domain Eukaryota; kingdom Fungi; phylum Ascomycota; class Sordariomycetes; order Ophiostomatales; family Ophiostomataceae; genus Ophiostoma; species Ophiostoma ulmi. The sequence goes on along the minus strand of JANSLN010000005.1, from coordinate 500,449 downwards.
TCGGTCTGGCCGAAAAGTGCCTGAGCGGTATTCTCACTCACGTTCTTCTAAACAATGTGGGCAGCACGCATGACAACACTCTCGCAGAATTGCCCTGCAATGGGGCACCAAAGAGAAACTAGTGACTTGGAACTTTGAGATGCCTCGTACTTGTCAATCAGCGCCTTGCGGAATCGTGTCTGAGTGTTGCCAGGCCTGGTTGACTTGATGGTCTTGGTTGCATTGTAGGGATTGCGAAGCGCCCGGAGGATACCATCTATGTGCGCCCAGTCATTTTGAACTTGAATGCGTAGCATGCGAGAATCATCGACAATAGTTCCGAGGATTTCATGCCGGTGGCAGCGGATTGTGCACACCCTTGAGAGGAAATAATTAATATTTTTCTCATTTGTTTCCAGCACATTGTCGAACTCGGCCTGTGTGATGTCCAGCGACCCCTTGTGCCATTGTTTGCGCAGAACGCGGCCAATCTCCTGCGTCAAATTCAAACCAGCCTGGAGCTCGGCTAGCTTGAGCGACAGCAGAGCCGCACCATCGATAGGACGTTGGCTTGGGAGCAGGGATGGGGGTGCGGGGTGCGAGATGGGGCATCCTTGGCATTGTTCTTCTTCTTGCGGTACTCCTCCTCGAGCTCAGCCACTGCCTTTGCTTGTTCTTTGGTCAGACCAGCCTTAATCTTGGGAAATAAATGTCCAGCTGCTTTGACGATCTCCAGATCAGCTAAAGGCGAAGGAGCAAGTGGTAGCTGGCGGGCAGAAACATCGTCAGACGGGGATCCAGCACGCGGAGAGGGAGTGCGTGGTTGCTTTTTGCGAGTTGCTGGAGCCATGATTGACCAGTGGAGAAGGGCAGATATGAAGTGGTTTGAGAATGAGAGATGGGTCGAGAATGAGAGATAGATTGAGAATGAGAGATGGTTTGAGGATGAGAGATGGATTGCGGATGAGAGATGGATTGCGGGTGAGAGGTCGTTTGAGAATGAGATGTAGGATAGACAGAACGCGCCTTGGTGGAAACGCGACAAGTAGAACAATCAATCTTCAAGGCCCCACAAGACAGTAGCTGGAAGCTTCCTACTGGTGTGGTGTGTAGGAACTGATGGATGGACTTGAGAGAAAAAGTGATGGGATGTGGAGAGAGTTCGTGATGAAAGTATAAAAAGAGTAGGAAGTAGAAGAAGTATTTATAAGGCGCTGTTAGTCTACTAAACTCAGTCTACTATGGTAGATGAAAACAAGATAATAAGCAGGCAACAACCTGACAACAAGCAGCCCTGCCCCTTCCAATAGTCTTTTTACATAATGACAACAACAATATCATTGTTTCCTTGTAGATACTAGTACGCCTTTTTTTTTTTTTTTTTTTTTTTTACAATGATTAAAATAGCTAGCAAAAAGAGCAAAAGCAGAATTTAACAGCTTTATTTAAGCATCTAGATTTAAAATATAAGTGTTATAATAACAATCGTTTTGTAAAAATAAAATAAAAAATAAAATAAAAAATAAAAAATAAAAAGGTCATAGCATAGCATAGCATAATGACTATTCACCTAGAAAACGCTGGTGGCCTTGATTAGCTAAAGCCGCGGGCTCCCCCTAGCCTAAAAGGGATAAGCCCCGGTGAATATACGGGGCTTGCCTAGTAGCTAAGCCAGCGCCAGCCACAAGCAAGACCTCACTTCACGTAATCAAATAAGCAGCTGACTCATCACGTGGATGCCCCAGGCACTCATCTAATTTGTCAAAACTTTTTGTCCAAGTCCGTGCCTACACATGTGCCGCGTCTCTACCCTTAACCTCTTTTCCACCTTCTATCTTCTACGCTGTATTTTCTTAATAGAAAAGGAATCGAGCTATGCTTTCGACGAAGCGAAATACTATGCGTTTAAATCAATCGAATAATACAGTTTTATCTATTAGTTTTCATTATATATTATCGTCTTTTAAGTCTTGTTCAATTGAGCTTTGCTTTAGGTCAGGTTGCACTAAAATACAAAGACCCATTTATCTTAATATATGTAGGTCTGTAATCACTCAGGTGGCCTTCAGCACACTTTTAGCGCTTTCAGCAGACCTTCAGCGCTTTTAGTGGGCAATGTATTAAGATATAGTGTGCCTGATCACGTGTAGAGTCACGGACTTGGACAAAAAGTTTTGATAGATTAGGACCGTTTAAGGCAGTTGACACGCACACTCCACGGGGAGTCTACGGACTTTGAATAAATATCTGCCCCTGCCCACTACCTCAATAGTAGAGGGCATGGATTAGACTCTATGCACATACCCACCTTTGAGATTAACCAGTGATTACCGACTACTGCCCTAGTGCATCATCCCCATAGAACCTTTAAATAAATAAATAAATAAATAAATAAATACCGAGAAAAGCAGAACAAGCCTAACAATATCTATCGAATAAAAAACATACAAAAAAAGAAAGCCAAAGTAAAGAATAATCCAAAGATACCGAAATAACGGATTACAAGTAGAACGAAGCGATAAATAAACAGGAAAGGAAAGGAAACAGGAAATGAAACAGGACACGCAATCTATGCAAACAGACGTCATCCGGAGATGAGTTCATTACAGCCTGCAGACTGTAGCTGCTTGGACAAAAATGACTAGCTGCACGCGGCAACTATCCGCGCGACACACGGACGTCAGTAATTAAGTTGTATTCAGTATTAGTATTCAGTATTTAGTATTCGGTATTTAATATTTAGTATTATCAGAGACTGTAGAATAGAGTATTGGATATCAAGAAGGTCATGATTCATAGATAAGAAAAGATAAAGTGGAAAGAATATTGTGGACAGCAGGCAGCAAGGTAGGCATCTACCAGATTTCTAAATACATATAGACATCCAAGATCTACTCCGACTCGTCGTCGGATCCGTACTTGCTGGCCTGGTAGTCGCCCAGCAAAATGTCCGTCGGGTTCCGCCCCGACGACAGCGAGCCCACCAGCCCGCCATCGCCCCCCAGACCCTGGCTCGCCTGCGTCCGGATCCATTCCGTCTCGACCCGGAAAAAGATCCAGATCCACCGCCGCAGCACCTCCAGCAGCTGCAGCAGAAACAGCGAGCTCTCAAAATCCGTAATGTGGTCCAGGTGCGGGCTCAGCTTGAGCGACCACGTGCACCGCAGCAGCAGATCCAGCGTGGCCACGCAGTAGTATAGCAGCGGCTGGCCCAGCAGCAGCCGCTTGCGCAGGCCCCAGGCGTGGTCCGGCGCGTTGCGCGCCCGCGCGCCGTCAAACAGCGTCAGGTCCCAATCCTTGGCCACGTCCCAGTAGAAGCTGTAGAGGCTGTTGGTCGTGCACGCCAGCAGCCAGAGCCGGTAGTACGTCGTAGAGGCGCTCGAGGTGCCGGCCGCGTCGGCGGCGGCCTTGGCGTTGCGGTGCAGCGCCGAGAACAGCACGACAGGGAACGACGTGGCGTACTTGGCTGCGTTGGCGAGGTGCTGCCGGCCCGCCGTGCGCCGGTACTCGATGAGGCACTGCCGGAACCGCGCGACAAAGGGCACCACCATGATGAGCGGCACAATCACGCTGCCGCCGCAGTTGCGGTCGGGTCGGTCCGTGGCCGAGGGCTCGCGGCCGGCGCGCGCCGGCGACGTGAAGAAGAACATGCACAGCACGACGTACAGGTCGCCCAGGACTTTGCTGTAGCTCGTGAGGACATCCGCCAGCAGGATATCGCCGAATTTGCCGTGCTGCGGCTCGGCAAGCCCGCCGACAATGACGCGGCGCAGCGTGGCGGCGAGGCGGCGGCGGCCATCGTGCGGCAGCGCCCAGCTCTTGCGGGTGGTTCTCTTGCGCAGGACGTAGGTAAAGGGCGGCAGCGAAAAAAAGGAGGGGAAGATGAGCAGGAGGGCGAGCACGGCGAGGGTGGTCATGGGCAGCCAGTCGTAGGCGATGACGAGGTCGGGGTCGCGGCGCGTGAGCAGCCAAAAGAGGATGAGGGAGCCGCCGAGCAGCGTGGATGCGGCAGTGGCCAGGCGGTAGGCCGAGTCGTGGTGTGTGAGGTGGGCGGTGGGCGTCGAGGCGCCTGTCGAGAGGGGCGAGGGCGAGGCTGATGCGGAGAGCGAGAGAGACAGAGAGAGCGAAGCCTGCCGCCCTGGGTATTTGATGAGCGCAGGCACATCAATCTTGCGCCGGTAGAGGAACTGCAGGTTGGCGCTCCAGCCCCATGTCGCGAGCACGGTGATGATGCCGACGCGGTAGGGCAGAGGCAGCGTGCGGCTGAAAGCATCGAGGTCCGACTCGACCGCCGGGTCGCCGTCCATTGCTGGGGGTGATATAGGGAGGAAATAAAGAAGAAAAAGAAATAAGTTATCGAGTACTGGCTATGAGCCCCATTGATACAGGTCAAGGCGACGATGACAGTAGCGAGCTGCTGATGCTGGTGCAGATGGCGGTGTCGACGATAAAGGGTCAAAGGTGTCGTGTGCTATTACTGAGTAGATTGGAGCTCGACTCGAAAAAGAACACGACGTCAGAATGCCCAGCCACTATTGCCCTTGAGACAGCTCCCCTTTTCGTAACAGCACCAGAGCTAGCGTGGCGCGTCCCGTGGCCCTATTAGCTGCAGATGAGAGTGATGAGTAATGGGCCCATATTAATATATACTCGTTAATAGGTGCTAGTATCTAATACCCTCGTGCAAGGCTAGCTAGTGCCGAGGCAGTTGCTCAGCATATCAACACCCCATCAGCGCGGCATCAGCATCGACCCCGTAACTCCTCTTTATATCAACATCTCTCTTACTCGACGGTATCATCGACATTGACATTAGCGACACTCGCGCTTCACCTCGACTACGCCATCGAATCCACGAATGATCTAGAGTCTAGAAATGTCGTCTGGCCTCCCGGCAGTCCGCGCCATGTCCACTGTCGCCATTCCCTCGTCCGAGTCGGCCTCGGCCACGTCGTCGTCGTCTTCATCCTCCGATCCAAATGCCGACTCTACGACACAGCCTCCCCTGCCGTCCCTCCTGCCGCTCACCTCGCCCTACCCCTTTGCTGCCGCCCCCGATCTCATTCGCGCCCACCAGAAAGACGCCTACTTTGCCGGCACCCTCGCAAACCAGCTCGACGACCTCGTCCTGCGCTTTGGCGGCGGCCGCCTCGCCCACGCGTGGGCCACCGAGACGCGCACCGCTGCCGAGGCCGTCTACTGGGGCCTGACGTCGTGGCTCGGCAGCCGTACCCTCGGCGAGGAGTACTGCGACCTGATCATGGGCGAGCCGCAGTCGAATGACGTCTTTGCCGTCGCCAGCCCAGGCAAGCGCGGCGCGTACGTGCTATCGTCGGTGCTGGCGCCGTATCTTGTGGGACGGACGCTGCCCGGCGTGCGGCGCGCGCTGCGGCGGCGACTCGAGGCCAAGATTTCTCTTCTTGAACAGCAGCTAGAACAGAAGCTAGAACAGAAATCGGGGAAAGCACGGCCAAAGGGCAGATTTCTACTGCCCGTCTACCGCTACCTGCTGCAGCACCTCGACTCGCTGACGTCGGGCACCCACATCCGCGCCGTCACGCTCGCGCTCTTTTACTTTTACGGCGCCTACTATACACTGACGACCCGCCTGCTGGGCCTGCGGTACGTCTTCACGCGCCGGCGCGAGCACCACAATGCCAGCGGCGGCGGCGGGTCGTCGGACGACGTCGTCGGGTACGAAGTGCTGGGTGCCCTGCTGGTCCTCCAGATGGGCGTCCAGGGGTACATGCACGTGCGCGATACTCTGTCGTCAACATCGTCGTCGTCGGCCCAGGAGCCAACAACACGGGCAGGACCGGTGCAGGTCAGCCTCGACCATGACCACTCGTATACCGCCAACAATGAGCTGCTGCTCGGCGGCTCCAGCGCGACACAGTCCGTGGCCGCCCTGACGCACACGCCCGACACGCCGCTGGACCCCGAGACGGGCGAGCCGGGCTACCGGTACGACCTCAGGCCCAAGCAGACGATGCGCTGGCTCGGCAGCCGCGTGCAGCGGCAGTGCACGCTGTGTCTCGAGCTGATGAAGGATCCTGCCGCGACGCCGTGCGGGCATGTGTTTTGCTGGCGGTGTATTGGCGACTGGGTGCGCGAGAAGCCAGAGTGTCCGCTGTGCCGTCGCGCCGCCCAGCCACAGCATATTCTCCCTCTGCATGCAATATAGTGCTCTATTTGTTTATATGTTCTATTTGTTATAGCCAGCGATTGTATAATATTATAATGATTTATTATTAATGTATTCATGCAGATGCATTGATGCATTGATGTATTGATGAATCCAAGACAGATAGATTGCAGAACCAGAGTGAAAGTACAGCCAAGATTATTCTTCAGAGAAGAGAGAAGTGCAAAATAAACAGGTACAAAGAGATATAACAAGATAAAACAAGAAGATATAACAAGAAGAGAACAACCCCCTCGACTCTGGTTCCGCGAGGAACGGGTAGTGACAAGAGACAATGGGCCAAGAGTATTTGTAGATATAACAGGTAGGCAGAAAGAAGAAGGCAAAGAGCAAAGCAAACAGGGAAACAAAACACTAGTTTACAACTCTCCAACACCGCTGCCGTTTCTTTCGCCTCTCCGTTTTGTTGCCTTCCTGCCGATCTACGGCAACGTCTCGAAAGACGATGAGGAGGGAACAAAGAAGAGACGAGTAAAAAGAAGGAAATAGAAAGAAGAGAAGAAAAAGAAGAGAAGAAAGAGAAAGAGAAAGAGAAAGAGAAAAGAGCCCTGTATTCTGATACTGTCATGTGTCTCAAAGACGAATGATGAAAATCTGAATGTATGGTGTCTGGTTTAGGTAAAGATGGCTGTTGACGTGTAGATATACATGGTATAAATGAAGATATCCGCAGATATACCCGTCAATGCCAATCGTCGATGCTGGTGTTGCGTCGAATCGTTTGGTGGTCTTGTCCTCCTCTCTGTAGAGAGAGGATACAACCACCAAAGGATGAGGTATCAAATCTGTATGTCCGTCCCAACCGCTCGTGCGCCCAACTCCGTCCGTAGAATAAAACAAAAGAGTAAACGAAAAGCAAGCAAAAACACAAAAACACAAAAACATAAAATACAAAGAACAAATTACAAAATACAACGAGTAAACATTTACTCCTCGTCGTCGACGCAGAACAGAACAATCTCGCCACGGTCGTTCTTGCGCAGACGCAGAGACCGGAAAAGCTCCTTCTCCTCGGCAGGCTTGGCCAGCGACTTGCCCGATGCAGACCGCTCACGGTGGAACCGCTTCAGCGCCTTGTTCATGCTGCAGCCACGATCGCTCTCAGGGCCCTTGTTGACAAAGCTGAGGAACAGGTCGGCGCGCGGCTTGTACACAACCATCTGGCCGGCAGCAGAGTCCTCCTTCTTCTCAGTGGGGTGGTACTCGAGCAGCTTGGGTACGTCCTTCTTGTCCTTGCTGTCTTTCGAGTCCTTGGAGTCCTTGGCGTCCTTGTGGCGCGAGCTGCGGTGCTTCTTCTTCTCGCCAGTGGGCGACGAAGAGCGGCGATCCTTGCGCTTCTTGGACTTCTTGGAACCGGCAGTGAGGATCGAGAAGAGGCCGTTGGACGAAGTCGGTGCGCTCTCAGAAGAGTGGTGCTTCGACTTGTGCTTGGACGACTTGGTCTTCTTGAGAGGGCTGGCGGGCGTCTCGGCAGACGCGGGCGATGGCGGGAAGTCGCCGTGCTTGGTAGACATGCGGCTCAGGCCGCCAGTGAGGCCAGAGTGCAAAACAGGCGGCGCATCGGTCATGACCTGGTCGTTGATCTCCAGATACAGACGCTTGCGCTTCTTATCCTTGGCCTCCTTGGCCTCCTTGGCATCCTTGTCCGACTTCTTCTTGCGCTCGCGCTCACGGCTGGCAGGTGCGGGGGTCTGGAACTGGACGGCGTTGGTGGCAGCCATGCTGGCGGCAGCGTCGTAGTGCACGAGCTGATGCTTGCCGGCAGCGGCAATCTCGTTGTTAGCCTCGAGGTAGGCGTTGACATCGTGTTCGTCGTAGTCGTAGCGCACGTTCTGGGGGTTCACACCCTGTGCCAGTGCGAGGTTGGAAGCGTTGGGGGTGGCGCTCGTGTCGAGGAAATCAAAGACGTTGACGGGGCCCTCGGCGTCCTGGATGGGAGGTGGTGTAGGCGCGTGAGGCGGGGCGTCATCGTCAGAGCGGCTGGCATTGTCGTCGTCGTCGGGAACGAGGTAGGACTCGATCTCAGGGACGTCCTCGACATAGGCGTGGGTAAGGTGGGCGACAGCAGCCATTTTGCCTTTGTTGGGTGTCTTTGCGGGAGTGGCCGTAATAGTGGGAGGAGCGGGAGCGGGAGGCGGGATTTGGTGGAAGAGGTTGTTGCTCTCCTGCTCAGCAGTGTTGGGGGGGTTGAAGCGAGCCTTTTTGTTCTTGTTCTTGTTGTCCGTGTAGAGCGCGCCCTGGTATTTTTGGTCTTCAGTCATGCAAGACTGGTGGTGTTAGTCGAGGGTGAATTAGAGAGAGAGGGAATTAGAGAGAGAGAGAGAGAGAGAGAGAGATCAGAACATACAGTATGAGATCTGTAATCCGTGCCGTAGAAATGGACCATGCAATCGATGCACGAGAAAGTGGCACCTCGACAGCGACCTCTGTGTGGGTCGAGCTTCTTCTTGGTCAAGACGTCGCCGCAGTTCTGAATGTTTAGTATGGGTTGAGAGTAGATGTAGAGTAGATGAAGGTAGATGTAAGATATGACTCGAGGCGCAAGATGTCGTAGATGTCAAGAAAGATGAACGAGGAGAAACTCTTTAATGAGAGACAGGAAGAGAACAGGATAATAAGAATATAGAATGGGGGATAAAAGAATAAGTATAAAAGTATACGAGAAACAGGGTATATGAATAGAGGAAGAGAAGAAGAAAAGAGGGAGAGAGGTAGAAGAGGAAAAAGAGGAAAAGAGGAGAAAGGAAGAGGCGGAATAGAAAAAGAAGAAAGGGAGCGTGAGCTGAGGGAGTGTAGAGTGCTTGCTTTGGACCCAAATAGACCAAACAGACCAAATAGAGGGGAGTGCCCTGACTAGTGACGACTGGCCGGGACCCGACAAGGAAGAACAGCGACAAGTAAAGTGACAGGGACTGTTTGTTCGGAGAGAAAACACAAGTACGTACACTGGTATGTAAGGTGGATGACGACTGAGTGGGCTGTGGACTGTAGACTGTGGGCTGTGGGCGTGGACTGTGATGTGATGTAGCGGCTGTGGTGGTCTGTGTCTATGGTGAAGCGGGCTATGAGGCTTGGGCTGGTATGGAGTGGGAGTGTTTGGCTTGGGAGGGGTGTTGGAAGTTTGCAGGGGTAGGGTGTTGTTCAGTATGGTATGAGAAAGTATCAAGTGAAAGAGGAAGGAAGAAGCAAAGGTGAGGAAGGAACAAGAGAGCAAATGGGAGAGATGGGAAGGAGCAGGAACAAGACGGGAAAGAACAAACGAGAGGAGAGTATTATGAGAGAGTCTGGAAGCAAGGAAGCAAGGAAGCAGAGAAGAAAAGAGGCGAAGAGACAGGAAAGGAAAGAGACAAATCAGAGGAAATGGAAAGAGCAAACGGGAAACAGGGCGAGTGTAGAGAGGCGAGTGACGAAATACGATGACCGGAGAGGAAAGAAGAGGGTGGGCAGAGCAAACAGCCATTACACCAACTAGGCAAGAGGCGATGGTGGAAACACAGACGAGACAGACGAGACAGGCGAGGTAGAGGGGGGGCAAGGAGTGAGCGACAGAGAGAGGGAAATGAAATGGACTGCAGGGAAGGGGTGTTTGGGGTGCCGATCTGCGGTGGGGAGGTACGAGTAGAGGCAGAGAGAGGTAGAGGAAGGAGCGACGATAGTGAGTGGCAGAGAAGGAAAGTGCGATAGAGCAAAGAGCGGCATGAGGCAAGAGCGACGGTAGGGAAGAGGTAAGAGGAAGGAAGAGAGAGGAAAGAGGAGGGGGCGTGTAAAGTGGTTTGTGTTTGGGTTGCAATATGAGGCACGATAGGTCGTGAGGAGGGGTGACAGGGGGTGCGAGTAGCGACGGAACGAGGAAGGAAGAGTAGAGTAGAGGGGAGACATAATAGAGAGAAGAATAGCAGGGGTCAGATTGGGCATTGGGCAGCATGACAGCAGATAGGGCCAGACAGCAGCAGGCAAACAGATGCAAAAAAAGGCAAAAGACAGGGCGAAAGGGCAAAAATGATGACAAACGGCGCTCGAGTCATATCTTTATGGAATGTACAATTGTACAATAAAAATATTTATAAAAAAAAAAAAATCTCACCTCGCATTGGAAGGACACCATCTTGCCGGTATGCGTTGATGATGTAGTTGGTGTGGAAAGGGTGGTGATCGTGATGCGCAATGCGTAATGTGGGTGATGATGCGTAGTAGAGACTGGAGAAGCTGGGGAGCAGCGGGTAGAGTAGCGGGTAGAGAGCAGCGGGTAGCGAGAGTAGCGAGAGTAGCGAGTGCAAAGAAACAGCAAGGAGAGCAGAAAGAAAGTCTCGTACTGGTGGACTGGCAGTTCCTTCCTTTTCACTTTTTCTCTTTTCTTCTTCCAGTTGATGCCCAATGAGCGTCGCTGCTTTCCGTTCCTGCCTTGAAAGGTTGGAGTTGGAGTCGAATGGAGTCGAATGGAGTCGAATGTTGTCAACTACTGAACTGAGTCGAATCGAGGTTGAGTGATTTTCAGTATTCAGTATTCAGGACCAGTATGAGTATGATATTCAGTATTGAATATAGAATCTCACGTATTTATCCGTGGAATTTGACTCTGCAAGGGACTTGTCAAGAATGTAGAGGGGAGGCCAAGGCAAAGGCAAAAGGGATGAGAAATGAACGGTAGAGTGATAATGAGTGAGAGCAGAGTGAGAGCGGGATAATAAATAAAGAAGAATAAGGAATAAGAATTAGGGGTGTGAGAGCGAAGAGTCAGAAGGAAGAATGCGTCTGGGCCGAGAATGCAATATCAAGTCGAGACTGAGATATCAGATACTGGGATGCCGAATGCTGAGAAAAGGCGGTGATGAGGAATGCGCGATTATATTTATATTTATATATATTATGGTGCTGGCGAGGGTGAGAATTAGTTGAGTCAATGTCGACAAGTGAAGACAAAAGCTCTTGGGCCGTGATGCAGAGAAAACTCGGTTGGAAGACAGAGTGTCAAAGAGGCAGCGAGGCAGTATGTAGAGAGACTTTAAGAAAAAGAGGACAGACTGAAAATCCGAATAAAAAAAAATCAACAAATCGGTCCCACTTATGTACGGTAAATTGTATGCAGACGGCTACTGCGGTCGCCCCGTACTAAGGCTAGATACTGGGAGAGTCTAGAGTTGGGTCCCTGGACAACGGCAAGTAAGCAAAGGATCAGCAAAGAGTTTGGGCGTATGAAAAGTCTGATATTGATATCGATTTTTTAAATTTTAAATCTAAAATCTTGCTTAGTTTTATTTGTTGTGATTAAAGATGCCGAATATGAGTTATTTGCAAACCAAAAGAAGAGCTGTTGGTGTCGCACATCAGCTTGAACAAGGTCAAATGTATTTTTTGAAAAAAGAAAAAAAAAAAAAGAAAGTAAACAAATAGCATCACGTGATGTAAATAATGAGGAAATTACAAAAGTCTCGCCACATTCAATATCAAGAGCCCAAAGTTGCACAAGTACGACATAGGCTCAGACAAGCGATAAACAAAGACAATAACCTATACAATACAAATACAAAATCAATACACAGCTCAGTGTTCCTACGCTGTGCACCGCTGTTGGCTGGTCGCGGGTATGGCCGCAGCAGGTCGCCGATGACAGCAAGTGTGGCTAATGGCCGAGGCAGTACACCAAGAGTAATGAATAAAAGGCTGTGTTTATCCAATTATGCATTTGTAGTGCATATACGAGGGTGCATATGTAGAGTGTTGTTATATGAATAAACAAATGAATATGTGAGTTTATTAAAAATAAGCAATAAATTAAAAACAAGGTCGAATAATAATCAATCACGATATAAATATAAACAAATAACAGGTTAGAAGATCCTTTACTCAATACAAAACGAGCAATATCAACGGGTAGACGGGTGGTTGTGCATTTGCATCTTACATAGCACTGTATCCCATCATGCCATCCGAAGAGTGCATCTACCGATAGTGAGATGATAGAGACCAATACCAATATATCAGAGACCAATACAATATACATTGCAATGCGTACGATAAAAGCCACCAGCTCAGCCTTTGATGCTCACGCTTACAGGAATACTACATTCAACACACCAATACTCCAACAGACCACCATCAGACTAGAACCCTGCTACAATGATTGGACCACGGGCGCTATTTTGGTGAAAAGACAAAATTTGAAACACGGCTATTTTAGGATCGGATGAGGGGTGGCTGTAGCAGTATTTTAGAGAAACAAGAGACTGCTCGGTAGAGAGAGCATGAATGTCTAGAGTGCTAGAGTGCTAGCATGCGCATGAACGCGCAAGGAACCAATGCTTGAACAGATACGTATGTAGATGCGCATTCCATGCATCGACGGCGGATGGACAGCGGATGGACAGCGGATGGACAGCGGATGGACAGCGGATGGACGGCGGCAGCTACATTGACGAATGACAGAGAGCATCTCTATTCTTGACAAGTGAGCGATTATTGGACGTGCCTCGTGATCAACCTTGACGATGATCGCAACGGTCTTTACTCCGTCCTCCCTTGGAGTCTGCTGTCTGCTGTCTGGAGCACGCTCGCTTCGGACCCTCCATCCAGTCATAGTGTGTTTAACCAAGTGCCAATCTGTCCATCTGTCTCTGCCCATCATTTCAATGTCCATCAGTACTCAATAGTTTTTTTTTTCAACAACGAGGAGAGTCCACCTCCCTGATGGCTCTGTTATGTCTTGCTCTCCCTGGCTTGCAACGCTCACCAACGGGTTCATTCCTGTGTAGATACGGAGACAAAGCCTAGAAATGAATAAGACTTTTAGACTACAAGAGACTCAGACTAGAGACTCTAGAATACGAGCTGCAGAAATAACGTCGTCTCGTCTTTTGTCTTTGGCTTAAAGGTACACCCCCTCTTTGCAATGCAAGCGTTTCAAGATGTTTGCTGTTTCGCTATCCTCCTTCTCTCTCCCCCTCTCTTCCTTTGTCTTTCTCAAATATACTACTATTTTTGTCAACGGCGTCCCAGGAATCGCCGACCTGCATTGGCGTTATGCAGAAACCCTGTAGCAGGCTGTACAAGTATATTTACAGGGATGAAGAAGGGCATCTTTGGAGAGTTGAAAGAGACGTGGCGCGCGTCTAACCTGCACCGCATTGCGATTTGCGATTTGCGATTTGCGATTTGCGACTTGCGACTTGCGACTTGCGACCTGGAACAGACTGCGACAAACATTGAAGAGTAGATAAAAAGCAATAGTGCATTTACCAACGATGTACATCTAATCCTATATACAAGTAAAGGACCGCTGCTCATAGAGAATGATCTGCGCAGCTGAGGTGGTAATCTCGCGATGAGGAGACAATGCACTTCGTAATGAGAATAGCGAATTATCGGAAAAGAAAGAGAAAAAGAGAAATACAAAAGCGATAGAACCAACGCGAAAACACAAACACAAACGCCAAAACGCAAACACGAAATAAAGATGGTGTGAACGCTGCATGGACGAGCACCGGACACCAGAGCGTGACCATTGCCACAGTCAACCATCCCTCTCATGTCGGCGCTCGGATACCATCCTATCGTCGTCCATTGCAGAGTCCAACTTGCCGTCTATCTCTATCATCTCTATTATCTCTATCATCTCTCTTATCTCTCATCTCTACCATCTCTACTAAGTACCGCCTGCCAACCCCTCAGTGACGTCGGCACATGTCACCTGGCCCGGAGAGATTGGCAGCTTTGACAGAAACCGAAAGATTACTCAGCAAATACGGGATTGCGCAACGTAGTAATAATACCCATCCTAATGTCGTTATCGGATGGTCACTACCATTACTGAGTACTTTGTAGATGTTTGTCTGTCTCTCTCTTATTACTCGGTACACGCACACAAAAAGACTGGTCATCTCAAGATCACGTCGTAATTTAACGTACAGCACTAGCGTCGTGTCGCGGCGTGCTAGTCTAGCGCAGTCTCTAGTGCTGTGTCTAATACGTCTACACGTCGAATGGTCGAATAGTGCGAGTGACTAGTGTCTAGTGTCCGCCTGTAGCGCCTGTCAGCAGACGGCAAGACAGTCTAAGAATAATTAGCCCGGCGCGTCGCGCTCAGGGTTCTATTGGAGCTTGCTGTTAGACAAGAAAGAAATGACAATGAAAAGTATGGAAACAGGAAAGAATAGAGAAAACAGAAATATAACCATCCACACAACCAAGTGGTGAGAAGTGCAAAAAGACACATGACCCGCTGTCGCATCCGAGAAATCAAGTTTACGCGCTCTTAGCTAGCACAGTGTGGATTGCCGAGGAAACAGGCTCGATTTACGGCTATCACGGTGCAGACAGTGCGACCAGACACTGCAAGCATACTGATGAGCATAATCATATTGTTGTGCTCTGCTACCACAGTAGATATGAATGATGCTGAATAAATACTCAGTACGACAATATAGAACGTGCTTAATATTGAACAGACACGAGTCCCTGCGAGAGCAGTCAGCGCCACAGTCAGCAGTCAAACACGGTCTGACAGTCAGCAGCCTCTGTGCCTGTTTGTGTCAGTCGCTCCTTCTTGACTCAGTATCTCATTACGTATAGAGACTCTTACCCTTGTAGCACTTGATACTGACCCTGCGAGGATCTCCCTAGAGCCGCTCATCTAACGAAATTAGTGAATTGCCAGCACTCTTTCACTTTCACTTTCAATTCCAATTCCAGTGCCAATTCCAATTACAATGACCCTATTATATATATTATATATTAAATACTACACGTATTCGTTTGACAGGCCCATAGAGTATTTCACGAGCCCCGTAGCGTGTTGACAAGAGGAGAAAGAGCAATCGAGCAAATGGCAAATCCAGAGTAGAGCAAATAGGAAAGAGGAAGAGGAGAAGCGGATAGGGAAAGAGCACAAAGAGTCAGGGGCAGCATTGGGAAGGAGCGACTGCGGACATCTATGCGCAATACTCTATGGAGTGCTCACTAAACCACTATTACTCAGTAAATGGGCGAAATGGAGAATCCTTGCAGCTTCTCCGCTCTTTTCGTCTCGTCGTCGCAACTCTTCATCTGGTCTTCACCGTCTGTTCTGTCCTCTTGTTTTCTTGGATCTTGACTTTATATCTTGTTCTCTTCAACATCTCTCTTCAACGGCTCTTCAACAGCTCTTCAACGGCTCTTCAACAGCTCTTCAACGGTTCTCTTCAGCGGCTTTTTTCAACGAATTGCTCTACAACTACAACTACAACTACAACTACAACTACAACTACAACTCCAACTCCAACTTCAACTTCCACACTACTCTGTACTTTGTCATCTCGCTCCGCTACAGCACAGGGAGAAACCTGCATACTGCGCTTGCCGTGTCGGTCAACCTGCATTCGCTTCCGCATCGTTTAGCGGCCACTACAACAACGACGACGCCCTCCCTCCATACGCATAACACGACACTCCTTCAAAATAGCACAAGTTGATGTGCCGGCCGACTGGTTCGGCCTCGCTTGGATGCGACGAAAAAGGTACTTTGGATTTCTGGAACAAAGGCGCGACGCATAGTAGACCTTGGCTAGTAGACACTGATGACTAATCAAAACCACAAATTAGCCCCAACCCGAGGCCATCCACCGATTCTGCCTTTTCTCGACACATTGCCCTCGCTCCCGCATCGCCGTCTCCCTCTAGCAAATCGCCCTCGCCCACTGCCTCTCCGAGAAAAGCCAAGCAAAAGAAGGACAAGAAGGACAAGAATGACAAGAAGCCGAAACACACCAAATGCACCAAAAACACCAAAGACATAAAAAACAAAATGACTTCCCCGACCTCCAACTATGGCGTCGTCGACCAGACCGTCTCGCTGCTCGGCTCCGCCGCCGCCTACATGCGCCTGCCCGCCATTGCCTCGACCGGCGTCGCTGCCGTCCTGACCTCTCTGCTCTACTTTAAGCAAAAAGCCCTCATCTACCCGTCGCACATCCCCGCCAACGCCCGCAACGACGTGCCCAGCCCCAAACAGTTTGGCCTCGTCGACTTTGAAGAGCTCGTCATCCCCACCGACGACGGCGAGAAGCTGGCCGCCTATTACATTCGCGGCCCGCGCGGCTTCGCCTATGGCACAGACGTCTGCGATACCCGCACCAGCCGCCACGCCCGCACCACCGTCATCATGTTCCACGGCAACGCCGGCAACATTGGCCACCGCCTGCCCATTGCCCGCATGCTGCGCCACATGGTCGGCTGCAACATCTTCATGGTCGAGTACCGCGGCTACGGCAGCTCCACGGGCGAGCCGGGCGAGACGGGCCTCAACATTGACGCCCAGACTGCGCTCGACTACCTGCGCAACCGTGCCGAGACCAGCAACCACAAGTTTATCGTGTACGGCCAGAGCCTGGGCGGCGCCGTGGCCATCAAGGTGGTGGCCGAGAACCAGCAGCGCGGCGACGTGGTCGGCCTAATTCTGGAGAATACCTTTTTGAGCATGCGCAAGCTGATCCCGCAAATCCTGCCGCCGGCGCGCTACCTGACGCTGCTGTGCCACCAGGTGTGGCCGAGCGACGCCGTGATTCCGACCATTACCAAGGTGCCTATTCTGTTTCTGAGCGGCCTCAAGGACGAGATCGTGCCGCCGAGCCACATGCGGCAGCTGTACGACCTGTCGGCGGCGCCCAACAAGATCTGGAAGCCGCTGCCGCTGGGCGACCACAATGCGAGCGTTCTCGAGGAGGGCTACTTTGAAGCCATTGCCGATTTTGTCGCCTCGGCCACGGACGAAGGGCCTACCGAGAAGCCGCTCATTTAGAGATCTAGCGATCTAGCGATCTAGAGGCCAGACGTCGTTTTGCTTGCCTTTTTGTATACATTGATACCCGATCTAGCATGGTCGTTGCTCTTCATTTTTGTCGTATTTATCAGTTTTGCCATTTCCGTCACCTCAATCATCTTGATAATACCATAAAGCAATAACTCAACAAACCGAGTGATTTAGTAATCAACTGAATAAAACTATCCAAGTGCTCGCTAGATAAGTACAAATCATAAAAATCATAAAAATCATATAGAGACCGTAAGTGAGAGGGAATTAAGGCTGTAAAGGACGAATAGGAAAGGCTGATGTTGGGTATCGAGGGGAGGAGAGATACGGGAGAAGAAGGGAGATGAAGGGACAAGGGAACAATACATGCAAGGGGAGGAAACATATAAAAGCTAAAAGAACAAAACTACATCACAGCACACTTGCCGTTCTTCTTGGCATTGGCACCGTACTGCCCGTGCATCTGCTGGCCCTGTGCGCCATCCTGCTGTGTCGGCGTCTGTGGCGCCTGCTGCGACTGCTGCAGTGGGTGGCTTTGAGACTGAGACTGAGACTGCTGCTGCTGCTGTTGCATATGCTGCTGCAGCTGCTGCATGGCGTACGCAGACGACGACCCAGGCCCGCCCCCCGGAATCGACGGCATGCCGCCATAGTACTGCTGCGGCTGCGACGAAGAGTAGTACCCAGACGAAGGCTGCCCTTGGCCTAGGCCTTGACCAGGTATGCCCGTAGTCGCCGTCACATCTGTCCAGACACTGCTGGCCGCATCCACGTCGCGGTCTTTGCGCTTCATCTTGCCCATATTGCCCAGGCTGAGCCTGTGCTTGTGCTTGGTGGGAGCTGGAGCGGCAGCTGGAGCGGCACCCACTGCCACGGATGGAGCTGCCGTCGACGGTGCCGCTACACTCTTGCCGCGCCGGCCCTTTTTCGCCGGCACAGTCGTCGCGTTAGACGATGCAGTAGTCGCAGCCATGTACGACAAGAACGAGCCGACTGTTGTGGCCACCCCATCGTCAATGCTTTTGCCTTTGTTCTTGTCTTTGCTCTTGTCTTTGCCCTTGTCTTTGCTCTTGTCTTTGCCCGACCGGCCCCAGCCGCGCTTCTTGGCGTCGGCCATGTTCTTGGCTGCGCTCCGCTCTGCCCGGCTCTGCTTGCGGCCTAGTCCCAATCCCAGTCCCAGTCCTTGCTGGCCCTGTGCTTGACTGTGAGTTTGCGACGTCCCAGCCTGGGACGGGGATTGCGTGTAGGGGCTCGAAAAGGGATTGATCATGGGCTTCAGGACTGGCGCCGACGGTGTGCCGCCACCAGACATGGTCTCTAGTCGCTCGCGCAGCTCGGCATTCCGCTCGTGCCGGTTGGCATGCCGCGGTACCGGCGCCAGGATCTTGGGCTCTTCAATGTCGATATCATCAAGAGACCGGCTGCTGCCGTGTCCATAGCCGTAGCCGTAGCCGTAGCCGTAGCCCCCGCGGGCCGACTTTTTGCGGCTCGGCGGGTCAAAGGCGCCCGTGACACCGCGCGGCGTGCTGATGATCAGAGGCTGGTCTTCCACAAGAGGCGACGAGCTGGACACGACGGGGTTTGAGAACGCGCGCGGCGGGGGTTGGTTTTGCAGGAAATATGGCTGGGGCTGCTGCAGCTGCTGGAACTCGTACATGGCAGGGTCGGGAATGTGGAACTGCTGGGGCGGCTGCGGTATTGGCTGTAATTGAGGCAACTGCTGAGTTTGCGGTGTAGGGAGAGGCTTGTTGAGGTTTGACGGGCCAATGGAGGCCCGCTTGGGACGGTAGCTGCCGACGGGGACACGGGGAACAGAGAACGAGGTAGGTGCAGGCCCAGTCTGGCTGGTTTGGCTGCCGGAGCTGCCCGGAGGCTGCTGGACTGCGGTATGAGCAGTATGAGCAGTATGAGCAGAACCAACGAAGCCTGCACTCAGCGGACCGGGCGGGATAGGACCAGACACTTGGCCATACTGAACCGGTGCAGAGTATGGGTAGCCAGATGTAGGAACGGCAAAACTAGGAATGGCAAGACTGGGACCGGCCGTAGACTCTAAAGGACCCGCGGGACCGGCTACGATAGAGTGATTATGACTGACAGAACCCCTGCCCGAGACAGATGGCTGCCGGACCGGCCACGTCTGCACGGTCGACATTGGCTTGGGCACAAATGTGCTGCTGTTAGGGTCCTCCGACGGCTGCTGCTGCGCTGGGGTAAAGTCGCCCCAGTTCATATTGAACCCAGAAAAGCTACTCAAATCGGTCAAGTTGCCAGTGGGTGACGGCTGGGCTGTCGATGGACGGCGCTGAACAGTCTCGGAAGGTGGAAGAGGCGGCTGCACAGACTGAATTGGTTGAGCCGGCCCAGTTGATTCTGTCGATTTTGTCGATTCTGTCGATTCGGTCAAATCAGTAGGATGTGTAGACTCCTCAGACTCTACTGCCTCTACAGGCGACACCTCTTGCGGCTGCTGACTCGGCTGTGGCACCGGTGCGGGCTGCGGGGTTGCTGGAGGTGTAGCCTCGTACATGTCACCAGCCAGTACATCAATTTCGACTGTCTCTGACTGCCTCGACGTGGGACGGCTGTTGGCACGGCTGCCAGGAGAAGTCCCAGAAGCACAAGTAGCAGCTGTTGAGACTGCCGGAGGAGAGTTTTCTGGCAGGCCAGACAGGCCAGGAGCACCCAGTGTCGCACCGATACCGGGAATCGTCGACGTCGTCACCGGAATGGCGATAGGGATAGCTGGCGTTATTGTTGACATGGTGCTGGGCATCGTCATGGGGCTCAATGGGTTGACTGGTGCCAGGACGGGCGGGACATTATGGCGCAGGAACACTGGCAAGTCCTGCGGGTCGACCTCGGCCTGGTACGGCGGCGGTGGCGGCACCCAGTTGTCGGCATCGCTCTCGTGGGGGTGCTCCCGACGACCATCGGCACGGCGGTAGGCAATCGGTGCCCCGTTGGCGGTCGTGGCCGGTGGAGGGTTGAGGCGACGATTCACGGCCGCAGCAGTGGCGGCACGGCGCAGTGTCATGCCGGAGCGGGGGCTGGCATGGGAGTAGGGTGCATCGTAGGCCATTTGCTCTTCTAGAATTGATTCTGTCTCGCCGCCGTCGTCTTCGTCGCTCACTTGTCCACTTGTTGTGCGAGCAGCAGCGTTGCGTGTTGATTCTGGCAGGGGAGGAAGGGAACCGGGTGTAGGTACGCCAGCCTGACTCCGCGCAAGCATTGATGAGGGATGGGCAACGATGCGGCGAGGAATCAGGGGGTCGTCATCGTGCTCCTTGTCACTGGCAGCGGTGGCATTGTTGCGCAGTGACGAGGTAGCAAACGGAGGATGCGGCTGTCTCGACGAGGACGATTTGGCTGCTGAACCGATACCGGCTGTTGTTGCATTGCGCATGAGAGCACCTGCCTTGCCCCTTTTCTGGGCCACGGTGCGCCGCCGCACAATAGCAACCTCGGCCTCAATGTCGCGGTGTTCTTCCTCCAGGACCTCGGGCTCGTTGAAGCCCACCTCAATGTCGATCTCGGTCGTCTTGCCGTTGGTAACGCCATAGTCGAAATCGACCAGAAGGAGACGTCCACCATCAATAAAGTCCATGTCGTCCTCGTCAAAAGTGATGGGCTTTGGCTCACTGATACCGTGGGCCCCGACAACGAGTCGTTCACGTAGAGACGACCCACCAAAGCCTTCGACCCAGTTGACCATGCTGACACCCGGAAGCTCGCCGATGCGGCTGCCTGCAAAGAACGTGTTCTGCAGACGGTCACACAGAAGCTGCCACTGGGGCACGCGGACGGACGAGTCGTTTCCAGAGTCTTGCAGACGGGCCGATGCAGCACGCATGGATGGGCTACCGCTGTTGGTGCGTGACATGGAGCCGCTGTTTGAGCCAGTACCGTTGCCGTTTGCATTGTTTAGGGCACTTCCGAGAGCCGAGCCTGGTCCTGCATCGAGCTCGACCACTGCACCATTGCCCATGGTCGGCATGGCATCCAGGTCCTCGGGCACACCGTAGAGCCAGATCTCTTTGCCTTGAAAAGCAGCAGACACAAGATCTCCGTGATATGAGGCCGACGGCAGTGTGCAGGGCAAAAGTCGGGCTGGAGAGTTGGTAGTGGGTACGGGTCCGGTAAAGTAGGTTGTGCCGTTGCGCAGGTCGTCGATGCGAACAGCCCGGAATGTCTCAAAGCTGCGGTCATAGGTAAAAGTCCAGAAAGCCTCTTCACGGCTCGAGTCTTGCAAGAGAACGGCATGGCTGCAGTCGCGGCTCGTGTTAGGAAACAGAATCGACGTCGTCCAAAGGGCGCTCAGGTCGTCGCTCGACATGACATTGCCCGGATCATAGTAGGGAGCAGTCAGGATGACGGTGTGTGGCTGTGCACCCTGGACAGAGGTGCCGAGGATCTGGGTGCCGTCAAACGAGAATGCGAGGGCATCAACGTGGTCGCACTTAACAGCACGGCGGTCCGTCGACAGGGCATCCGAGTTGAGCGACGAGACCTCGATGCCGCCCTCGTAAGCTGCGGCGAGCACGGAGCCGCACGGACTCAAAGCAATTGCACGTGGGCTGTTGTCAAGGATGATTGAGCGGATGCGGCGAGGCGGCGACTTCTTCAGGTCATAGAGGTCGACCTGCATTTCTGTGAGCAGCACAGCAAGCACAGAGGCGTCGTCGCGGATGCAGGTAGCAGCAGGCCGTCTGAGGATCTTGAGTTCGCGGACAACTTTAATGGTAGGGCTTTGGAGGTCAAGAACGTAGATGCGCGACGAGTTGTAGGCGAGCAGGTGGTGGCCACGGGGCGAGGGCTGGAACTGCATGCCCTCGCCACCGGGACATGACGAGGACGAGATGGAGTTGCTGATGAGGCGCACAAGAGTCCGGTTGGGACGGAGGTAGGCATCGAAGCGGCAACGCTTGACCTGGCGGGCAAAGGTGCGGCGCAGGTCTTCGAGAGGGCGGTCGGCTAGGAGTCTCTGGCTGGAGGAGGGATATGACGGGCAGAGGGCGAGGTGGTGGGCATAGAGGTGAGCTTGTTGTGAAACGGAGCGCCATTTAGAGTTGAGAAGAACGAGCGAGGCAAACGAGCCTGGGTCGACAGCAAGCAGGATTCTAGATTGTTAGTTTATCACCTGGCTCATCTATGGACCTTGGGCTAAAGGGTGTTGGTGACATACTGTTGTACGATCTCGTCGGGTAGCCGGTCAAAGGCAGACATGCCCGGGCTGATGCTCCGTTTGCCCTTGTCAGTGCTGTGCCGGGGGATCACGATCTCTTCGAATCCTGAATTCTTGCCATCGTCTTCACTATCGTCTCCTTCCTCGTCGTTGTGGTTAAACGAGGCTGGAGCCTTTTCTATTGAACGTCTTGGCGAGGATGTTGGCGATGCTCGTGGTAATGATACTGCTGTTGCTGGCGGCGAGGGCTGAGCCGCCGTCGCCGCTGCCGTATGTCTTTCTTCACTGCCGACAGGCATTCTTGGATTGCGAACCTCCAAAATTATGAGCTCACAATGTGAAGAAAAGAAGAAGCCGAAACCCTTTCAAGATGTGAAGTCGAGCTGCATCGTGAGAATAGTAGATCGTTTTAGTAGTGACGTCGTGGGCGGGTAAGTGGATTGGCAGTGAAACGCTAGAGTCGTGAGTGGGCGCTTGGAGGTAGAAGTAGTCGCAATGTTAGGTATGAGTAGCACTTTAGATGTGAAGTAAAGATAGGTATGCAGAAAGCAGAGCAGATGACAATTCACGATGCGATGAAGACCCAACAGCCCAGACCAGATTAGACCCAACCAAAAACCAAAACGGAAGGCGCGAGTCGTCAGCTGAAAACGTGGTGTTTGCCCCTAGTATTAAATTGGCTTATTAGGAAGGATGGCAGTGGAGGGAAGGAGCTGTGAGAAGGACGAGTGTGAAATAAGCAACGTGGAGACGCTGTATTATTGCAGGGTAGAGTGGAAAAAGTGAAAAGGGACTTGACCACATGGAAATAAATGAATCTAATGTAGTGAGAGCAAGCTGGAGAACGCCTGGAATGTCTTGTAGCGATGAGTAAGTAATACGAGGTCTAGGGTAGAGGGAGAGAAGGAGGCTTGTCCTGTGGGCAGTGCCTTCCTAAAAGTGAAGGATTTAGACGTTTACGTGACATTCAAACTTGGACAGATAAGAATTCGGCAAGGACGAAGCCGCACTGAGCTGAGGAAAGTGCGATGGGGGGGGGGGGGGGGAGGGGAATCTGGAGTCTGGCTCCTGGCTCTTGGGCCGGAGTGGGACTTGCCGCATTTGGCAGTGACAGGCACTTTACCTTTTTCTTTAATAGGGTGTTACGACGATCTACGCTAATGACCAGTGACGTTAATCATTGATTAAAGAGTCGAACAACCGTGAATAACTGATTATCATCAACGTCAACTCTACTTGTAGACGACTACCTGTACAGCAACTGAACACCAAGATATTAAAGGTGGTGAGAGGTGGTGTGCAGAGTGGAGCTGTTGTATGGCACGACAAAGGGTCAAAAGAGACGACAAGGAAGGAACGGTAACGAAAAGGGCAAGAACGGCAAGAAGTGAAGGGCAGAAAGGGCAGGAAGGACAAGAGGGCAAGAGCGACAGAGGAAGGGATGCAGGACGAAGACAGAAATAAACGCGCAAGGAAAGTGCGATGGACAAAGGAAGTGCGCGAAAAGGGGGGAAAGAGCCGCACTGCAGCAAAGTGAAGGCAGTCAGCAATGCTGCAATGCAATGCGTGCTGACAACAGTCGGAGTAATGTTCTGTTTTGGGCAATATGCCATAATTGGTTGCAGCTCTCCAAGAGAAAGAGTGGGAAGCGAATAATCGGATGAGTTTATTACAGACAGCTATTTCAGATACATGATAGACAGCATATGCGGGTGGAATGTCACTTCGCGGAGATACAAGGGGGCGGAGTTTAGTGGGATGAGTACGAGGCTGAGCCGCCTTTATATCTTTACTAGTCTTGAGAAGTATTCTCTTATCGGATTGTTTGTGAGTATTATATTCAGCGGGCAACGAAGCAGTACTCTAATTGCTGGCGCGTGTCGCCGTCGATAGTGGATGGCCGCGCGTTGAAGACTAACAAGAGATGAAAGGACTATGTGGGCTGCTGCTGCTGCTGCTGCTGCTGTACTTTTGTCTTTTCAATTCTCCTGGCGTTGAACCTTTGTCATTTGCCACCTGGACCCTGAGACCTTGTGCAGCTCGACGTGTCTGCGATTAAAAGTATTATATAAGCAATGACATTTAGTTCTATTTATAGCCCTGCATGTCTGTTTTCATCGCCAAGCATCCAACAACAGCCCTGGATAGGAAGGAGTGCAATTGGCACTTAGACAGCAGGGCTGAAGTGAATGAAGATGGAAGGAGCGATGAAGGAGCCAGAACAAAGTTAACCAAATATAGAACAAAAATAGACAAAAACAGAACAAAGCAGAGAAACAAGTAACCGCCAAGAACAAACAAGGAAGGAACTCTATTTACAGTCGAACGAAGACATGAGAAGCAATAGGATACAAAAAAGGAAGGAACAACGCAAAGCAGGGCCCGTCCTGCCCACATCCCAACATGCAGCTGCAGATCTGTCAGTCTTTACAAAGAGCACCAAAGAGGCACAGACATCCAGGGGCAGTTTGATTTGTCGCGGCGAACCACGGCGGCACAGTCGCGCGCGTGCACAAATGTGCTTGGAGCGTGAGGTTACTCACAAAGCATTGCCTCGACTCGATAGATTACATTTCTGCCCAGCTAGATGCTATTTTGCAAACTATAACCTAATGTGATCACCTCGCTTAGTCATCTCGATCATGAGGTGCTTCGTGCTTCATGCTTCATCCAACGATGGACGCCTCTTCCAAAACGTAAGTGGTAAACCGTAATGTCATGATTATATAGTGTGTCGTAATTTACATAATGTACAGTGGTGAGATGTCCTCAGTCATCTTTGGCTCAAACTTTGAGCCCTCCTTTTAGATCCCGAGTGCCGGCCTACCGGTCATCGTCTTCCTCCTGCTCCTCGCGCTCCTGCTCCTCGCCTTCGCCCAGCACCACCTTGTCCTCGTTGCCGACAGTCACAGTCCATGCACCGTACTCGCGCAGCGTCGTCGGGTTGCCATACCGGAACGGCAGCGCCTTTTTGATGACAGGGATCACGGGGTCTGTCGTAGGGTCCGCAAACCGGCCCAGACCAGTATCGCCGACATGCGCCATCGTCGTCATGCCGTCGCGCGGGCCGCCATTGTGCTGGTTGTTGTTGGCGTACAGGTCGCCGCCCAGGTACATGTTCATGCCCGTCTGCATCAGGTAGCCGCGGCCCGACACGCGCAGCGCCATATCCCAGGCCGACCGGATCGACGGCAGCACGCCCGGCCCCGTCGCAGTAAAACTGCCACCGGCCACGGCCAGCCGTCCGTTGAACTCCTTGCGCAGCTCGCGGTCGACCTCGGCCATGCGCTTGGCGTGGCCGACGTCGTGCTGCGGAATGCACTCGTGGCACAGCTTGACGCGCGTGGCTGTCGGGCGCGGCCGGTTCTCCCACGAGCTGGACCCCAGCAGGGACTTGGGCTCGTTGGGACCCAGCTTGGCGTCGGTGTTCTTCAGATGCCTGTAGAGCACGGCCTCGGCGCGCGCGACAGCCTCTTCCTCGGTCGGGTAGTCCTGGGCGCGGAAGCCGTCCCAGTAGTGGCCGCCAAACATGACGGTGAACTTGGCGCCTGGCTTTTGCTCGCGGCGGCTGGGCAGCATGTGACGGGCGCCGCGGTCGCCGCGGCCGGGGCCCGTCCACTCCTCGTCGTCCATGTTCTTGCGCGCAAAGTCGTCAATGTCCTTGTAGCCCATGTTCTGGAGAGTCTGCTCCAGCTCCCGATCCTCGCGCTCTTCCTCTTCCGATTTTGCTCTTGTTCTCGCGGCTGTCTTCTTCTTCTCCTTTTTCTTGAGAGAGAGCTGCACCTTGGCCTCGACTTCTTGCTGCTCGCGCTGCAGCTCCTGCTTGGCCAGCCGCGCCTCTTCGCGCTGCCGCCGCAGGTCCAGCTTGCGGTTCTCGCGCAGCTTGAAGCGCTCCCACTCCTCAAACGCTTCGGGGGTGTCGTTGCCGTTGTACTCCTCCTCGCGCAGTGGGCGCAGCGACTGTTCGCGGTCCGAATCAAAGATGACGCCGAGCGCGGCTTCGGGGTTCTCCTCGAGCGGCACAGTCGACGGGATCAGGTAGCCAAAGCCCCTGTGCGGGTGGTGCAGGTTGGGGTGGTCTTCGTAGTACAGGTTGACGACCTGGATGGTGACGGCGTGTTCTTGGCGCAGCGACGGCAGCACGCCGTTGGTCAGGCGGCTCAGCGTGGGGGCCGTAAAGGCCGAGATGACACGGTCGTACAAGGCATGGGTAGCCTTGGGCGGCGGCGGCGACGACGGGAAGCTGCGGTTGGTGATCTTGGGGTTGATGGAAGACGAGGGCGTGCGCGGCACGGATGTCGGGCCGGTCAGGACATCCTGCGACGTGACCTTGACAAACTGGGACTGCTTGTCGAGCTCGATACCGGTGACGCGCGTGTTGGTCTTGATGGTGACGTTGGTTTTGGACAGCAGCAGCTCGGTAAGGGCGCGTGTCATGGCGCCGAAGCCGCCGTGCTCGTTGGCAAAGGTCATGGTGGTCCATTTCGTGCTGGCCTCGGCGAGACGGCCAAAGCGCACGGCCGGGTTGCCGCCGCTCGTCGTAGGGAAGCCGCGGTGTTCTTCGTAGATTTCGAGCTGGCGGGCGAGCAGGTCGCGCAGCATCGCCATGTCGCTCTCCATGGCCACAGACGACGGCCGCTCGTCGGTATACCGCTTCGCCAGGATCTGCGTCTCGGGCGTCAGCGGGGGGTGCATGGACTCGGGGCCTCTGTGGCCGTGGAAAAACTCTGCCTCGTTCTTCTCCCACTCTTCCAGCGCGCGCTTGTCTTCCTCCGTCTCGACTTGGGTGGGCGGCCGCGGCGTCAGCAGACCGCGCGCGCGGTGCGACTCGCGCATGGCCTCGATGCGCGACCGCTTGGACCACGCCTTGAAGGCATCGCCCGTGCCGCGCGCCAGCCACATGCCGCGGAACGGCGAGCTGCCAATGCTCAGCTTCCACACGTCGCCGCCATAGATGCCGTGCATGAGCGCGCCCAGCATATTGTCCGAGACCTGGCGGCCGCCGGTGAGGCGCTCAAAGTAGGCACCGACGGAGATATCGGGCGGGATGCGGCCGGGCGCGCGCATGGTGGCCACGGTATCCAGCGCGCGCTGGTACGTGGCCTGCTGCGAGGGGAAAAACAGGTTGTACATGGTCTTGACAAGCACGCCGCGGAAGAGCGGCTGGACCACCAGCTGGGTCAGGCAGTGACTCACCCATTTGATCATGGCGTTGGCGTAGTTGAAGATGCTGACGGGGCTGCCGGCGGCCTCGCTCTGCTCGAAAAAGTCGCGCAGCTGCGGCATGTTGGCGGACATTTTCATATTCACAAGGCGGTCTGGGTAGTAGATGTACTGGGCGTGCTGCTTCTCGGAGACGCGCAGGGCGTCGAGCAGCTCGAGGTCGTCGACGAGCTCGAGAAACAGCAAATCGTCAAAGCGCGTCGACCGCGTCTGGGGCGCCACCATGCGCGGGCCGCCCTCGAGTATCTCAATGGGTTTTGTGTGCACGTCGCGGCGGTCAGCCAGGATCTGGCGCACCGCCTCCATGTCGCCCGCCTCTTCCTCTTCCTGCTCGCGCTCGTAGTCGCGGCGCTCTTCGTCGGTGAGATCTTCGTCGGCTTCCTTTTCTTTTTCTGCATCATTTTCATAATCATCTCGGGGTTGTCCTGCTGTTGCGCTTGCTCTTGCTCTCAATGGCAGGCCGGCCCGTGCCTCGCGCAGCCGGGCTTCGCGGATCTTCTTCTGGTCCCACTGCTGCAGCTCTTCCTCGAGGAGCATCTCGTTGCCGCGCAGCTCAATCTCGTCTTCCGAGAGCACGGGCACGCGGTTCTTCTTTTGGATCTGGTGGCTGTCGAACCAGCCGCCCGTCTTGACACGGCTCTCGTATAGTGTAATCTTGCACGACAATGGCAGCAGTGCAGCGAGGTAGTAGGCCGTTACCAGACCGGTCAGGCCGCCGCCGAGGACGGCGACGTCTCGTGGGTTTGAGAGGTGAGGCGGCCCTCGGGATTGGGATTTTGTAGAGGAGGTCGAGGAGGTCGAAGAGTATCTATGGTATCTATAGTGGCAGCAGCATATTTTCCACGAGCTTGTACGGCCAAGTGCGCCGCCTTGGGTGCTCCGAAACCGAGGCCGGAGAACGGCCGCCGTCGAGGCAGCTCGGGCCATTGTGGCCATTGCGGTGCCTTTTTGTGTGTATATTGTGGTTATAATAAGCAGTAGATGACCATAGAACAGGAATTGGTTGTGTCACCGTGTGGGAGGGCACATGTGCACCAAGTAGAGCTGGGCAAAAGTGCAGCGAGCAGGTGAGGTGAGGTCGTGTGCGGGACAGCAGCCGCTGATGCAGGAAAAGATCGCGAGGTGGATCCACTATACTTGATTATGGCGTGTGCTATTCCAGCTGTTCTAGCAAAGGTCTCCCTAAAGCGGCCCTCTATTCCCTGTCACCAAGCTAAACTAAATTACTTGCAGGGCCCCACAGGCTGCTAGGGACCGCTATTGGCCTGGCAGGAAGTGCTAGTGCTGAGCATACTCGTACTCAGTATGCACCAGCCTTTTAGCCGTTACACGCTTTTCACGCGTCACGACGTCACAGAGACCGTGAATCTCATGTGCATCGCATTCACCATGGCTATGATGGCATAGATGTCACGGCTTTTTTTATTAGAAAAAATCACTCTTTTTTTATTTTATTTTAATTTCAGCTGCATAGCTGCTTCTTGGCCTGACCCAGCCAATGGCTCCTTGATTGCAACTCGGCAACGCGCATCCATCTCATCACATCTCATCACATCGCATCACATCGCATCGCAGGTCTCATCCTCCACGATGCACCGCAGGGTGTACAGATCAGTACCTCTTGGTATAGCAGCCCCCAGCAGTCTTCTTGTCAAGCGAGTCAACGAGTCGCGGGCGGCCAGCAAGGCCAACACAAAACCGGAGCGAGCAGTGGATGCGCCGCCAGAAAGCAGCGATGATGAGGATAGTTTTGTCGGAGATGATGGCAATACTGGCGCCAAAGCAAATACGGGCAAACCAAAAGAACCAGAGGACATTTCCGACGTGTCTGATGATGAGCCGCGAGGTTCCATCAAATCGGCCACCTTTGAGAGCAGCAGAAACGGAAGCAGAAACAGCAGCGGCAAAACGACAAACCGGCCAGCAGCGCAAAGCAAACGGCCAGACCTTCTTGTCAGCCAGAGCAATGCCAGTGCGAGCACGCGCGGCACCAAACGGGGCAGAGATGAAGATAGCCGGCCAGCAGCAGCAGCCAGGACGGTCGACCTATCGGCAAAGAGTATAGAGTTTGGCGGAAGAGCAAAGTCACGGAAAGGCTACGGTACGGCACGGAACCCGAGCAGTTTCAGTCAGGGCAGTCAAAGCAGTCAAGGCAGCCAGGGCAGCCAGGGCAGGGCAGTGTTCAAGCCGCCACCCAAAGAACTGACAAAAGACACGCCACCGCGCAAGGCGAGCCAGCGCGTGGACGTCAAGGTGGCCAAGTTCAAGACGAGCAAGTACGCTGATTCGGAGGACGACAAGGCAGCAGCCTCTGAATCTGCAAAAACTACAAAAGCCAAACCGTCGTTCAAGGTGTCTAAATACAACACGGGCAGCGACGACGAGCCAGAAACGGCCAAGGACAGCAAAGACGGCAAAGACAGAGAGGACAGAGAGGACAGAAGGGACAAAAAACACAAGTTCAAGAAATCCTCTATAACCAAATCCAACATCTATGGACGGCGGAAAACAAACGACGACGACAAGCCAAAAGAAGAGGTGGTCGTGCCGAGGGCCGTCTTCAAAATGCCCGAATACGACTCCATGGCGCTGGGCCCGGATGTCGATGTGGCGGCGTTTGACGAGCATAGTCTGGAATCGCTGTCGCAAGAAAGAACAGACGACACGCCGCAGCAGCCTGTCTGTCCCCTCTGCAAGAAGACGGTCGACGACGAGACCATCCAAGCTCTCCTGCCCGGCCACTATTTATTGAAGATAAAAAAGAGTAAAAACACTGGCATGGTCAAGCTCAACCAGCTCAAGTTTGACGAAAAGGTCATGTTTTGTGCCGGCCACAAACAGCGCACGTCGCGGCATGCATGGAAGGCACGCGGCTACCCGTCGATTGACTGGGAGGCGCTCCCGGCGAGGCTGGAGGTGCACTATTCCCACATCAAGAGCGTACTGCTGGAGAAGACATCTACCTACTACCGCACCGCCTACGAGGGATCGCGCAAGACCATGGACGACGTGGCGCTGGTGCCGGGCTACTATGGCCGGCGGGGCCAGCAAGTGTTGTCGGCGGCGATTATCCAGCAGCTGTCGGATGTGCTGCGACAGCAGGCGGTCGAGGACCCGGTGGTGGCGGCACGCGGCATGGTGCCGTATGTGCAGGCGGTGCTGGTGCCGGAGCTGGCGGTGCTGCTGATCCGCGAGGACATGGGCGGGCTGACCAAGATTACGGCGGCTGAGGGACGGCAGATCCTGGAAGACAGCGCGGTGATTGGCGAGGAGGTGATGGAGGAAGAGCGGGATGTAGTGGCGGAGGAGAGCGAGGACGAGAACGAGTTTGCAGGCAGTGCGTATGGTGATGGCCAGTACGACAGCGATTGACCGCATAGGAGAGGCGATCCAAGTGGTGTATGGTGACTGTTGACACCAACGGTTATCAGTGTTGATTATGTAATATCACCAATTATGAGACCCCAACTTTTGTTGAGTAGATTGATTCTAACAAACTACAAAACTCGGTATATTGAAGTATTGCGTTTGTAGTCAACTACTGAGTAATGTTTTCTTATGAATGCAATAGTAACTGATGTTGATATTGTTGCAATGCTACTCAATTTTATACAAAGCATTTCTGTTCTATTTCCATGTCATCTGGACAATATCAATTTTTTGAATATTGCCAGAATTAAAATAGAAAAATAATAGTCTAATAAATAGAATAGTTATCAACAAAAGTATTCATACACAAATCAGCTGGTCTCTGCTTTATCCGCGATGCGTTTGAATGGGTTGATTATTTGGTGTTATGCCAGCCAAGTATCAACCCGAGATTGGATACAAATCCAGTTGAAAACACAAATACCCCATCTGAAAACAGGCACCAATAAACCAACAAAATCAGCTCATCTCTACTATGCGATCGCTGCATCTCTCACACAGCAAACACTCCATCTGCACGTCGCCCCTGACTCAAGCCGCCTTGATCGCCGCCGATCTAGATAGTAGTCAAGCAGTCAACAACTGCTCTACTGAGTAGGCGTTTTGATTACTCGTAATTAAATAGAATATATCTTATATATCTTATGCAGTTGCATACTCAGCATAATCTGCATAACATTTCACCCAGACTTGTACAATATTGACGCTTGCCTGATTCGCTCACCGGACGATTGAATATTATTTAATGTTATTTAATATTATTTTATTATTTAGTATTATTTTATTATTTGATATGCTGATCTTTTACGCCTCATCTTGACTAAGTACACAGTCGCTGAAAGTACTTGTGTGATACCTTGGACGGATGGGCTGACTCGTTTCTTCCAGCCAGCGTGTCTGCTTTTTCCGTTGCCGTTTTGCATGGCCTATTCACACTTCGTAGTCATCAGCTGAAAGTCAGCCTTTGCGCACACTCTCATCAGCATCAACGTCGACGCGAACCAAAGCAGCTATTATTGCTGAGCACGAGCAGTGAAAGTAATTCTCCAGGATAAATCACATCCTGCAAATTCCGAATATATCACCACAACCACCCCCTCCAGGTCCCTGCTCGGCTCCAGAGCACGCACGGATCAACTCGAGCACCCGGCAAAACTACCGACGGTCAGCGATCCCGATCTCTTTGCCAAACTTGCTCAGTGCGTCGCAATAACGTCGTAATAGGATGCTGGGTAGTGAGTACTGAGGAGGAGGATATGCCGGCCCTCTTATACTCGGTATCAAAATCAAAGTACTGAGAATACTATTTCGTATTTTGTCGACAAGACCCTCGCAACGATGAGACGTCTGCTGCCCGCAGGATCATCGGCGCTCGGATTCTGTCATGACCTGTGCAGCAGACCAAGGCTTGGCTGTCTTTCTCTCTACGTATACACTCGTCTCTCTTCTCCCTTCTCTCTGCTCTCTGTTGTCTCTGTCGTCTTCTCTCTTCTTCCTCGCTCTACCTTTCCCATTGATTCTCATTGCCAACGACTCTACACAGTCTACCACACCTCTACGCTTTCTGCCATTTCCCTGTTTCCTCTTTCCTCCTCTTATTTCTACCTCACCTTTTTCTACTCTGCAATATCCTCAGTCCTCCCTCTGTCCTTTCTTGACCCCTGTTAGGGCTGCCAGGGCTGTTCACTGTAGTATCCGAGAGTCCACTGTCGTTGTTTGATCAGGGTTTTCGGTTTGTCTCTTCATTTCGCCTATCATTCCATCTCTTAGCTTTTTGTCTTCGCTTTTCGCTTTTCGCTTTGCTTCATTCCCCTCTCATTCTACCTCTCCCTCTGTCATAATTGACAGTTCATATCTTCACCGAAATAAAAGTGGAGTACAATATTCGTGTAAATGTCTTTCCGTAATTACTCCGTCTGCAGGCAGTCTCCTCCGTTTTGTAGTTTCGTCTTCCGGTGCCACCGTTTTGGCTTTCAACTCTTTCTCATGACGACGTATTCGGCCAATTCACGGTCATTACTCCGTTTATTTCACACCGTTTCAATGTAGCAATTACGGCTCCTTCCCGCCCACCCCCTTGCAAACTGTGCGAGCTAGCAGGATATTTGCTCATTTGCTATCAACTAGCCAAGTACGCATACTGAGTATACTGTAGCAATACGGTGGGAACGGTATGATCGCACTTGCAGCGTCATTATGTTGTGTTGGGACCCGGGACCGGGAAGTTGAGAGGCACGCAGAGGGAATAGCAATGTAGAGGGAAAGAGCGACTCGTAAATTCATCAACAGCGGCAGTCGCGACCCATTGCCTCCTGTCTGCTCCTTCCGTTCCAGCAATCGCAGTACATCTAGGCACAAACATCACGACACGCTTCCCTTTTCGTTTTTTTGTGCCTCTCTTTCTCTCTCCCTCGTCTACTTATCAGAATTCTACTGTATCACATTGCTCCAACAGAAATAGGCATGCCAGCGTATTCAAATTCAATTGTGCCGGTCACTATCTCGCTACTTTATCATCATTATTGATTACCCACTCCGCTATTTTTACCTGCAGTAGTCTCTCCCACAGTCTAAGCCTGCACTCCGTTTTCTTGCGTTTTGTTTTGTCTCCGTGCTCACAAGTACCGCACTACTTGTAGCTTACTGCAACGTACGGATGTACTGTCTACCTGTCTACCCACCTCCGTTTTATCCACGCACTCAGCTCTCCCTGTGCTGTTTCGTTCTTCTCGACACTCCTCTCGATCATTCGCACAGACGTCCAAAGCATCGTGTCCGTGTTTTCGCGCAGCCGTTGATCGTACGCCCACTGCTTCATCCATCGCCACTGACTCTCCGGCTGGCTTCTCCAGACTTTTAGACCCTAGAGTTGAGACTCCAGACACCACTCTACCATACAACCTCCCAAGCACACTATCATCTACACCTATTCTGCTCAATCCCCATCATGGCCTGAAAGCAGCTTCAGCACCCCTCGCGCATCACCAGCCTCAATCGGCCTCGACCTCGACCCTCTACCACAATCAACCTCGGATATCGACCTCAACTCTGTCATCCCATCTCCTTCTCTCGCATCTTAATCCGTCTCCCCTCAAAGTCGACCACCACCACCACCGCCACCTCCACCCTCGAATGGCCCGCCTGGCCCGTCTGACCCCTGCTTGGTGGTGACAATGGCCAGGAATGAAGCCGTCTCGCGCGTCAGCTCCATCACGAGCTCTTCCACAGCCTCTACTTCAAATGCCTCTATTTCAAATGCCTCTACTGCTTCTACTGACAGCGGCCGCTCCTCTGTAACAGTCAAGCCAAAGCCGCATATCAAGCCAAAACTGCTGCCCGCCATGTCCATGCCGCCTCCGCAGCCACCCCCAACAACTCCCCTCCCTCAGATCCCGTCTTCCTCTTCCATCTCTACCTTGTCATCCTCGGCCGACGCATCCCTCCGCCACTCCTCCTCTACCGGCTCTCAACGTGCGCCCCCCACGCGCATCAAGACCGACGAGGTAAGAAGGCATCGCTCGCCTGCCATTAAAGAAGACGTTCAGGTCTCGCCGACATCTGCTATACACCCCTCAGCCCGCGCCGCCACAATGCCAACCTCGCGCGACAACCGCCCCGAGTTTGGCAACTACCGTCGCGATCTGTCTGCTATAGACGCCGATAGTCGGCCTCGTTCTGGCTCGGCCTCCAGCCCGTCTGGTCTTAATGACTCTCAGCCCTACACCCAGTCCTACTCAAACTCCCACTCCCACTCCGGCCACAGAATCAGCATTCCGCCTCAGATCCCGCAGATTACCGGCTTTGGCAGCCCGGGCCTCTCCCAGGCCGCCCCTTGGATGATATCTCCCACCCCCACCCCGGGCGGCAACAACACTGGCGGTGGCAGCTTCTATCACGACTCGAGCGACAACAACTCACTGGCGTCGCAGATGTCGCCCGCCTACCGCACCACCTCCAACCCAGGTCCCAGCTCTACTTCTACTTCCGGCCCCTACTCGACGTCATATCCTAATAATGCCACCAACTCTGGTCTCAACTTGCGCCAGACTCCGACAAACAACAGCGTCGACTATTCTCCCGATAATATCTATTTCAACGACGACCGCCGTCCCTCTGTGGCCAGTATTGCCACTACGACTAGCAGCACCGGGTCCCGGACCAGTGACCGGCGCCAGGGCGGCTTCCGCAAACTGCAGGGCTTCTTTGGCGAAGAGTTCCCCGGGCGTGATGCATCCGACGGCAGTCTCAGCACCACTACTCTCAGCACGTCTGGCAAGGAGCCTAAGGACAAGGAGCCCAAGGACAAGGACAGCAAGGACAAGGACCGGTCACACTCTTACAGCCATGGCCGGCCACACCGTGACCGCAACTACTCCAACGCTACAGACAGGGACACGTCGCCTAGCTCGTCAAGGCCGCGCACACCTGTGCCAGCACCAAAAGAGGTTGTGCCTTTTCTGTACCAAGAAGCAGATGTAAGTTTTGTGTTTTGTGTTTTGTGTTCTGTGTTCTGTATTTTGTATTTTGCATCTTGTCACTGTACATTGTACACTGCAATACACCTTAAACGGCAGGTAGCTAGTCTGCCCCCAAATGGGTTACCCTCTCATCTCCCACCTACCACTTGTTACCACCCAACTATTCCCGCCCGGATCACACCTCACACCCTCGTGTTTGATTGCTTTGATTATTGCCGATCAAATTTGCAACTTATGTGCTTTTTACACCCGACTGCCCAGACTTCCTTACTAACTTGACCTAGGACATTGCGCGCTATGGTGAAGCTCCCGTTCGCGATACCCTCAGCGGCCCTGACCGAGAACGCTACGTCAACGACGCCTCTGCACAGATACCGCCCAAGACCTCTTCCTCGTCACGATCTGGCCATTCCATAGCCCATCTGCCTCACCATCGCCACAACAAGAGCAACGACGAACACCGCATAGGCCGCCAAGTCATCAGCCGCGAAGACTCCATTGCCAGCATGCGCGAGCGCGCTACGCCCTCCCTCTACAATTCTGCTCGCCCACGGGCCCAGAGCCCGACACCAAGCGCCAATAGCGGCAGCAACAGTACCTACAAGGGCGGCTATGCTGATGGCCAGGCGTCGCCTCCGGGCGTCCCAAAGAAAGGCATCTTTGGCCGCTTCATCCGCAGCAACAAGGACAAGGACGACGGCCAGAGCAGCACCAACAGCGACACTAGATCTGTTCACAGCCATGGCCACGGCCACGGCCATGGTTTCGCAGCACAACTGAAAAAGGTGCCCCTTGCAGCACACAGCCTCTCAGCCCGCCCATCGCGTGTCGAGCTGCCGCCGAGCAACGCCGCTAACATGTGGGGGTCCGACTTGTCGCTGTCGCAGCATTTGCCCCAAGGTGAAGTCGACACCCCCCCTCCTGCATCGCGGCATGGAAGCACCTCCACCCCTCGGCAAGCCACATTCAACAACAAGTTTCCCTTTTCCAAAAAGAACAGGTCGCACCGGAACATTGACGAAAACGATGAAATGATTGGCCCTACCGACCACGCTGACCCCGGCACCCGCTTCTACCTTGATACCGATCTCAACAACATGGACGGCATTGTGCACAGCCACCCGCCTCTGCCGCCCATGGACGCCGACGTTCATCGCAGAATCGAGAATGAGCGAATCCCCGGTTCCACTGCTGCTTCCGCTGCCGGATCTGCTGGCACACCCCGCAACCACTACTTCCAAAAGCAACCTTCCAGCATTGGCGGTGGCAACACAACTCCTGGCGCTACTGCTCCTGTCATCCCAGGCAGCGTCACTAGTGGGCGACACGGCAGCGGGAGTGCAGCAGGTGGTGCATCCGGGCCCACCGCTGCAGCCGCCGGAGTTATTGCGTCTGGCCCCAACGGCCCCAACGGCGCATGGAACGCGCCTGACAGTTGGGGTGTGCGCCGCGTCCCTGACGAAGCCACTCATCCCCTCCAAGATGAGGAGCGCACCGACGACAAGCAACCACCCTTTTGTATCCGTGTGTTCAAGAGCGACAAAACCTTTGCAACCGTATCTCTGCCCCTCAATTGCACGGTGCAAGACGTCATTGCCCAGATTGCCAAGCGCGTCTTTGGTGATGGCCAGGACTACCAGCTTGTGCTCCAGCGCGCAGGCATTGCGCGTGTTCTGAACCCGCTTGAGCGGCCCATGATTATACAGAAGCGCATCCTCCAACAGATCGGTTATGAGAAGCAGGATCACCTCGAAGATCTTGGCCGCGAAGATAATAGCTACTTCTGCCGCTTCTTGTTCATGACAGCACATGAGAGCGACGTCCAGTCGCGCAACGACCTCGGGTTCAGCCGTATGCCCAAGCTTAACCACGTCGACCTGTCGGGCCGCAACCTTATCACCATTCCTATCAGCTTGTACTCTAAAGCCGCCGAGATCACCTCCCTCAACTTGTCGCGCAATCTGTCCCTGGACATCCCGCGCGATTTTATCCAGTCCTGTCTCAATCTTCGCGATATTAAGTACAGCAATAACGAGGCCCGCAAGATCCCGCCTAGCTTGGGCCGTGCGAGCCGTCTTACCTTCCTCGACGTCTCCAACAACTCCATCGAGACTATGGAGCATGCCGAGCTCGAGGACATCACTGGCGTTCTCAAACTTAACCTGGCCAACAACCGTCTTATGCAGCTGCCCTCATACTTTTGCGCTTACCACTCGCTGCGCACCCTCAATATCTCTTCCAACTTCATTGACAAGTTTCCTGGCTTTTTGTGTGAGCTTGACAGCCTGATCGATCTCGACTTGAGCTTCAACTTGATCAGCAGCCTGCCCGACTCAATCGGCAACTTGCACAACCTGGAAAAGTTTGTTATCACCAACAACCGTCTTAGTGGCTCCTTCCCACCCGGGTTCCAGGACCTCCAGAACTTGCGCGAGCTCGACATCAAGTATAACACCATTACTAGCATCGACGTCATCTCGGAACTGCCCAAGCTCGAGATTCTCACTGCCGACCACAACTCCATCTCCCAATTCTCCGGCACCTTTGAACGCTTGCGTTCGCTTAAGCTCAATGCCAATCCGATTACACGCTTCGAGATTGTCTCGCCTCTGCCCACGCTCAAGCTGCTCAACTTGTCCAATGCCCAGCTCGCCAGCATCGACGACTCGTTCAACAACATGCGCAATCTCGAACGCCTGCACCTCGACTCCAACTACTTTGTGTCGCTTCCCAATCAAATTGGCAATCTCAGCCGGCTCGAGACCTTTAGCATTGCCAACAACTCGGTTGGTGAGCTGCCGCCCGAGATTGGCTGTCTCATGGAGCTCAAAACACTCGACGTGCGCGGCAACAATATCCGCAAACTGCCCATGGAAATCTGGTGGGCCAACAAGCTCGAAACGCTCAATGCTTCGTCCAATGTGCTCGATAATTTCCCCAAGCCTGCATCGCGCGCGCCCCAGGTGCCCGGCGAAGCCAACTCCAAGGAATCAATATCTGTAGTCGTTTCGAGCCGCATGAACAGCACTGTCGGCACGCTCTCATCGACACCAAGCTCCGAAGAGTTGAGCGCCGACGGGTCGCGCCGCCCAAGCCAGGCGTCCAGCACACTGCTCGCCGTCGGCACATCGCCTGTGCCATCTGGACCCGACCGGAAGAGCTCTATCGTGTCCGTGTACGGCAAGGGCGGCCGCAAGACGTCAGTCATGTCTCGTAGTGCTGCACAGGTTTCAAGCAGCATGGCCACGCCGACACCAAGTGTGCGCAAGGACTCGGGCCTGTCCGCACGCATGACCAGCACGTTTGCCGGCTCGCTGCGCAACCTTTACATCGCTGACAACCAGCTTGATGATGAAGTCTTTGACCAGCTTGTGCTGCTGGGCGAGCTGCGCGTCCTCAACATGTCGTACAACGACCTCACCGACATTCCACAGCGGTCAATGAAGAGCTGGCCCCAGTTGGTCGAGCTGTATCTGTCCGGCAACGAGCTCACAACATTGCCGGCGGACGATCTCGGCGAATACAGTATGTTGCAGACGCTGCACATTAACAACAACAAGTTTACCAACTTGCCGGCCGATATTTCGCGTGCCAAGAAGCTTGCCGTGCTGGACTGTGGCAACAACTCTCTCAAGTACAACATTAGTAACGTGCCCTATGATTGGAACTGGAATCTGAACCCCAACCTGCGCTACCTCAACTTGTCCGGTAACCGGCGTCTCGAGATCAAACAACCGACATACAGTGCCGGCATGGCGGCTATGCGGCCTACTGAACAGTACGCCGACTTTAACCGTCTCAACAAGCTGCGCGTACTCGGTCTCATGGACGTCACCTT
Organism: Ophiostoma ulmi; assembly: GCA_029298715.1. NCBI lineage: Eukaryota > Fungi > Ascomycota > Sordariomycetes > Ophiostomatales > Ophiostomataceae > Ophiostoma > Ophiostoma ulmi. The sequence continues at coordinate 461,332 of JANSLN010000005.1, read as the reverse complement.
GACCCAGCCCAGTGTGCCCGACCAAAGTGAAGATCGTCGTGTGCGTACACTGGGGTCCATTGCCGGTTTTCTGCCATATGGTATGGCCGACACGCTTGGCAGGAACGAGCACCTGTCGACCATGGATCTCGTCGTGCCGCGTTTTTCTTCGACTAATGACGACCCGGATCTGCTCATTGGCCTCTTTGACGGCCAGGCTCTGTCCTCGGGCGGCTCCAAGATTGCAAAGTTCCTGCATGAGAACTTTAGCGCCGTCTTTACCTCTGAGCTCAAGTCGCTCAAGCCCAAGTCGGGCGAAGCCATTGAAGACGGTCTGCGCCGTGCATTCCTCACGCTCAATAAGGATCTCGTTACAAGCTCTGTGCAAGGTGATGACCGGGCACTACCCGTGCCGTCTAATGCTGTAACGACGACTGGCAACCAACATCGCGGCTCCATTGCGCCTATGGTGCTTACTCGTGAGGACCTTAATTCTGGTGGTGTCGCCACAGTCGCCTACCTCGTCGGCAATGAGCTATATGTCGCGAATGTTGGCGATGCTCAGGCGATGCTGATCCAGAACGAGGGCTCACACAAGATGCTGACGCGCAAGCACGACCCGGCCGAGCCCAGCGAGCGGTCGCGCATTCGGGATGCCGGTGGCTGGGTGTCGCGCAACGGCCGTCTCAATGATGCCCTCGATGTGTCGCGCGCCTTTGGTTACAGCGACCTTATGCCGTCTGTTATGGCTGCACCGCACATCATGCACCACACTGTGCGCGACCAGGACGAGACCGTGATCATTGCCACCAAGGAACTCTGGGAGTACCTCAAGCCTGGTCTCGTTGTCGATGTTGCGCGCCAAGAGCGCGGTGATCTCATGCGCGCATCCCAAAAGCTGCGTGATCTTGCCATGGCGTACGGCGCCAGCGGCAAGATTATGGTCATGATGCTCAGTGTTGCCGATCTGCGGCGCAAGACAGAACGGTCGCGTCTGCACCGCGGCCAGAGCGTCGTCTATGGCGCCACCATGACAGACGATCTTGCCCAGCAATTCGCACCGACGCGGCGCGGCAAGCGCACCAAGGGAGAAGTGCTCGACTCGACGCTGCAGCGCCTCGATGCCGAAGTGCCGGCGCCCACAGGCCTTATTGCTATTGTGTTTACTGATATCAAGAGTTCCACCAACCTGTGGGAGACGTACCCTGCAGCCATGCGCTCTGCAATTAAGCTGCACAATGAGCTGATGCGCCGACAGCTTCGCATCATTGGCGGTTTCGAAGTCAAGACGGAAGGTGACGCGTTCATGGTCTCGTTCCCAACGGCCACTTCGGCCCTACTGTGGGCTCTGACCGTCCAGCTCTCACTTCTTGAAGCAGACTGGCCCGCCGAGATGCTCAACTCGGTCTCGTGTCAGCCTATTTACGATGGCGACAACAATTTGATCTTCCGCGGCCTGTCGGTGCGCATGGGTATCCATTGGGGCGAACCCCTGTGCGAACCTGATCCGATCACGCGCCGCATGGACTACTACGGTCCCATGGTCAACAAGGCCGCACGTATCAATAGTGTCGCCGATGGTGGCCAAATTACCGTCTCGTCCGATTTCATCTCTGAGATCAAGCGCTGTCTCGAATCATACCAAGAAACGCCTACGGGAAGCACGGCCGGCCTGGGCGATGACATCGGCATGCCTGTTGGCGGCTCAGCTGTTGGCGCCAACAGTTTCTCTGCCGCATCTTCTGTCAGTGGTACTGTGACTACTTTCGAAGACGATCCTCTGGCGCCGACAATTCGCAAGGAACTCAAGCTGTTGTCGGACCAGGGCTTCCATGTCACGGAGCTAGGCGAGATTAAGCTCAAGGGCCTGGAGAACCCCGAAGTGGTGTACTCCCTGTACCCCACAGCGCTTTCTGGTCGCAAGGCTGCACACATCCAGCACGAACGCATGACTGCCGCCATGGCTGCCGCCGCGAGTGCCGGCATGGACGGACAGCTACAGATTACTGGCGGCAATGCCGGTAACCATAGTGTGGCTAGTGGCAGTGCAGACGGCAGTGTCAGTGGACCCACTGCCGCTGCCGCTGCTGCTGCTGCGGCCGCCACCCTGGCGTCTGAATATTCCGCACAGGCCATGGGTTCTGGAGCCAGATCACTGTCTCTTGCGTCGTCCAACCAGGACGGTGCTCTCACCCTGGGAGGCAACCCTGACAGCAATGATCTCCGCGTCATTCCCGAGATGATCTGGGGTCTGTGGCGCGTCAGTCTCCGCCTGGAAATGCTATGCAGCTCGCTCGAAGAAGTAGGCGGCCACGGCCTGCAGCCGCCCGAGACGGAGCTTCTGGAGCGCATGAAGCAGCGCGGCGCGAATGTGACCGAGGCGTTCTTGATCAACTTTTTGACGCACCAAATCAGTCGCATTGAGACGTGCATCAACACGCTGACTATACGCCACATGGCCTTCCAAACAGTCATGGCTGAACAGCGTGCATCTGAGCAAGATTCACGGCCACACACTGCGGACCAAGAGCGCGAAAAGATCCAGAATTTAGACGACCTTCGCGGCTCAATGACAGACGTCTTTGCCGTGTTTTCTGCACAGATGGCCGAGCTGCAGGCCTATCGGGCCAAGTACGGACCGCTGAATGCAGGCAATGATGCTCCTGCTGCTAGCAGATCTCCTGTTGTTGAAGAATACGACGACGACGACGATGATGAATATGACGACGACTATGACGACGAAGGCAGCGATACTGAACAGGAGTAATCACTTCTGAGGCAGTCATTGCCACTCTTAACCCCCCCACTCCCACCTACTACTTACCACCACCACTACTATACTCTCTTACTATACTCGTACTATCTCTTGGATACTTTTTTCTTTTGGACATCATTCTGGAGGCACACATTTTTTTTTTGTTCCGTTACTTTGCCGCTGTACCCTTTCACTCTTTGTTATTTTTATTACTCTTACTGCATATTGCTATGAATATCTGGATGGCGGGTGATTTCTGGTTATTCTTGGAAATGGACTGAATCCTGAATGTTGATGATTCTTGTATCCGAAAGGTCCAATATTCGGATGTGCGAATGCTTTTGGCTGTGTCTATACTTTCATACTGCTGTATTTTCGGGTTCGGATTGCTTCTTCCCATGGCTGCTATGGCATGGCTGTTTTGGATATACTACTATCTCTGTACACGTACAATTGACGATTGTTTTTGATTTTTGATTTTTGATTCTATTAGTTTTGGGCGATTTAACTTGAGAATACTATAAAACTATAAACTGAACTATAAACTGAGAATGCGAAAGACATGTACTTGGCGATATAAAAGTAGACACGGCAATGGCCAACTATGACAACAGCAATTTTCAATTTGTGCCTTTGCGGCAGCGCTGACAGGCTGTACACTGTACAGCAACACATCTTGGTAGAAAGAGAATAACAACATACAAAACAATGTGAAGATTTAAAGATGAAAAGATACTAAATAAACCGCAGTTAAATGAATGAAAGCAGATAGGCATCGGCTTCTGCATACCGAAATAAAAACGATTGAGCCCCCCCCCGAGACGATATAATGTTTGCAAATAAGACATGAAAAGAAGGGAAGAACAGGGGAAAAAAAATAGAGAACCGAGATCAGTGAACAGAGAAAAGAGACCGCCTGGACGCGCGCATGCAAAACAATACAACATAGAGACAAGTTAAAAACAGGAAATCAGCATAGAGACAAGACAGACTTTTTTTTAGACCGTTTCGTAAAAGTTTGGCTTGGTGCATCCGTGGACGCATAAATCAATAGAGAAAAATAGAAGCTGAAGAATCTTGAGCACCTCGAGGATTTTACCGAATAGTCGAGCCACAGGCGGGACACTCAGCGGGCTCGAGCCACTGCTTAGCACCGCCCGCGACATTGCTGCGCAGATCCGTAATCTCGATCATGGTCGGTGCTGCTGACGACTCGAGCGGTGTGAGGAGCAGTGTCGCCTCAAACAGCTTGTCGTATGGCTTCTTCTTGCCATCAAACGAGTGCAGCGTGGGAATCTTGCGGCTCTTGCCGTTGACGGGCGTGGCCGACAACGAGGTTCTTTTCTTGCCCCGCACGGCGACGGCCAAATCCTTGGAGTCCTTGGTGTCAAGGGAAGGAACGGCGGTGGTGGCAGTGGAGGACAACGAGCCGTCATTCCCGTTGGCGCCATGGGCACCGCTCTTATCTGCGTCATCACCATTTGGCTTGACATCAATCGAGTGCTGTGCTGATACGGCACCGCCCGACTCACGGGGGCTTAGTGGCTCCTTGACATCTTCATTCGACGTCTCCGACTTTAGCACACCGTCTAGTGGTGCCTCCTTTGCCTCCTTTACGGCATCGTTTGCTGCACCATCCCCATCCTCCCTTTTCTCAGCAACGTGTGGCTTGTCGCGGCCTAGTCGTTCGTACACGCGCATCAGGGCATAGTGCTTGAGGCACTCCTCGTGGATCCATTTGCCGCAACTCTCGTCACCACAGCCGACAAGCATCTTATCGGGGTTCGCAGGCTGGTTGCAGTCACACACATTCTCAATCGACTAAATAGATGTTAGTTGTGAGCCTGAAAATGCCAAGGAAAGATCTAATCAAACATACTGAGAGCTCCATATTGCGCACATCGAGTGCTTGTCTCCAGTACAAAGCACTTTGCACATCGTCGTCCCGGTCTTCGATGAGCTGGTTGACCGAGGCCATGGTTGTGACACTGACAACATTGATGATGTCCACTGCTTCTGTTAGTTCCTGCTTGTTTGTTGCCTCTTGTTTAGGTTCATCTTGTGGTGACGTACTGTGGTTGGATGCAATCAGCTCAGATGCGCCATGGTAGGGCTGGCGCCCCTGTACCTGCCGTTTTCCATAGTGTGTGCCTGCTGGCAGCTCATCTGGCCAGTACATCCAAAACACCCGAGCATACACATGGTGCTCGTCGCTCGCACGGATCTCCAGAATACGTGCCACCCAATCGTCCTCGGACCGCTTGCGCGGGTCACGCCCTGTCAATGCGGTAAGACCGCTTCCGCTGTCTGCAGCCACGCTGCCATCTTCTGCTCCTGTTGATGCAGCTGAATCCGCGCCGGTTGTGCTGGATGCAGCTGTAGGAGCCAGAGGTGCTGCTGCACCCTTCTGGCGCTCAATGGACGACTCGTTGGCGACGTAGATGAATCCTTCGCAATAGTATTTGACATTGTTAAGGACAAAGCTGTTGTATCTGGTCATGTCGGCCCATTGCTTTGCTGGCTCGACGACATAGTGGACGTCCATGGTGCTATGTGTGTCGAATGAGCCCTTGGGCGCGAATGGCGCGCATTGGTTCAGAATCTTGCGCGTGGCCGAATCATCATCGTCGGGGTGGTTGCCTGTGCCTGAGCTGTTGTGACCCCGCTTTCTGCGCTTTTTGCTTTTGGTCTTGAGCTCCTTCTCACGCGGGCCGACGATGCGGACGGAAAACGGGCATTCGGCACGGTTGTCTTCGGCAGTGGTGTCGCGACGTGGCCGTTTCGTTGCGGATGATGCTGATTGCGTCATGGTGGTAGTTGTCGGGGTATCAGGGTGTCGGGGTGTCGGCTCAATTTGCGCAAGCGCAAGAGGAAAGAAGTCGAGAACGAAATTAAAAAGGGGAGGCAGGTCGGAAAAGCCGGAACGTAGCAGGCAGGCAGGCGGTGTTGTTGTTTTGCTGTACTGCTATGTGCGCGAGTGATGCAGTGATGCACAAGGCGGGCGTCGCGATCCTGGTGTCTTTGTTCTCGATGGTGTCGGGCGCCTTTTTGTGTCGCGTCAACAGGCGTCAAAAAGGCGTCGATAAGGGGATCCGGGAAGACGGCAGCTAAAAGCGACCAGGGAAAAGGGCAAAGCTCTAAAATTATGGGACGAGTAAAGGACTTAGATACTCCGTAAATAACGTTGGTGCCAATGCAGCCCAGGGCCTGTAGAGGGAGGCGAAAAAACGATAATCGGCGTTGGAGTAAAGTAGAAATAAATAAAGTTAAAAAATGAGAAAGTTGGAAAAGTAGGTGTGAGAAAATAAAAAGAGAAATTTGACAATCGATGCGGGATGAATGAAGAAGTGAAAACCGAAAGGAAGAGTTTGGTGGCTGATTGGCTAGTTGGGCGGAAAATGAGAAATGAGGGAGTTCGTCGCTGCGGCGTGTGGGCTGGGGAAGATAGTCAAAGAGAAAGTGAGCGGCGGCAATAATGGGCGGAGGCCAGAGTGAAATGGCACGAGATGAGTAGCCTGATGGCTTGATGATGGACAGCTGGCAGTAAATAAGTACTGTATGGCGGATGGACGGAGGACAAGAGGGATGGTGGATGACTAGTGATAAAGCAAAAAAGCAAAAATGACTCGGGAAGAAGGTGAGCAAATAGCAGCGATGAGATCGATGGAATGGGGGGCGCGCTTCAACCTTTTGCTTTCTTTTTGTTGTCTTTTTTGTTGCCTATTCGAGTCCCATTAGCTTTTGTGAGATTTTGGTGCGGGGAGAGCAGTAGAGCGAAAGAGGAGAAGAGCAGTAGAGACAAGGAGAGGGTGTGTGGGTGCTGGAGGTGTTGCGTTGTTGCGTTGACGCAGACTGGCAGATAAGGCGTGGCATAGGGTGAGAGAGGGACAAGAGAGACCAAAAATAATGCTTGAAGAAACATGCAACGAGCATGAGAAACACAAGGAAAAGAGCTTACCAAGCTTTGAATATGGAATGCCAGAGCAGCCGTTGAATCTGATTTTTATTCTTCTGTTGGTCGTTCCACGTGAGGCGGTGGCAAGAGAATGAAAATGAGGATGAGAGAAACAAGTGGAATGGATGCAAAGCCAATAAGCGAAGTGCGGAATAGGGCAAGGAAATAGGAAATAGGAAATAGGAAATAGGAAATTAGGAAATTGGCAGGAACAATATTCGAGAATTAAGCGGGCGGCGCAGCGAACGGCGAAACAGCTATACAGCTGGACTGGACTGGACTGATGAGTTTCCGCCACGCTATCTTTGGTGCTGCCTTGGACTATTCAATAAACTGTGCGCCTTGTTTGGTAGTTGTATTTGTATTCCTATTCGCGAACGTTGCTTGTCGTGATTGTTGCCTTGCTTTGATTCTAATTTGCTGAGGTTTGATTCTCGTCTTGCTGCTTATATTGTCCCTTTCTTTGTCCTAAAGACCCGTATGAGCATATGTGGCTTTACCGTTGAAATATTTTGTAGTCGTGCGATAACAAGACACAGGAGAAAGCTATTTGAGGCCGAAACTCAAATATGAAAGACGTGAGTGAATGATGGTCAAAAGACAATGTTGTCAAATGAGGCAGTACTTTGTCAAGATGTCTGACGACAGCGAGGCTGGCAGGGGTGGAGAGTGGCCAAGACGACAAGTAACAACGCCGGATAGATGTGGAATAGATTGATGGCGTGTGCAGTTAAGACGACAACGATATCAAATCGCGAAGAAAATAGAGAATGGAATCAAGAAGAAAAGATGAAAATAGACTGACATACGAAGAGATTGACAGATGTCTTGTAAAGTGCAATAAAGAATTGTGGCAAAGTGCAAGATTGGGTATCGGTGCAAAATACAACACTGGATGAGAAGAATGTGCGCAGCCGGCGCGGGGTGTGAAGCCGAAATAATGTTGACGATGTTGACACTTGGGGATGTTGTGTGAGACAAGAAGACGGAGAGAATACGAGAAGGGCGAGGCAGCGAAAAAGGAGAGAAAAGGGGGAGAAGAAAAGAGGAAAGAGGAAAGAGGAAAGAGGAAAGAGGAAAGAGGAAAGAGGAAAGAGCGAACAATCGAATTTGGACAAGAGGAAAATAGCGAAACAATACTCGAATTGGACTGACCTGGTCAGCTGGAAAAGATGGAAAGGGAAAGAGGTGTGCAAACTGCGCGAGTTGCTCTTGCTTATTCTGGGCTTTTTTTGGCAATTCTGGCCAGTTGGATTGACGACCGAAACAACTCAACAAATAAAGAGGGAAGGTGCGACGGGGCTAGAGCCTGGGATTGCTGAGATTGCTGAGATTACTCAAAGTGCTCACGCAAATTGAGGGGGGGTGACATGTGCGAGTTATGACTGTTGCCAAGTACGTGGGTGCATATACTATAAATCTGACAGGATCGCATGCTGGAATTGATAAAAGCACGGGGCAGACTTGGACATGAAAAGTAAAAGACAGACCAGAGCTGTCTAGAAGCGGTAAGAGAAAATAAAATAAAATGCAAATAAATTTATTAAAATCAATCTGACGAGATGATGGAATTCCTTCCGTTTTGGCTGAGGGTGGCCGATTGCTCCTTCCTCAGTTGACGATTCGGAACGTACGCGTGATATTCTGTGAACTTCACTACTTGATTTAGGATCGGAGATTGGTATATATATACCGTATTATGGAAGGAGCGACCCGGAGCACTTTTTCAAAATAGACGAGTAGAAATGGTGAAGAATTTGCACCTTACTAGCAGCGCTGACACTCCTATCACACGATGCTCGATTAAAGAGTGATATGTATCTACTATGCGACTGGAAGACAAGCAAGAGAGGAGCTGTGGCAGCAAAAAAAAAAAAAAAACAGAACGAAAAGTGCAAAAACGGGACAAGCAAAAGACAAATGAGCAGATAATTTGCGACGTGCCTAGTGTCAAGCTATCAGATTATAGACGCAGGCGGAAAATAAGATGGCCGTAGCGATATGATGGTAGATGTGGACGATAGAATAAGATACCCAAGATATTAAAGATATCGAAGATAAGAAAGATGCAAGGGATGCGGTTCGGACCTAGAGACTATATACGAGTTTCTATTGCGATATAACATCGGTATGATGCTGCAGCAGACTAAGAATTGCGATCACAATTTTCGCGATGAGATGTCGCGATGGAAAACTCATTTGCAACAACTGTAGCATCTGCGAATGATTCAACATCAGGCAATTGCCAGTCACAGGCGCGCTGCACCACATGGGCGGCTGGGCAAGGAGGATGCACGAGGTAGCAAGTGTAGAAAAGACCAGGCACAAAGAAGGGTGGATGATATAGTGCAGGAAAAGAAGCAACGGGAGCAAGTTGATTCGGAGATGCTGGTTGTACTTGTGAAACAAGATGACCAGAGCGAATCGGAACAATTGTCAGCAATGGACATGTACCGAGTAGAATAGCGAGTAGGATGTACATCTACGTGAGTGTGAGCTGGCATTCGGTATTTTGCTTTCTGCTTTCTTCAACATTGGCCTGGGCGGGAAGAGATCCGGCGCTATTTGCCATTTGCCATTCAGAGGACATGTAAAAACGGAGAACCACGAAACTGACCAATGTACAAAAACATGCAAAAAGCGAACCAAGATTCGGGGTGAGAGAGGTTGGGCTGGACGTGAGATGTATATAGCGAGCAATATAGACAAATCATGCAGACAACTGTATAAAAGCACACATGGTGGGGCTTGGGCACATCCGGGCGACAACGCATCGGGGAAAGGGGGAAGTCTTGAGGCACAAGCTGGAAGCCTAGATTATAGAATTAGAGATTTACAGATTCTTAAAATTATAAAACAAATAGTACCCCCCAAAAATAAGACAGCGGCCGAACCCGCAACGGTCAGTATCAATAGACAAGGAAATTTAATGCATTTCGCCACCACCACCACCACCACCACGTGATGGTCTATAAAGCTAAAGATTTGGACAAAGGAGGCATACAAACATGTTTGCGTTGACGAATTGACAAACGATCGGCACGCCTTGGAAGACATGCGTCCAGGTCGTTGCGAGCTCCTCTACCAGATAGACGGACTGGCGTCTCTTTATTTCTCTAGCTATACACCTTTCAGGGGTTCGCTTTCTTGTCACGCAGTTTTGTAATTCAAGCTTTCCTCTCTTACTACACACTGCTTTGATACAAACAGTCTGCTATCGTTGCTCAGTGTGCTCCTCGGCCTCTCACCCGATAGTGGGTATGCCGTCATCTGTTGTTGTATATTCCTGGCTTGTCAATGTTTTTCATGTATTGACTGTTGACTGCCCCGGGTGCCTGTATATTCCTTCTTTGAATATCTTGAATATCTTGAATATCCGGATCTGCGCTGGCACTGTTGGAAGACCGAGCTTCTCGCTCTCTCCTTCGTCGCCCAATCTTGCTGCTCGCTTCGCCTTTCTGTTTTCGGCTTTTTGTTTTTCTCGGCGTCTTGTATCCTTGTATCCATGGCCTTCGTGTCTGGTTCCGGCTTTATTGGCAACGGGAGGCGAGCAATGTCTGTCATGGCCCGTACCCATGCTGAGTCGGCCGCCCCGCCTAGCTGGCTTTCGGCGTCTTGAATGGCAATCATGACCAGAGCGCGCAGAAGTGGGCATCGTTTCCAGCCGCGTGTGAGCCCTGAAACGGAATGTCGAAATTCTCTAGTAGCTTTTCCAAGCTCCATCGGTACGTTAAGAGAAGAGAATGCTACGCTGCCTTGCCGGTGTCAAGCACAAAGAGCGATTGCTGGTCGAGCTGGAGACTGGAGACTCTGAAAATATCGTCCAGCCGGATGCGCTCCCTCCGTGAAACACCAAGATCATCTGCCAGCTAGCAGTCAGTTCTCAGAAATGGATCTCAAGTCCACGAGCTGAATTGGCTCGGCTTCGCCAAACAAGAAATTGTTCGCAGCCTTTTGGATGTACATTGAATCTCCGGCGTGGTATTGGTAAGACTGTATGGCTGCGTTGCTCTTGTTGGGCTTCATTGCTAGGATGTAGTCGCGTACAAAGCGGGCATCGAGGTTCAAAATGCCAACGTGGCATTCTAGGTCATACTGGGCGAGCATCTCATAGCTGTACGTTGTGTCGATGCCGAATGCCACTGGCAGCACATCACGCATAGTTGAGCCGGGCAATGGGTGCCCCAGATTCGCCGGTAGATCCGGAGGCCATGACGATGGATACGCAGAGTCTTGATGCCAATAGCCAAATAGCTTTCGCAAAGCTAGAACTTCATTATGAAGAAGACCGGAATGGGCAGGGAGTTGGTGTGTTTAGTAATGGTCGAATGCCCTGCTTGGCTATTAGCTGTCTCTTTTTCATCGTCGTAAAAAAGACTATAAAACTGTTTAGAGTTGTAGTTGTGGGAGTAAGAAGAACAGACAAGACATGAGTGACTCAATGATGGAGGATGCGATTCAGAGGAAGCACATGGCAGTCCGCTGCTTGCTGTTGGTAGATATAGGTTAGCTAAGCACAGCCTGATAAAGAAGCAGTAACTATGCATGTACAGATGCGCGCATTTGATGCCGTTTGGTATGCCAGTTTAAAGCTTGTGCCCCAGGTACCTTTTTGATTTGTTTTCACATGCAGTAGAAGCCACATTTGGCTTAGCCCATAGTTATGTGTCGTACCACGCATGTTTCTTGATGCATTTCATAATTTAGTATTTAAATGCATACTTTTTTTTCTCTTGAGTGACCCTCACTCTATACTTTATCTGCGCCAGTTGCCAGATTCAAAGGCCTTTGGCTTTGCCGAGGTAGCGTCCCGTCCGGAATCCCGTCCGGAATCCCGTCCCCAGGAACGAGGCGAGGGCGCGTCGCCGTCGGCAGTCTCGTTGCGTCTAAAGTTTGACTTTCTCTGCTCTGGCCGGTCGGCGCGATCATCAGAACGCTCCTTGGCAGCAGCCACGCGGAGGAAGCCGTCCTGGTAGGCCTTGCCGTTGAGGGCATTCAGCGCCTCGGTAGCGTCTTTGCTATTCTCAAAGTCCACAAAGCAGTAGTTGTGGTTGCCCGGCTTCTGCTGTGCATCATTGTGCGCTGTAACACGCTTTCCAATGGCGGTTCTGGGCAGTTAGTATGCCATTTATATATAATATAGGAGGACAAATAAGGGCACAGTGACTTACGGCTTGAAGCCAGCCAGAAGCTCCGACATTTCCTCGTAGTTCTGATCCTGGCTGGCCACCTTTCCGAGGCCGCCAAAGTAGAGCCGTGTGCCGACCTGCTGGGTGGCGGCTTCAGGGCCGGTTCCATCACGGCGCTGGCGAGTGAGCTCACCGGCGTCTGTGTCAGACCGCCGCCAATCGCCCCATCTCTGCGAGGGCGAGGCTGTCGAGCGTGGGGTGTCAGAACGGTCGCCGTCGCGGTTGTCGCGGTTGTCACGGCCCCAGCGGCCACCATCACGGCTGTCACGGTTGTCGCGACCCCAGAGGTCGGCAGGACGCGACTGCTTGGGCCGGCAAGGACCCACCTTGAGCGGCCGGTCGCGAATGCTAGCATTCAGGGACGACAGCGCGCTCTCGGCAGACTCGCGCTGGTTAAAGTCCACAAAGCAGTAGCCCGGGTTGCGGCCGCTGATAGGGTCGATGGACAGGTGAATCTGCTTGAAGTCTCCAAGGCCGCTGGCGACGAGAACTTGCTCGATCTCGCTCGGCTCGACTTCATACTGCAGGTTTCCTGGCAAGGTTAGCAGTGTATAAGATCATATGATCATAAGATCATAGGAGCAGCAAAGCAAAACAACAAATTGCCTACCCAAGTAGATGCGGCGGCCATCTGCAATGGCATCGGGCTGGCCCTCGCGGTTGCTGGAGGCGTCCATTGTTGTGACTTTGATGGTGCAGGGCACAGTGTGATATGTGACTGGCGACAAATGTACTGACTGTGATAATTCCCGTTTTCACACCGTTTTCACACCCCTCACCAAAATTTCAAAACAGCTTCAAACCAGGGACTTGTCGAATCTTATTTCGACGATCGTGTGGGTCCACGAATACGAGCTCTTGATTGGCCTGTCAGATCGCCAGCTAGCAAGGCACGTAAAATGTATAATAAAATGGGACCTTCCCGATCTGGCCATATATATATATTATCAAAATGCATTTATTTCAGTTATTCTACAGTATTTACCTCGATTTGAGAGCTGCCACTTTCACGCTACTATGGTAGGCCAATGCATAGTCACTTTCCTTGATAAGAAGGTACATATCCACCCAAGTGCATGTAGCCTTCCATCTCGTAGACCACTCGAAAAAAGTACATCTTGCACGGCACATGAGCTTCCTAACCTAGCAGATCGGCATACTAGCATATGCTTGCAAGTTGACATAACTGGCTGATAATGGAGCTTAATCGAGCTATATTCGGGGTCTTGTAATATCACCTTCCTTTGCCATATGTACCTCCGTTTGGCCCATGCCTTCACTCGGCTAAAGCTCGCAATCACAAGGGCGCAAGAAGACAAGGATCCAAAGATCGGCCATGGGTCTCTGGGTCTCTTGATATCTTGGTCGCGTTAAAGAGCCGGCCCCCAAGAGCTTAAATCTATATAAGCTTTCGGGTTGCCAAGTGTGTTCAGGTTCCACGATCCTTCTACTCACTCTTCTATACACTAAACCTTAACCTTAATCCTGCCTTGACAAGATGCGGTTCTCACCAGTTTCTTCGTCTCTCCTGGCCGTGGTGGCCAGCACCCTCTGCCTCTCGGCCACGGCTGCACCTACGGCCAAGATCGAGACTCGTCAGGAGATGAAGAATGGCATCAACTACAACGTCTTTGAGCACCGCGACACCGGTGCTACGCTGTCGTATGTCAAGAACTCGGGCATCTGCGAGACGACGCCGGGTGTCAACCAGTACTCTGGTTACCTGTCTGTGGGTGAGTATATCTCAAATGTTGAGCATATATTATAAAATCCGAAAGCATGCACGTTGCTAACCACTATATAGGCACCAACATGAACATGTTCTTCTGGTTCTTCGAGGCCCGCAACAACTCGGCAACAGCACCCTTGGCCCTCTGGCTCAATGGCGGTCCCGGCTGCAGCTCCATGATCGGCCTGTTCCAAGAACACGGCCCTTGCCACTTTGTCGACGGCGCCTCGACCCCCTCACTGAACCCCTACTCCTGGAACAACAATGTCAACATGCTCTACGTTGACCAGCCCATCGGCACCGGCTTCAGCTACGGTACCGATGGTGCCACCTCTACCGTGACTGCTGCTCCCTACGTCTGGAACCTGCTGCAGGCCTTCTTTGCCTCGTTCCCCGAGTACGAGTCGCGCGACTTTGGCCTCTTCACCGAGTCCTACGGCGGCCACTACGGCCCCGAGTTTGCCGACTACTTCCAGACACAGAACAAGCAGATTGCCGCCGGCACTCTGTCGGCCGACCCGGTCAACCTTGTTGCGCTTGGCATCAACAACGGCTGGATCGATCCCCAGATCCAGTACAAGGCCTACGCCGACTTCGCCCTCAACAACACCTACCGCAAGCTCATCACAGCTTCCCAGTACACGTCATACATCAATGCCTACAACACCAAGTGCCTGCCTGCCATCCAGAAGTGCACAACACTGACGGGCAGCAATTCGGCCTGCATCAGCGCCGATAACACGTGCTACGCATCCAACGAGGGCCCCATTGAGAACAGCGCCGATTTTAACGTGTACGACGTTCGTGCGGCATCAGACGATCCCAACCCACCCGAGACATATGTCAGCTATCTGCAGCAGTCGTCCGTGATGAAGGCAATCGGCGCTACGCAGACATATGCCGAGTGCCCCAACGCTCCCTACACCAAGATCATCAACACAGGAGACTGTAAGTTTGTTTAGGTTATAAAATTTACTTGGTTTACTTTGTCTCTCATATCTCCGACCGTTACTTTTACTAACTATATTTCTAGCTGCCCGCCCACTCCTGACCAAGCTGTCGTCTGTCGTCCAGTCTGGCATTTCTGTTCTTATCTGGGCCGGTGATACCGACTGGATCTGCAACTGGATGGGCAACTACGATGTTGTTCAGCAGGTTGACTTTGCCCAGTCCAGCACGTTCCGGGCGGCTGCTATCAAGCCGTACACTGTCAAGGGTACCCAGTACGGCGAGTTCAAGACTACTTCCAACTTGAGCTGGCTCCGCGTTTACGGCGCCGGCCACGAGGTTCCCTACTACCAGCCTCAGGTCGCCCTGCAGGCTTTCGAGCAGACAATGCTCAAGACGCCGCTACATTCCACGTGAAAAAGGGGGAGAGAAAAGAGGGAGAAGAGAAAGGACGAGAAGAGGAAAAAGAAAAGAATGGGAGAATATAAAACTTGTATACAACTTATGGTATGCCCGCGCCACCTGTGAACAGCACCTGGAAGCATACATGGTTAGCTAATTGATGCCTCTATTCATTTATCATTCCTAAATAACATCAATCCGCATTGAAGCCTTTCTACTTTGTTTTTGATTGAATTTTATTTTAAACAGGGACAAGGGTGGCCCGTATGATTGATCTTGGAAGAGATATGGAATATGAGAGAGGAAGAAGAAGAAGGAAGAAGAAGAAACAGACACGATAGAGGTAGAGCTTTGCGTCCCATACTAGCTGTGGTACCAGTCGATTTTATTGCTATTTACTTTTTGTTAACACTAGGGTATTATACGAAAGGGACTAAACAGTTCTTAGTCTCGAGATTTGCCAAACACGTTTCCCATTTACCATTATCACACGTCGCTCAATTGCATTGGCATTGTGTCTGGTGCCTGCGCCTGCTCCAACTGGCCCCGGAGCCAGGCTGAGAGCTATGCCGCAGGGTGCCTCGTTTTGGGATCATTTGGCCCCGCCCAGATCTTGTCACAAGTGCCCCACGAAACATCTCGATTCTTACTCGTTAAGAAGGCCCGGCTTCCACCGCTGCCAAGTCAGAGGTTAGAAGATGCAAAAATGTATGGCCAGCCGTGTTGGTGAGAGCTAGGACGGCATTGTCGCAGTTACTTACGACGGCCAGTAACTCCTTTGGGGCTCCCTCTGGCGCCGCAAGTAGGTGCAGGGTGTGTCATTAAAGCGGTAGCGGTAAGGCTGACCCTCCTGTGATGTATGGCCGTCGACGAGGACCCCAAAGAAGCCACTGTCAGGGGGTGCGGTAGGAATGGCATCAGCGATAGCGCACCAGCAGTAAGGATGACGGGGAAGAGAGCGTTGGCTGAGCTGGTCTTGGTACCGAGAATGCTGGCCATATTTCTCCTGCTACCGTCCTTGATGGTGCGGGCATTCTCCGCGATAGAGATGGGCATTGAAAATGCCACCTCAATATTCCAACCGAAAACCCTCAATGATAGTTTCCTTCTTTAGACGTGCACCTGTGTCGTCCCTGCTCCAACCTGCTTAGTAGACGTGCCCTGTGCCTCTATAGCTGTCCCATCGCAAGGCGACACAGCCACGGCACCTTATTCTAGGCCACCAACCATGTTTTTCATCATGTGTCCTCCAAGCTACGACAATAGTCAACATGTCGTATAGATTCTCACACAGTAACAAAAAGTGCACCAAAATCAATAACATTAATTTTGCATATCGGTTCAAAGCAGCTATATAGTCGACGATAAACCTGAACATCCACCCATTGAAAGGAGAGGCACAAAGAGGTGTAGGGTTTGTTGTGCATATGTCTTCAAAGTCAGCCCGCGTCACGGGCGTCGCGTCAGGCCGAAAAGCGACGATATACTATACAGCGCCCACAACTGCTGTCATCGCGAAAAAAAAGTTGTTGTTTATGCTCTATTAGCCGCTAAGCGGGAGAGTCGAGTCTAGACTGTACGCCACGCCGTAACCTTTATCGTCGCTAGCCTTTAGCTATTCTAGAGTGCATCTAATATTACGTCACCAGCTTTTAACCTTTACCAACACATCTTGAGCACTCCTTTTCCAGTCCCGTTTTTGGCATCAGTCTTCCATCCAAAGCAGTCCCCAACCATTAACCATTAACCATGAGCCATCAGCCATCAATCATCAATCATCAATCATCAGCCGTCAGTCATCGGCTCATCCTCTTTCCGACAACAAAAGATGCTCAAAGTAACATTCGTGGGATGGCATCCGATCGACTGGCTAGGCATAAGCGACACACGCGGCACGACAGAAACCGCGTTTCAATCCGTGCCTGGACCCTCAGAGCCTGCATCTGCATCTGCATCGCCAACAATCACCACCAACATTCAGTTGCGCGCAGAGTTTGTCGCCTACCTCTACAACCGCCTCCACAACAACAATGGCTTCAATGACCATCAGGGCAACATCAAAATGACCACAGCCGACCGGAAAAAGGAGGTGTGGTCTGTTATTGTGGTGGCATCCGACCCCAGCAGCTCGATTGCCAGCTTGAATGTCGACATGGCGAAGGCGTTTTGCCAGCAACAACCTGGACGCGACCGCCCCATTGATTTTTATTTTGAGGTTGTCTACGGGGACGTGGCAACACGCAGCAAAACAATCGACCTTTTTTGGAATCGCACTAGTGCTAGTCACGGGCAAAAGATAAAGACGATGGCGACAGGGGGAGGAGGCGAGGACGACGAGGGCGATGAGGACGACAACGACGACGTCAAGGGCAAGGTCAAAGGCAAAAAGAGGTCCAGGGCTACCTCCATCGCCGGCAGCACTGTATCGTCCCGCCCAACCGGCGACCGCAGGGCACAAACAATTGTTCCCGGTTGGTACGACCACCGATGCGTACTGAGCGGCGTGCCTTTACCGGACGCCGCCCACATTGTGCCAGTCTGCATGACACAGAGCAATGGCAACCTCATCGAGCCTTGGAATGCGCTGCGTGGATTATTGCGTCTGCCAGAACTTGAGGAGCTCCGCGTGGCGGGCCAGGAAGTGACAAACATCCTGCCGCTCAACGCAGCGACCCATCGGCAGTGGGACCGCTACCAGTTTGCCCTGCGGCCTATTCTTCCTACTGCCGTCCCTGACGATGGTGACGTTGTCGACACTCCGCCGCACCGTATCTGGATCCAGATGGTTTGGCTCGACGACGAGGCCACCCGCACGGCTACCGTCGCCACCAGCCAGCGTGACCACCGCCGTTGGGGCGGGCTGGTCGACTTTCGCCGCCCGGACGAGCACGGCCACTTTGTCGGCATCGAGCACGGCGACGTCTACGAGATCACTACCACAGACCCTGAGCGCTGGCCCTTGCCTAGCCTGCGGCTCCTAGAGATGCAGTACGGCGCCCACAAACTGCTGGGTGGCATGCGGGCTGCAGCTGTGCTGCGAGATATTTTCAGCGGCGACCCGCCCGACGACGACGAGGATGATTTTGGCGTTGGCGCCTCTCTCACCGAAGACGACGTGCCGCATGAATGGCGCTCGCTTATCGACGCCGTCGTGGACAAGGGTGTTTTAAGTCATGATGTCGCCCAAAAGTGGAAGACAGCCGCCGCAGCCGCCTTGCGCTGGCGGCTCATCCGCGCGGGACTAGTGCCTCACCCTGACGATGCCGACTTTGACGATGTCTCCCCGATGTTGGGTAGCGAGGAACCATAGAATATTTCTTCGCCGAGCAACAAAGCCAAAGACAAGTCTAAGAATGAGATCGAGCAGGGAGAGAACATTCCTAACAGCAAAGAGACTCCAGACAGCACGGCGGACGTCCGACCAACACCAAAAGGCATGGAGATTATGAACCTGGAGCTACAAGCAGGTCAGGGCCCCTTGTCCATGTCCGTGTCCGGCAAACGAGGTGGCACATGGAGGCGGTTTAAATCGAGAGTAAAAACGGTGCCTGGAAGCATCCGTGACCGATTTGCATCACTATAATGGTCGTTTCCGTCTGCCGAAACGGTATAGATCAAGATGGCGCCCAGGTGCCAAAAAAAAAAACATCGATAACGGCAACCGGACCAAGACAGGACTTCCAGGAGGGATGGCAGTCGCAGCGGCGTGCTAACGAGCCTACAGAATGAAGACGCCTTGGGTATTCTAAACAGCGATAGAAGGTCAGGATTGCTTGTCAGCGCAGCGAATCACGACTGCTGCATCAAAAATGGGTTGCTCGTACCATACCTATGCATCACCCGTCTTTCAATGTATGGTACTTTAGTGATCGTGTTTCATCCTACTGAGCGCAAATTTTGGATAAGCCCCCTCTTTCACGGGTAACCGGCTTTCATTCACCTGGTCAGTATCCGTGATGTGTGTGTGGTTTGCATTCACCCTCGGGGCTGTGTACCGGAAAGATATAAAGACCCGTAGGCCAGCACCAGACCAGTCCTCTTTGCCTTTTCCAAGCATACCTCAGTACAATGCAGATACCCTACTTCATATCACTCGCCATCACAGGTGCGGCGATTGTATTTTACCATCTACGGCGAACAGCCAGAAGACATGCAGTGGCTCTTGTCGAGTCATCTCGGGGCATCACCGACATTTCCTACATCGGGTCGTCGACCATTGCCCAGCGACTTTCTGTCCGAGCTATTCCGAATGTACGCCTTATCCGCGCCTTTGGTATCAGCAATTCTTTCACAACTACAGACAGGCTTGTCCACAAGGCCTTCCTCAGTAAGACGTCACAATTGTTACATGGTATCACCAGCTCCCAGTGGCATGATCTCTACCGCGTAGCAGATGCGTACGCCTTGCGACAGACCCATAAAAGCATTATTTCGCTTTCAGCACTTGTTCGCTGCTTGTGCTTTCGGGTCATCCTGCGCGCTTTCTTCCGTCTCAATCTGCCCGACTCCATGGACAATCATGTCTCGATAGCTACAAAGGAAATTAACCTTCAGTGGATCAAGTCCAAGTCACCATCCAATTGCACACTCTTGACTGAGTCGGACGCCCTCAATGAGGCTCTGCGCTGTCTTTTGAAACATGGCCCAGAAGCACCTGAAGAATCACCTGAAGCACCCCCCACCCCACAAGAGGCCCTGGCCATTATCCTTCCTGCGTATGAGACCCTGTGGAGGGTCGTTTTGTTAACGTTTGTGTCTGCATGCCACCGAGGCAGCAGGGCTATTGCACTCGACGGTCTAGGCGTGCCAGCCTGCCTGGGCACAGACACGGAGGCCGAAAGGCGTGCTCTACAGATTGGCAAAGAAAGTCGCACTTGCTCACTTGCTCACTTGCTCCATTCGAGGCGACCATGGCTAATACCGCTAACACACTTAGGAGGGCCTCCGTCTCTATCCATCGTCTAAGCGCGTCTACCGCCAGAGTTCCAACCACGACGCCGAACTTTCTGCCGATATCGAGCAGTGCCACCGGAACAATTCCATCTGGGGCTCGGATGCACTCGAATTCAAACCCAGCCGGTTTGACAGCCTCACCGAGCTGCAAAAATATGCATATTTTCCATTTGGCCTACCGCCGCATATCTGCCCAGCACACAAAGGATTTGGAGAGAGGATTGTGACGTTGGCGGTTGTTGTCCTTGGCAAACACTATGGAGATGGCTTTGGCCGTATCATCTATGGTGATGAGAACCTCGACGGTAATCTCAACACGCCTTTACCAACTGGTAGAGACAGTATGGAGAGGTGGTCTTTTGTGCATAAATATCCTCTTGTGCGTTAGATTCACATGTCTTTCCGATAGCTGTTTCAAATATTGCTGAAATGCAAAAATAATAAATTTAACCTGTCACCCTTTTCCTAGTGCTTCACTCCACGGCAGCTAAAAGACCTCCAGGGTGTTTTGTTGTGTGCATGGTGGCGACAAAGGGCGGCTCAAGAGCGAGCATCCGATGGTCGTCAATGCTTGTCGGGCCAGACTTTACGACGAGGCTGCCTGTTTCCTGTTATCTCTGCGGTCAATTGATGGCCGTGTAGAATAAAACACTGCGCACGCCAACGTTTTTTGCAGTTGGTGCAGGAGATATTTTGAACTTATGTCCCAAGTTGCCACTGCACTATTTCTTTCGTTTTCCTGTTGTCCGCACGGTTTGACTATTATATTTAGTCCCCTGTTCTCCTTTTGCTCCGGGGTATCAAGGAGAAGACGTAGCGATAGGAAGATACCAAAACAACAGTAAACTTATAGTCGCATTTTCGGGTATTGCGCGGGATGAAATAAATATATACATTCATGCTCGAGATATAAGGCTCTATTTTCAAACCTAATCTAGTGATTTTTCCATCTTTCCATCTCTTCTTTTCATCTCTTCTGCGCGTCTGCTCGGTTTTCTGCTCTACAACATTCAAAGCTCAAACTCTGTAATAATACACCTATTTCAACTAAATATAGAGAGCTTGTAAAGTACCCTTCTTTTACCTTTTAAGTAGGCTCAGATTCTACAGTGTCCTCCAGATCCAGCGACTCAATCTCGCTTTCGACCTCGGGGCTTTCATCACGCTCCTCATCCATGTCGTCTGTGTCATATCCAACCGCTAGTAGCGCGGCTTTGTTCAGATAGTCTCCAGGGTGCGTGCCATCGTATCTTCCATGTTCATCAAAAACATTGGCAGCACCGGCCATGGCTGCGAGACGCATCAAGTTCCATTGTAGCTCCAGCAAGTCTAGTGATGGGAGGTCGTTTGGATTGTCTGCTCGAACTACAAACACCTGGCCGGTTTGAACCAAGTCACCACCAAAGCAGTGCGCTACCGTACAGTTGCGCCCGTGACTGTTTCCGTGACAGTCGCTGGCGCTGGCTGCAAAGCCGTGGCCCTCCTCTGTATCGCGGCCGGCAAGCTCATCCATCAGTTGGTCCGCGGTTGCTGCGGACACAGGGTCCGTTGGCTTGAACAAGCCCTGACGCAGCCAATGGAACTGCAACCACACTTCATTCCGCTCAATAGCACGTTCATCGCGTATTGGCTTCAGGGCAAACCGCGCAGAGCCCCAAAGGCCGTGCATGTGCTTATTGAGGCACAGGATATTCTGAGGGGATTCGGTCAATCCAGCATCCTCACACTTTTCGCGCCACACAGCTGTGGCGTCAGGGCCCCAGAACGTTTGGAGAAAACCTAGCATCTGATTCCGCGCGGCCGCGTTCTTGTTGCCCGAGAATGGGATCACGTGGGCCGCATCTGGCTGACCGTAGCCGGTTATGACACACATGTGGTTATCGCGCCGGTAGGCCTTAGTCGCCGCAGATCGCTTGCGCCGGTCTGAACCACTAGGTGAGCTGTCCGCGCTAGGCAGTGGAGGAAGAGGTGTTTGGGGATAGTCGTTCTTACTTTTTTTCGTAGCATTACTGTCCAGGTCATCACTAGGTTTCCGTTTCAGGTTTGACGGACCAGCAGTGGGAACATCAGTCGCTGCCATGACTGTCTTCCCCAAGGGCGAAGAAACGAGTGGCGAGGAAGAGACATTTGTAAGAGCCGGATCGATTACTGCGGTAGGAGAATTTGGTGCACTTGACGTGGGCGTGTCACCTAGGCCTCTTCTTTTAGCGAGGACTAAAGCAAAAAAAAAAAAAAAGGTTAGCAAGACCTACTAAGCTCAAGGTCAAAAATCGGAAATATGACGAAACATACAGGTACAGAGAACGGTGGGTGGAAGTGCTGCAATTGCGCCGATGCTGCCAACAGGGTCGGCCTTGGCTTGAACGATTTGAGCCCTCAAGTGGTCGAGCGGGCAGACAAGACAAAGAGCAAGAGAAACGAATTTGAGGTGCTGGTTACTGGCCGTATAGATATCATTTAGCTCATGCCAGAGGCTTTTGCGCACTTCAATGTCAGTGACATTTTCATGGATCGGAGCCGTGCGCGGGAGATCATCTTCATCACCCTCAATAAATTGTTGAATGGTCGACGATCCGCTGTCGAAGAGTCGCCCCATCTTCTGGAGAAAGCGTTCACGCTTCGCATCTCCCATCATAGCGAGCGCGTCGGGACACCTCTGTCAGAAGAGGTGTATTCAGCTGGTTGGTTAATGTAATTGAATTTCGCTAGCATATGAGACACCGAACAAAACGCATGTGTGTACGTCGTGTCTGTGTCGTTATAGTTGGTTCTGTATGGAGAAGAGATATGGATGTGTAAAAAGTCTTGTCTAATAAATGGGTCCAGGTGCATGGTCAGTTGTCTAATGCTGAGTCATCCTCCGAATACCAACACTTAGGGTCAACATCATAAAAACTCAGCAGAAATGTCCAATTTGCCAAAAAGGCACTTGCCGTACAATGTAAAGTGCACCTTTTTTCTGGTACCGAGTCGGTCACCTCGGGAATCCTTTTTAACAAGGATTATATTCGTACTTTTTCTCGAATGACTTCAAGGACGATATTTTTCGTAGTCGTTTACTTCGATAATGGTAGATGGCAAAGGATTAGCTAGATCCGAAAACTATTCTTTTAACTCAGCTAAATCACGGGCATTTCGCTTAGCAATATATCAATATCTATTATAGGGACGAATAAAGAGAGAAAATGTGTCTGTCGATGCTGAAAAGTTGATGTGTAAAGAAATCGGGTTAGTAGAAGAAGTAGAGGAAATAGAGAGGAGAGAGCCTTTTCTTTCGATGTCTTTTATAATAGCTATTATAAGATAATGTCGTGATGTTTTTAATAAATATATATAAAAAACGAGACTCTACTATGTTTATTTTGTATAATCGTTTTCATTAAACTTCTTCTTTACGCGTCGTCGATACAATCAAAACTCAAACGACGATTAAGAAAAGCACAAGAAATTACTGCCAAAAATATACTTTTAACGGCTATGCATCGCTACACAAAAGTAAGCTCCCGTCAGCCACGAATTTTCTATGTATTTCTGAAAAATTGGATGATTTTCTGCTGAGTTTTCGTTACCGTACTCTTAATTTGAATTATGATGTTGACCCTTGAGGTTCGACAGTGGAATACTAAAGTTGAGCCGTATCAATACATCGCGTCGAGGTGTTGATCCTTTCTTTACTTTTAAAAAATAACTAAGCTTGAACTGGTTGGAACATGATCCTTGCCTCATAAGATCATCGTTAAAGCTTGTGCCACGCTACAACACCACTCCACCACCCACCAAGCCGCAACGCTGCCAAGGCAGCAATGTTCGTGGAGCCGTCCTCCCGGATAAGGATCTCTTCCGTGTCACGCAAAATATCATCGCAGTAATCCCCAGCACCAGTCAGATGAAGAATTCGGCATACGGCGGCATGCAGAGCAAACAAGCGGGCCGAGGGCGGATCGATTGTACAGTGCTCGGACAGCAACAGGGCCCGCGTTACGGGCAACGTAGGCGCATACATGGTTCCCGGTAAGGTAGTCTCGATTGTGTACGTGTGCTCCACGTCAGTCTGTTGGAAATACACCCGAAAAGAGCCAAACGCCTGATGGAAATCATATGTCAGGGTGATTGCGTTTGTCGGGCGGTCAATGTTCGGCCCTTCAATCAGATGGCAGACGTCAATGTCGAACATGCCAAGAATCGCAATGGCATTTTGTCGGGCCTTGATCATTTCCGCCTTGCCCTCCCGATTCATCAGAGAGTGAGGTAGAATGTGTGCCACTTGCAACGAACCAAGATCACCTCCTAGCATCGAAGAAATGAGACTGCCTCGGTTGTCTGTTGCATTGGCGCCGTCTCTCTTGATCCGACCCACAGCTTCGGCCCTATCGAATTTACGCGAAATAACACAACGGTACTGGTCTCGAAGCAGACAGTCCCTGCGCAGAGTTGACAGACGGGTTGTGGATCCGGGCAACACCTGGTCGCTGGAATATGATGGGACGGAGAGCGCTGCTGGCGTCGGTTGGGGAGTTCGGCCAGCGGACGCTTTCACTAAGAAAGATGTCAGATTCACGCAGAAAAAAAGGAGACTGTAGGCAGACGAACACGGGAGAAAAAAGTTGTAGAATAGATAGTCGGTGAATTCGACTACTTTTGGCGGCAAGAGTATGAGGTCGATAGACTCTGGATCCGCACTTGGGCTGACGTTGATCGTATCAAGGAAGGACTTGAGAAACACGTCCTTTGACTGCCGTGTACGCGAGAAGTGGTGGAAGAGGCGAACTAGCTCTAGCCTACGGTATGGCCTTTCTAGTTCGCTGGTTCCCTCTGCCTGAAGTCGCTGGAGAATGGATGCAAACAAAGACTCGGCATGTTGTCTGCCGTCGTCGTTTTCGAACATCCTGTACAGAAGAGTTTGAAATCCCCTCTAGAGAAGATTGATGACGATGAAGAGGGTTCGGCTCGGTTGCCGGTCCTCGTGATGTTAAGTACATGGCGCGCAGTGATCCTGTCTACCAGTTCCCAGTTCACCCAGGCTTGGCCCCACCCAGATCCATAATTAACGGGTCAAATATATAAGCCGAAAAGTGACTTTCTTCACAGCGAACGTACAAGCAAAATGAGGTGTACCTGTATCTACGGCTAAGCCAAATCTTACTATATACAACAACATCAATTTAAAAAATACTTAGAAAGATGAGTAAAACGAAGAAAATCCTCATCTTCTTGCTTTGACAGTCCATACGCCTCATCCATTACACCCTTAAATTTAGCGTCGATCAGATCAAAAGCACTATCGGCAATCGCAACTTCAAGCCACTATATAAAGCGTACAGATACACGAGGTGCCATGGTCTGTCTAGCTGGACCAAGCACATACACTCTCGGTACGGCTAGGAGGTAGACGCCAGCTGAGTGGCCGTCGGTGCTGGTGTAATTGGTGTGGCTGCCCTGGTGGCGGTAGCGCCTGTTGCCGCCGATAAAGCTGTCTTGGCCTTTACCTTGGCCTCTGCCTTCTCTTCTATCATCGCGTACTCGACCAGCGACGGATCACGAGAGGTATGATACCAGTCTTGCCTTATTTAGGACTTTGAGCCGGGCCTATTGAGATTGAGATTGAAAATCATAAGTCAGAATAAAGAAGAAGAATGTACAAGAACAAAGGCTATTCACAATTTGGCCATCCAAAGTTTCCTTGATTCGGGCCAAGCAGGGTGGCACTTTATTTGAAGAGAGTCATAATTGTGTATAATGATGTATAGACGCCGTGACGGAGAACAAGTAATCAATAGGCTTTGCCACACCAGTCTCCCAGCCCAAGAGCCACCATACGACCCAGGTCGGAGGATCCGTCTGCCTTTACGACATTGTCCTCCATGTCCCGTAACACCCTGTCAATATAGTCGCCTGCACCAGAGAGGTGAAGAATGTGTGCAATAGCCCGATGGATTGCAAGAAGACGCGGCGACGGCGGATCGATGGTCCGAGTGTTGGTGACAAAAAGCGCCCTGGTCACAGGCAGATTGAGCATCCTTGTGTACAGTGGGGAGAGGAAGGATTGTATGCGGTACGTATTGACTTGTCCGGGAAGAGCGTCAAAGTAAATGTCAAAGGCACCAAAGTGCCGGTGGAAAGAGATTCCGAGGGTGAGTGCATTGCGAGGTCGGTCGATGTCAACGCCGTTGATTAGGTTGACCACACCGCTGTCAAACATGTTCAGAATGGCCAGTGCTGCTTCGCGCGTCTTGTCCAATTCGCCGGAGCTACTGCCTCTGGACTTTGTCAACGTGTGCGGCAGAATATGGGCCACCTCCACCTCTTCCAACTTGAGATCCTGCTGCTGCGAAAACAACACGCCGTCGTCGTCACACGCATCCTCGCCGTCTTTCTTATAGCGATTGGAGTACTCGGGCCCGCTAAATGCACGGGAAACCACACAACGGTGGCGATCACGGACAAGACACGCACCACGCAAGGATGATAGTCTCTCAGGCGTCCCAATGAGTTCCAAGGACTCTGTATCGGCTGCTTGTGCACGCATTACAGCGGAGTGAAGCGCGGGTGATGGCTGCGGTGTCTGTCTCGTCGAAGCCTTCACTAAACGCAAAAGTCAGTGCATGCTAATACCAACCCACGATACTACAAGAATGCAATAAGATACATAAGATGGAAAACATTGGTGAAGCAATCAAGTATGGCTTACAGGGAAAGAAGAAGTTGTCCATCAAATACTCTGCAAACTCGCAGAACAGCGGCTTCAGCTCCGCAAAATCAAGCTGCTCGCTATCCTCGTCAACGGGTAGAGCTAATGAGCCAAAAAATGCGCGGAGGAAGATGTCCCGCGACTCTTCAGACAAGGCAAACTCGTAGGAGTAGCGGATCAGCCGGGGCTGGCTGTATGGCACGTTGCGGCTACGTCCATTGTCGTCGTCTATGCTCTCAAAATGCTGCACAATACGGGCAAATTTATTACTGGCAATTGCCCGCTGTGTTGTTGTGAGTGAAGGATGCACAGAAAAGTTGATAATATCCTCTAGGGAGGTCTGATGACGGTGATGTGGTGTTGGTGATGACATTGTGAGCTGGTGTAAACAGTAAAATACATGGTTTCCTTGGAGGACAAAGCTAGTTGTGATATGGTCTCGAACGGTCCTTATCTGTCAAAACATTTTGTACGTGACTCTACACGTGATATATATCCACTATTTGCTCATCACTACAATGAGGCCCTCATCTATCCAGATACAGTGGGTATGGCTAAATAGCCCCACTGCTCCCTGCTCCCATAAACAAAGCTCATGAAGATCAATGGAACGAGACTGAAAAGACGGGAGGGTCAGATTGCACACTGGGCCCGTACAGGTGAATTTGTCCCCAAGGCAGATGGCGACAAGTCGACCCAGGACAAATTTGACTTTGCGTACATTGACTGAAAATGCAAGGACGGGTATGACATGAGTGCCTTCTTCCATTACACACCTCTGGCCTCGTCTTGTGCATTTCTCCGTTAGAAAGCCAGAATCGGATGTGCTCCCCGTCATCGTAAGCCTCCGTACAGCGGGCCATCCACCGGTGCATCACCCTCTCCGCTGCCGGGATCAGGTTGAGTTGCCGGGCCACCTCCGCCTGTGCTGTCCCCGGGACTGGCGACAGCCATCAGCTGGTCATACCTGACACCGAATTGCTCACCGCTTCTAGCGAGATTGTGTTGTATTTGTGGGAGAAGCTGCGGCCATCCTACACCACATTTTGTCCCCCTTCTTTTGCTTTCCCTTGCTTTCAGCCGTCGTGCAGAGCGGTGGTATCGAGAATCGCAATCGGACCGTCAGACGAGTCTGACGGATGTTTGTGAAGGGCATGCATTGCTGACTAGAAGATGAACTGCGGGGAGTTTGTAGTTGACTCTGGAAAGAAGAAAAACCGACATTCGGATCGACGGCGGCAGACACTCCTTTATTGCGACGTTTATCTTTTATCGGGCTCGACAAGCAGGTCCCTTTAAACAAAGACAGTAAGGCCTCGAGATGCTTCCCGAAACGAGCAACGCCGGCATGTTGTAGAAAAGGCCACAGTGAAGAATATAGACATAAGGGGAAGCGTAACGAAAACAAATGACGGTATAATACTATGCACGCGTATTAGGCATTAGCGATGTATTATGGATGCCGCGAAAACGCACCTGTAGGAGCATCACGATGCTACTGTGATAGGCAGTCAGACCAAGAGAGAGCCCCAACGCTATTACCAGTGTTCTATATTATATACCCCCCCAGAGTCGCGTGCAATTACTATCATCCCGCGTGAATTCGAAAGCTACAGTCCCGTCTACGGGTGCACGCCATTGCCCTCCCACCTCAAAACGGTCTCGAGCACAATATAAGGCTAGGCCAAGCTATTCGTTTTCGCCTTTGCACCTTTGTACAGCTGGTGCTGGAGGTCTGCATACACATCAGTGGCTCGCAATGTTTGTGGTGTTCCTAGCACGCCTGGAACACCCTACATGTCGCAGTAGCATGCTCGCACTTTGACGCTGCCGGCTTGAATGCCAAGGGCACGGCCATACATGCTGTAGTATGCGCCAATCTCACGTAGACACTAGATCATGAAGAAGAAGAGAAATGACAAATAGAGTGCAGGGAAAGCTGCAATCATGTCGTTAAACTACGGAGGTGAAAGCCAAAATACGACGACTAGGCCTACATGTACAGCACAACCTGCCATGATGGTGCGATCAAGCTGTTCGCCCATCACCTGACAGCGCCGACGAGCGAGGGAGGACAGCGGTTCCAGACAGCGGTTTCAGCGTCATCTACGGCAGGAGAGACTCTCCAATGTTGGATTGAATGAGGCAGGGCTTACCCAAGTCGTGGCGCGTCGAGCGGCTATCATTTGAGTGGCGGAAAGGGAAGGCACGCGTCTATAACGATGCTGTTGAGGAAGGAGCGACTTGTCTGTTTTGGAAGGTGCGCGTCAGTCTTGTCACTACAGTACTGAATGTTTTTCAAGTCCTTTTTCTTCTTGTTTTTGCTCTTTATACAAAATACAAGTACCAATCCTCTTTGACCTCAATTTTCTTCCTCGCTCCTCTCTCCATTGCTTTGCCACATTGAAGTACTGACGAGGTAATGGAAGGAGTCTACTAAGTTGCCACCCATTTTTGTCTACGTCGATATAAGGCTGTGACTCTTCCCCTCATTCGATTTTGAGTATGCTTATTGCAACTCGCCCAAGAATTCCCCTATTTTGACACCATCACATTCTCGCCTCAACAACTCTTTCATTAGTAGCATAGTGCACGCCTTGGCCAACACGATGGCCGATTCTCAAAATGCACACGCCAACCTGACACGAGGTGGCCGTCTGCAAAGAACACACGTCTCGCCATTCTTCGTCAGAACTACCAATCCTCCTCAAGTCACAAGAACAACACGTATAGTCGCCGCGACACACCCAGGCATCCACCAGGCAGCCCATAGCTTGGATGGATGGTTCCTGGCTGACTTCTACGCCTTCAATTACCTTCTCAAAGGCCAAGGTGTTGAACAGACGTGGCTCACAGTCGTCGTAAGTATATAGGAGAACAGTTGCTGGTGATATAAAGATATAACACATGCTAACATCGCGTAGCCACCCAAGAATGTCGTTGCCAAGCACGGCATCTATGTCCATGGCTCTGTACTACAGGACAGAAAGGTGGTTCTGTCAAATGAACTTCTACAGGAGAATGAGTTCACCCCAGTCACAATTGTACGGCCAGGCAACATCGTTGACTGTTTCCTCAAAGAGGTCAAACGAGCAACAGAAGACGCCAAGAGAGACGGCGGATCAGTTTTGATTCTGCTGTTCTGCCACGGGATTGACCGGAATCGTTTCGCCCTAGATTACACGGGTGGTACGGAACTCACAATCACCATGCTAAGAGGCGTTCTAGAACCCTATGTCCCAGTTTGCCTCACGACGTCCGCATGTTTCTCCGGTGGCTGGACTCGCTGTCCCGACATCAACATCACGACAATGACAGCTGCCGCACATGGCTCGTATTCTTTTTCATATCCCAGATCTCCAAGTATTGAGAGATACGCTGGGTCGGTCTTTGTTGGCTCAGTCATCA
Source organism: Ophiostoma ulmi (assembly GCA_029298715.1). Classification (NCBI taxonomy): domain Eukaryota; kingdom Fungi; phylum Ascomycota; class Sordariomycetes; order Ophiostomatales; family Ophiostomataceae; genus Ophiostoma; species Ophiostoma ulmi. The sequence goes on along the minus strand of JANSLN010000005.1, from coordinate 431,326 downwards.
AAGCTTTGACAGGCACAAAGCCCGTTGCCCGCCAATGCCAAGAAGTAGGAGTGGTGAAAAACTTGATAGGGCTAGGACCAGAAACAGTACAGCAGATCAACACCTACAACGAATTCTGCCGTTCTATCTGGGAGTGCTGTGAGGCTATCAATTGCCTGTGGGACCACCACACATTTACCTTTTCTGCACAAGATGATGAATGGAGTGCAGCATGGCCCGAAATGTCCTCCCTGTCTCTCACAGACTATCAGGCCAGATGGAATGCTCTGTCGTCATATACTGCTGGTGGTCTTGCGTTGAGTAGAGGTGTTCTAGGCACAAGACAAGACGGCCCTGCGCATCATCCTACCGACGACCCAAACCTAGCTGCTGCTGCTTCTGTGGACTCAGACGAGGATTTGGCTCTTGGCTCGCTGCTTGAAAGCGTTTCACAGCGTCGCGTCAAAGAATCCATCGCATGTTGGCTGAAGACTTGTCCGGGCGATGATGTCCAAGGATATGGTACCATGCTCTACGGCTTCATGCGCAAGTGCTACGACACTGGTCAACCCACAAGCCCTGAACTATTTGATATTGGCAGTCCAGCAGTGCATTGGAATGCCATTGCCATAATTGAGTACCGGCTTAATATGGCGCTGATTGCAGACAGACTTGTGGAAGACCTCAGCCTACCGTGCCCAGACGGTAAAAGCTGCCTAGAATACGATTACGGTATCTGGCGGGCGAGCATAAAAGATAAGCTGGGCCTAAGCCACGACGATTTGAGCGAAGAGACTGGCGATGTTTCTGATGTCTTCTACAAGGCTAGCCTGTTAGACATGATGCAACCTGCTGCTGAGCAAGGCCCAGTCTTTCACCGTTTCGAAATGTACATTGTGGCAGCCGTCGTCGAGGCACAGTTGTCGGATGAAGAGAGAAGCAACGTTCTCGCCAAGATCATTGACACCATTGGGAAGGCCGCCGAGTTCCGTATGATGACGGCCCGCAATGATCAGAAGGTCACCCGCCGTGCACGGGAGTGGTTTCAAAGCTTGAGGCAGTAGGCCCGCCGGAAGCTGTACTAAGATGCGGAGGACCCCTTGCCGAGACAGTCGATTTTGGGCCGTGGGTGGATTTCTATATCATTGGAGTTGTCGCTGCATGCATTACAAGTTCGGATGTCATTAAAATTCTTTCTTCTTGTTGTTGCAAGTAATGACGCCAACAATAAAACTGGTCAAATTCGTATCATTACTAGCTAAATCTCATGAGTGTAACATGACTGTGTGAAAACTAAATGCTCTCAAACTCAAACTTGACGAGCAGCGAGCAGGTCGTCTCGCGGCCCTTGAGGTCGAGCATGCGGATAAACTTCCAGCCCGGCTGCACGTAGGACAGCCGCACGGCTGCCACGGCAAACTTTGAATTGGTCGACCAGCTCTCGTCGTTCTTGATCAGCAGCCGCAAGAACACAAGCTCGCTGTCCTCGTACTCCCACTCGAGCACCTCGTCCCACAGCGGATCCGTCACCGGGCTGTCCTTGTCGTGCGACAGGAGACCGCGCAGACCGCCCTGCTTGTAGACCTTGGTCTTGTTTTTGCGCTTGTCCGGCGGCGTGCCAATGTCGTTGGGGTGCACGAGCGAGCACGTAAGGTACGGCCGGACCTGGTCGATCTCTGCCTTTTGGGATTCTGTGAGGGGAAGGCCGGCGGCACCGGCGACGTGCAGCTTGAGGCGGACCTTTTTGTCGGTCGCGATGTTGTAGGATCCGCCTGCGCGCAGCGCCTGGGGCTTCAGGACGTAGCCGTCAGAGCCGTGGAACAGGGCCTCGTTGAGCTGCATGGTGGCATCGAAGCGCTGCCAGTTGAGCGCCGCGACCTGGGCGCCGGCGGCCCAAAAGGGCACGGGGTGCAGGTTGCGCGACGAGATGCGCGTGCCCTTGGGGAAGACGCGCATGAGGTGGCGCGCGTTGTGGCGGGCAATGGCGGCGCGGTTGGCGGGGTTCGCGAGGTGCGACGCGAGGCCCGACTCGGAGATGTTGATGAGGTGGTGGTGGGGTCTGTCGATGAGCTCGCCGGGCGGCTCAAACCACGAGTTGTTGCTGGGCTTGACGGACTGGGCATAGACGCCAATGGCGGCGAGCTCGGGGATGATGGTCGTCGTGGACGCGTTCTTCTTGGCCTTGTACTCTTCGTGGGCCTTGGCTTCTTTGGCCTTTTCCGCTGCGTCCTCTTCGTCCTCGGACGAGTCCGAGTCCGAGTCCGAGTCATCAGAGGTGTCGCTGTCCACGGCGGCGGCGCCCGGGATCAGGTGCTCCACCATGACAACGACCTTGGCGCCGAGCTCGGCCAGCGTGACGTGCTCGTCAGGCGTGTCCGACGGCAGAGGCTCCGACAGCAGGCGGTGTCCCAGCACTTCGGTCATGATGTCGACGATGCGCTGCTGGCCGTGCGGGCCGCAGTGGTTCTCGAGCGAGATGACAATGGGCGCGGCCGGGTTGACACCGCTGCTGCCACCGCCCTCGTCGTGTGCTTCCTGAGCAGCGACGGCCTCCTTGTCGATGACCTCGCGAATGGTCTCGCAGACGGAGCGCAGCGACACATTGGACACGAGCGTGTAGCCGTGCGTCACCTTGGGCTCGTCGGGGCTGTCGTCATTGTCCCAGGCGTCAATCTCGACACAGCGCGAGCCCGTGGACAGGGCCACGGCATAGGCGTCGGCGGCCGAGTGGCCAAACAGCTGGTGGGCTTTGAGATAGGTGTTGTGGCTGGACGAGATGTAGTACTCAGACAGGCGGTGCGAGCGGTCGGTCAGCTCGGCCGGCAGGATGGCGTGCGGCTGCTCCAGCAGCTTGAGCAGAGCCGGCGCGTGCTCCTCTGCCTCTGCATCGACATCGTTGGCTTTGAGAATGTCGTTGTCGACGAGAAACCTCTTGAGCGCCTTGCTGACGGCCAGGTTGTGCTTGCTTACATCAGCAACTCTGGCGCTATAGCCGCCGCCGCCAATGGTGCTCTCGTCAATCTCGTCGCCCTTTTCATCGTCGTGCTTGTGCGCGCGAAACGGATTCAGTCTGGCAAACTTGCCAGTAATGTCGGACATTTTGGTATAGCTCGATTGCGTGAATATGAGAGAAAGAAGGATAAATAATATGAAAAGATGAAAAATCAAAAGCTCAAAAACTCAAAAGATTAAAGAAAACGAGCTGACGACGAGAATGAGACGAGGGGTTGAAGCCAAGCCATGTCATGTTAGTGGTGACGTATATCACGTGTGGGACTAATAGCTCTTTCAGCTCCTCTTCGGCTCAGTTCAGCTGGCATGCGTATCCTTATTTCCTTTTTCCTCTTGTAGTGTACTTTTAAAGCCGGTTGCGGATGTCTTCAATGAGCGGATGTCTTGAATGAAATATAATAATTCTTTACTCAATGCTAATTAAATCGCTGTAGAAATGCCAAAGACCAATGATACCGAAATATCTTACACTATACACCATTACTGCTCATCGTCGTCGTCGCCGGCGAGGATCGCACGCGGCGTCTGCGGGGTCTGCGGGCTGCTGTTGTCGCCAGCCGCCGCAGATCCCGGCAGGGAAGAGTTTGGCAGCGACGCCGGCTGATCCTCGAACCCTTCGATAAACGCAGCCAGTCGTGCGCCTTCTTGCTTGCCCCGGTCGACGTCCACAAAATACAAGAAGACAGCCGGCAGCCCGACGAGCGCGGCCAAGAAGAAAAAGGCCGGCCGGATCTCGCCCGACGCATCAATGATGGCGCCCACAATGGCCGGGCCAAAGACGCTCGAGCCCTTGTCGGTGATGGCGTAGAGCGCATAGAACGCGGCCTCGGATCCGGGTGGGATCAGTTCGCCGTAGAGCGAGCGGCAGTAGCTGCTCAGGCCGCCCAGCACCAGTCCGTAGACGGCCGCCAGCGGGTACATTTCCCACGGCTGCTGCAGACCGCCGACGCCCCAGCGGCGCACAAACGGCAGGTAGCCCGACAGGCCGTAGAGCGGGATGAGCTCAAAGAGGGCGAGGCAGGCCATGATGGTATGCAGCGGCTTGAGACTGAACCGGCGCGACACGTAGGCCCACGAAAAAGCGCCAATAACACCGGTAGACGTGCTGATGACATTGATCATGCCGAGCGCCCAGACTTCCATGTGCAGCTGGGTCTTGGCAAAGAGCACAGCAGTCGACGAAGTGGTGGCAATAGCGTCGGACAGCAGGAACCAGCCGCCGAGGAAGAGCACAATATCGACGAGGCGGCGCGCGAGGCGGATGGTGCGAAACAGCGAGGACCAGGCAAAAATGAGGTAGGCCAGGCCGGACCGGACGTAGCCGAGAACGCCCGACGTCTGCGTAGACGACGACGCAGCTGCCGGCAGAGGCGGACCGGGCCGCGGCCGCAGCCACATGGCAGCTGGAATGGTAAACAGACCCCACCATGCGCCAACGACAAAGAGCACGACACGCAAGGACCAGATGGAGTTGTGCATCTTGAAGACGATGAAGATGGCGACGCACTGGACAAAGAGGGCGGCGCAGTAGCCGATGCCGATGCCCTTGGAGGAGATTTGTGTGGACAGAGACAGCTCGAGAGACGTCTTTTCCTTGCTCGGTTTGGAGTGTGCAGATGCCCCCATCTCATCATCAAAGTCGCTGTCGCGCGAGTTGGACAAGAGAGCCTCGGTCGGGTCGTTGCCGTTAAACGAGTCATCGCCAACGTCAGCGTCTGCCTGTGAATCTTGGTCTTCGTTCTCTTCGTCACGTAGCTGGATCTGCCGCGGCTCGTCTTCGTCGTCACTGTCAGGCTCGTCTCTCAACAGAGGGTGGTGCCGGACAAGCAGAGGAAGAAACGAGTTCAACAAGACAAACGACGCGCCAAAGGACGTGTTGGATACGACGGCGAGAAAGGCGCCAAAGAGAAACGTCTTGGCCGTCACGACGAGGTAGAGCATGACGGCGATGCTGCCGGTCCATGCAAACGCGAGCAGCAACTTCTTGCGGTAGTTGCCGTGGTCGGCGGCACAGCTGATGCTGACGACGAGCAGTGCCTGCAGGAGCACGCTGACACTGAAAGAGTACATGGCAAAGCTGGCCGTGTTGACCTCGATGCCGAGCACGTAGACGATGCACTGATCGTCCTTGCTCGCGGCCGCCAGGTCTCTCGATACGCTCGATACGCTCGATACACTAGATGTGCTTGACAAGTGACTGGCTTTGCAGGGCGTCACCCGGTCGCTTAGTAAAACACCATTCTCGCGGGCCAGACTCTCGAGCAGGATGGGGATAAACGAGGCGATGGCGCAGATGACATAGGTCTCAGAGGCAAACGAGTACATGTACCATCCCAGGATTTCCCTGGGACTAGTAGGCCGGACATCCTCGCCGGGATAAGCGGGCACGGGCGAGCCAGAGCCGGCGCCAGCGGCCGAGCTGACACGGCGGTGACGCGTTGTCATGGGATTGATGTTGTCGTCGTCGTCGAGGTCGGTGACGATTCGAGGTCGGTCGTTGTGATTGAGGTGGTTGCGGTAGTTGGTGTGCGGGTGGTAGTCGCTACTGGTATCACTAATGGTATCGTGCCAGTCGAAGCGAGACTGTGGTCGGGACTGCTCGTCGTCGGCTTCAAAGGAGGAATGCTGAAGAAGCGGCGGCGGAGGTGGTGCCTGTGGTGCCTGTGGTGCCTGTGACAGAGCTAGTGCCTCCTGACGCAGCTCGTGCTGGAGCTCGTGGCTGTCGTTTGACAGCGGCTGGCCAGTGAGAGCGGAGAGATGGGGCGAGTGGGTCGGGTCCGCCATAGCTTAATTAGTGGTCTTGTTGAAATGGAATAAGTGGGTAGGAGAGGTAGAGGGTAACTAGTGCATTGTGCTACTCTGTATTACAGTGCGGTGCGATACACTGAAAAAGTACTGTTGACGTTTAACGTGGAAGGTGAGCCGTGTTCCCCGTAACGTGTGGTTGGTCGCAGCTTCCTTTTTCTGTTTTTGTCCTTCCTTCTTTCTGTTCTTTCTGTTCTTTCGTCCTATTGTTGGTTCGCTCCAGTGGTTCGTTCCTTCCTTTTGTGTCGCAAAACGCGTCTACCCGGCAGCCTTGTCGATAACGTAAGTATGGAGAAGACAGGAGAGCAGACTCAAAGAGGGAGATGACGTATTATCGGCTGACTGCAGATGAATGAATGCAGATGCGGTGCGATGCAGGAGATCAAGATGCAGGGGTCGAGGGCTGAGAGGAAGTGTACGTCGAGGCGACGTAAAGGTGTCGCATATTTGGTGCAGATGAGATGAGAGATGAAAGAGAGGATGGATGGCACGTCGTGATGTCGAATGGTTCAAAAAAAGGCAGAGTCTACAAAGTAAGTCGTCGTCAGTGAAGAGGTGAGTGAATGGAAAGTAGAAAAAGGTAAATGAAGACCAGGAGGGGGAGAGGGAGAGTAACTGCAAGAGAGGTAAAATAGAAGAGAAGAGAGAGGGCAGCCAAAGAAGATGGACGACTTCAGGATGAAAGATGCGAAATGAGAAATGCGGTAGTGAAAGAAAGGGAGGAAAAGAGAAAGGAAAAAGGAGAAAGGAAAAAGAAAAAAGAAAAAAGGAAGAAAGGGAGGACGGAGAGAAACAGAGCCAAAGATCAAAAGGGTACTCTGTGGAGCGGAGGACTGACCGTGGAGAGGCAGTAAGACGGCGACAGTTATGTATGATGGAGATGCATAACTTGTAGAGACGCGGCGCACCGAGGGTTATGAAGGTATCGAGAGTAATGACAAGAGGGCGACTCTGGACCAAACCGGCAAAGCAGTTGATCGACGTCGACCGAGCCTTGTCAAAACCAAGTTGAAAGGATTGAGCTCAAAGAATTTCAGCTTTGCAATGTCAAGTCGGCAACTGTCGAGGGTAGAGTCAACCGCGAGCGCAATGATGGATGCAGACCGGCTTGCTATTGTGTTTCAAGTGTGCCTTGGTGCGAGAATGCAATTCGCAACGTCGCATTGGAGCCAGTTGCCAGTCTGCGTGGGTGCCTGGAGTATTAGTGAAAGAAACTATCTAAATCATTAATAGACGGACAGAGGGACAGATCTGCTGATCTTATCTCCTCTCAGCTTGGTTGTCGCCTTGATAGTAAAGGCGCTCAGCTTGGATGGGCACAGAGTGCAGGCGAGGCCGAGATGAACATCATGGCTGTCGTAGACTGAGCTGGTCAAGAACTGCACTATCCTTTGGAGATAATATAAAAAAATAAAAGTAAAAGTAAAGCTGAGCACAGCTTGACTATATTCAATAAATATTAGAAATAAAATGGTAGAAGTAAACAAAAAGGTATCATCCCGCATCGCCAACTTGATGCCTCGAGTCGTCGTCCGTCCTTTCGGTCTGCTGTTCTCAGACGTCTTTACTCGCCCGCCTTTGTCTCAAAGAGCTCAAGTCATGATCTCTGGCTACAGACAGCCGCCTCCCGTCGAGGCGTCTACTTCTTGAAAACACCAGTCAGCTTCTGCTTGAGCTTGTCTGCAAGACCAACCATGGGCTCCGCCGTGGTCTTCACGGCCGCGTGCTTCTCGGCCTTTTTCGTTTCCGTCTCGGCGCTCACGTGGGAGTTGCCAGCACCGCCGCGGCCGGTGTGGTAGTCGCCTTGGTCGCCAGAGGGGCGGATGGCGGCCTCGGGGATGATTTCGCGGTCGGCACGCTCGACAGACCGGCGGTCGCCCTTGTCGCCGTGGTTGCCGGCGCCTATACTGTTAGTATTGGAGGACTGATAGTATAAATGAAAAGAAGGGCAACAGAGACGCGATGCGCCAGTAATGCGCGCATGTTTGCGATTGCTCGTGACAGCTCGCCCGCATGCTTCGTATAGTCTGCATCGCTCACACTCTCCTGCTTTATAGTCTACATTGCTCGCGCTCGCATGGCGCATGCTGCGTGCCGCTTACCTCCTCTGCCAGTCGAGTACGGGCCATCATCGTGCGAGCCCTCGGGACCGGCGCGGACAATCTCGCCATCGACATACGGCGTGTCGTCCTTGTTGATGTTGCCGGCACCGCCGCGGCCGTGAGACACTTCCTTGCTCATTGTGGTGATGTTGGTGGTGGTGGTGGGGTTGTGGTATTGAGATGCTGTTGCGCAGATGGGTAGGGTAGGAAGAGAAAGAAAAGAAGAGAAAACACAAAGAAAAAGAAGAAGAAAAAGCAGAGAACAACTGATAAGAGCGATTGAAGATGGCTGGACGAGATTACTAGTCAGATACTGGAGACAGCCACATGGAAATTACGAGTAAAGGCAGTCAGAACTAAGAACTAAGAACTATGAACTATGAACTAAGAAACTAAGAGACTAAGAAACTAAGGAAATTGGGGGACAATACTGGTGGTGACCAGATTAATCACTTGATTCTTTATTATTGATAACTACTGATAAGGTGCTGACACCACGTATTTATATGACATTTGCAGGAGGGTAAGCAAGGCGAGGGCAATAGGCAGGAAAGGGTAAGATGATGTTGGTGGTGGGGTGTCTTTTATTGTTATTGATTATTATTATTATAATTATTTGTTTATTCTGCATGAGATATATTGTCACAATGACTCAGCAGAGAAAAGAAGAGGAAAGAACGAAAAGGCGACTGTTCACAAGGAAGCTGCGACGGGCAACAGCCGACAAAAAGGAAGGAGACGACAGACCTTATCTCTGCAGCCGTTTTGTACGTTGACAATCTTGGCTGCAATAATGCGGGATGGATCCACTCCAGGGCTTGGCATTGATAGCTCTTGGAGACACAGGGAAAAGGTAAGATGGATGATCGAGGTCGTGATGAGCCGATAATTGATGATAAAAGAGACACAAGCATGTCTTGGCAGACCAGAACGAGTAAACGAAAGCGGCATATCAAGAAGAGAGAAAATAAAAAAGAGAGAAAATAAATAAGAGAGAAAACAAAGAAATCATTAAAATTACGCATGCATAAACAAGGCTGCATCCCTCCGATCATCGGTGCTCTTATCGCATATCATTTGATCTACTACATCTAAAAGTCTAGCTGCATCGACGGCATCGACTAACTGCTCACGCGCTTGGCTGCCACGACCTTGTTGCCGCTCTTGCCAATCGTCTCGCTGCCAGCCCGGCCGCCCTTGACCCGTTGCAGCAGATGGATCCGCGGCGCCATCCGCGGTCCTACCCACCATCCGCCCGTTCGCGCCCGCACCGCGTCCCGGATCCGTGACACCAGTTTGCCGCGGCCGACAGTAGCTTGTGTCGAGGCCTCTGCACAAGACTGCCCCGGCTTCAGCACCTCGACACCGGCATACCCCTCCACAACACCCACAGTCTTCCACTCGCCGCCAATCGCCTTGCTCGGGTCTTCCATCAGCAGATAGTCAAACCGCGTCCAAAAGGCGGGGTTCAGCAGTCGCGCATCCTCGGTCTTGTCCACGACCAAGTGAGTGTTGGACGATTTGGACGACTTCTCGCCAAACGAAATCCCGGCTTCGACATCGACGCCTGTGTTGGCTGCCAGCTTGCGCGCAACGGCCACTTGGTGGCTGGGCAGCCCGCCCAGCGTCGACCCAAACAGCGTCACGCCCGTCATGCACGCCAGCACATCCGCGTGCGCGACGACCACCGACGCGGCACCGGGGTCGGCCGTCACGAGGTCGCGCAGGGCTGCCAAGGCCTCGCCGCCGGGGTAGTTGAGCGACGACACCAGCAGCATGCCCGTGGCGGCACCGAGCGAGCCGAGCGTCGACGCCACGACGCCCAACACGGCCAGCTGCGCGACGGCGCTCTTGGCTGCCAGCTTGGAGAGCTGGTCGGCGCCGAGGGCCGCCGTGGCCGTCAGGGGCGGCACGACGTAGAGAATGAAGCGGGCCTCCTTGTGCGGCTGCAGCGAGTAGACGGCGACAAACGCGAGGGCCGGGACTGTGAGCAGCGCCGCCGGGCCGCGCGTGGGCAGGCGCGTCAGGGCATAGGGAACGAGGGCAAGCGCGGCCGGGTTCAGCAGGAGCCGCGGCAGGGCAGAGGTAAAGTAGTAGTGCCACGGCGACGTGCCCCAGGCGCTGGCCTGGCCGTCGACGACATTGAACAAGAAGCCGTGCAGCTCGGGCCAGAACGGCCGCGGCAGCGTCTGCCAAAAGTACGAGTCGATGGGCACCGACAGCAGCAGGGCGACGGCGGCGGCAAAGGCGACGGTGCGCACGATGCGCTCGACCGACGCGAGCGGCTTCAGCACGAGGTAGCCGGCGACGGCCACCAGCAGCAGCGCAACCTCGCTGCGGAACACGACACCGGCAAAGGCGAGCAGGCACAGCGCGACGCGCACGCGCCCGCTGGCGGCCCGGCGGCCGTGCGCGCCCTGCGGCGTCAGGAGAAAGGCAAACGCCAGCGTCGTCAGGAAAAAGGCAAACATGTTGGGCAGCGTGCGCGACGCATAGAACAGGACGTGGAACTGGGCTGCCTGCAGCACCAGGTACCAGCGGGCCGCGCCGGCGCCGCAGCTCGTGCGGAGGGACGACGACAGCGCCAGCATGGCGGCGCAGTTGCCGAGGCCGAGGATGCCGCGGACCACCAGCTGGGGGTCGAGGTTGAGCTCGCGAAAGACCTTGAAGACCTTGAAGACCTTGAAGACCTTGAAGAACTCAAAGACCTCGAGAACGGGCTGGGCCAGGCCGGCGAGGACGACGGCGCCGACAAAGGTGCGGGGCACGGCGCCCTGGAAGACGGCGTGGTCATAGCGTTCGGCGAGGCGGCGGAGGGCGCCAGAGCCGGTGGGCGTGCCGTAGACGAGCACATCATGAGCGGCCTGGATGTTGAACGACTCCTCGACCTTTGTGTACGGCGCGACGACGAGGTGCACAGCGACCAGCGCTGCCAGGGCAGTCGATAGAGTAATGTCTATAATCAGTAACCAAGATCTGTAGAGATGACTTTGAAAAAAGAAGAAAAGAAATGAGAACACACCTAAAAGCTTCATCGTGTCGATGAGGGTTGAGAATCAAGGAATCATGATACTTGACACTTGATATCAACGTCAATAGACCTCTACAAGCTAGCTAGGCTAACCACGCTGTTGTAATGATAGCGTGTGTCTGGGAGCTCAGGGGGGGGCACCATGCAAGGAGCTTTGCTGACTGACTGCGGTCATGTGATGTGTGGGTTCTGGTTGTAAAAGTACCTTTGCTAGTAAATAACGTACACATCTACATTCGGCCCGTCCTTTTTCCAGCTTATCTGTCCTGTCGTCTGTCTTCTTGGATCGCCGTCTCCCAGCATCAAGACAGCTCGACATGTAGACACGACAACTCGACAACGCGACTCGACACGACCCTCGCGGCTTACTTGCTACGCTACTGACTCAACTTTACGATACACCGCTGCCTCGCAGCGACAGAGACAGCACGTCTTGATTGACATTGTCTACATCTACATCCAAATCTATACCAGCCGGCCTCGCGCGCGCGGTCGCGACCTCTTCCACCATGTACCTCCTCGGAGGCTTCCTCTACGTCTCCGTCCTCCTCATCAACGCCATCGCCATCCTCTCCGAGGACCGCTTCCTTGCCCGCATCGGCCTGTCCACATCCACCTACGAGCCGGCCTTTCAGGGCGGCGGCGTCGGCGTCGGCGTCGGTGTCGGCGGCGGCGGCGAGTCCAGCATCAAGGCCAAGATCATCAACCTGATTGCCAGTGTTCGCACGCTTATGCGGAGTAGGTCGTCTTTTTTTTTTTTTTTACTAAAAAAGAGAGAAACAAATCTAACAGTACAGTACCCCTGATTGTCATCAACACGCTGCTTATAGTGTATGAGCTGGTCCTGGGCTAAGCGACAAGCGACGACGAAAACGAAACGACGGAAACGAAGTGACGGAAACGAAGTGGCGGAAGGAGACGACACCACATCTACAACCACCTCTACACACAACTTTTACAAACCAAAACTACTACACATACACGCGCTGGTGGGCTGGATGCTCAACAGTATGGACAGCATGGGCATGGACATGGACAGCATGGATGCATACCCTCTACCATAGGGCTAGACGCATGGCTATGATTACGAGCACTTGTCTCGCAATCTTGTTTTTCTAAATCACCAAATATACACAAATATACATATTCACATTCATTCGGTTCAGTTTAAACTCCAAAAAGTGAAAATCACGTATTTATATTCGTTCACCAAGACATTAGTATCGTGTCTTCTTTCTTCTCCGCGGCATGCACCAACAATTAAAGCCCCGAGTAACAGAAAGAGAGAAAAGAAAGGAAAGTGATAACAGTGTAAATAAATAAATCCGTGCAGTTTATACGGGGAACGGACAATAATCGAACAAAGACTAGCGATAACAAAGACCAACAACCAAAAAGACCAAAAAAGAACAGGCAGACGGGTGACAATGTCAAACGTGGCGGAGTAAGCGAAAGCAAAACAAGAGATGACACTGAGATGTAAACATGTCAAGACATGACCAGATCAAACTATGGCAATGAAATGACAGAGAAAATGGGTGGTAGGATAGACACAAGAAAGAAGTGAAGAGGAAAGAATAAAAAGTGGTAAGGAGTGTGGTATCGAGTTCACCAGTTGGGCAACGATACGAGTGATGCCAGAATCAAGTCGTTATCGTAGCCAGGTATTCAAAATAACAGAAACAGAAACAGAAAGCAGACAGAAACGACCAGACGACCAGACGACCAGAAAGACGCAGAGCAGGAAATCAAAAATCAAAGCACATCTAGTTCTTCTTGCTGAATTTCCTCGACAGCCAGCTCTTGCGCTTGTCGGCTCCGGCTGATGTGCTCGGTGCCAGCGGTGCACCTGTCGCGCTCGGGTTGGTCGCCTTGCGCGTAATGACGTTCTTGGTGGCCGCCATGGTCAGGTCGCCATTGTCGGCGCTGCCGCTGCCGCTGCCGGCACCGTTCAACTGGATCTGCGGCTTCGGTCCGTTATACCCGCTGTAGCTGTTGTTTGCGTTCATATTGTTGTTGTTGTAGCCGTAACCACCATTCAGGTCGTTCATCGGCGACGGCCGGCGGTTGAACTGGCCAGGAGCACCGGGTGCGCCCATCTTGCCGGGCGACTGGCGACGCTCAATGGACGAGTTGTCACTGCTGGTAAGGTCGGTCTGGTAGCCTGCGGGCTCGCCGTTGGAGCCGCTGCCAGAGGCGACGGTCTCGTACGAGCGGTGGTTGTTGCTGCCGCCGGGGTAGACGTTCTGCTGGGCGTTCAGGTGGCCGTGAATCTGCGGCTCGGAAGAGTTCCTAGAGTACCGTAGCCGGTTCTGGCCTGGAGTCTGTGGAGGCGCGCCCTGGTAATCGTAGTAGTTGTCGCGGCCGTGCAGGCTCTGGCGCAGGTCGTACGCGCTGTTAGACGACGGCATGTGCTGCGGAGGCTGGGGCTGGCCACGGTAGTAGCTGTCCTGGGGGTAGCGGGCGCTGCCATTGCCGGGGTGGTTGCCGGTGGCAGCAGGTGGGTTGCCACCCTGCGTGCTAAAGTACGAGTTCCTCCGCGAGAAGTTGTTGTTATTGTTGTTGTTGTTGTTGTCGATGTCGGGAATGGACGACTTGCGACTGTAGCTGCCGTCAATGGCGGCCTCGAAGCTGCGGATGGTATCGAGCGGGCGCTCCCAGCGCGAGCGGGTAGGGTTGGACCGGTCAGGGTCGGCTGGTCTGTTAGTGTTTGAAGATTGACAAGGCTAGAGAGAGCGGTTGGACATACCGATTGGGTTGCCGAAGTTATCACGGTGGATGATGCTGCGCAGGGGGGCCAGAGAAGTCTTGGTTAAAGTGGCGACGGTGGCTAGTTTGTTAGTATTGGTAGATGGATAGGAAGGGAGATGGATGGGGATGGGGATGCGACGGAAATGGTTCGCTCTCGCGCATTGCCTCGCGACTTCGCGGGCTATGACGTCGAGGGAGAGAGACGATGTGGATGGTTTATAACCCGACGACCTGCTGGTTGAATGTGATTCTTGCAGTTGCTGTCGAGAGGGTTTCCTCATCACGACTGTGTCATTTCTTGTTTTATTGTGCCACCTCGTCGCGACCTTGTGGCTCGTCGTCTCAATGTGTTTTTCTTGTCTGTCCCCCTCCTTGCGACTTTGTCGATCGCCATCATGGTGATCCTCACGACTGCGTCGTTTGGTTTACTTACAAGGCTCTGCTTCAACCATGGCCATCGACGGATCGGCCTTTGTGTGCAGTCTCTTTGCTTCCTTTTCTTCATGCGTCTCGGGCTCTAGCTTGGTGCTCCCCGTGCCGCTGTGATGCGACTTGTCTGAGCGGAAGCTCATGCCCCGCGACCGCCTCTCTTGCCTATCTTTTGCCATTGATGCGTTTCGTGTATGTGGAGGGTTGGCAGAGCGAGATTGCGAGGCAGATTGGTTTTGGTATTGTTGCTGAGATTGAGGTTGTTGAAATTGTTGGTGTTGGTGTTGGTGAGGAGGAGGCTGCATGGAAGCGCCGCCCACCGGCGCAGAAGGCGGCGGGTGGGCATTGTTGTTGTATGTAGCCATCATTTTGTATTTTTAATTGAATTTGATTTAATTCTGCTGACAGGTACAAAGAACGAGATAGAGAAAAGAGGGTGACAGTGTAATTACTGGGTGTGCTGTGAGTACGAGTACAGAAGGAACAACCAGTGGCGAGCGTGGGTGACGTACTCGCGTAGTCGTAGGCGTAGCGGTAAGTAGTCCAAGGGCAAAAAGGCGTCGAGAAAGACTAGAACAACTAGTTTTTTGCGTTGTGTTCTGTGTTTTTGCTTTGCCTATTGGCTTTGACTTTATTGCAGCTACTGCTTTGTGTTTGCGAAATCGAATACGAACAGGTCGACGTTGCTATTGGCGTAGACGAAAGACAAGTTATGCGGGAAGAAGAGAATCAAGAAAAAGAGAGGTAGACAACCGGAGGGCGCGGAAGAGATGTCGCAGTAGTATGGCCAAAGTAGAACGAGTCTGAGTCGATCGGCTTCCTGGTTGGCTGTTTTTGGTTTTCTTTCCAGGTGTTCCGGAGAATTGGATGTTGTACTGAGTAGAGGGAGGATTTGAAGGTAAGGGTGAGGATGAGGATGAGGATGAGAGTGAGGGTGAAAAGAAGTGGTGTGAGGAGGTAGAGAGAGAATATATTAAAGGCAATTGCGAGCAAAAGGAGAAGGACCGACAGAGCAAGAGCAAGAGCGAGCAAGCAGAGAAAGCAAGAGCAAGCAAGAAGCAAGAGGCCTACGTTATCAGTGGAGGGGTGCACGCAAAAGCAGGGAGAGGCAGAGGCAGAGCAGAAGCCTCTAGAGACAAGGCAGGCAGAGACAAGACAAGAAACAAAAGAGGAGACAAGGTACAAGGTTGCAGGTGCAAAGTATATTAACTAGCTTTAGCTAGCAGGTTGGTACTTGTCTGGGCTATGGTATTTAGTCGTAGTTTGAGGGAATTTAACTAGAGATTTAATTGATTTCTTTAGAGACAGTTGGATGGCCCTCTACGAGTATGAATATTGAAAGAAAAACATCTACATTAAATAACATCTACAATGAAATCAACTGCAGAGTGAACTGTGATGAAGCCAAAAGGCGAAACAAAAAAAAACGAGGAACAAGACAAGAGACAGACAATCGATACGAAGGAGTGCCTGAAGCTAAAAAAAAAAAACGAGTACGAAGTGCTGGGAGTGGGGGGTGTGCGTATCAACATACCGACCAGGCAAAGCGGCAGGAGCGACTGGCAGCGTCAATCCGACCGCAGACGTACGAGTACTCCGAAGTATCAGCTAAAGTGCGTTTACTAAGCGGCCGGCGGTCATAGATAACAGCTGTAGTAATTTCTATAAGTATTAATATCGCATGGCCTCGCCGCGATTTGTAATGGTATATATGTGTAGTATCGTATTGGGCACGGCATCCTGTGCGTACAAAGTGGCAGAGTGGCTGAGGTGCAAAGCGTGTACAAGAAAGTCAAAGGGAAAGTAAAAGGGAAAGTAAAAGGAAAGAGTATCTGAAAGAGAAAACTCCGGATGCAACGACTGCCACTAGCCCAGGGGGTGTAAATAAGGCCAGGGACTTGGCAGTGCTGACAATTGAGGAGTGAGGATTGAGAATTGACAAAGTCAAAAGATACATAGGTACAAGGTACTTTGTAAGGCAGGAGCGTCGCCGTGCCAGCTACCTCTGTAAACCTCTGCAAACCTACTACATGATATGCCATTAATAGACAACCCTGTCGATTACATCAGACACACAGACTCTAAACAAATGGAAACACACAGAGGGGCCTGGTTACATGACAGGAGGGACCGTTCCGGGTAGACTGGCATTGAATCACTTGATTTCATGATATCAAGTTATCTCTGTATCGATATGTACAAAGTAGCCGCGTCAGATAGCATCTACGGTTGACTCGTTGCTTTCGTTGTCAGGTTACTGAGTAGTGGCAGGCATGCAAGATGGTGTGCTCAATGTCACTAGTGAGTACATGGAATACATGGAATACGAAAATAAATACTTTTATAATTGCTAAATTATATAGTATAATATATACTAAAATACAAAAAACCTACTAATTGCAGACTGTTTTCGGACGGTTTGACTCTATACTCAGTACAGCCTACAACAAGTACTAATACTCACTCGAAATAAATCGCAACTCCCCAACCCCTGGAATCCGTTGCCATGCTATCTGCGCCTGAGTCTGTGCCTGAGTCTGAGTCTGTGTCTGAGGTTTGGTCAGGTGTCGGTCAGAGTCTGCCAAAGTGGCCGCTGGCAACCGCCGACGACAACGCGACAACGATATCGAGATCTGCTCATCAAACAAATCAAGCGAATCAAACGAATCAAACAAAGCAAACGAATCAAACGAGTGGGTATCTATTATTATCAGTCGCTCTTGGATTCTGTCATTCACTACTCGTATATACTTGGACTGCGACTTGGACTGCCCATCTTTTTCCACTACACCCACCACCGCCACTACACAACTCCTCTAATAAATCTATTTCTAATCCACTGCTGCACAGACTCTGATGACACGGCTGCCAGTCTGACGTCAAGACGGAGTTGAGAGGGCAGACCACGCGGTAGGGTTTCAGGGGAGTGAGTCTGGGTGACGGGGCGACATGATAAGATACTCATACTGAGTATGCATAGTAGTACATATACAGGCGCATGCCAAGCGGTAGCTGCGTGATTCCGATTGACTCGACTTGAATTTGAATCAAATCCCAGACGCTGGAATGGCTGCTGTCTGTTTCGACAGTTGCCATGAAGACAAGACATTCCTCTCAGAGCATAAGACATCCGTTATCAGACAGGTACATGTACTTTTGTATCTGAAATCCCAACAATGGCTCTCTGTCTGCATGCGGATATCAGATATCAGCGGCGAGGCATAGGCATAGATATCGGATATTAGACTGAGTAATAAAAATAAAATAAAGCACGTTGTGCCCGAGTACTATATGTACGAGTACTGCAGCCATGTCGGCGCCGACTGCACTACACGCCAATCGTAGTTGTAGGTATTATTGTTCTACGCGTATTGATTTATATTTATTATTTATTGATTTATTGGTGCATTTTTCTATGTAGCGTTGATTTCTTTCCTGCTACTTTTTCGGTTCTTCTCTCCTCTCTCTTCTCTCTTCGTCCCTTCTCGTCGTCTCGTCCCGACTTTGCCACAGGGACCGGAAGATAAAGAAAAGGTAAAAGGTAAAAAGAAGAAAAGATTTTCAGATAGAGCTAGAAACCACTTTGTGCTAGAAAACCAAAACTAAATACTAAAACTAAAAATAACAAAGGCGGCCCTCGCCACGGGACGCGCAACCGGATCCACTAGTATAGATAGAGAGAAGAGAAAAGAGGAGAGACGAAAACAAGACTGTAAGATCCTGTATGTATCCTCAGTCTCTACAAAGACCCTCACCGTATGTCACAGCGTGGCTGGTAATCTGCTCCGCGATAATACTCAGTATTAGTGCAGAGCAATACAAGCTGGAGTTTAGTTCCGGTTTCCCAGTTTTCGGTATGCATCTGCATGCACAGCTCAGCTCGTACGTGGCGATCGTCGTAGTCTAGTATTATCTAGTAGTTGTCGTCTAAAATAGCAAATAGCAAATAGTAGAATTTGTTCCTCGTTTCTAGAATCGGAAAACAAGAGGCTGGACTGATCAGACGGTGTACGGTCGACGGCGAATACTAGCAGTCGATTTGGTCTGTTTAATATATCAAGTGAAGGCTCCTAATAACTAATAAATATCTAATAAATATCTAATAAATATCTAATAAATATCTAATAAATATCTAATACTATTCGACGAGATAAGGATGCTCATAGACCGGAAGACGGCAGTTTTTACAGTGGAGAGAAACCCAGTGTAATATGATGACTAATCATGACAAGCACGCCAGGATGGAGACAACTCTCCGGATGCGAGCAGTCTGCCTGAATGCCTCATGTCTAATGTCTATGTCTGAGTCTGAATGTCTGCATCTGTCTTGCGGTATATATCCAAATCAATATTGCAAAAGTACTGTCAAAGTCGTTGCCTCTGCACTCGATTAAGACGACTGAAGAGTTTTCAAGCGCTCTTCTTCCTTTGTTATCGATAGTCCTTTTTGCCCAAGGGATGCTAGGCTGGTGTTAGCTTTTTTAGATTCGATTCGCAGAATCTGAATCTGAATCTACATAAAATCTGAGAATCTAAGAATAACCTCTGCCGCCTCGGCCGTGTACGCTCCATGTTCGCTCGCCTCCGGATCTGCCAAGTTTTGATGGCGATTTCTTGATTTGGGCACGCAGGCGTACTTGGTTTATTTTATTTATTCTTTGTAATATTGATAAAAGAATCAAGCATAAAGAATCAAAGGCTACCCCAGGTTTTCAATTTATGTTTTAAAAACAAGTAACACCAGAAATGTCCTGAATAACGCAAGATATCTCACATATCAATGCCATGTCTACTTGATCATCACACACCATCCTTTCTGAAACAAGCTGCAGGTATCACCTCGGTAGAAATTGTTGGAAATAGTATCAATGCCACTCGTGGGGGGGCATGCAACATTGGCTGTCTCAGTAATGCACTCTGTCTGCAGCAGGTCTGCAGTCGTCGGGACTGCGAGTGCAGGTGCAGAGATGCGGTGAGCTCTGCAGTTCTCTCAGGATTGCAAGATGACCAGATAACAACGAAAAGACAAAAAGAGACGCGCGTCATTGCACTGCATGGCAGATACGACTGCAGTGTATTGCAGCTGCAGTGTATGTTTGATATCTAAGCATGTCTTGTATACGGCGTATAGAATTAAATAAAAATAATAAAAAATGCTGGCGGCACGGCCCGTACATGCACATTTCTTATAAAAAATAAATATAACCTGAATATTAAACTGAATCTGTATGCCTCGTATTCTTATATATACACGTCTATCTGTGCCGCCGCGATGGCGTCTGCCTCTACAGCGGATTGTGGCTCTTCTTCCGCCCCAGACTGAAACTGAACCGCTCCTTGCGTGACGTCTGCGGCGACGCCGGGGCTGTTTGCTGTGTCTGCAGAGCTGGCGGCGTGAACGGCGCTGGTCCTGGTACGGACACAGCCGGCAATGTGGGAGCAGGGCGAATGGCCGGCACCGGCGCAGCCTGCGTCGGCGACGGCGGCTCGTCAAACGGCGACTCAGACAGCACCTGCCCGCCAGGAATCGTCGGCATCTTGTCCTTTTCGCGGTCGCGGTCCTTGCTCAAAAAGGCAAACGATTTGCGCGACATGCTCTTGCTGCCACGGCTGCCCCGCGACAGCAGACTCTTGACACCGCTGGCGGTGTTGATGTTGCTGGCCGACGTGCTCGAGTTGCTGTTGTCCAGGCTCGTCTTTTGCTCCAACCGGTTAGCGTTGGCGTTGTTGTTGGCGACCTCCTCGGCCGCCGTCTGCTTGCTCGCCGCAATGGCTTTGCGCACCTCGTCAGCCTCGACGCGGCGCTGCCGCTCCAGGTCTTTCTGGTCCGACTTTTCCTGTGCCTTGCGCGCCTTGCTGGCCGCCTTGGCCTCCTTGGCCTCCTTGGCCTCTCTCTTTTCGCGCTCCTTGCGCTCCTTTTTGTCGGCCTTGTCAATGCTCGGCGAGAGCTGTCCTCCGTCCATGGACGGCATCGGGGGCACACTCGATACGGGAGTGAGAACAGCCCCTGGCGCCGTCTTGGCATGCTCGAGACCGGTAAACTCGTCTCTAAAGTCGAGCGACGACAGTGCCGCCGCCGCCGGCTGTGTAGACTGCCTTGCCAGGTTGGTGCCGTTCCCACTCCCATGTCCATTGGTAGTGGCGTTACCATCCAGTGGCCGCGTGTTCATAAACTCGGCGGCGCTCTGGCTCGCAAGCTTAATCTCCTCCAGGCCCTCGCGCTCCTGCTCCGCCTGCATCTTCTCAAACGTGGTCTCCTGGTAGAACAGCACATATGCGCACGCCGTGCCCGGCTGGTCGCCGAAAAAGTTGCGCACATAGTGCTTGTCCACCGGCTCCACCATTTCGTCGTCAAATAGCAGCCAGCCGCGCTCGGCCGTCTTGATGACGGACACGTAGTGCCCGTGGTAGGCGTTGCCGCCAATATGCACAACGACCGCGTACAGCTCGTAGAGACGGTCGGGGTTCTGCGCCTCGTCGGTGGTGTTGAACATGCGCAGCTGGTACGGGTAGACGACGCGGTGGAACAGCTTCTCCAGCTTGGTGTAGTCTTCCGAGTACTTGAAGCGCTTGAGGTGCAGCGCCAGGATCTTGGGCAGCCGCTTGATCTTCATGCGCTTCTCGGCCTCTTGCAGGCCGCCGCAGCGGTCGCAGTGGAACTTGTTGCGCTCGCACAGCATCTCTTCGGCCGAGAACTTGCGCAGGCAGCTTGTCACGGACGAGTGCTGCTCGAGGTCGATGGACAAATCCAAAAATGTCTCGTCGCGCCGCGATGACGACTCGCACGTCAAGCACCGTGTCTCCGACGTCAGCACGCCCTCGAAAATGTCGTGCACCCAGCCCGAGCCGGGCGTCGATGCGCCATTGCCGTTGACAGACGATGCGCCAAGTGCCTGCTGGACGGCCTTGTTTAGACTTTCCCGGTCGTTTGCTTCTCTCGCCTCTAGCTGCTTTGCCTCCTCCAGCTGCCTCCGCTTCAGTGCCTGTGCCGTCTCCTCTACATTCCGGATAATGTCGTTCAATACAAGACCATAGAACTCGTGTGCGTCCTGGTGCATGGCTGTCCGGAATAGCTCGTTCTCTTTGCGGAAGATCTCGAGCAGCCGGTGTGGACTCAGCACGCCGGTGCGTGAGTTGTTCTCGATAAAGGCCATAAAAATGTCTTTGACGCTTGTAAACGTATTCTCCTCCATGCCGTAGGCGCTTGCATTGTCGGACAGCTCCAGCACAGGGCCCTTGATCATGGCCTGCTTCTTCTTGTACTCGGGTGTGTCTGGCTTGTCTTCGGGGCGCACTGGCGGCGTGGCGGGGGCTGCACCTGGGCTGCCGATGCCGGCACTCAGTGTTGGTCCGGTACCGATAAGAGGCCGTGCCTTGAAAGACTGAGCTGGTTTTTTGCTGTATGGATTGGGGCCGGCGCTGTTGTGGAAAGAGTAAGGATTGGAGGCGTTGGAAGCGTTGCCGTTGGCGGCATTGGTGGCGGCGGCGAGGGCGGCGGCGGCGGCGGTGCCTGGGGCGGGTGTAAATGTTGTGTCTGTTGGCTTGCGAATTTGGACCTGGACCTTTCGTGGCTTGGCAGGGGCATGGCCGTTTACAGAGCCGTTTGTGCCGTTAGTGCCGTTTGTGCCGTTGACCGAGCCGTCAATGCCATTGGTGGTGTCGTCGGGGGTACCGGCGGGCGAATAGGGTGGAAAGGTGACGACATTTTTGCGAAAGGGTTCGGAGTGGTAGAGGGCCTGGAGGATGGAGTTGCAGTAGCACGTGTTGCCAAACTGGCAGTCAGTATGTGAAGTGGTAAGATTTAAGATGGTCAAACTTTGCGAGTCTTGGGGCCAAGACTTACATTCTCTAGACCAAAGAACTTGTCGGTGCCGTCGTCTCGTATAGGCCCGGCATTGAGCAGCATCTTTTCGAGGGGTGTCTGCTCGACAACCTCCTTCTTGGGCGTTGCATTGGAAGCATTGGAGTTATTCTGCTGGTTAGCTGTG
This sequence comes from Ophiostoma ulmi, assembly GCA_029298715.1. Lineage (NCBI taxonomy): Eukaryota > Fungi > Ascomycota > Sordariomycetes > Ophiostomatales > Ophiostomataceae > Ophiostoma > Ophiostoma ulmi. Next base: position 409,229 of record JANSLN010000005.1, on the reverse strand, counting down.
AAGAGGTAGACAGAGGGAAGAAGAGAGGTTTTCTGGGAGGTGGCAGAGGTGGAGGTGGAGGTGGCAGTGAGGATGCGCGACTTACTGCGCCCGGCTTTAGTTTGCTCAAAAAGGCCGACATTGTGAGGGTGGTATAGGATGTATGGATGTAGACGAAGAGGAGAGAGAGAAGAGACGTCGAATGTCTGTCGACAGATGGAGCGCGACCAGAAGAGGTCACTCGACGGCGACGCCGATCAGTCGATGCGACCTGTGGCCCGTATAGTGAGTAGGTGTAGATATAGTTTGATGGTAGATGCAGAGTGTCGAGATATCGTCAGAATCGTATGTGAACTTGGTAGAAAGGTAAGGACAGTCGTCGCCGAGGTCGAGGTCGAGGTCGAGTCGAGTCGAGCGGAATGCGGAAAGTGTAATGGGTAATGGGTAATGGGTAATGGGTGTAATAGGAAGAGGAAGAACGGGCAATGACGAATGCGATGGGAGGGTGCCTCGTGGTAAGAAAGTAAGTAGAAGTAGGTAATTACGGAGTCGCAGGCAAGTCGTTTTTAGTTTTTAGTGGTCTAGCGAGAGACGTATAGTGGATGTCCCCGGTGAGTGGTGCCCCGGATTGGCGGCTATTGCTCCGTTTTTGATATGAGCGTTGATTGTGTTGGGTGTTGATAGGGTTGGTTGAGTTGAGCAGGATAGACTGGATTGCACCTTTTGTTTTGTGACTTGGTGACTAAGTATGTCCAATGTCCGATCTTGCGTCAATGGAAAAGGAAAGGACGACGATATAGCTCAGCCTTGTGCGTGCGTATTCGGATATGCTGGGATTTTATTTGTTATTTATTGACGATTGGCAGGCTGATCCGAGTTTGGCTGATCTGATCTGATCTGATTGTGCTGATTGCATTGACATTGATTGACATTGATTGACATTGGACGAACTGGCGACAGTGTATGGCATTCAATTATGCGGTTGAGGCGTCTTCAGGGAGGATGGAGGACAAAGTATGTAGAAAGGAGAGATGTCAATGCAAACTCAAACTCGAGCTCGATATAAGAAACCTTTAATTCAATCGGCGGCTCGTGTCGTGTAGTGTTGTATTGTACCGTTGGTGCTGTTGCGCGTGCTGTGTTGCGTTGCGTTGTGCTTGTGCGGCAGCGTGGCTTGTGTGCGGCAGAGGCAGGAAAAGGGCAGACAGATGTCTATAGACAGGAGGGCAAGGGCAGACTGAGGACAGCAAAAGTCGGGAGACAAGACAAGACGAAAAGACAGCTTCGCCTTGTACGCCGTATGACAGCAGAGGTAGAGGAAGAGGTAGAGGAAGAGGTAGAGGCAAAGTCAGGATAGAGCAGATAGAGGCGGCATAAAAGGCAGGAGATACCAGGAGACTAGATAATACACGAGGAAGGCACGGACAGAGAATAGAGACGATAGGACAATAAAACACCTGAGAAGATACACAAAATCTGCGCAAAAGGAAGGCATACTGGACCCTCCTGCCTCCTCTTTGACATACTATCTGCAAAAGAGGAGAAGCCAAGGCGTCGATACTTTCTTTCCCCATTGCTCTTTCCCTTTCGACGTTCTTCCTTTCTTTGCCTGTCCCTCTTTCCATTTCCCTACTTGTAGTACGTATTTCCCTATTTCCCCTTTGCTCCCCTCTCCCCAGTGCTAGCTTGCCGGATCCCTGCTTCGTGCCCTTGCCCTTTCCTCTTTGGATCTTTCTTTTGCTCTGGTCTGCTCTTGCCCTTTTGCGCTATCCTTCCGAGAGCTTTTGCGTCTAGAGCAGCTTTAGCTATTTGGTCACATGATCTCTACTGAGTATTCTATTGTTGGTAAAGAGTAATATAAATATATAAACAATATAAACAATATAAACAATAGATAAAAGTATCGAGTCCACGGATGTCTGCCGGCTGATATACGACGACCAACAGCACTTTCATCAACTAGTCTGCTAGTGTCGTGTACCCCGAACTCTGATCTGGTCAGTGGCGCTTTCCATTTCCATTTCCATTTCTATTTTCCACTTGCCAGACGGAGACCAAAGAGGCAACGCGGGGGTTTCCTTTTCTCGACTCTACAAAGTAATACTCAGTATTAGTTAAGAAAGACAATGAGTACAAAGTACGGAGAAAGCTCTAAGCAAACGGTTGCAACACTAGCAACTGACTAACATACAAATCCTCAACGAGTAACTGAAGTAACCGATCCCACCAATGACTACAAGGTGGTGTGTTGGTATGGTGAGCATGCAGGTGTCGATAGCTTGATTCTCGCCAAGAGGCGGGTAAATGAGGTAGAATGGTGTAGAGGTTGGTAGGAAGAGTTGGTAGAAAGCAAGAAAGCAGCAAAAGGAAGTGGAATGAATACACGAGGTATTCGTAGAAAGCCGGGACACGGTGAGACTGGAATCAAAGAGGCTGGTTGAGGAAGGAGTCGGATGGTACGACGTAACAGCTACATGGCAGGATGAAGGAAGCACTGCCAAAGGCGGGGAAGACTAAAATAGAAGTAAGTGAAAGGCGTACTTTGTAAGATAATATAATAATATAATAATAATAATAATAATAAAAAATAAAAAATAAAATAGAACTGCGGCAGGCGGCTAGGCGACCAACGGAGGCATAGATGAGTACTGAGTAGGATTTGGAAAAAGAAAGTGAGAAAAGATGAGGATGCAAGCGACGAAGAAAAGTAGGCGAGGTCGGACGAATTCTGCACCGGCTATTGTAGAGAAATATTGTAGAAATATTGTAGAAATATTGTAGAAATATTGTAGAAATATTGTAGAAATATTGTAGAAATATTGTAGAAATACAACAGAATAGGATGGAATACTCAAATGAAATATACATGATATCTGCATATGTCCTGCAGTTGCATTGCATCTGGAACCAAGCTGGTGGCAATTGTCTATATAGCTTTGCAAAAGAGGTATGTATTGTACTAGAATATCTGTATTATAATATGATTGTATACTGGATATGGATATGAATATGAATATGAAATTGGGGAGTAAATATTATAGAAAAGATCAATGAGTATGGCTTCTCCGCGACGGACTTGTACTGCAAAGCAGAAGCATCAGTCAACTGCTATCAACTAATCAACTAATCAACTAATCAACTAATCAACTATCATCAAGCACATCTCGATCTCAAGTAACGCGACAACTCAGACACCACCTGACAACTGCACGCGAGAGTGAGATCAGAAAGCTTGTCAGAAAACAGGCAGACACAGACAGAAAACAAGCAGAAAACAGACAGAAAATAGACAGAATTACACAGTCAGCCAGAAAGAACCGAGAAAGCGCCGGCGTCGGGAGGGCCTGCCGCGAAGAGGGGATGTCACATGGTAGATATTTATAAAGTATGGCAAAAAGGTGTATGCAGCCTTGTGATCGGCGCAGGCTTTGGCATCACATTCATGAAAAGGATACATCCATCAAGTAGATGCTGGCGTTTCTTGTTTTAGGGTAGAAGACAAAAATAAACAAAAAGGAAATACAACAGAGAAACAAGGAAAGACAGAAGAAAGAAGACGAAATGCACAGATAGTCTCTCTGCTCAGCTTTGCTACCAGCAATCTGAACATGAGCAGTGCCACTCCTAGACATTTGCTACGCCCATCCCTGTATCTGCATCCTCTGCCTCATCGAGTATCCATCTCGACGCTATCTCGCCAACCTCGCCAGCCTCGCCCGTCTCGTTATCTACTTCTTCTCGCCGCCCGTCGTCGGGAACCCCATGGCAATCTTGAAATAGTCATAGATCATCCATTGCAGGCCTGTCAGCGTGCCAATCATCACAATCCGCACACCCAGCCCGTTCCACAGCCCGCCGAACCCAATGTCGCCATAGATCCGCGACACCACCGCCCCCACCGCCTCGTTCGGCTTCCGGTACGCATTCATCTTGCTCACCATGACGTCCGCCGGGTGCGACACGATCGCGCACAGAATGCCCGCCAGGTAGCCGCCCGTAAACGACACGCCCGTCTGCACCAGCTTGCTGTGGTCGTCCTTGCGGCCCGGCAGCCGTCTGTAGATCATCTCCACAATGGTCTCAAACGAGGCAAACTTCATCATCGTGTACGGGATCTGGCGGCCCCAGAGCGGGTACAGGCCCTTGTAGAGGCCGGCGCTGCCCTCCGCCTTGAGAATCTGGGCGAGGCCGTCGACGGTGCCCTTGTAGGGCGACTCGGCCGCCGCCTGCATGCGCACTTTGACGGCCTCAAAGGGGCACAGCGCAATGTCGGCCAGAAACTCGGCCGACGCCGACGCCGCGAGGTAGACGCCCGCCTTGTACTTGGTGGCATACTCGGGCCCGACGGCGTCGGCATACGTCTTCTTAAAGTACTCGTACCAGCCGTACTTGAAGGCGCCCTGGGCCGAGTAGCCCAGCAGGGTGGGACTCCAGCCGGTAAAGATGCCGCGCAGGCCCTGCTTCTGGTAGATGAGGGACCAGCCCTGCACGTTGGACTTGTACAGGGACGCGTCGACCTGGCGGCGCACCTTGACGAGGTCGAGCGGGGTCAGGGCGGCATGGGTGAGGCCGCACGCGAGCAAGCCGCCGACGGAGCAGGCGGCGTAGTACTGGGCCGAGAAGAGCTCAATCTTCTGAGGCGAGGGCTTGGTGTCGATGATGGAGTAGGCGACGCACAGCTCGGGACTGATGGTAGATGACGGCTGCAGAGGCAGAGCGGGCTGCGACGGCTGGGCAAAGCCCCTTTGCAGCGTTTCGGGTTTGGGAAACATTATGGAGGTGAGATTGCCGAATTCCAATTCAAAGTGTCAATGTGCCAAAGTGAAAGAGTCTGTAATTCAAATCATTGATACTCAGTCTGTAGATGGTCGTGGAGTTGAGATTGAAAGAGATTGAAGCAAGAGAGACTACATACGTCAGAAGCAAAGAAACAATCTATTGATTGATACATGACATCGAAAATAACGCGGGATATCCCCCTGCACCCGGAAACCAATCACTGCTTGTCCAACGCCCAACAGTGTGTGTGTGTGTGTGTGTGTCTCTCTCTCAAGGCCATCAAAGAGTGTAAAGAGCAAGACAATACAAGAATACATAGTACAAGAAACACACTAACCATAATAGGCAATTTCACGTCCGTTAACTCCAGCACGTCTGTTATTCCCGACATACGACTCCAAGCTGTCAGACCCAGACAGATGATCTCGACGTCGTTGCTTGGATTTCAGTAATATCTTACGCAAGCCCTTTATGTCTTGGCGATACCTGTTCACCGTCGGCGGCTCACCGGGGCGGATGCTATGACTCTAGTATCGTACGGGTTGGCTGTGGCAGAATCGCGAATGCAGCAAGCAGAATTATTCAGAGAGAATCAGACGGCGACGGCAAGTACCTATAGAAAAGTCTCTGCGCGCGCATAGTAATCATAGCCTTTACAAGATAGCGCATAGCAGCGAGAGCAATGGATAGATTAGAGGGAATAAGTGATCGACGCCGACGTCACTGTGATCCACTACGGTATGAATACTCGGTAGAAAGGTGCTGTGAGATGGCGACAGCCTTGCCATACAGCTGAACTACACAATGATTATAAAGTTTTTAAAAGAATATGCAATCGTCATAAAAAATCTAAAGATTTCAAGATATCAACTCTTATGAAAGCAGCTTCACACACGTAGATTACAGGCTGACAGGTGACTGCGGGGAAAACACGTGATCCTCTTGGCATCGTCACCTTCTCAAAGAAGAAGGAGCGAAAACAAAGACACAGCTCTCTTTTCGGGCTCTGACTCTCTGACTCTCTGACTCTCTCTTGTTGTCAAACTCGCAACCATCAACACCATTGCCATGTCAGAATCTACCTTTGTCTCCAAATGGAGCGACCGCTACCGTGGGGTATGTTTTTGACAATATTTTTCTTTTCTCTCTCTCTCTCTTTCTCTCTCTCTCTCTCTTCCTCTATCTCTATCTCTTTTCAGGTACAAATACTAACGGCAAAGGCCACCGTCGAAGACCTCGATCCCCCCGCCGCCCTCTCCCTCACGCCCCAGGACACCCTCGGCCAGGCCGTCAATGCCGCCTTTGAGCGCGACTTTACCCACCTCACCGTCGTCGACGCCACCACCAAGGCGCTGCTGGGCTACGTGTCCATCCCCCAGCTGCAGAAGCTGCTGGACTCGGGCCAGGTGGCACCCACCGAGACCCTCGGCAGCAGTGCCGCCATGACGCGCTTCGGCTTCCAGCGCCAGGGCCGCGCATACCGCGTGATTACCATGCAGACGCCGCTGGAGCAGCTCGAGGGCTTCTTTGAGGGTGCGCTGACGCGCGGCCAGAAGCAGCAGTTTGCCGTGATCACCGACGAGCGGCGGCGGTTTGTGCTGGGCGTGGCGACCAAGGAGGATCTGGAGGAGTTTGTCAAGCGGCGGCCTGCATAGCGAGCGGCAGAGCGGCAGAGCGGCAGAGCGAGCGGTAGCGAGCTCTGACAGCCGCCGCCGTCTGTAGAGGTGGGCGAGCAAATAAGAGCGGGCGTCATGGTTGACTCTTTCACAGAGCAACAGGGATGGGGAATGGTACGGGTTTCAACAACTGGACATTGGCGGCGTTTGGATTATTCACTTTGTCAGCAATGATGCTGCATTTGTTTATATTGTATTTATTTATATTTATTGTTTTTATGCAATTTATGCTATTGAATCTTGTATGTACGGTGATCATTCTGGTATCGTAGGAAAACATGGCCAGCCCATCTCATCTCAGCTGCTGCTGCCTAGTAGGCAAGATCCTCCTCCTTGTCCAGCTCGCCCAGGAAATCGTAAATCAGCTCCACGGCCACGCGCTGCTGCTTGCTGCCCTCGCCCTTGGTCACAACAATGTTGCGCACATAGCGCCGCGAGCCGTCCTTGACCGTCTTGAAGCCCCAGACCTGTGTCGCCACCCAGCCCTTGCCGTCGTCCAGGTTGATGACATGGCTCACGAGCACCTCCTGGTCGCCAAAGCCCTGGACCAAGAACTCGTCGGGAAAGTCCTTGCTGACGTCGGTGGCCGACTTGTAAAACAGAGTGCGGCCCGAGACGTGGCCAAACAGCCAGTCGGTGTGCTCGCGGCGGCGGTTGTCGACACAGCGCTTCTCGGTGGTGCCCTTGATGCCGCCGGTGATGACCTGGTCAATGTTGATGTGCTCGACGGTCTCGGTGGCGTCGACGGGGTCCTGCGACGGTTCGGAGGGGGCGCCCTCGGACTGCGAGATGTGCAGCGTGAGGGTGGCGGCGCCAATGCCCTTGCGGATGAGGAAGCCGACGCCCTGGAGCGAGAGGACGGACTCGAAGCTATCCGAGAGGGATTTGTTCTGCAGGCGAGAGTTAGCTCAACTTTTTATTTTATTTTACAAAATACATATAAATACCATTTGCCATTTTCCGTTGAGGTTGTGGATGTTCTTGGATTCGGGGGCGGCCATTGTGTCGGTTGGTTGAAGGTGTAGATTTGGGTGTAAATTGTGAGGGTAAGAGAGGGAGGGAAATTGGGAAAGAGAGGTGTTTGAATTGGAGCTGATGACGTTTGGCGTATATGCGGTGAAAGCGGGGCTGCACGAATTGATGTGTGTGGTGGTGGTGGTGGTGTGGTGGTGTTGAGTGTAAGTGGTGAGATGGGACGCAACAACGAATCAGTAGAAGGAAGGAAGGGAAGGAAGAGAGAAAGAAAGGGAGAGGGTAAAAGACAGAAAGGGAAGGAACAAAGATATTAATATAATAAGCAAGATCTGGGGATCTGGGGGACTGGGGGGGGATGGGTGAGGGCAATGGGGGAAGGCAATGGGGGAAGGAATGGGGGAATGGGGTAATTGAGTGATAAAGAGGCAAGAGAAATAGACAAAAGGGGAAAGAGACAAGAGACAAGAGACAAGAGACAAGAGACAAACAGACAAAAAGGACAAGAGACAAAAAGACACAAGAACGGCAGGTGCACATGCGTGAGTAACGGGACGGGCGGAGGTGCAACCAAAGTCAATCGAGTGCTTCTAAAGACCCAGATAGGCAACCACTCTACTCAATTGCTCTTTCCAACTCCTATTAAGAATAGATAATGAATAATACGGCGGATCTAGCTTCTGAATCTGTTGGCTTGGCCGTGCCGAGGGGACACTTGCATCGCATGTGCTGGTGTTGGCTCGCCTGGGTTTTGCAGGGACAAAGAGCGCCCATCTCTTTCACATGCTCACGCTGTGCACTGCCCATTGTCCCAAGCCGAGCTGCACCACATCACGCTGATACTAGTTACTATTGGCGCCAATAAAAAAAAGTTGATAAAAATGAATAATAAATATGAAATAAAATATGAAATATGAAATATGAAATAATACCCCAATACCCTTATTGTCTCTCGCCTAAACTACCCCTACAGCTCAATCAGATGCAAGATCTTCCGTTCCAATTAAGCTTGAGCTACCCCTCTTTCGTCTTTCGTCTTTCGTCGTTTGTCTTGGCTATTGTGTAATGTCGATTTCACCGTCTTGTGCATCATCTTGTGCAGCATCTTGTGCAGCATCTTGCACATGCAATCACCACTTGTCACGGCATCTTCAAGTATGACTAATGGCCTTTTTGGGATATCAACTATGCAAGAGAATCAACAACGAATGGACAAGCAAACAGAAGCAGAATGAAACAAGACAAAAAAGACAAAAGACAAAAAACAACAACAACAATAAAACAGAAAACAGAAAACAGAAAACAATAAAACAATAAAACCAAATTGGCCAATGCAAACCCCAACAGAAATCAAACAAACAGGAAAAGCCTAGAAATCCAAGCGGAAAATAAACAGAAAAAGGTCAAAACGAAAAGCCAAACAAATAATATACACGCTGCAATGCGCAATGCAGGATGACCACCTTTTCTCTGTTTCACTGCTCCTCAATGTGCAGCTCCGCGGCTATGGCCACCACTTCATCCGCTTGTAGCTGTCAATCACCTCCTCCACCAGCTCGGTCGTGATCTCAGGCTTCGTGTACGTGAACCCGACAAGCGTTTCCAGCCGGGTGCCGTTCATGCTCAGGTCCGTGTCCTTGAGAAGCTCCTTCTCCATAAACGGCGTCAGCGGCCCTGGCCGTGTGATGCCCGCGTCCGCCAGAAGATCCGCCCAAGGGTCCAGCAGCTCGTCGTTGACATCCTCCACCACGCTGTCCATGTTGAGTCGCGCAAACGTGCTGATCAACTGGCCCTGGAAGCCTGTCTTGATGCCAAACGTTGAGCCGATAATGCTGGCCATGGTGCCCTGCGTCGTGGCGCCCTTGTCCACGACATTGAACACGGGCACCGCCGTGCCCATGGCCTTGGCGTCCCAGCTCTTCTTGTTCTTGAAGTCGTCCTTGGTATACCACTCGGTCGTGTCCCACAGCGCCCTTGTGACGTCGTCAATGTGCACCGTGTTGGTGCGCAGGTCCTTGGTCCAGAGCCACTTCATCTCGTCATCGAGCGCCTTGTAGACGCGCGCCATGCACAGCGCCGTAGCCACCCATTGCGAAGCATAGGGTCCGTAGACGTGGGCGAGGCGTATAATCACCAGGTTGAGGCCCTCAATCTTGGCAAGCTCTTCCTCGGCCTGCAGCTTGAACACGGCAATGCGCGACCACGGCTTGAGCTTGTCGGACTCCTCGCTGGCCTTGCTGTCGGGCTTGTACACCATGCCCGTGGATAGCTCGACAAACGCCTTGACGCCGCGCTTGGCAGCTTCGCGGCCAACGGCTAGCGACAGGCCGAGCGAGCGCAGACGGTACACCTCATCGTCTTGCGTGTAGCGCGTCTCGCCGCCGCAGTTGAAAACGTAGTCCCATTGCTTGCCGTCTTCACGGTCAAATATCCGGGGCATGCTCTCTGTGTTGTTAGCTCGTATTCTTGTAGTAGATATCCAGCGGATATCTAACGGATACTAGCGGATATGTGACGGAATTGACGCCTCGTGTCGGCGGGGTTACGTACGCTCCCGGCTTGCATCAGCCTGTACAAAGTTCTTGCATGCATCCTCAAACTCTGGTGCCAGCCATGCCAGCTGCGGCAGCACCTTGTCCACAACGCGCACGTCTGAAGCCAGCTTGTTCTCGTGAATGTACTTGGCCAGGAAACGGCCAATGTAGCCGAGGCCACCAATGATGAGGACCGTCGGTTTGTCGGCCATTGTATTGAAGGTTTGTCTGTAACTATATGTAGGCGTTGTCTATGGGAGGCTGGATCGGGGTGTCGTCGGGATGCTGGAGTGTCGTACACCGTAGTCTGCGCTGTTAGAGATTGGGTCGGCGGCAGAGATGGAAATGAAGAGTGAAGTGATTTGAACAAGTCGAGAAGAGAAGAAACAAAAAGGAAGAAGTAAAAAGCAAATATCATGAAAAGAACCTCAAACAAAACAACTCGTTTGAGACGTGGCAGGGTCCGATTAGGTCTAGTTGGGGCTAGCTCTTACCTGGGCGGTTATTGGGTATATATAGCAGAGATGGGCGGTAGAGAAGAGAAGATGAGGAGAATCGGAATCGGAATCGAGGCGGAAGAATAGGTGATGAAAAGAGGAACTATGAGAAAGTGAAAAAGGTGTGCACAAAAAGGCACAGAGGCAAAGGCAGAAAAGGGCCGTGCAGAGTTCAGCTGGCGGCAGGTTGATAGGTGAGCGAGGAGGGGGGGTTGTGTGAGGAAAGAGTAACGGAGTGAGACGAGGAAGGAGGAGGAGAATTGGTATCAGAGAGAGAGAGACGGTGAGAAGAGTAGAGAAAGGAGCACGTAGAGGGGGGAAGGGTCCTCTCCCGGAGAAGAGTGGTGGATGGTGGAGACGGTCAGGCAGGAGCAGGAGCAGGGGAGGGGAGATAGAGCGAAGGAGGTTAAAAGGAAAGAGGAAACGAGGTTATTGCAAGATACAAAGTATATGTAATGTGTAATACTGCAATGCCAAAGAAGGAAAGAGCAGGCGGACGAGAATGTCAGAAAATGGAAGGAAATGGAGAGGCAGGCGGAACAGAGGAAGTCGGAAGTCAGGGGCGGGGTGGTAAAGTGTTGTCAGGCAAGAGCTAGAGCTGGGAGCTATTACTGAGTAGTTTAGAGAGTTTAGAATGTGGAAAGTGGAAAATGGAAAGTAGAAAGTGAAAAGTAGAAAGTAGAAAGTGAAAAGTAAAAAGTGGAGAGTGTATTTCGTGTGCGCAGTGTTTGTATTGGGAAAGTGCGCTCTTTCCTTTTTTGATGTCTTTCCTCTTACGACTGCCTTTTATGGCTGCTCTTTCCTATTCTACATTCTACGGAAGCACGTCCCGTTCTACTCGTACTATCCCATCTCACCATCCCATCTATCGGAGTGTTCGCATTGGTATGACAAGATACATGCAGCTTTATATTACCGGTGGGGACCATTTATGCAAATCTTACTGAGCCCACAGCACTTTAACTCTCTGGATTTCACAAGTAACAAGGTATCTTATCTACAGTCTACAGTGGTCTACAGTGGTCTACAGGGCTTACACGTGCGCTATGTAGTCGCTCCTTCCCTCAGACCCAGCCAAAAACAGACTCGGCGCCGTAACACTCAATCGCTCCTTCCTCGTAAACAAGAAAATAATAAGATATTTCCATCTACACCTCGTCACCGTACACCTAAACCTAATACCACCAGCACGGGAAGCACGGTGACCCCTCCATGGTCCACTAGTCTCTGACTGGTTAACGTTCTTACCAGTCTGACAGTCTGCTGATGTTCGGCTTGAGCAAAGTCTGGTACGGTAATTGCTCTGCCGGCGATACGCAGCATTTGCCTGCATAATTCCATATTTACTCCTTACGCCGGGTGATGACGAGCAGACTCCACAGAGTTCCTTCCTCTTCGAGTTTTCTGCATTCAGAGTACATTCTCTACTCAGTACATATTATGTAACACTCGCACTTTTGAATGTCTTTGTCTTATTGTCTTTATATTAATCTTCTTCTTCTTCTTCTTCTTCTTCTTCTTCTTCTTCTTCTTCTTCTTCTTCTTCTTCATCTTCTTCATGTCCCCATTCCTTTGAACCGTTTGTTTTCTAGACTATCTACCTTTTAAATCCCTTATCCTCCACCGGCGCTAGCCGCGGACCGCCCCTTTCTTTGACCGGCCCGAAATATGAGATAATACTGCTGGTTAGTAAGAGAATTCAAACACAGACACAAGTCACATTTTACTAGCAACAACTAGTAGCAAGTAGTGCAGAGCTAGTAAGACACTGCGAGACTACCCCTTTTGTGTTTGCCCCTCGCTTCGTCCTCAATAGTCTGACCGTCGACCATTGACTGTGCCGTTTACCATCTATCGGGACTGTGCCCAGCTGTGTTCTAGAATGCTTCCATACGTCTTACTCAGTAACTTCGTACTCGTCTAGCATTATCGTATTCTGTGATTCTCGTATTGATGTACCGCCGATATTATCTCGATATACTTTTCTCGTTTACTATTTTACCCAAACTCTAAATATGTTGTGCATAACGTTGATTGATGACTAATCTATAAAATATCACGATCCATGTGATCGTCTCGAGTCCGTCTCATCTTTTTTCTACTATTTTTGGGATTTTAGGAGCTACAAAGTACTCGGGTTTCCTGGTTTGCAAACTATGTGTATATGAGAATTGCCTTGCCAAGTTGCCACTGCCTGTCTGTGCCCTCGTAAGACTCACCAAATACTGGTAACTCTTTGACCCTGTATCAGACCGCTAGAAGCGCAGGGTCCAGTTTGGGCATATTCTTGGTTCGCTGTTCCTGGTAAGGTCCAGTGAGCAGGACAGGGATTTGGTAAACACATCTTTCTCCCATTTCTCCGGCCGTCTTGTCTCCCGCTCTGCCGCCCCGTTACACGCCGGGTCTCACCGTCACAAAGACGCTATGTGCCGACACGGAGAATACAAATTACTATAATGTTCATCGGCGATGGAAGAACAGGGTTGCTACGTGCCTACGATGCACATGTGCGCCGTGCACCAGCTCTGTGCATCCTGCATCCTACATATACTGTTGGCCGCCGTGCTCATTCGGATCATCTGGATTCTTCTTTGCGCTTGCCTATTCAGGCATGTCGCACAGCCTCCTACATCAAGATTATGTAATGATATATATATAAAGAGGCAAACACAACGTACCATCTTGTCCAACAGTCGCCTCTGTCTCTCATACCCTCATTAGCACTACGTCAATGTATCGTGTGGGATCATGGTATTACCGAGTATGTAAGTAGATGGCAGAGAAATATAAAATGTAAACAGAATAAAGATTTAAGAACTAGAAAAACACGCTCAGTATTTTGTTGTCGAAATGTTCAACGGCATGATCAGAGGCCAGGAAAAGTAGTCGACAGAGTGAAAGGGTAGACTGGACAGACTGGACAGAACTGGACAGAATGAACAATGGACAGACTTGGGGAGACAGCCCGCTGGGTAGAGATCATTAGGGTCTCACACACACAGACCGTCGGGCCAAGCACGTCCTGGTCCGAGCCACTGGGAGTGTCTCTGCTTCGTGACTGCTCAGCACTGTCCGTCCGTCTGTCTGTCTCGTCTCGCCCTCAGATCCCCTCGAGGAGTCCCCGTCCGCTCCGTCTATTGCCGCCCCCGCACACCGCTAATCACCTCGCGCTGCGTCTCGCGGTCCCGCTGGCCCTCCGACAGACTGCCCACGCTGCGCAGGTCGCCCACCACGTCCTTGGCCTTGCCAAAGTACACCTCCTGCAGCTGGTTGCGCATCTTGCTCTCCATCTCCTCCACGATCCGGCCAATGTTGGCAATGTGGCTCGCGTCGCCGCTCGTCACCGACAGGTCCTGCTCATACTGCCGCGTCATGTTGCCCGACAGATCCAGGTGGCCGTCGCTCGTCTCCAGCGACAGGATCACCGTCGACGTCAGCCGGTAGTTGGTCGTGCGGCCGCGGTCAATGGCCTCAAACACGTGAATCGAGTCCCACACCGACGTCGAGCCGGCCGCCTCGTTGGACTTTTTGAGCAGCACGACACCGGCAAAGCCGTCGTCCAGGTTCCAAAAGTAGACGCTGGACACGCCGCCCTCGTAGTACAGGTCCCGGTAGACGTCAAACGCCTCGTTGGCCTGCACCTCCATCTTGCGCACGCGGTCGTTGGGCACGGCGCCCTCGCCCGCACCCTCGCTGGCGCCGCCGCTGACGCCGCCGAGGCCTTTGCTGGCGTCCTCCAGCGGAGGGTCAAACTGGTTGGACCATGGCGAGCGGTACGAGTCGCCGTCGCGGTTGTAGTCGCACAGCAGGTAGTCGCGCCCTGTCTGCTTGCAGCGGCGCACCGTCAGCGGCTGGTCGACCGACGACAGCAGGTCTTCGGTCAGGTCCGGGGCGAGCTGGATAATGTTGTTGAGGTGCTCGGCAGTGTGTTTTGGGTTGAGCCGCCGCAGCAGGTCCAGCGCAGAATCAAAAGGGTCGGCCATGGTGATGTGATGGACAGAGTGTTGACGATGATATGTGATATGCGATGCAGGCAGTAAAGGAGACGTCCAGGCGAGACGTCCAGACAAGAGGTGAAGCTCAAGCTCCGGATTGGCGGGGTATTCGTGGCCGCTGTTTCGTGTGGGCCCCTAATAGCGTTCAGCCTACAGTATATCGCATAGCATATATGTACAGCGTATACGAGTAGCGTATAGTGCACATTGTACAGTGCATACAGTGCGGCACACTTACACTTCTGACGTCGCCGTGTAAAACATGTAGAACATGTACAAGTCATTTTCGATTACATAACGCTGTTCTACCAATATGAATCAATATCAAAACACCATCACCATGATGCCCAATACTCCAATAGCCCAACGACAAGCAAGCAAGCAAGCAAGCAAGCAAGCAAACAATCAAAAAACAATCAAAATTATAGATAACGCTATAGCCAATGCATTACAAACGCCATACATGCCAGTCGTTTACTCGCTCATGTCTTGAACGTCACTGAGCTCGCTGTCTTCGTCCTCGCTCTTGGGCGGCGTGATGGTGTCTTTCTCGACGGCGGCGTCGTCACCACCACCAGCCTTCTTCTCCAGCTGCTTCTCCAGCTGCTTCTCCTGAAGCATCTGCAGCACTTCATCCTCAATCGCCTTGCTCGCCTTGGCACCGTCGCCCAGCTCGCGCTGCATCTTCTCATACGCCTCCACCTCGTCGCGGCTCGCACTGCCCGCCGTCACCCGCTCCGCCAGCTCCAGCTTCGTCTGGCACGCCTTGTACACCAGCTCCTCAATCGTGCCCCGCGTCACCAGCTTGACAATCTCAACGTCGCGCGTCTGGCCCAGGCGATGCGCACGGTTCTCGGCCTGCACGTCGTCCTGCGGGTTGTCGCTCTGGTCAAAGATAACCACCTTGTTGGCGGCCGTCAGGTTGATGCCCGTGCCGCCGGCGCCCGTCGTGAGCAAGAAGACAGTGATATCGGGGTTGGTGTTGTACTCGTTGATGATGGCCTGCCGCTCTTCGACACGCGTGGCGCCCTCGAGCAGCACATAGGGAATGCCCATGTAGTCCAGGACCTCGCGCAGGATATTGAGCACGCGCGCAAACCGCGAGAACACGAGCGCGCGGTCGCCCTTCTCCTGGTAGCTCTTGACGAGCTCAAGCAGCTTCTGGACCTTGCCGCTCTTCAAGAAGTAGCCGTCGGGAACATCGTACGACTGGAGGCACTTGTAGTCGCGGCACCACGTGTGCAGCTCAAAGTCCGAGTATCCCTGCAGCTCGGCCACCAGCTTCTCCATGCTCGGCTGGCGCAGTTCTTCTTGCGGCACCTTTTTCATGAGAATCTTGCCCATGGCGCTGCACGTCTTGTCGTCGTAGTGGCGCCGGAACAGCTGGGCGTGAATGGCCGCCTTGCGCAGCTGCACCCACAGATTGTTCTGGTCGCTCGTAACGCCAATGGTCGGCTTGGCCTTGGATGCCCGCTTCTTGGCTTCGGCTTCAGCTTCAGCCTGCCTGATGATCTCCAGGTCGCCGTCGTTGCTGTCGCCCTTGCCCTTGGGCTGGCTCCGCTTCTCCTTGCCGGCCCGGAACTGCTCTTCGTAGGTCTCATAGATGCGCCGCTGCGTGTCGTCCATGTCGCAGTACACCACGCTCGACGTCTTCTTGGGCATGCCGCTCAGGACCTGCTCCTTGCGCCGCTGCAGAATAAACGGCTCCAGGATACTGCGTGCACGCCGCACGCGGTCGCTGAACAGCAGCGCGCCGTTGCTTACTTCCTGCAGCGTAAACTTTTGGCTAAACAGCTTATCGAGCTTCTCCACGTGCCGCTCAAAGAGATGCGGCTGGATGAAGCGCAACAGATTGATCATCTCCGTCAGGTTGTTCTGCACCGGCGTGCCCGTGAGCACCAGCCGCCATTTGGCGTCAATGCGCTTGAGCGATTGGTAGACGGCGGTGTTGCAGTTCTTCATCTTGTGGCCCTCGTCGAAAATGGCAGTGTTGGGCATCAGCTTGCGCATAGCGTACAGGTCCTGCTTGTTGGTCACCATCGAGTACGTTGCGAGAACAACATGGCAGTCGTCCACATCCTGGATCTCCTCAAAGATCATCTGCCGTTCTATCTGGCTGCCACGGTAGGTTGTGACATTGATGTCCGGAGCAAACCGCTCAAACTCGGCCTGCCAGTTGGCCAGTGTGGATGGTGGCACGATCACCAGGTTTGGCCAGGGCCGCTCGCTGTCGCGCTCCTCGTCGTACGACTCGATGAGATGGCTCAAGAATGATATGACCTGGCAAGTCTTGCCCAGACCCATGTCGTCGGCCAGAATGCAGCCAAACTTGCGCTGGTACAGCTCCCACAGCCAGTTGAGGCCAAACAGCTGGTAGGTTTTCATCTGGCAGTGGCCGCGCATCAGCTCGGGCTCTTCTGGAATAGGCAGAGGCACATAGACTTTGCCGGACCCGGTCTTGCCGGCCTTGTCGCTGGAGGGGCTGCCGCTGGGACTTGCGATGCTCTCGGGCGTCAGCATACCCTTCTTGCTGCCCCGGTGGTCGACGTTCCACTGGTTCAGGACTTGACGAATCTTTTGACCCTTTTGCTCACACTGCGAAACCACCACATCAATGGCCCGCAGTCCAGCCACGTACTCCTCGACCTCGTCGTAGATGTCTTCGCCGATCTGAGTGGCCTTTTTCCGGCCGCGTGCGCCAGCCGCTACCTCTGCGCGGATACGTGTGACGGAAGAGCGCGTGTGGAAGGGGCGGTGTGACAGGATGGTAGTGGCGCGGCTGCGTGCCTTGGCTCCCAGCATGGCAACGAGGTCGTCGACTGTGCATGTATTCAAGTATTGGAGCACGCGCTTCTCAACATCAAGTGTAACATCGTCGTCGTCCTCTTCGTCATCGTCAATCTCGACAACATCGTCATCATCGTCGTCATCAATGGCGATGGCTTCGGGGGCATCGCTGTCATCGCCGTCGTTATCGCCGAGATCAAGCTCATTCTCCTCGTTGTCAGACTCCTCGGCAGTCATCTCTGCCTCTTCTTCTTCCTCCTCGTCGCTCTCAATGACAATAGCACTGTGCTTTCCCTTGGCAGGTTTGGCCTTTGATGTCTTGGGCGCTGTAGACTTTGGCTTAACAGATGCAATGACTGGCGAGTCGGGTGGCGGTGGTGAAGCCTCGCGGTTTCTGCGGCCCTGAACAAGACGCCGCCGTTTGGGGCGGGGGCTTCCCTCCATGGCACTGGTGCGCTTGAGAGACTGCTGCGAGGACGGTGTTGCAGGTGTAGATGCGCGCGATGTGTTGGCTGTGCCCGTACCCGTACCGTTGCTGTTTGCATTATAAGCAAAGCCGCGGATCAGGTCCTTTTTGCTGTTGTTGTTTGCGTTGCGAATCATGCCTTGCACCTTGTTGATCTCAATGGGTGTCGATGTACGGCTCTTTTGGTTTCTTGTGTTGTGTTCCTCGTTGCGAATGTCATTATGGATGGCCTCGAGGCTTTTCTCAAAATCATAGTCGTTCTCAGCCAAACATTCACGGATAATAGTGTCGTCAATCCTGTGACCCTGTTGGCCAAGCCGAGCCCGCAATTTCCGTGTCAGAGTAGAGATCAAGTTCTCTCGGGGCACCTTCTTGTTGCTTCGGTTGGAACCGTCTGAAGGCTGGTTCGAGTCTGACCGGTAGTTGGGCTCGTTATCCGATACCTTTTGCAGTTCTAGGCCACGTCCCTGCCGAAACGACGAGGGGCGGATATCCCCGCGCGCACGACGGTTGGCAACTTCACTGTCCTTCTCGTCCTCGGAGCTGTCCTGAATACTAATGATATTGTTCAGCGGGTTGTCGTCCGAGTCGTTGCTATTGTCGGGGGCCCGTGCAGCAGGGGACTTGTATGCCGTGCCAACGGGAGCCATGAGACCTGCAAGACGGCCCTGGGGCATCTTTGCGAGCGGTGCTGCCCGGTTTTTCGCGGGAGACATTGGAGACGACCGGCCCATGGGCGAAGAAGCAGGAACCTCGACGAATGAGGGAGGCGGCCGCAGCGGCGACGACGAAGGAATCGAAATGGGAATGGTATCGAGGGGAGGAGCTGCGGAGCTCGAAGAGAGTAGGCTATCGCCGTTGTAGTTGCCGTTGCTGTAGCTATCCTGTCGCCGCAGGGTGGTCAATGGCTTCTTGATGAGCTGTGTCGGCTGTGTGACTGGTTGTGTGGGTTGTGTAAAGTAGGGGGAGCTGGCAAGGCCGCCGACGCCAGACATGTTGGTCTCTTGGAGGTTATCGTTGTCGTCGTCACCGTCTTCCTCGTCCTGCTCCGAGTCTTCAATGTCGTCCTCAATGGGCTTGGGTTTGGGCTTGGGCTTGGCGGTGGCCGTAGATGGCCGGCCTGACGATGACTGTGACTGTGACTGTGACTGTGACTGGGAAGACTTGCTGCTCAAGTTGCTGCTGTTGGCGCGATGGAGGGAAGCGGCCTTGGCCATGGTGAACGGATTGCTGCGGGCGTCAATGCTGCCGTTACTGCTGACGTTCCTCGAGCCGGACGGGCGCGACCTCGAGGGGAGGGGCGACATGACCATGGCGGGAGTTGGGTGTAGTGAATGTGATTTTCTAGTATACTAGAATATGTCGGTGTAGATTACTGCGGTTGTTAAGTAAAGGAGGCAGGTGTAGATACGCCGGCAAATTGTATAAAAGTTTGTCAGTGGTGTAGTTGTGTAAGTTGTGTAGTTGCGTAGAGAGGTTGGATTGGCGAGGCTCTAGGTCGAAGGGGGCCTAGCAAAGCAGGCTGACAAAAGAAGAAGGAACAAGGCCGCTCTTAAAAAAGACAATTTTGTAGTAGACTTGTAGACTTTGGAAAGGAGCGAGTGGTGTTGGAGTTGGGATGGAAGGAGCGATGGATGTAACCCTTTTTTTCTAGATTGAATCAGTCAAGAAGGAAACAGCGACCAGCGTTCCTTCCCTTGATAACCCTTAAATTCAGATGGAGCCCTTGCTTTGCAGCCCTTTCCATGCATGCACTTTTTGGCACCCAAAACCGAAAAGGCACTTTTGTCATAACGCGTCCGCGCTGCCAAAGTCTCTAAGCGCGGGGTCCCATATTTTTTTCGATCAGGGCCTTTCCCTTTTCTGATAACGAGATAGACTTTCGCGACCCAATTAATTCGTAAAGGGCGGCCCCAGTCTGGCCCCAGTCTGGCAGGCTTCACGGTATCACGTTCACGCGCGAATTATGTAAGCCACGTATACTCCGCAGAAGCTTCCCAAGACAACCTCTCATCAACGACATTGGTGACAGCCTCATCGATCACGCACATTACTCGTTGATTTTATCCACGATTTTATAAAAGAAGACTGCACTTATCTGTAGCCGGTCTCCTTTATCTTCACTGCATTCGTCTTCCATATAGCATCTTCCATCAACCTCAACAACCTCTACCTTTACCATGTCGACATCCGAGAAAGACTCCGGGCCGGCTCCCGAAAAGTCCAACATCTACCCGGCCGTGCCCCGTGGTGTCATCTTCAAGCTGCTTGGATTCACTCTGGCCATGATTGTGGCTCCTATCGGATCCTATTTTGCCACCGTCGATGCCCTCTTCAGTGGTATGTTTGCCTCTATTTTGATGTCTCTATTTTCGTGCCTCCTTTCTTACTCTTGCTGCTCCCCGCACATTTTACCATATACCCCTAGACTAACCAACAGGCAACTCTACATATGCTGGTGCACTGGCAGCAATCATTGCCAATGTTGTTCTGATTGCATACATAGTGGTCGCGTTCAACGAGGACCTGGCCGAGCAGGATGCAAACAAGGAGACCAAGAAGACAAGATAGGAAGTTGAATGAGAGGTGGAACAGGCACTTGCCTTGTATGAATATATATTGCAATTAAAAGTTTAGTTTGTTTCGATACCATCTTGCTTGCCATATGCTGTCCTATTATGTATGAGAATGACTGTCCGTCTCATGGAGGCATCACGACATACACTATTCGTTTGCATGATTACTGTTTGTCAGATGTGCTTGAATTTATCATTGTGGAAGCCTTTTTGGTATAAAATGCAGCATATAATAACAAAGTTCTAGGAAATATATATACATATATAATTTATGAATTAGCCAAATGATATCAAAGATTAAATAAAAGAAAAGTGTAACTGCGGCGTGGAGAATCCTAAACAGCTTATAACAAATTTGTTGAAAAAAAACAAGATTTATCTAGCTTGGCTACTATTAAATTAAATTAATTTTTGTGCCTATCTGCATAGAATTTACAAAGACATGACAGAAATTTGTTGATTATCAACACTTTTGCCGACTCATCACACGATATATGCTAATATCGTGGCTTGAAAACCGAGTGAGGAGGTCACTGTGAGTATGATACCAAGACGAACATGTAGTGATCATAACACCCAGGACCTCTGCACGCGAAATGTCTGCTTTTGTTTGATAATCCAGTTGGAGTTGTCCTGTGGTAATGCTTACCGTCCAGCTTGCCAGTGCATCGGGGATGATGACAACCTCTGCTGCACTCGGGCATCACGCACCATTATATTGCTTTGACTTTTATGACAACGCAGTAGTCCGTTGAGACCTTATCCTTTATCCTCTGTACTTTAATGCATGTGACTTCACTTGACTGGATATGATTTTCTTCGTTTTTATTTCGTTTATATCGTTTTGCTGTTCCGGCCACTCATCTCGACTGCGCCTTGCCCGCCAGCATACTCTTTTCTCGTTCGAAAGATCGAAACAGAACAAAAAGCACACTAGACAAAAAAAGCAAAGAGACAAGCAGAGAATGAAAATGGAAATGTTTGTGTGAAAAAAATAAACTCAAGAGAGAAAAATAAACTCCGTCCCTTTTTTCCTTCTTTTTTTTGTATCTAATCCGAGGGAGGAAGAGAAAGGGGGGGAAAAGACAAAAAAGAAAACAGAAACAGGTAGTCTCCAGCAGGGGGGGCAGACCAAGTCGAGAATAACCATCCCAAGCTGATCTTGTAGAGTTGTTTCAAAAAAAGAGACGTTACAAAACAATCTCCCGCTGTTTTCCAGCTACATACACGTTGTGGCCGATTCGATTCGCCTGATTCGCCATTTTCGCCAGTTTTGCCATTTTTGTATCCCCACCAGTTTCCCTCATCATGTCTTTCTGGTTGTTCGTGAATTTTGTGTGAATTTTTGAACAAAAAATCTTTGAACAAAGTTTACAATCCTTTCATCTTCCTATGCTAAACGCGCTCACTCCCCAATTTTTCTGTAATTATATGGAGGAGGGGTACAGCATGATGCGGACAGAGGCACCAAACGACTTGGAGGGCAGGTTTGAGGTGAACTTGGCGCGAACAACGCCAGAGTTGCCGTGTGGCCGGGTGACCTTGCCCCAAATGACCCGGATCTTGGTTCCCCGCTTCTCGGTCTGGGCCTTGTAGACGTATGCGACCTTCTTGCCAAGGTAGAAGCTGTGCTGTTAGTTACTGTCGAAGTCTGTATGTCTGCAGATGTCTGCAGATGTCTCTGGAGAAAGAAAGTGAATACGTACTTGGCAGCCGGGGTGTCGTCAACACCCTCGATCTTGATCAGGCTGGTCTTGGGACGGACGACGTGGCGACCGCGCTGGTAGCTCAGGTGGCGACCCCTGGAGATGCATGTTAGTACTGATTTGGTCTTATTATGCTGCGAAGAAAGTCGTCTGGCGAGCAGGGTGGCATTGGCAGTTTATCGGCTGCATGGTCTCTGGCTCGATGGTGTCGTATTCTGGTATTGTAGACTGATAGTGTCGGCCTGCTCATCTGTAATGGTTGCTTCAAGTTGATTGTTCAAGTTGATGGCTGAAGGCCACATAGACCGGCCGATGAAACGTCGAGTCGGCCTGACACCTGCGTGCGTAGACCGTAGACTGACAAGTCTTGTTCTGGCTGAACAGGTTGTCGACGTTGCTATCTGGCATGAATATGGCTGGCGAATAGAGCTAGTCCAGAGAGCCGCTCTGCAGATGCTGTCGTGTTGCCGGTTGCCAGACATCGATGCTGTGTGGGCTATCGTGTTGCCTGACTGACTCGTCTGATTGCCGTGCCGTTTGATTGCCGTGCCGTTTGATTGCCGTGTTCGTGATGCCGTTGTGATGCGAGTAGACCATGTGCTTGATTGCGCGCGTGCGTGCTCCCTTGCTCCTCCATCCGACTTGTATCCTTTCCGCCATCCTGTAGGATGCATTGTGTGATCCAACTTACTTCACATATACTGTAGACAGTTAGCATGACGTTCGTCCAAAAATAGCACCGTGCTCTCTCAATCTCTCAATCAGTCGACATCTCTGACCATTTCCACCAATGTCTCTCTCGCTCTCTTGTTGATGCCGTTGACGCTGTCGTGTGTCGCGTCCACTCGACCATTCAATCCCATTGAACCATTCCGTCCACCTCCAACCAAACAAGAGAGAATCGCCGCGAGTTCGAGATGCTGTTCGGGTACCATTCGAGAGCCATTTGAGATACCGACTAATTGATGATTGAAAAAGATTGAGGGAAGCCCGGTGCTTTGAGACTCCAAGATTCCAAAATTCCCCCAAGATTCAATACTCACGTCTGTGACCGCTCTCGGAAGGCATTTTGTGTGATTTCTGGGGGGGAAGACCGGGGAATAGTCTCTGGTTGCGTTAGTTCAGGTCGATTGTAAAAAAGAAGAAAATGAAGAGAATGAAATCTTCAAGATGCTGCGGCGGGAATTCTTACTTTGTCGAGTCCGTGGGTGGTTGTCGATTTGATGATGGCTGAAGAGGGAGAGTAAGTGAGTAGGTGCCAGAATGGGGAGGGGGGAAAATCCAAAATGTGAGGCTTTGTTAAGGTGGGCCACTTTTTTTTTCGAATAAATTTTGCTCTGGGGCCGTCTCTGGTTGGGCACACAATAGTACTAGATACTTGCTGGTAGCTAGCGTCACAGGTGCAGGCAGAGGCAAGAGGGCAGAAGGGCAGGAAGGGCAGGAAGGATTTTTGTCCCCTTGTCTGGACCCCACTCTAGAGAAAACCCTAAGAGGGCTGGTCCATTTAGCACGTGATCTAACTAGCTTAGTCAGTTCTGGTTGTTGACAAATTGCACCGCCATATGGGTCTGGACCAGCTGTGGCTGAGTGCGCTAGTGGATAATGACTAATCAGTACACATCACTGCGCACGTGCACTAGCACGAGTCGGCTTTTGGTCTCCATCGCCTACTGAGTATTAATTAATTTTGGGATTTTTCTTGAATTCGATTAATTGCCATTTTTCCTCTTCATCGCAATGCCGCCATCGCCCAACAAAATCCCGACCGCCGCGACGTAAACGGAGCGTGTTGAAACGGAGTAGAGACAGTGCAAAGAAGGCAAAAGTAATAGCATATAGTATATAGAATATTATATAGCAAAAGCAAAAAGTTAGGACAACGCATCTATCCCGCAAATCCGAGCTATGCGCAGTTTACGTTAAGTCCATGTTCGGACCCGGCGGAGATGTTGTTGCATGTGTGGCAGATAGTAGACAGTGCTACGCGTATTTGGTATGCGACGGACTTTAGTTGAGACCTGCCGTAGAGACACCCAAGAGCTGACAAAACCAGAGACAGCCCAGGTAACCACACCTGTGAAAAAGTACAGCAATAGACGAGCATAGCCGCCAGTGTAGCCATGATTAGACACTGGCGTGCATGTGCAGATATGTGCAGCACTAGATTGTAAAGATTAAAGATTAAAGTCGAGCAATCAAAATCAACAGATCATAGGCCGTTTCGCAATTGTGCATTTGCAATTTCGCAAATAAGTTGCCGCGTCTTTGTGTATGGCATTCAGGCCGGCACGGTCGTCGGTGGGCTTTGCGATCAAGAGAAAGCCAGGAACAGCGATGACGAGATCAAGTGGAATAAAAGAGGCCGAAGAAGAAAAAAAAAAAGAAGAAGAAAAAAGAAAACACCGGCTATCCATTACTATATTATAAAAATGTTGCCGGCAGCGGAGCAGGACATAGGAAACAGCAAGGCTTACCTCCGTCTAGGCAGTGCAGACAGGCTCCAGGATCTATTGTCTGCGGTATTTAGGCTCTATCAAAATATAAGAATTATCGACAGTAGGCTGAAGACAGTCTGCTCGACTGACGCTCGACCTGACAGGCAGACAGACGTGCATGAGTGCGAGCTGCAGCCACGGACTGCGGAGGAGAAGGCCGGGGTGTCTCGATCGTCTGTTCATTATTGCTATCATTACTCAGTATTGCTATGATTATATAGCATTAGCAATCGAAGACGGACGTCCAGACATATTTATTCCGTGCCTCGGGCCTTGAGCTTAGCTATGCCCCACCAGATGACTCCGGGGGTGTAGCGTAGAAAAGAGAGTGCAGAAACGGAGCGAGTGCAAAACGGACCAGGAAGGTGCAGCTACAGCTACTGATGCTACTATGCTACTATGCTACTATGCTACTATGCTACTACGACTAATGCTGCAGCAAGGTAGCTTCGGACGTGATGCAACGCTGCAAACGGGATAGGACTGGCCGCATTCCTTCTTTTGGATAATGACCTGGATACAATGGTATTCTTGCGAGCGAGATTGCAGCTCGCAGCTCGACTAGCATACGGAGGTCGCATGTATTGGCCCACTGCAGACGAGCAGAAGATGCAGAACAGGCAAAAGGGGCGCGACAAGCTATGCTGTGCCTCGGTTTTAGGAGCGACAATATGCCGAGTGTGTGTAGACTATCATGAGGATAGCATTGCCAATACTTGTACAGCAGAGTTGAAAGTGGCACGGTTGATCTAGTATGCATGATAAAACATCAGATGGATGACTCAGCACCAATAAAGCAAAAACGGCAGACAGTCGACAACCTTACCGTTTCGATCGACGATAGCCTCACTTCTCCATCATCAACTTTTGGTCCCTGGTCAGTCCTGTCCTGTTCCTGGTGTTTGCTCATGGGTCTGTCCTCGTCATAGAGCAGAGCAAAAGAGCAAAAGAGTTAACAGTTAAGATCACACAGTGAAGCTCAGTCCGTTTTATGGGACTCTCTCCTCCGTTAACGGTGCCTCTCTGTTACTGTTTCTTTTACAACATTATTGCTTTGGTCTGTTCTCTGTCTGCGCTCCTTGCAAATCTTGTATGCTCCATGCTCATTTCTCAAGCTCTATAATTAGTGATTCTCTCTACTTCTATTTCTACAGCATTTCTAAGCCATGACTCGCTACCGTTTCCGTTTCTGTCCCACCGCGCCGATGCTTACCAATTCGCTATAATGCTATGAGATCGGGTCTTTATCGGCAGCATTGCGATTCTGTAATAAGAGACCATTAGGACAGCAGTGCTGCTCTGCGGAATGCGCGGAACTCCGTATCATGTTCACTCTGTCACTCTGTCACTCTGTCAGTTCCATCAGTTCCATCACGTCTTTCTGCCAACGCCGCGCCTTCCCTCGTCTACCCTTCTGCACACCATCAGGCGGAGCGTTGCACCGTATTTCTGCGTGGGAAAGAGCGACCCTCTCATCAGTGCAGCGCCTTCCCCAAACTCACAACTCCGAGGCATTGGTGGCTCTCAGTAAGCTCTCAGTAAGCTCCCAGTCCAGTCTCCAGCCTCCCCAATGCCCTTCCTATTTCGTCTAAGCATAATGCGTAATATGCACATGGCGTATACTGACAAAACGGCAAGACGGTCCGCGTTTTTGACCGAGCCAAAACGGAGCTACAGCTCCAACCCCACCATCAAGAGTCTTTCCTTCTTTCCTCTTTCCTCACTGTTTCCCACCTCTCCGCCCTCTGCCCCTCCACCGTCACCGCTGCAGAAGCCCAGCAGTCCCGCTGCCGTTTCAATTGCCATGCCGCCCCTATCGTCATCATCATTGCGAGCTTTGATTTGAAATTGGTTTAAAAAACTGAGTGACATGAGAGAAAGAACATGGTGTATGACATTGACGGCTGTGTAGCTTAGAAGATTGTGATGCATTACTCGTAGAGCTGGGCTATCCGGCCCTTCCTTTTGTAGCTGTATTGCGCTGTATCGCTCTTTCCCTGTATCGCATCTTGCCCCCGTCTCCTTCCTCTTTTGCTCTGCCTTTACTTGCTCTTGCCCTTTCCACTCGCTCTCCCCTCACTCTGCCATCATAACGGCCTCGTCGTTCTTTCCATTTAAGATCTCTTATATGTCTTCTTCTGCCATGTATAGCTTTCTCCCTCATCCTCTCACCACTTCCGATCCTGCAACAAACACCTTTTTTCTTCGGCCTCATCACAGCACCCATCCAACAACACAACACAGCTCCTCAACGGTTTCTAGTACACTATCACACCGTTTTGCCGTTTAGACCCAAGTCCGACGCTATCTCTTTCTCTGCCCTGTCTTCGGAGTCTTTTTTTATTTCCCTGTGCCTTTAGCTCTTTTCTAGCTGCCTTTGTTTGGTCCGCCGCCAGCTGTCTCTTTTTGTGTTATCCTTTGCGCTCGCGTCCCAATCGCCCGCCAATCGCCCCGGCTCTTTGGTACTTTTGCTGCGTCCTCGTCCTCCGTTTTGTTTTCCTTTTTTGTTTCCCCGTCTTCTTTTTCCATTTCCCTGCTCTCTTTTCCCTCTTTTTCCTCTTCCCTCTCTCCTCTTGAGCTTTATACCGCATTCCTCGTCTCTTCTTTCTTGACTCGCTGCGTCAACTCTTCCTACTTTCTTCTCTTTCCGTTCTGTTCTTTACTTTTCCGCTTCACTGCTTCTCTGCTTATTTTCTACCTCAACCGTTACCTCTCGACTCTCTGCTCCCTACTTTCCCATCTCGACATCACATCCAATTCACAATGGCCGCCATCGAGGATACTGGGTACGTGTACACTAATCATGGATGGTCTTCTACCGGTGCTATTGCTATTGCTGGTGCTGGTGCGCTGCTTGCTGCTCTGCAGCCGTTAATGCTGCCGCTCTTGTTGCGCTCGCTGTCTACTACCCCGCCTCGTCTTTACGTCCTTCCACCATCATCACTTGCCACGCCTTTGCCTTGTCCTGCTTGCTCAACGCCTACCGCCCATCTGCCATAATGTCGCTGTTGCCGCTCGTCTCGCTGTTTTGGCCGCTCTCGCCGTGCACCCCGCCTCGTCTCCGCTGTCGGTTCTATGCTCGTCTTCTGCCCATCCACATCTACACCCAATACCTAAATCTCTGGTGGTGCAATGGGTAAAATGGCACATCGCATCAAACCGGCCATGACACTTTCAATTTTACAGCTACGAGATTGATAGAGCTGAGAGAACAAAATAGGCGTCAAGTCCCGACAGGCCGTTGCCCAAATGGAATACGGAAGGCAAAATATGAGACAAAAGGACGAGGCAGATAAAACGACAGGCAACAGACGCAACAACAGACAAAACGAATCAACAAAGAGCTTCCGACGCTTAATTTGTCTGCTTCGCTCCAACTCGCTCGACCCCAACTTTTTTCCCGAGCCGTCAGCAGCTAGCACCCACCTGCAGCAGAGCATCGGTGTATCATCATACGAGCTCGAATTCGCATGGCTAACATTTATATAGAATGATGGAGCTTAAGGCCGACACCACCATTGTGGTGCTTGGTGCTTCTGGTGATCTTGCCAAGAAGAAGACTGTAAGTTCAGCTTGTATTTCACAGACTTATAACAAGAAAATGAAAAGATTATTTACTAACTTTTATTTACGCAGTTCCCTGCCCTTTTCGGCCTTGTAAGTAATAGAGGAGATAATCTACAAAATCACAAAATCTACAATACTAACCCTCCCAGTTCCGCAACCAGTTCCTGCCCAAGAACCTCAAGATTGTCGGCTATGCCAGAACCAAGATGGACCACGACGAGTACATTCGCCGTGTCCGTCAATACATCAAGACCCCTACCAAGGAGACTGAGCAGCAGCTCGACGACTTCTGCAGCCTGTGCACCTACGTTGCCGGCCAGTACGACCAGGACGAGTCTTTCAACCGCCTCAACACACACATCGAGAAGCTCGAGGAGGGCTTCAAGGACGCACATCGCCTGTTCTACATGGCACTACCCCCCAGTGTCTTCACAATTGTTTCCCAGCACCTGAAGCGGTGCTGCTACCCCACCAAGGGCATTGCCCGTGTCATTGTCGAGAAGCCGTTTGGCAAGGATCTGGCCAGCTCCCGCGAGCTGCAAAAGTCGCTTGAGCCCGACTGGAACGAGAAGGAGCTGTTCCGTATCGACCACTACCTGGGCAAGGAGATGGTCAAGAACATTCTGATCCTTCGCTTTGCCAACTCCTTCCTGGGTGCCACCTGGAACCGTCACCACATTGACAGCGTCCAGATCACCTTCAAGGAGCCCTTTGGTACCGAGGGCCGCGGTGGCTACTTTGACGAGTTTGGCATTATCCGTGACGTCATGCAGAACCATCTGCTGCAGGTGCTGACCCTGCTGGCCATGGAGCGCCCCATCTCGTTCTCGGCTGAGGACGTGCGTGACGAGAAGGTGCGCGTTCTGCGCGCCATGCCTGCCATTGAGCCCAAGAACGTCATCATTGGCCAGTACGGCCGCTCGCTGGACGGCTCCAAGCCTTCGTACAAGGAGGACGACACTGTTCCCAAGGACTCGCGGTGCCCCACCTTCTGCGCCCTGGTGGCGTTCATCAAGAACGAGCGCTGGGACGGTGTGCCATTCATCATGAAGGCGGGCAAGGCCCTGAACGAGCAGAAGACGGAGATCCGCATCCAGTTCAAGGATGCGACGTCGGGCATCTTCACGGACATCCCGCGCAACGAGCTGGTTATGCGTATCCAGCCCAACGAGAGTGTATACCTCAAGATGAACTCGAAGCTGCCTGGCCTGAGCATGCAGACGGTTGTTACCGAGCTCGACCTGACCTACCGGCGCCGTTTCTCGGACCTCAAGATCCCCGAGGCCTACGAGTCGCTGATCCTGGACTGCCTGCGTGGCGACCAGTCCAACTTTGTGCGTGACGACGAGCTGGATGCCTCGTGGAGAATCTTCACGCCTCTGCTGCACTACCTGGATGACAACAAGGAGATTGTGCCGATGGAGTACCCCTACGGCTCGCGTGGTCCGGCTGTGCTGGACGACTTTACGGCGTCGTACGGCTACCGGTTTTCCGACAACGCGGGCTACCAGTGGCCCACGACATCGGCCGCCGCACCTACCAACAACAAGTTGTAAGCTGGTGGCTATGTGGTAGCTCAGACTGCAAGCTCAAAGTACAAGCTCAAAGTACAAGCTCAAGCTCCAAGCTCCAGGCTATAATCTGCAAATAAATGGCAGTAGTAGCATTAGCAACCAATGAAAGATGACAGATGAAAGCAATAAATGTTCTCTGGTTTATCTGTGCAGTGTCCTTGTATATTTTTATATTTTTATATTTTTATTATTTGCTCCTGTCTTTGTCGGTATATAAATATATGTACGGAATGCATTCACTTATTTTTGAGTCGGCCGTATACACTGCTTGTTCTTGATGATCTTGGTAAGCGTGCTGCTGTTGATTATTTATGTAGGATTGGTTTGTGATGCACACTTTGACAATCTACATATTTCAATTATTTATTATTTTTCTAGATTCCTCTCTACTGATGTTTTTATCTTGGCTTTCTCCGCGTAATTTGCGTTGAATATAATTTCTGTCTTTAATTTAATTTATAATTATTTCTTTGACTTGTTCAATTTTTATTTACATTTTTAAATGATGGCTTTTGCTACGAATTTCCCTAAACTTTTTACATTATAATTATTAATATCATTCTTATAAACATGTGTTATGAGGCTCGCCACGATTGTGATTTGCTGCTTTTCACTATTTGAAAATATCACATCGAGCAGTACTATATTGGCAGACTCTGTTTAGAACAATTGACAGGTAAAAAGAGAGAAGTATTTTTATTTTTATTTTATTTCGTAATCATGCTTTATGCTTCACTGTTTTATTAAGAATGTCGAGCTGGTTTGTCCTAATATACTGCATGTGACCTTGCACGTGTACGCAAGCTAGGCAAAATGCATACAGCTCCAGTTCCTGGTTCGCGCTGGACCAACGTCAACTGAGCAACTTGGCCAACATCACACCAGCCTCAGTGTTTAACTTTTATTTGCGCTGACGGACTTGGTCGATACCTCATTCGAGACTCAACCGCGACATCTCTTTGCTTCTTGTACTGACTCGGCATCTACTCGCGGCAAACGATTGCGAAAATAGCAGAGCTCATAAGCTCTTCCTTTTCCCGAGCGTCACGACCTCCCACACCTACTTCGCCTCTGCATCGACAACTACACGTCGCCATGTCGCGCATCCCGTCCAAGATTGTCTTTGTCGGCAACATACCCTATGGCCTGTCCGAGGAACAAATCTCCGATATCTTTAGCAGCGCCGGCCGTGTCGTCAATTTCCGTCTCGTCTACGACCGCGAAAACGGCAAGCCCAAGGGCTTTGGATTCGCAGAGTATCCCGACCCCGACTCGGCCGCCTCTGCCGTGCGCAACCTCAACGACTACGAAGTCATGGGCCGCAAGCTGCGCGTCGACTTTTCCAACGAGAACGACGACGTCATGCTCGGCGCCTTTGGCCTCCCCCCCAGTGGCAGCAATGGGAACGCTTTGGGCTCAGGCTCAGCCCCGGCCGCATCATCCGGCCAGCTGGGCCAGCCTGGCCCTGGCCAGATCCTGCCGCCTCTCCCGCCCGGCAAGGACATCACCCCGGGCGCCAGCGCCGCCGACGAGATCTCGCGCGTGCTGCGGACCCTGCCGCCGACACAGCTGCTGGATGTGCTGACGCAGATGAAGACGCTTGCGACCAATGAGCCGGCACGCGCGACCGAGCTGCTGGCCCAGGCGCCGCAGCTGGCGTATGCCGTGTTCCAAGCACTGCTGCTGATGGACCTGGTCTCGCCCGAGGCAATCCAAGCCGTTGTCGACCCGTCGTCTGCCCAGCAGCAGCAGCAGCCCCCTCCTTTCCACCAGCATCAGCATCAACAACCACCCCCACAGCAGCCTGCTTACGACCCAACACCGGCAGCGCCGGCGCAGCCCTCGGCACTAGCATCAGGCGCGCCGGGCGCGCCCATGTCGCAGGACGAGCTGATCAAGCAGGTTGTGGAGCTGCCGCAGTCGGTTGTGGACATGCTGCCGGAGCCCGACCGGACGACAGTCATTGCCCTGCGGATGCAGTTTGGCGGCGGTGCGCGGTAGTGTCTTTAAAGATTCATGCACGGTTCAAGATTTACATGGCGATTTCTATTTTATACACACTGTACGGCGTTGCAAGGGAAAACATTGGGTTCATTAGTGTTTAGTGTTTAGTGTTTAGTATTCAGTTGATCAAATTAGGTTCTATATGCGCTGATAGTATTACAAGGAAATGACAAAATGGTATGCAAGAGGCAGTTTAGTAATGGTAGACGTTGGCGTTATGCCGCCCACGGTATTGCCGACTTTCGTCGTGATGTGTTTGCCGTAGCAGGATTCTTTCCCCGGGTGTGCTTTGCAGAAGCCCGCGCACCATTTCCCGGTCCTGATAACGAAACCGGCACTGGCGGTGTTGGTGGTATGCCAGAGAGCATGCCGGGCGTCGCCACAGCTGTGGACTGGCTTGGCGGCACAATGATGGGCAGAGGCTCAGACGGCAGGCCGGCCGACAGTGTGGATGCTGCACCGCTCAGATCCTGGCATGCCTGCTCCAGTGCCAGCTCTACCGAGCACCGGATCTTGAGCGCCGCCACAGCCGGCCACACAGCCCGCTCGCCCTTGTTGATCCAGTACTGCAGCGTCTGCGGCGACGGCGAGTCCAGCAGGCGCACATAGTCACGCAGCGGCACGGTTGGCACCAGCAGCAGGTTGGGCCCGCCGGGAATGTGCTCGTCCAGCAGCAGCCTGCGCACTGCCAGCGGCAGCCACCCGAGACCCAGCATCTGGTCCAGCCGGTGCCGCACAAGGTGGCCCGCCTGGTGCAGCAGGAATGCGTTGGCCTTGGCCAGTGTGCCCATGGCAAACCCGCGCATCGTCGGCGAGTGCAGCGACGGCTCGAGGAACGGCACCAGGTACGGCCGCGCCTGGCTCACGACAAAGTGATTGACGTTGAACAGCTGCGCGACGCGCTGCAGCGGCGAGTGGCGCGTGCCGCCCGTGCCTCCATAGGTCCAGTGGCGGAACTGCGCGGCGTCGGCCAGGGGCCACGGCTGGATGGTCTCGGATCCGTCGGCGCCAATCTCCTTGCTCAGAATGGCCGTCTGGCGCCGGCCGTACCACGCCGTCGTCGCGGCATCGCTGACCATGCTCGACGCGTTGCTCGCGACGGCCGCTGTCCAGATCAGCACATTGGGCGCCGTCACATAGTTGAGCACCGACGGCACATCGCCGGCGCTCGTGCCCGTCACGACGGTGATGTTGAGGACGCGCCCGGTGCGGTGAAACGCTTCTTCAAAGGTCAGGTCGCCGCCGTTGTCGCGCAGGCACTGCTCGAGCACCGTGACATCGAGGAAATAGCCTTCGTGCCAGAAGCGCACGAGACGGCGGTACAGCGTCTCGAAGCGCGTGCGCAGGGTGTTGATGTAGGATGCAGCGTGCTTGTCTGTGCCGGACGGTTTCTGTCTCTGGCGCGCAGCAAAGGCCGAGAGATCGATGCCGACGCCGTCCAGCACGTCGGGCAGCTCATCGTCGGTGTGCGTGCCGAGCAGCGCAGCGATGAGGGCGCCGGTGCCGGTGCCGGTAATGATGCGCGGCAGCAGGCCCCGCAGGAACAGCGCACGCGCGACGCCAATGTGGCAGACGCCAAAGATGGAGCCGCCCTGGAACACGAGCGTCGTGCGGCCAAACGACTGGCGCAGGCTGTTGAAGAGCTGGCGTTTTTCCGGCAGCGTCAAGAGCTGGCAGCGGCCCTCGGCCACGGCGCTGGCGAGCTCGGGCGACAGTAGCGTCTCGGCCTCTGTCTCTCTAGAGTCATTATCGGACCCCGGGACCGGCAGGGCCACGAGATCGCGGATAATCTCACAGACTTGCAGGATGTAGTTCTCAATGAGGTACTTGGTGCCGGCGAACGACGCGTTGTAGAGCTTGGGCACGGTGATGTTGCCGAGGTTGCGCACGAGGCCGGACTGCAGCAGGTGGACGAGGGCCTGGGTGTGGCCGGCCTGGAGGGCGAGATGGAACGCCGCGAGGCGGTCGCCGATCAGCTCCCAGGCATAGGCGCGGCTCTTGTCGACCTTGCGCCAGGTGTCGATGCGGTAGCGGTGGTCGAGGGCGAGGCCGGCGGCTTCCCAGTCTTCAAAGGTGGCGGCGTGGTGGAGGCTGTCCCAGAGCGCGGCGATGGAGCGGTCCCAGACAAACAGCGAGAGGATATACAGGTAGGTCTGTCGTTAGCAGCTGAGACGTCTGATGACGTTGAAGAGGACAAGGGGCACTCACTTTGTGGAGGGAGAGGAGAACAGCCAGCGGAGAGGACATGATCCCCCATATCCAGATATTTACAGACATGGTGGCATGGTGTCCTGGTGTGATGCAAAGTATGAGAAGAGGATGAGAAGAGGATGAAAGAAACACGTCTGACAGCCAAGTGCCGGATGTCTTGGAGCTGAAATTGGAGGTGGATGTCGTTGGCATGTGATGCTCAATTGGCGACCCACTTTAAACACGGACGTCCAAGCTGTGACTGCTGACATTCCCAGCTCGCCAAGTACGGTCACTCTGTTGAATGCTCACTTTCAATTCTCGCAAGCACAAGTTCCATACGATAACGCCTTTTATTCCAGCCCCTTTTTGGTATTTCTCTGGTAATTAATATGATAAAATGAACACAAACAAAACAATTAGAAATCATGAGCAATAGAGTAAAGATCAGCAACAAATGCCCAATAGTCCAATAAATGAGCTGAAAGCCCAACACCAATATCGTTACACGGCCGACGTCCTCGTGTCGCTGCCGAGTGCAAAGACTGCATAGCCTGGATGAAAAGACTGCAGCTACTCCTCGTCGTCCTCGTCCACAATGTGCCGCCGGTTCCGTCTTGACGCCGGCACATCGTCGTCGTCGTCGTCGTCGCCGTCTGCATCGTCTTCAATCTCGGCCGTCTTTTGTCTCTTGTTCCGGCGCGACGGTGCTGCCCGCTCCTCCTCTTCGTCGTCGTCGTCGTCGTCGTCCTCCAGAATCTCCTCTTCATCGTCGTCGTCGCCGCCGCGGCCGCCCTCGTCCTCGGACCCGTCATTGCTCGACGCGATAAAGTCGTCCTCCTTGTCGTAGTAGTCGTCCTTGCGCCGTGCGTCACCTGGCAGGTCGTCGTCCGAGTCATACTCGTCGCGCCGCCGCTTGGCCCGCGGTGCACCCGTGCCCTTCTTGCGCGGACCGCCGCTGCGCCGGCCACCGCCGCTGGGACCTTCAAGCTCGCCCACAGACAGACCGCCCCAGCTGCGTCCGCCGCCGCCACCGTCGGCACGCGCCGCCTGGGTCTCGCGGCGGCGACGTGCACGGTCGCGCTCCTTCTCGGCAAGCTCGGCCTCCTTCTTGGCCAGCTCGGGGTCGCGCGTTGTGCGGATGATCATGTTGGAGCCGGTCGAGGTCTGCGATGCGGCCTGCAGACGGTCGGTGAGGCGCTTGAGGGCATCGTCGGCCTCGGAGCGGTTGGGGCGGACGCTGTACTGCTCGGTGACGTGGCCGACGGTCAGCATCATGGAGGTGCTGAGATGCGCGGCGGCAGCATAGTAGTGGGCGTCCTGCAGCTCCTGGTACTTTCCATTCTTGGTGTCGGGTGCGGCCAGGCCCTTGGACAGGACTTCAAAGTGCTCGTCGCCAATGGCGACTGTGGTCGAGCCGTCGTTCCAGCGGTAGATGGTGGCATTGGACTGGATGTTGCCGGTGGCGGGATCGCGACGGAAGCGGGCGACGTGTTTTGGGTTCTTGGAGAGCGAGTTTTCAATGTCAAACTGGGAGGGCTCAAACGTATCGGCATTGTACTCTTCGGGATGGAAGCGGATAAAGTTGGGAACGCGAAAGGTGCGAAGCTGTTTGTGTTTGTTAGAGATGAACAACTTTGATTGGAGGAAGAGAACTTACACCGCCGTCGGCCTTTGGTACTCTGTGGCGGAAGACACCTAGATCCATAATGGTCTCCTCGCGGGACCGCGATGCATCGCCGCGACGTGCGCTGCGGTCTTGGTCCTCGTCGTCGTCGGAATCAAGGCCGTGCTCGCTAAGGGGCTGGTCGGACAGTTCACCTTCTGAGGCGGCAGGCGATGCAGGCGATGCGGCACGCTCAGCGCCGGCATCGCCACCCGCATTGGAGCCGGCATCATCGTCATCGTCGCCACCAAAGAGGTCATCGTCGCCGCTGGCAATGGCGTCGTCGTCGTCGGCGATTGGGGAGTCGGCCGGTGGCGACGCGATGCGCTCGTCGTCAGACGACATTTTGCAGGTGGTCGAAGGGAGAGGGTGAATTTGAGATGAAACCGAGATGAGGTGCGTGTCGACGACGTAACAGCGTGACAACAGACAACTGGCAACTGGCTGGCTACTGGCAAGCTCCGTCGTGATGCCGGCCCCAAAAATGCAAGCTCTCGCGGTCCAGCGGTTTTCGTTTGCTGTGGCTGGAGCCCGCGACTAGGACACGCTAGTCTGTTTCTGGAAATACGGAGTCAAGGGAGCTTTTGAGAGGCACTATTAAGGTCACGTGCAGAGATATAATTGGAATCGCAATGGTAAAGCTCGAGCTTGATGCGAGTTTGTCTTGCCCAATGCACTTTCCTTGTTTGGATCTCTGTTCGTTTCTTATTCTCACCACTTTCTAAATGCATTCTCTTGCATGTGCGCACTTGCCGATTGACGACTTGCCCGTACACCGGTCGCACCTTCCGTATATTCCTAAACCGACCGTTTCCAAACGGCACTGATCTACGCCGTCCAGATCCCTTTCAGTAATACACCGTCACCGTTACACCGTCTCCTATTGCCTGTTTCCTCGTTTGCTTGGCTCACAGGCACTATCATACTTGTATCTTACTCTCATACATAATTACAGTGGCACCTACCCCTGGCCCGTCTCCGTTTTGGGAACACCCACGACACCGTTTTACTTTGCACACTTGACACCTCCACCTCCACCCCTAACGCTAGCAATCTCCATCTATTTCTCCATAGAGTTGCTTCCAAGGATGCAATAGACCAAGACCAGATATAGCAGTGCTTTCACTATTTACACTAATACTAACACAAAATACAGTACGGAGTAGATACAGCACCCCTCACCGCCGTTACGTGCGCTGGCTGCCCGCCTTTCCTCCTTCCCTTCCCCTTTTTTGCCTTTGCCTAACTCCGTAATACCTCTATCCTCTGCCTCCTGCCTACTGCCTCTTGCCTCGCCTGCTACGCTCACTCACCACCTCACCTCATTGCTCTGCTCTGCTCTCCATTGCCGACTCGACATCTCAGCCGTTTGTTTCTCCATAGTCGGCTTTGTCTCTGTCTCCAGCAGACATTTACCGTTCATTGCCGCCTGTCTCTTGCGACAACAACCAACAGACTGCGACACTCGAGTACAGCCCAGCTTGTCTCTGCGCCCCTCCTCGACCTCGACCTCCTCCTCACCACGACGACGACGACCACCACCGCTACCACTATCTCTCACCTCACGACCACCCTTCAGCTCCGACTATAGCAGATACCCCCGACAGCTTTAATTTTGGCTCTATTTCCACGTCGTATCCAGTCTTTACACAGTACACTCTACACCTTGCCGGCTTATATCCCACCTCCTGTTTCGTCTGCATCCCCCCGTCACCCACGGCCCCTGACCTGTGACCTGCTGCACAGGCTCTCGGACCTCGACCTCAGCCTCTCTGTTGCCGCCTGCATTGCTTAGCTGCTTGATTGCTTGATTGCTTGATTGATCTGATTCTTGGATATTTCTGATCTCCATCGGCAGCCAATCTCCTCCACGTCTCGACGGCCATCTCCCACCTAGACCTATAATCATCCCAACCGCAACCCCCTATCTACACATCACCATGTCGAACCTATTTTCCGGAATGTAGGTCAACTTGCGTCCCATGTCTTTGTATTTCCATTTTTTACTTGCTTTTGCCCTGCTTCTGCTCTGCTTCTGCTGTGCCGCTTGCCCTCTGCTCTGTCTTATCCCGCCATTCTGCCTCCATTCTACCTCCATACTGCCTCCATACTGCCTCCATACTTTTTGTCATATTCTGGAAGACTTGTGATAGGCTGCATTGGTTGGCTACCACCGTGCCACCTCTTTACATGCTCTCTGCTCTTTTTCTTTCTGCAGTGTTGCTCAATCAATCCATTCCCAGAATCAGCACTACCACCGGTCAGATGCCAACAACCCCCTCCACACTGCCCTGCTTACATTACCACTACCTACCCCCCTCTTTGCCCTCTTCAACATCAAACGTCAAACGTCAAACGTCAAACAGCAAATACCAGCCCATCAGAATCTTTCCTGGTAAACACGTTTCGTCTTTACTTGCTTTGCGTGTAGTCACTTTCTCAACTGCCTTACCGCTTTCCCTTGATTTCTGCAGTCTGCACATCAGCTCTTATTCCGTTACATCTTTTATCTATTATATCCTGCCTCCTTCAACTTGCCTTTTACAACTACCGTACTGACAAGCAAGAAACGCCCGCTTCCGCGGTGCAAAGAGCAGCTCCGGCAGCAAGAGCCCGACGTCGTCCACATCTAGCCAGCCCCTGACGCCCACCTCTGGCATCCCGTCGTCGTCGTCTGCCAATCTGCCCATCGGCACAGCAGCGTCGTCTGCCGACCACCTGGCCTCGCCGTCTTCAGCTGTCAACAACAACCTTGCCGGCTCGTCATCTTCGTCTGCGCTGCCCCCGAGCCACTCATCGTCTAGCCTTGCCACAAAGCTGCCACCGCTCCCGACGTCGCCCTCGCTGGCCCAGACCATTGGCACAATTGGCAGCATGGACGAGCAAGCTGGCCTGCGCGGCGGAAACGGGTCGTCGGGTGCACCTTCGGCCGACGACATTCTTGCATCGTACCACCTGCCGCGGCCGCTGCCAGTGTGGCTGAACCCCGCGTACGCAAAGCACATTGTGCGGGGCAACTTTATGACCCTGAGTGCACGGCCAAAGACGGTCGAGCAGGGCGAGTGGATTGCCCATCAGAGTGAGTTTTCTGTCTGTATACATTGTTATTTGAAAGCAGCAACTAATTTGCAGTCGTCGAGCACTACCGCAATCTGTGGAACTTTGTGCGTGTGCTGCACGAAAAGGAAGACGACGGCCTGTCCATCTGCAACTCGAGCTCGTGTCCGCGCATGTCGGCGGGCACCAACCACTCGTTTACGTGGCTCAACGCGCGGCGAGAGCCCGTCGAGCTGCCCGCCTACGAGTACATGACGCTCATGCAGCGCTGGATCTCGGGCAAGATTGACGACACCAAGATCTTCCCCACCGAGGCATCGGGCGTGTCCTATGCCCTCAACGCCAGCTTTGGCGCACCACCACTGACGCCCGGCGGCGACCCCAACCTGAACCGCGACTGGGTGGGCAAGCGCAGCGGCTTCCCCGACAACTTTATCGACGTGTGCCAGACCATTTTCCGGCAAATGTTCCGCGTCTACGCGCACCTGTACTGGGCGCACTTTACCGACCCCTTTTACCACCTCAACCTGGAGAAGCAGCTCAACAGCTGTTTCAGCCACTTTGTGCTGACGGCGACGGCGCTGGACATGCTCAAGCCGCACGAGCTGGAGCCGATGCAGCCGCTGATTGACCTGTGGGCGGCCAACGGCACATTCCCGCAGGGCTCAAAGGCGTACGAGTTTGCCAACCTGCAAGTGGGCGAGCGGCTGCTGCAGATTGCCGGCGTCTCTGCGTAGGCGGTGGTTCTGGGTTGCTTTTGTTTTCCGATTTCCGATTTCTGATTTCCGTTTTCTGTTTTCTGTTATCAACTCATTTTCCCCCAGAGGTCGTGTTTTATCTAGTCTCGTCTCGATCTGTTCAGTTGCATAGCTATAGCATCAATCCAATCATTGTCCTGTCAGTCGATAGACACTGCTTTTCGTAAGATGTGCTGTGACTGCTTGATTATAAATATATAAAAATAAAATACAAAATACAAAATACAAAATACAAATCTACGCAGTGACCTCGGAGATGAGGTACTCGACGACGACGGGCTTGCCGGCCTCGACGACAAAGCGGCCGGCGCCGACAAAGGTCTTGAACTCGAGCGGCGCAAACTGCGCGTGGCCCGACTCAAACTTGACGTGCGTAAACACATTGCCAAAGGGCGTGGTGGCGGCATCGGCCGCGCCCGTCAGCACCTTGCCGATCGCCGGGGTGATCTCGACGGTGCCGGTGTACGTGTAGTGCAGCAGCGCGTCGCCCTGCTGCAGCACCGAGTTGACCGAGAGGCGCAGGTGCTTGCCGTCGACGTCGGGGCGGACGTAGTCGGCGCCGTGCACGACCTTGGCGTCGACCTGGATGGGGTAGTCGGGCGCAGACACAAACGAGCCGCCGCCGCCCTCGGCGAGGCCGAGCAGGGCAATGTGGTTGAGGCCGCCCGTGGCCGAGCCGACGTTCTTGGGGGGGTGGATGGGGAGCTGTTTGTTAGACTTTGGACTTGCGGGGTTTCAGGTTTCAGGTTGTGGGAAATGTGTCTACGGTGCGAAAACACACCTTGGCCGTAAAGGCGGGGATGAGCGAAGCAAAAGTCATTGTGGTGGTGGTGGTGGTGCTGCTGGTGAGTGGAAACGAGGTTGATGATGTGATGATGTGATGTGGGATGTGTCTGTGCTCGGATAACGGTCCTGGCGTGGAGCTTCTTATACAAGAGCTCGAGACAAAGTAGAATATTGTATTAATACTAAATTGAACAACAATACAAAGAATGGCGTGAACTAGATAGAGGAGAGACGAAACAACACGTTATTTATATTTATATTTACTCATACCTCTGCTGCTTGACGTGGCACCCAATAGTGGATATCGGAGCAGCGGAGACGGTGCGGTGCGGGGAAGCTACTCAGAATGATCGAGGTATTCGGTAATATCATCTGGAGGATTGATGTCAGTACTCAAAGGAAAAGAGGACGTTTGTGACACTGCTGATTCTCAAAGCAATTTATTGTATTTATTCTGTCAGCAGGCTTCTATTTTATGAGAAATCATAACCATTTCTGCTCATGTCCGTGGGATACTACCCGCCTGCCGCTTGGCTGTCCCCTCTTTAACGTGCACTTCAGTGAAACGGGTCAAAGTCATCATCACCGTTGTCATCATCTTCGTCGTCTTCGTCGTCTTCGTCGTCCTCACCATCATCGTCCTTGCCACTGCTAGATGTAAGTGCAGCATGACTTGCCCGCAAAGCAAAAGCGGCAGCCCTCTTGCTTCTTTGCTCACTCAGACCGGACAGTGCAGCGTCCGTGTCTGTGTTCCAGAACAGATTTGCCTCCGCCTTTGAAAGGCAGCCCAACTCCCGTGAGAATCTATACAGAATCGAATTCTTTAGATATGGCCCTGGGGTGGCCCACATGGTTTTGGCGACAGCTGGAAGCTGTTCAATGTCGTTCCAGTGCCCGTCAACTTCGGCGCGGCGCCGACGAAGCAGCGTCATTGTAGCCTTAAAGTACAATAAGCTCTTCGAAGGCCGGTATCTGTTGAGAAACTTGAGACGCCGGCCATGCAGCGTCTCGTAACCCCAAACAGCAGCAGCGGTAGGGCCAATGTTGCGAGTGAGAAGGAAAAATGCAAGCTCTGTCTCTTCTGGATCGTCACTGGCAGGCAAAATCACAGCCATCGCGTTGTCGAGCAGCCGCTCGTACGCCGAATGAATTATGAGGCCATTCTTGGGGCTCCATATGTGATCATCGCAGTCACCGAAAAGAGCCTCAGCCGTCTTGGCACCCACATTCACGTTAACAATGTGGGCAGCCTTTGAAGTTTCCTTCTCGACTCGGCCATGCATGATGGGACAGTAGAAGCGCGCGGTCTCGTTGTTGGGACCGCATTCA
Organism: Ophiostoma ulmi; assembly: GCA_029298715.1. Lineage (NCBI taxonomy): Eukaryota > Fungi > Ascomycota > Sordariomycetes > Ophiostomatales > Ophiostomataceae > Ophiostoma > Ophiostoma ulmi. Next base: position 367,836 of record JANSLN010000005.1, on the reverse strand, counting down.
TATGCAGCAACCAGCTTCTTCTTGAACAAGACTTGCTGTTGCTCGGTGCGCCGCGGCTTGATTGTCTTGCGAGCAAATCTCAATTCAGGGTAGCAACGGAGAACAGCATCAATCAATGTCCAGTCCTCGTTGGAGTCTCGTGTGATGCCCTCCGAGAGGACATCTGCAGCCCAGTCACCGGAAAGTGCGGCAGTCTTTGTCCAGAGTAGGGACAGACGGCGCATCAGCTCCTGTTGCGTCTTCAGGCTCTTGGCAAGCTCAGTGGTAAATCGGTAGTGTGTCATGTTGATCTTGCCATCGTGCCATTTCTTTTTGATCCCAGATATCTGCTCGGTGATCTGGTTGAGGCTTGCCTCCAACTCGCCTTCTTTTTCCCTGACACGCTTCAGCGTGTCGGGGGGGAGGGGGAAAATGCTGACCTCCTCGGCCTGCAATTGGGGGGGAAAGAGCCATCGACGCAGTTGAGCTGATAATTTCAGACACGTCGTCATCAGACATGGCACGTTGTATTTCTGGTGTCATGGCACTTGGGCTCATGGAGAGAGAAGAATAAATAAAAAGGAAAAGGGACAAGAGAACTGAAAAGTCTTCTAAGAGGACCTTTTGTCGTTGCCACCGAAACAAATCAAGAGACGGAAGGTGCGACCGGCGCGCGTGACGCAGCTGCCAAAAACGTCCTTCTTCGGAGCAATGCACACTGTAGGAGCATATAGTAAACCAGTGCGAAGAAACAGCTACTCTCTCGACCATTCATCCAAATAAGGAAGCTCATATCAGCAGTGCGGTTGTTTCTATCTGGACTCTACTATTGTTTAATATTCGAGGTAGAGATAAGTGGCAGCCGTGAGGGTTTACAAGGTCTATTGTCTTTTATTCAAAATGCATTGTTCATATCTTATTTAATATTATCAAAATAATCCTAACAGACGACCGACGGCCAAATCTGTAGTTATTGTCCGTGATAAAGAGGCTCCGTGTCAACATGTTTCACCACTCATAATGACTAATCTATAAACCACTTCGGACTGATATAGTCGGAAAGAGGTATCGCGAGATTTCCGAATATGGTATGAACTCACGGCATTACCAGGAGGCGAGCCCTTTAGGCTTAGTGCCCCTGGGAATACACCATGTCTCTGGCCGTGCTTACTATGACATACACCAGGACCCAGACAAGTGAGCAGCGAATGCTCGATATTGGCAGGGTGGACTGTAAAACTATAAGATGGTATATTGACAGATAATGAACCTGAGGCTGTCATTGAAAGACGAAAAGACAAGATGTTTTAGCGCAGGTTGTGTGCCAATGGATACAAACTGTGACATCGATACGACAGGCAACGAGGGCTTACTCTTGAAACCTGGGCCATCTCTTAGCTACAGTGACTTGGCATTGTAACCGCACTACTGAGGGCTACAAGATGGCAGACGCTATATCAACGGGCCAATCTCCCGAGTTGAGGACTTGCCTTTTCGTGGAGAGTCGGACCCAGCCTGTCGTTCGCATCTTCTTCGGTCTCGACAAGAACAAAGTCACGGGCTAGTCTATAGTCTGGCCATTGTCGCTCGTGGGACAGCGGGAAGATGTGAGCAGCCTCGAAACCGACGTAGTAGCCGGACAAAACACGCTCGCCCGAGATGACACAAGCATTGTCGTGGTCCTTGACGGCCCTAGAAAAGGCACTGGTGCGTGTATTTGATGCAGGGGAGATTGTCCGGACGAGGGTAGGCTCGTCGTGGACACCGATTTCCACGTCTGGCTGGTTGACGTGAATGTAATAGTCTCCAGGCTCCAAGATAGCATTGTGATCATCGACCAGAGAATCATCAGCACGGCGGATGGAGTATGTGCTTGGGGATGAGCACGATTTCAATCATTCGATGGAACGTGCTGACTGTCACCGGCGATGGTGTTGATGGTGGCACGCACAGCCCGCCGAGCAGCTCGTTCGGACGCCGGCTGCCGTAGAAACGCGGCTCTGTCGGGCGGCATTGCTGCAAGTTTGGCGTAATGTAGAGATTCTGGAGATGTTTTGGCACAAGCTCGGACCTTGGCGACGGATCTGGAGCTTTTAAGTTGTGGTGGTGTGGAGAGCAAGAATAACTAGAAACCTGAAGTAGAAAATGTGATTGTATTCATAGAGCTAGGGCGGATCTTTTTGATACCCACTTTTCCTCATGTTTCTGGCCCACTGTTGTTCATCGTATATGTAGGCATCTCTCCACTAGCAGCAACTCGCATGACTAATCCAGACCCACCCGCTGCTGCATTGCTCCATCTCGGCGGCGAGTGCAGAGGCAAGCTCAGACCATTGCTCTTTCCCCTTTGATAAGCATTTCCTGCTTCTAGTTTGTTGGCAGTCTACTATTACTCAGTATTTACTACTACAGAACAGACTATTGATTAATACTAGTCTTTTGCTCCTAGCTCCTTCCAAGTTTTTGTTCGTTCTTGGGAATTACAATAAAGCTGCTTACATACTCTGCAATTTCATCATTGATCATTTCGTTCTTTCCTCTGCGTGATCATCACGAGCTTCGATTCAGATCCATCCGCTTCATCGACATCACGCCTCTCTTGAGCTCTTTGCACATCAAACCCGATCGGCTGACATCACCCCCACGTCTCGCTTCTCCAACGCCAATCACTAGCCGTTGTCAATCATCGCCTTCCATGTTCGCAATGCTCCTGACCTGACCGACTTTATCGATTGACTTTTGAAGTTCTGATGCGTTCGGCACCGGCAAACCCCCTTCGGTAGCATGCCGTCTCCTTAACAACATCAATATTCACCTTCCTCTATAGTCTATAGTCAACTTCCTTCCATCAATCCACCAACCAGCCATCATGGCCTCGCACACGCCGGCAACACCTGGCCCGCCGCGGGCCTCAGGTGCCTCGGCATCGGCATCCATGTCAGCCTCGACACCCGCACCTGCAGCTGCAGCACCATCGACTTCGGGCCCCTCGAACCAGCAACAGACACAACAGACACCTTCGTCCAACATGCGCAAGCGCAGGAACCACCGCGGCGGCAAGAAGAAGCGTCGCAAGTCGTTTGCTGTTACCGGGCCATCCCTCGGCAGCATCGGCGGCAGCGCCGGCGGCAGTGTCGACAACGGCGACGAGCCTCTCCTGCACGAAGATGTCGAGACCGATCCGCTCAAGGATCCCTACCACCGGACCCCTGGTCGTCCTGGCCGCAGCCTTAGCTCTACGAGCATCGAGAGCGAGGGTCTGCTGCTCGACCACCGCCAACACCAGCATCAGCATCAGCACCAGCACCAGCACCAGCACCAACACGCACATCACAGCCAGCAGCAGCAGCCGTTTCTGCGGGCACGCCGCCCTTCAGTCGTTATCGCCCCGGCTGCAACATCGCCATCGAGCGGCCGCCACCATCGCGCATCCCTCAACATCAATGATGACGACGAAGACGAGGGCGCCCCCTTGCTGTCGCGTAGCTATGTCGGCGCCGACCCGCCCGGCTACGGCACCAACAACATCCTGAGCAGCGACAACGCCAACGTGCCCACGCTCACGCGCACCGGCTCGGGCCACTCCAGCTTGCGTCGCACGTTTCTCAATCCCTTTGCCTCCACCTCGAACAACATCAACTACCCTCCCTCGGTGCCCGGCAGCCCGCCCATGCGGCCCACCAGCCGCCTGCTTGATCTTGGTCACGGCAGCGGCAACAATTTGAGCTTTGGTGATCAGATGCTTCGCGATGAGCTGCGCTCGCCCTCGTCACCTACTCTGCGCCGGGCTGATACATCATCGAGCAAGCTCAACCTCAACCGTACTAGCAATGATACTCTATTGGAAAACCGCGACCGCGAGAGGGATAGAGATAACAGAGAGCGGGGTGACCTGGGCGACCGTGGCCGCGAAGGGTCGATTGGCAGTGCATCCAAGCGCTCTGGTGGCCACGGCGGTCATCCAGGCACACCCAGTATCGCCGGTGGTGTCGGCGGTGTCGGCGGCATTGGCGGCGGTGCCGAGGGTGAGAATGATGTCTGCTTCCCGCACACACGCGGCGATGACGACGATATCCACAGCCACCACTACGACGACTACGGCGACGAGGACCGCCAGTCGCGCAACGACGACGGCCGCGACACTACCTGGCGCTCGCGGCCCAGCCGTCGCCGTCGCGGCAAGTGGCCCGACCTGGCCATCCTGGACGAATGGAGCCGCTTCGAGCGCGAAAGCAAAGAAGACGGCGACGGGTTCAGAAATGGCCGCCGGCGCGCCAAGAAGATCAAGGAGCCCCAGCTCATCAATGGCCGGCTGCGGCCCGTCAACAAGGGCTGGCACCGCGCCGAAGAGGACGCGCCCTACCGCTTCACCTACTTTAACGAGGAGTTCCAGAGCACCATCCACAGCCAGACCATCTCCGAACTGGTGCAGCCAGGCGGCAGTTTTCGCGAGCTCTTCATTCCCGATCCGCCAGTGCTGTCCGACTCGGAAGATTCGGAGGATGAGTTTCCCAATGGCGGGTTTGCGGACGTCGATGATGCTGGTCTGCACGGCGACGCATTCAGTCCCATGGGTGCACTGAACCACATGGGCCACACAAACCAGAATGGCCAAATAGGCCAAATGGGTACTATGAGCCATGCAGCCAGCATGAATTTCAACTCTGGCGGCACTGCAAGCCCGGCCAAGGACCCCAGTTTTGGCTCGGGTACAGGGTCGGGCGCAGATACGCCTTCTCGGTTTGCGCGCGGAGCCGGACCTACTGTCCCCTCATCCGTGCCGCTGGAGCGCACACCCACCCAGGCCTCGGAGTCCGCATCCGTCTTCAGATCGCCGCCGCGCGTGTCACAGCCGGGCACGACGCAGCCGGGCACTTTGACACCCGAAATGCCGCCGCTGACACTGTCACCGACTCCTGTGACGCCTCGACAGGAGCCTGTCGGAGCCGTCGTCACCATGGGTCCTGTCGTGGTCCCTATTATGGCCGATGGCGCCAGCGGCACGCCCGTTGCTGCGCCCCAACCGCCATCGCAGTCTCAGTCCCAGAATCAGTTCCAAATCCAGCCAGCGCCCAAGGCCAAGCAGCCGCGCTACGGTGAGCGGCCCGTGTGGTGGCTGGACGTGCTGAGCCCGACCGAAGCCGAGATGAAGGTGCTGAGCAAGGCGTTTGGCATCCACCCGCTGACGGCCGAGGATATTATCATGCAGGAGGCGCGCGAAAAGGTCGAGCTGTTCCACCACTACTACTTTGTGAGCTACCGGTCGTTTGACCAGGACCCGACCAGCGAGACGTTTTTGGATCCTGTGAATGTGTACGTTGTCGTGTTCCGCGAGGGCGTGCTGAGTTTCCATTTCAGCATGACGCCGCACCCGGCCAATGTGCGGCGGCGCATCCGGCAGCTGAGCGACTACATGATTCTGTCGTCGGACTGGATCTCGTATGCCATTATCGACGACATTACCGACGTGTTTGTGCCGCTGATCCAAAAGATTGAAGAGGAGGTCGACGACATTGACGATGCCATTCTGGAGATGCACTCGGGCGTGCTGCAGGACAAGGACAGCGAGCTGAGAGACAAAATGGACAAAAAGGACAAGAAGGACAAGAAGGACAAGAAAAAGGAAAAGGACGAGGGCTCGGCCGCGGCGACGGCCGTCGCCGACACCAACATGCTGCTGCGCGTGGGCGACTGCCGCAAGCGCGTGATGAGCCTGTACCGGCTGCTGGGCAACAAGGCGGACGTGATCAAGGGCTTTGCCAAGCGGTGCAACGAGCACTGGGAGGTGGCGCCGCGCAGCGAGATCGGCCTATACCTGGGCGACATCCAGGACCACATTGTGACGATGACGTCCAACCTGAGCCACTACGAGAAGATTTTGAGCCGCGCGCACGGCAACTACCTGGCGCAGATCAACATCCGCATGAACGAGCGGCAGGAGCAGACGGCGGACGTGCTGGGCAAGCTGACGGTGCTGGGCACGATTGTGATGCCGATGAACATTATCACGGGCCTGTGGGGCATGAACGTGTGGGTGCCTGGGCAAGAGTACGAGGGCGACCTCAAGTGGTTCATGGCCATCACGGCTGGGCTGTTTGCCTTTGGCATGGCGTGCTACCTGATTGCGAAGCGCGTGTACAAGATTGTGTAGCGAGAGTGAGGGTGAGAGAGAGTAGTAGAAGTTGAGCGAGGATAAGAGACACGGAGAGACCTCGATACGATAGACTCAGCCACAACCAGTCTGGATACCTTCTTGATTATTTTTATTTATTTGCTTTTTTCACATTGCTTTACACCAGTTTACATTCGGCGCATACAGAGGCATAGACTCTTCAGGAGCTGGCGGGCATCTTACTTTTACATTTAGTCTTTTTGTATTCCATTTGCTACTCAAGATACACAGCATTTCACTTTTACACTTTTCTACGTTTGTTACTTGGTGTCATGCAGACAAGCAATCGAATTTCTTCCTTATGGGTATAGTGATGATACGGAAGAACAGTCCCCGAAAATGGACAGGCGAGAAAACGAAATAAAACATGAGACGAACCACAATGAACTATGATATGAAATGATTGCCAACCTTGGCACCCTGATGCAATGACATGAAAGAGAGAGAAAGAGAAGGAAAGAGAGAAAAAGACACGAGAGAAAAGACACACAGCCGAATGAAAGAAAAAAGAGAGAAGAGAGAAAGAGAACAAAACACGCAACAAAGACATGAAGAAAAATGGTTACGCATCGTAGTTGCGCTAGGGCTCAAAGACAGACCCGTCGGTCTTGATCCAGACGGACTCGTCCGCCGTGATGTCGGTCTCGGCATCGGCCGCGGTCTCGACGAGTTGCATTTTGATTTCCATCCCGACACCCGCTAGCTGCATAGTACGCTAACCCATGCGTGCCGTCTGGGCCTGGTACGACTGTCCGTGTGCCTGTGCCTGTGCCTGTGCTTGAGCTTGAGCCTGGGCTTGAGCTTGAGCCTGGGCTTGGGCTTGGGCGCGGCGCTGCTGCTGCATCTGCATCATCTGTGCCGTCTGCAGGTTGGGCGCAGTCACCTGCAGCGCGCGGATGGCCTCGTCAATCTGCAGCAGGCAGTCTTCAATACCCGTAGCACCGCGTGGCACCGATGATGCAATAGACGACGATCCCGATGCAGTGTCGTCAATGGACTTGCCGGGGTACGGGCTCGCCACAGCGGCTGTGCACAGACCTTGCCAGCCGGGCCCGCTGCCCTCGAAAATGCGGCGCATCACCTTGGTGAGGTCGTCCTCTGCTGCATTTGCATTTGCGTTTGCATTTGCACTTGTCTCCTCGCGGCGAATCTCCCATATGGCCTCGTTGCGGCGTGTGCGGAGTCGGATATTGAGGGCTAGTTGGCGCACATTGCGGGCACTTGGCGGCGGCGGCGCGGCACCAGCACCAGCACCTGCACCTCCTGCTGCTCCGGCTGCCGGCCCTGATGTCACCAGCATGATCCGCACAACGACCCAGTCCAGCGCGCGCGGCAGAATGTTGAGCATGCCGATATTGCGCATGACAATCGGCTCCCATGCATCCTCCATGCGGTCGAGAGCGCGGTGCAGCGACAGCGTCGATGTGAGGAAAAAGGGCAGCGTCGCAAGCGTCGCGCTGTTGTTGGCAATCCGGCCCAGGTAGTCGGCAACGCGCAGGTGCGGGCACTTGTCCTCGAGCTGCAGACGTACCTTGGTGCTGTCCGAGAGGTCAACAGTGACGCGCCAGCGACCGTTGCTTGTGGCTGCGCGCGTCGCCGCAATGGCACCCTCGGTCGTGACTTCTTGCGGCTGCGAGCCGGGCCCGACAGTGTAGGAAAAGACGAGGCGGTTGAGCGAGACAGACTGGCTATGGACGACGCGGGACTCGCGGCGGATGGCATCGAGGAATCCGACGAGGCGCTCAATGGCGCGCAGGCGGCTCACGAGCGTGTCGATGACGGTCTGGCCGACTGTTGCGCGCAGGTACAGGCGGAATTGGCCAGTGCGGGCATTGAAAGCAACATCGTCGTCCACAGCACGACTGGATGTGCCGAGCAGGCGGAACTTTTGGCGATCCTGCACGAAAAGACGAGCCTCGGCGAGAACAACAAGACGGCGCTGTCTTGCAGCTTCGGGCGTGGCAACAGAGAGGGCCTCGCTCGTGTCGATGCCGCGGAAGAGCAGCTGGACATGGTCAGACGCCCACCAGCGGCGGACCGCGGGGACCTTGGATGTGTCTATGCGCGCACTGATGGGAAGAGTGCTTTCTTGAGAAGAGGGTGACGATGGGTTCGAGGACAGCAAATCAGACAAAAGGATGGAGAGAGCAGGCATCTTGGCGCGCAGGGGCAGGTATGGGTTCTCGGCACGGGCGGCCATGGCCATCTTGTTGCGGCGTGACAGCTCCAGAGTGTCGGTGTACTGGGTCATGATGCCTGTGGCGTAGATGGTAAGATCAGAGAAGAAGGCCTTGTTAAAGTCTGTCGGCTTCGAGCCCATGGGCAGCAGCATGTGCATCAGGATCCGCGCACCATCGCCGCGCAGACCAAACTCGTTACGCTGGGCCGCAGACGGTTGCTGTTGCTGCTGCTGCTGTTGTTGTTGCTGCGATGACGACGGCGGCGGCGGCTGCTCCGACAGCTTGACGAGCCACCAGCGGTCGCCGGCAAGACTGAGGCTGGCGAGAATGTACCAGTTGGGGGCCCAGTCATGACGCTTGAGCCATAGCACCTGGTTGTGGTCCCGCATATTAATGACCTGGCGCACGTCTTCGAGGCGTGCAAACGGCAGCGACTGGTTGTTCGGGTTGCTTGGGTTGGGGCCGCTGAGACCGCCATTGCGCACCATGGTCCAGCCGTACGTCTTGGAGCGGCGGCTGAGCTCTTCGTGGGCAGAATTGCAGCGTGCAGTCTCGAGCAGGGCCATGCCCTCGTCGACAGGGTCTTTACCGTCAGGAATCGAGGACGAGGCCTGGACGGCGGCGGCGGCGGCGGCAGGATTCAGCAGTGCAGCGTTCAGGCGGTTCTCGGTGGCCACGGTGGCGCGTGTGTGCTGCGGCGACAGTGAAAAGAGGCCGGTGATGGGGTCGATGCGCACGCATACACGGTCGCTGGGGCTGCTGAGCTGGACGTCGAGGAACGAGCGGCTTGCGTCGGTCTTGCAGATGCGTAGTCTCAATGTGGCACGGCGCTGGGCAAACATGGGCTTGGCAGACAGCTTGGCGTGAATGCCGGACAATATGTGCTCGACGTGCAGTGCTGCCATGGTCTGCAAAATCTTCTCGGCCGAGATGGCGGCGGCGGTGTTGTCGGCAACGGCGGACAAGAGTGTGTTTCGGATGGTGTGGTCGTCGCTGCCGGGCACATCCTTGACTTCTTTGCCGTCGCGGAACCAGCGCAGACTGAGGCGGCTGGATATCTGCTCTTCGGGGAGATCGGCTGTGGCTGCATCGTGGCCGCTGTGTGCGCCAATGATAAACCAGTGGCGGCTGTTGTTGAGGCCCTGGGTGGTCCAGTACTGCACGCAGATGGCGCGGTTGAGCTTCTCAATGCGAATGGTCTCGATCCAGCGGCCGCGCGCAAGCTCGTGCATCTGCCGACGCACCTCGTTGATCTTGTGGGTGAGGGTGAACTCATGCAGCAGCCGGTAGCAGCCGGGCAGGCCCTGCTGTTCGAGGACGATATTGAGCTGGTGTTCGAGGTAGCCGCGGAGCGCGGGTGTCATGTCGGCAGGCGCAGGTGTAAAGAGGAAGCGCAGGTCTAGAAACCACAGCTGCTGTGTAAAGTCATCGCTGGCTAGTGTCAGGTCAACCTCGAATTCATTTGGTACGCGGAATGTGACACGACCCGACTCGATGGTGTAGTTGTGGCGGAACTGGTAGGGGATGGTATCGTAGTCGTCGAGGTTAAGGCGCAGGGCGAGCAGAGTGCTGATGTCGTCGAGACGCTTGGCCTGGTCGGTGGCAGACAGCGGTGGTGGCGGGATAAAGTTGAGAGTGGGCATCCAAGGCGCATTGCCGCGCGACAGCACATGCAGGGCGGTCTTGAGATCAGGGCTGGTGAGGCGTGCACCGCCGAGGTTGCGCTTGAGGTTGATCATGGTGTTAACAGCCTGCTCGTACTTGATAAGCTCCTCTTCAAACATGTGGTTCTCGAGATCGATCAGCTTGCTGATGCGGTCGGCCTTTTTGCTCCATTCGCTGATGACGAGGGCCTTGACCCAGTTGTCGTGCTCAGTGCGTGCAAAGTTGAGGAGAGTCTTTTTCTTTTCAATGTTGTCTATTGAGCCATCATCGACGTGTCTTTGTGAAGCAGGAACGGGGGCGGAATAGCCATCCATGCCAGCAACGGATTTGCGGGCAAGATTACGGATGGCATCTTGGAGGTTGTTGTGTGTCTTCTGGGCCAGTCTTTGGAAGAGAAAGCCAAGGGGGACGTAGTTGTCAGTGACATGGCGGATGCGGGTGGGGAGGTTCGAGGATGCGGGCGCAGCGCCCGAGTCGCCGTTGGCACCGTCCATCGTGGTGCTGCTGTCGTATGTTGTGAGTTGATGGCCTTGATTGTTTTGGAGTGGAGGAGGAGGAGTTGGGATGTGATATGCTGGACGCGATTCAAGCCAAGTGCTGGATGCAACTTGATCCGCGAATGTCACGTGACTCACCACTTATAAGAATGTTATAAAAATACTACCAATCCCCACCAGGCTATTGGCGCCTGGGCATCCGACCCAGAGCCATGCTCTGGTCGACCTCGTCGACCTCGTCGTCCTCGTCGTCCTCGTCGTCCTCGTCGTCCTGGCTGCCCTGGCCTCCGTCCCCATCTCCCCCCTGGCCGCCCTGGCCTCCGCCCCCATCTCCTCTCCGTTTGTTTTGATACGCCTCGTAGGCTTTCTCGGCTGCTGCGGCCGCCTGTGCTGTTCGTGTGCCAAACAGCATGCGCTGCCACCAGTTTCTGGCGGCAGCAGCATTTGCAGCCTCCTGATAATATTTATCAGGAGGCTGGCCCTCGTCGGCCAGGCGGCACGCCTCGTCATCTAGTGCCCGCTCCCTCTCCATTGTCTCAAATCTTTCAATAAGTATATTGTGGGCCAAGATTAAGAAGCCCAAGGCAGTCAATGCCGCCGTTATAATTCCCCTAATTACACAAATGTTAATTACTAAACAACTCAAAGCAAGCAGGATCGTGTACTAACAAGACAACTTGCTAAATCGCCATGGTTAAACTTGGTTGGAAATTGGGGAGCTGGGGTCGAGTGCTGTGTGGTTGATGGGAGATGGTTGAATCAATCTTTTATTATTATTTTCATTGCGTCCAAGATTATAGAATCTTATCTTTTATTTGGATATATAGTGTTTACAGCTCGTAGTCAAAGCAACTCTATATCCATACGCAAGAGCAAGAGAGGCCGCTTCGATAGCCTCTTTACTGCATTGTTTCCTCGAGAACGGTCTGTATGATACCCGACGATGCCTTCATAATTACCTGGTCGACCTGAGTTTGAGCCTCTGCGACTGCCGCGAGGCACTGCTGTGTAGCCATGCGCGCCTGTCGAATCAGTTCAAGCAGTTGATGCAGATCTTGTGTCTTGTTTTCCTTTGCCACATCATCCTTGCCGTGACGCTGCTCTGCCGAGCCTGTTGAGTCTGCCGAGTTTGCTGCGTCTTCAGCCTTCCCCGTCATAAACACCCGGCGTGCTGCTGCTGTTACTGCAAACACGCTGCAGCTGCAGATTTTCCAAAACGCAGCACGTCTTGCCCTGTTCCTCTCCTTCTTCGCTTCCTTTTTCTTTTCCTTTTTCGTTTCTTGGACGTCTGACTCGAGAATTTGGACAAGAAGGTCTGTGTGTTCCGCTGCAGCCCAAAGTCTTTTGAGAATCGTCTCAGTCATCTTCAGAGTGCGGCGGACGGCAGTCCGTTGTTGCCGCGTTTGGTGTGCAGTATATACCGGAGCAGCACAGCCTTGGTCGCCTTGAGTGCCATGAGCTGCGCCTGTAGCCTGTTGAATGGTATTAAAGGCAGCTTTAGTCGCGGACGCAGTACTTAGCACCCAATCCGGCTTCAAATACGAGTTTGTGCTTTGAAGATTGGATTCGATCTTCGAAAAAGACTCACCCACGCGGAAAGTCATTCTGAAGTTTTGCCTTAACATCCGACTTAGTAGTTGGTCATTATGAGCAGCCAGTGCCGCCAGTTCAGCTCTTGACGTTATTGACGCTGCTCCTGTAGATGCAGCAGAATCGGCCTCATACAGCATCTCCTGGGCCGGCAGCGGGTGTAAGAACCCGCGATGCACACCCACAGAGCGTGCATCAACGGCGACTGCCACCATAGCAACCACAGTAAGATTGTTTGATATGGTGCCCTCCAAGGCGGTCTGTATATCCAGCATCCTGTCCGTAGTAGTTTTTTTGTCAAAGATGCTGTGTTTGGTATGCGATATATATTTCGCGGCATTTGCTGCCGCTTGCGGCGTCATGCCACAAGCCCAGAAGATGGCTTCGTTGCACGCAGTCTTTGCCACAAAGGTGGCCTCACGTACGCGGCACGCGGCCTCTATGAAAGCATCGGTGCTAATCCTTTCCAGGTCAGCCAATGCAGGTGTAGGTGAAGTGCTTCTTTCACAGCCTTGTGCTGATCTCAGGCTTGATGGCGACGGCAGAGCGATGGGTGTGTGCAGTGCATTCCTGGTGTCCGAGGTCTTGTAGCTTTGTTGATGGAACTGGAGAGAACCTTTTTGATACTGCGGCGGGCTCTCATCTTTCTCCCCGGGTGTTACTGTGACTGACGATGCTTTGCAGCTATTGTCACTGCTGTCATCCAACAGGTCACACTTGGTATCGGCCATGTCGAGAATTGCTGATGTTGCTTTGTTAATGTTGTCGATGTTGTCGATGTTGCTAAGTATGTGGCACAGTATAGTCTTTTTTCCTCGAGATATCAAGATTTGACATGTCCATTTTCTCTTGGAGGAGCTTGGTACTTATACCCGAGTTAATAGTGCTTAATAGACATCTCACGCAAGCGACTATTCAGTCCTCACAAAGTACCAACTCCTGACTCACGGTATTTTATACTCAACTATGATGCGTTTTGCCGCCAATAGCATCACCATTCCGGTCACAATATACTAGTACAATGGGCAGAAAAGGTGTCCTCACAAAGCGGCCAGCCGCCGCGTCGTTTCTTTAAGCACGCCACATATTCGCCTTCCTGTCGAGTTAGTTGTTGGACCAGCTGCGTGATCAGCTTCCTTCACACACTCGGCAAAGCAGCAAAGCATCACATGAAATTAATTCATAAAAGACTTCTATTGTAAGTATTTTGTAACAAGTCTCAAGTCATGTGTTTCCATAATAAGATGAATGATAGGTAAAGAACGACGTCACGATTGTCCCGAACATTACAAGAGTATCAACAAAGAGCACAAAGTCCTCTGATGCAGAGTGGCAACAGTCAAATGCAGAATCAATTTGAATGACTAAAACAAAAACTAGGAGTATACACAGAAGATGCAATATATAAATAATGAGCGCTTAAAAAGGTTTGGCAAGTCTCGACCGACCGGTCGTTTATACAAACATCCTCATCGGCTTTAAAAGGCTTGGCATTTTTCTACTCAAACTCTTATAAGATTATAAAGATAATGATACCGATCTCCACCAGGTCATGCGGCCATAAATTCTAGAGCTATATCGCCATCATTTCCGCTATCGTAGCTTTCGTCTTCCTCTTCTTATCGTCCTCGTCGGCCTAGTCAGCCTGACCGTTCTCGATGTGCTGCTGGTTGTGCTGGTTGTTCTAGGCCTGATTGTGCTGAAGCCCATTGTAGATTTCCTCGGCTCTGTTGGCCATACGCGCCGTTCTTGTGCCAAACAGCATGCGCTGCTACCAGTTTCTGGCGGCAGCAGCATTTGCAGCCTCCTGATAATATTTATCAGGAGGCTGGCCCTCGTCGGCCAGGCGGCACGCCTCGTCATCTACTGCCCGCTCCCTCTCCATTATCTCAAATCTTTTGATAATTATATTGTGGGCTAAGATTAGAAAGCCCGAGGCGGTCAATGCCGCCGTTATGATAGTCCCACCACTTTAAACACACCACTGAATATATGTTAGCTATGAAGCAAATCGGAAGAAGGCGAGATCGTATACTCACAGGGCAAAATGCTATGCAGCCATGTTGTTATAGCAGTTTTGTCTCAAAAAAACAAGGAAAATAAGAAGAGAAAAGAAAACAATTGAAATGAAGATAAGACTAGGTGAGGGGGGAGGTAGTGACAAGAGAAGGGCAGCTTGGTAGACGGGATCGAGTGGCTGGCGAGTTGGGTTGGTGGTTGTTTGCTCAGTTTGATAGATGGAAAGGAGATGGAGGGAAGACATCTAAGGGACTTTTTTGTTTCCGTATATGTTTGCTGCCTTGTCTTTTGTTTACTTTTTGATTGGGAAGGTGCAATGCAAAAGCCTTGGTCGTCGACGCAAAACTGTTCTTTTTCGGAAGGAGCAACCCAAGAGTGAGCTGGGACTTGCCGTTTCGAGATAGCTACCGCCTATGCTGCTTCCTCCCAGTAGATTCTTACGCACAAGATACCTGTGAGCATGTGACTGGCTCTCCAACAGGGAAGTCGCGACTGCCACAGACCAGCATGAGAGGAAACATTCTTGTTCGGAAATCATGCCAATAACGGTGATATAAGCCATGCTTACTCATCTTCGCAAACATGCATTCTGCCACTTATCACCGCTTTCCCAATGTGACTTTCTCTGGTCTTCCATGCTCACTGCACCTTTTCAGTCTGGGCTTATACTTGTATCATGCTTTATCGCGTATTGAGTCGTATGTATCATAGATGCAAACAGTCATTGATATTTCATCACTCGTTTGCAATCAAACTACTCTGTGCTAGACTGCTGGCAAGCTCCAGGCAAGCAGTGTGCAGCGTAGTATGATCTAATGTGGGCTCGCCACTAGCAATGAGAAGCAGTGAGCCAATCAGATGCTCGCACGGATCCCGGCAAGCCGTCTGAAAATGGAAGAGATCGAAATAGGTCAGCAAAAAAAAAGAGACCACTGCAAAAGCTTCAAAGAGCAAAAGAGGGGAACACGGACAGCGACGTTGACGACATACGATTCGAAGCAGTCGACAATCACAACACACTACAAAAAAACAACGCCGCTTTTTTCGAGTTTCGAGTTTCGAGTTTCGAGTTTCGAGCACCGGCACGTTATCCCTCCTCCCACCCCTCCTCTACTACACAAAAATGTCCGGCCGTGGTCCCGTGGACGACTATGTCCGCCGGCTGCAGCAGATGGCCATGAACAACCGTCGCGGCGGCTTCGGCAGCGGCCCCGGCGGTGGCGGCCCGCCCGCAGCACGCATTGGCGGCCTTGTTGCCTCGGCCCTGCTGGTCACTGGCGGTATCTGGGTCTTCCAGAACGGCCTGTTCAACGTTGACGGTGGCCACCGCGCCATCAAGTACCGCCGCCTCAGTGGCGTGTCCAAGGAGATCTACAGCGAAGGCACACACTTTTTGATTCCGTGGTTCGAGTCGCCCGTCGTCTACGATGTGCGCGCGCGGCCCCGCAATGTGTCGTCGCTGACGGGCACCAAGGATCTGCAGATGGTCAACATTACCTGCCGTGTGCTGTCGCGGCCCGACGTGCCGGCCCTGCCGCAGATCTACCGCACCCTCGGCACCGACTACGACGAGCGCGTGCTGCCGTCGATTGTCAACGAGGTGCTCAAGAGCGTGGTGGCACAGTTCAATGCGTCGCAGCTGATCACACAGCGTGAGATGGTGGCGCGTCTCGTGCGCGAGAACTTGTCGCGCCGTGCCGCGCGGTTCAACATTCTGCTGGACGACGTCTCCCTGACTGTAAGCATAAGCAACTCCCTTATTTGACCTGTGTTTTTTTTATTCTCTTTTTATTCTTTTTGAAAAGCTACTGACATCGAATCTATAGCACCTCGCATTCTCGCCCGAGTTTACGGCTGCCGTCGAGGCCAAGCAGGTGGCCCAGCAAGACGCCCAGCGCGCCGCTTTCGTTGTCGACAAGGCGCGCCAGGAGAAGCAGGCCATGGTTGTCAAGGCCCAGGGTGAGGCACGGTCTGCCGAGCTGATTGGTGAGGCCATCAAGAAGAGCAAGTCGTACGTCGAGCTGAAGAAGCTGGAGAACGCGCGCGCCATTGCACAGTCGCTGCAGGAGGCTGGCGGCAAGAACCGGCTGCTGCTGGATGCCGAGGGTCTTGGCCTGAACGTGTTTGACAAGAGCGACGAGTCCAACTAAAGGCTGAAGAGGCCCAAAAAGAAAAAGAAAAAGCAGCCAGTCAGTCTAGTCTGTATGCTTGGACTGCAAGGCGTTGGGGCACGACGACTCTCCTAATGATTTACCTGTATTTTTGTGTTTTCTCTGTCATATATTTCTGTTTGATTTCTCTTGCATTTGCATATTCCTATCACTATGGGCATCTCCACTGTATATCATTTACTAATTCTCGTCCGTTGCATCATTGAGCTGTTGTGTCGGGCTTGTGAACAATCAGACAGTTGATTAGTTAAACAGTCGCAAAGTTGAAAGCCATGTCGTCGTCGTTTGCTTCGTCTTAGGCATTGCTCTGACACGTCTTCTTGTCAACAGTAATGATGGTAAACAATACAAAACAAATTTGTATATTAATTATAAATAATCATAATAGCTACACAAGAACTGAACAAGAAAGGTGATCCTCTCATTGCAATATAAACCGTCATCAGACGTTGTTGCGGTGCTGATGCATGTATGACATAATATGCAGCGGAGATAAGATAGTGCTCTAATCCTCTATTTACTATGCGACCCTGTCAGCCCCACCATTCTGCCCTCTGCCTTGTGCCATTCCATCTCCAACACCATCGCAATCTCCATCGACCTACCTCAAAAGCTGCCCGTATGCGCTAACTCTCTACAACGACGTCAACCAAACGACAGATCAAGCTTGCCAGCCTTCCTCGACTTTTGCTTCTCAACACCCAAAGCTCCTCCTTTAAAGTCTCCCCTCTCTCTCACATACAACCGCCACCATGTTGATCAAGTAGGTACTCCCTCTCTTCTCTCTGCCCTCTCCTCTTCATCTGCTGACCTCTAGGGTCCGTACGCTTACCGGCAAGGAGATTGAGCTCGATATCGACGCCGACTACAAGGTGTCCCAGATCAAGGAAAAGGTCGAGGAGAAGGAGGGCATCCCGCCCGTGCAGCAGCGGCTCATCTTTGGCGGCAAGCAAATGGTCGACGACAAGACGGCGTCCGACTATGCGCTCGAGGGCGGTGCCACGCTGCATCTGGTCCTGGCTCTGAGAGGAGGCCAGTAGACTGCTGACGGCTGACGGCTGACAGATAACTGGCAGACAGGCGTCAGTCTCCAAGCGACTCTGCAGTCTATCGCCGTCTACCCTACGACGACCTCCAACAACACTGAAGGAGCGGAGAGTCGGGGGAGGGAAATGGAGTCGACAGCTGATAGCTAATAGAATAGCATTTGTTTTACTCGTTCATACTTTAGCTAGCCCTGCTTTATACTACGCATGCATTCACCATCCCATCTCGAGCCACTCTACAACGGCAGGCATCTTTGGCAGCTTCACGGCTGACAGCCACATATGCTGCCGTACTCCAGTACACCGACAATAGTAAACAGGACGAACAAATCAATAACGCTGCAATACTATGCTACCAAAAAGAAAATCAAGACCAAGTGTAGAAAGATCTAGCAGACCAAACGCCTTAAATGCTGACTAAACAGGCGCAATCGAGAACAGCCTCGAAACACAAAACACAAATTACTAAATACAAGATACATAAATCAAAAAAGAAACAACAAAATCAAAGCCTCTACACCACCAGTCTATCTCTTCTTGGGCCGCATAAAGATGTCGACACCCTTTTTGCGGGCTGCGGCAGGCGGGCCCTTGGACGGCGACGACTTGGGAACATATGTCGCCGGAGGTGCTTCCCGGGCGGGGAGCTGCTTAGCACGGGATGTAGAGGACGAATAAGAAGATGCAGATGCAGGCGCTAAAGGCCGGCTGCTGGAGCTGCTAGAGCCGCCGATAGCAGGTGCTTTTCGTGCAGGTCGCCGCTGCTCCTCCTCGTAGCCGGACTCGAGATCGTCGGCAGTCAGGCGCGCCCTCTTGGACGACGAGGACGAGTAGGACGAGGCCTTTTTGGATGGCCGGTCGTCGTACGAGTCGTAGTCTCTGCTCCTATGGTTATTTTGGCTATTCTGATGGCTGTCGTCGTCATCGCCAAACAGGTCGTCCCAGGGCTCGTCGTCGTCAATATGGCGCTTCTTGGAACTAGAATATGACCGCTCACGTTCAGACTCGGGCGACTCGTATCTATGCCGCGACGAGCTGTCTCCCAAAGTCGCCGGCTTGGCTGTTGCACCCTTCTTGAGTGCCAGCAGCCGCGCCTCGTGGGCCGAGTTGCCCACGCCCAGACCCGTGCCGGGAATGCCCCGCTCAGAAGAGTCCATCATGGCCCGCTCGTCTGCCAGCCGGCTGCGCCGCGGTGCGCGGATGCTGCCCGGACCCGACACGGCGGCCGTTGCCAGGATGTCCTTTTTATGGGCAACGCGGTGGTCGTTGAGCATGGCCGCCGGTGCATGCCGGATCTGGTTGCGCGCCGCCACGGCCGCCGAGTTGGACGACGTCAGGGAGTGGGCATTGACGCGGCTCAGCTGTGTCACTTTGAGACTCTCCTTGGCCTCGCGGCGCACGCGCTTCATGACGTTTTGGCTGTTTGTCATCTTGGTGCGTGAACCACCGCCGAAGCTGAGGGACGACGGCATGCCCGGTCCGCCGCCAGGGCCGCGGCGCTTGACGACATTGTTTCCGGGCGTGATGCGGCTGAGGGCACGACTGCTGCTGACAAGCTGCGTCGACTTGCTCTCCTTGGCCTGGCGGTGGCCCTCCATGACTTGCAGGAGCTTGGCGGTATCGGCGGCAACGGCGCGGTCGCGGGCTTCCTTGATGACCTTGAAGATTTCATACCAGGACATGCTAGCACGGTCCTCGGCGGTAATGCCGTACCTGTCTTCCCAGTCATCGGTATTCCAGCCGGGCAGCTTTTTCGTGAGCAGACGCTGCCAGACGGACGACATGTTTCGTGGGTTGTCTGCAAAGTTGGGGCTGTTCTGCTCCAGCATATGGAGCTGGTCCGGGTTGTCGACATGCCGAAGGATGGGAGCAGCATCGACAAAGGCCATGTCGCCGAGATCTGTAATCTGGCTGGCATTGCGAAGCGCGACTGTGAGGGCCATGCTCTTGAGCGAGCGTGGGCCCAGCCGGCGCTCGGCAGTTTGAAGGATGGGCATGCCTGGATGATAATGGAGAGGGGTGTATTATAGATGAAATGGTAGAGTATTTAGAATAAATACGGCAAGAGGAGAAGAGGCGAGATGGATGAGATGGATGAGATGGATGAGATGGGTGAGATGGAAAAGGGACGAGGCTGAGATGAGATGAGATCAAGATCAAGAAGCGTTGAAAGTGAGAAGAAGAAGAAATAAGAGAAAAGAAAGGGATTCAAAGAAAAGAGCAAGATTTAGCTACAGACAAGACGTTCTTTGTCCCTCTGCGACCATACCAGCTCTTATGGATGATGGGGGTGTGAGCTAGATATGGTGAGGATGGAGTCTACAATGTGAGGCCAGACCCGTGGCTTAAACGCAGCCGTGCATCAATATTACAGGGCGTAACGGCCAGCGCGTTAGGAGGTGTTGAAACTGACCAATCATATGCCTGGAAGGTAGTAGACAAGTGAGCCTGAGAGTCTGATAAAGGTAGAGATCGAACAACCTTTATTCTGTTCCACACCAAGCTAAAGTCTATATTTTATTTCAATGTGAATTTTGATAGATTTTCCTTGGATATAATCATACTTAAAAATATTATAATGAGGTATATGTGTTTCGATACTGAAGCTGTCATTTTCACATGGCGAAAGAGGGCTGTATCCTGAGCTCCACTCTTTTTCAGCCTTTCCGGCCTGCAGCTGCCCTGGGGCCTGTCGCATTAATTTCACAGCCTTTCAGTGGCTTTTGCTCTCGCTTTGATTGCTTCGCTGCCAGCCTTTCTTTCGCCTTTGACTCCATCTTCTTTCACCACTCACCTTTCATCGTCTTGTTGCTGCCACACCACGACGAAACACACAAAAAGCAATCAACAAAAGAAGCAGACCGATACACCAATACACCGACACACCGCCACGCTGGACAAAGCAGCCGATAAAGGCGTTTAGAACATAGCAGAAAGTACAGACACCGCATACGGTCTACCTCGTCCGCAAGCCTACACCTACACCTACACCTACATACCATACAGCATGGCCTACCAGCTGCTGGACCAGCGCGAGGAGGAAGAGCTCCTCAGGACCCGCCTGCTCAATGTCGAAGAGAAGCCGTTTAAGCGCATCACAAAGCGCCTCGCCCTCCTCAACCGCGTCGCCGCCCAGGCCGTCCAAGAGCAGACGCCGCCGCCAGAGGGCGCCGAGGATGGCACGGCAGAATCCACAGAATCCACAGAATCCGAAAAGTCAAAAAAGTCAAAGGCCGAGCTGGCGGCAGAGATTGCCCAGCTGCGCGAAGACGTCACCCTAGACTTTGCCGCGTTTGACAGCAGCATCGCGCGCCTTCAGTTTCTCGGCCAGGCCAACACCAGCGAGCGCGCGCGCTATGCCGCGCGCCGCCAGACCGTCGAGGATGCGTGCGGCAACGTGCGCGCCAACATGCTGTCGCTGCACAAGCAGCTGGAGCAGGCGCGCGCGACACTGGTGCAGCGCCAGGCCTTTGACGCGCTGGCCGACCGCATCACGTCGACCAAGACGCTGTGGCCCCGGGCCGACCAGGAAGCCACGATTCTCAAGCTCGAGGAGGAGTGCCGGCAGCTGCAGGGCGAGAGCGAGACGTACCTGAGCACATGGCGCGAGCGGAAGCAGCAGTTTGCGCGTATCATGGACGAGAGCATGAAGCTGCGGCGGCAGATCCGCGACGAGGCGGACGAGGTTGAG
This sequence comes from Ophiostoma ulmi, assembly GCA_029298715.1. Classification (NCBI taxonomy): domain Eukaryota; kingdom Fungi; phylum Ascomycota; class Sordariomycetes; order Ophiostomatales; family Ophiostomataceae; genus Ophiostoma; species Ophiostoma ulmi. Next base: position 346,826 of record JANSLN010000005.1, on the reverse strand, counting down.
CGACGCGAGGGCATGGACGAGGAAGGCGAGGGCAACGGCGAAGGCGAGCAAGCACAAGCACAAGCACAGGCTCAGGCACAGGCGCAGGCACAAACACAAGCACAAGCAGGAGGGGCTACGCCAGTACCAGAGGCAGCAGGCACGCCCACAGGTACAACTGCTGCTACACCTGCTGCCGAGTCACAAACTCAAAATCAAACTCTGGCGCCCGAAGCAGCCTCGTTTGCAGCAGCGAGCCGCGAAGCAACACCGGCAGTGGTTGTTGTGCCGGCTGACGACGGCGATGCGCCAATGGCCGAGGATGGCCAAGATCAAGGCACGCCGACAGCGCCATTGACGCCGTTGACGCCGTTGACGCCGCTGGCAGAGGTGTCTGTGGACAGTTTCACAGAAGCTGAAACGGAAGCACCAGTCGATAGCGCAGACACGGACAAGATGGACACGACATGAGGCATGGGCGGTTGTATGGTTTAAATTAGGTTTGGGATATCATGTAGTATACAGTTGTCTTCCTCTTCCTTGTCCTTTCCTTTATGTTCTCTTCATCTCCATAGCATGGCGTCCGGAATATACTTTTTCTTCATCTTTTTCTTCATCTTTTTCTTCATCCTTTTCTTCATCTTCATCTTCTCATCCTCAGATACAAGATCAACTACGCCTCGTCGGCAGGGTCCATGTCGGTGAGGTCCTTGGCAATGACGGTCTGGCCGGTGCGCACAACAGCGCGCGCCTTTTCAAGCTCGTCGGTCTGCACGGCGGTCGGCGCCGGCTCGCGCTCGTAGCGGGCAATGAGCTCCTGGAGGTCGGCCGTGAGCTCGGCCGTGTGCTGCTGCAGCGGGCGGAAGACGGCTTTTGTCTCGTTCACAGCGCGGGACTACAGCGAGAGTGTTAGCAAGCCATATACTAAAAAATAGTAAGCACGATTGATATACATACCTCCTGCTTGAGAACATATTCGGCATTGGTGTCGAGGGTCGAGGGATCGGCGGCATTGGCAATCTCGGCGGCGAGCTTCTGGACGCGGTCCTGCTGCTTGGCGAGTTCGGCGCGGTAAAAGGACTCCTCTTTGACGAGACGCTCGACAGCCTTGGTGGCACGAGCAAGTTCAGACGGAGGGGGCATGGTGGTAGAGAGTGTGGAAAGTAGAGGGTGTAGATGTTTTTGAAAGGTATCAAATTGGTGATATTACTCAGACTCAGTGTCAGTGTCAGTTAGGAAGGTGATGTCAGTATAAGTATGGCAGAATACAGCAATGGCAATGGTAGAGACGGCGGGGTAGCGATCACGTGTGGGGCCTGCAAGGCTGCAGAATGGCTACAGAAGGAGCTGGAAGAAGTAGCTGGAACATCATGGCAGCATATCAGGAGATACGACACGGCAACAGGCACCAATACAGGCTTATTGGAAATAACTCAACCTATGTCGTAATTATTTAAAACGTAGACAGATGATTGATTTAGGCAGAATAACTTATTTTAATTCAATAAAGTCAATAGGCTTCAATACCTTGTTTAACAAAAAGGGAATAAATATAAACATTTTACAAATTGAAAGAAACTTTTTAAAGTAAATCATTCGGAAAATATCAGGCACAAATTCAATAGAATTCCAATTTGAAAGCTGATTCAATTTAAATTCTTGACAAAGTAGAGAGTCGACAGAGACATGGCATTTCACTGCAGCAGATAGTCTTAAAGATATGGTATCAAGTGATACTAAAATACTATAAAGAGACCGGAGCATCGCTATGAACACTCCGCATCTGCTATGATTCTACTTGATCTAGACTACAATGAGAGTCATGGACAAGAGGAGTGACAGAATGGACAACAAAACACAAGAAAGCAACTAAACAAATAATAACGAAAAAAAAAAACAAGAAACAAAATGTACAAAACCTGAACCCAAAACCCGTCATTATCGAGACAAAATGACAAAATCAAACAAAAGTAGCATATAAAGAGAAGGCAAACAACAAGATAAAATCAAGCCAAGACACGAGACATCCAACTGCCAACCAGAGTCAAGAACCATAAACAGAGAGAGAAAAGAAGAAAAAAAAGAAAAAAAGAAAAAAAAGAAAGCAAACATGACAACCAGACCAAGCAGCCAAGAACCAAGCCGTATAAAGAAAAGAAAAGACGAGAAGATGAGGACAAGATAAGGAGGAAGACGGGGATGAGAAGAGCGTCGGGGAGATCGAGGAGAGCGAGAAGTCGTTAATACTTTTTATAAGTGTACAGGGGGAATAAAACAAACAACGTCATCAACATGCAAGAAAGACAAGAGCGAAAAAAGGCAAGACACTAGAGCCCGGCTTACGCCGATACAGACACCTGTGCCGGGCCAGAGGTCATCTCGTTACTTGCTGCTTCATTCGTCTCGTTGTCGTTGCTGTCGCTGTTGTCTTCCCGCTCTGCCCATGCTCCCCACAGGTTCCGCTTGCTCTGCAGCCGGATCGTGCCGCCGAGTGTCTCGCTCGCCTGCTCAATCTTGAGCGCGTCCTTGGTGGCCAACACCAGGCACTCAAAGAACATGCGTGTCGCGTCGGCCTTGGTGGCACGGCCCTCGGGCACAACCTCCTGCAGCACGGCCGTCTTCTTCTGGCGCGTGTCGGCGTCTGTTGCGGCCTCCTTGCCGAAAATGTCGCGCAGAATGTGCACGGCGTGGTTGGTACCCAGCGACACGGGCGGGCCCGACGCGTTCATAACGGCCGATACGTCATTGTTGTCGGCAGCAGCAGCATCATCGCCGCCAGCACCAGCACCAAACGTCATATCGTCGTCGTCGTCGCCAAAACCGCCACCAGGGATCTCCAGCACTGTGCCGTCAGGGGCAATCGAGTGGCCGCTGCCCAGGGTGCTGACGCCAAAGTCAAGGTTGTGGTCGTCGTCGCCGCCCAGGTCCAGACGTGGCGACTTGGGGTGCATGGCGTCGTCGCTGTCCATATCGGCAATGCCGCTGTCGCGCTTGCGCTTCAGGTCAGTCAGGGCCGAGCCGTGCAGCGACTCGTACGACAGCAGACCGCGCAGCTCGGGCGCCCACGCGTTGCTGCGGCCGCCCAGCATAATGCTCGACACGAAACCGTTGGACTTGCGCATCTCCATAAGGGCAAGCACATACGGGTCGCGAGGCAGGAAAGACTGTGCCTTGAGAATGTTGTCGCGGTGCGTCTGCTGGTCACGGATGACATTGGCGGCCAGCATGGTCTCGGCATCCGACTCGAGCACCTTCATCTTCTTGATCCGCTGCGGCGCGCGGCGCGCCACCTGGTTGCCCTCGCCCGTTCCGTCGCCGCCGGCGTCGTACATGTCGAGGCCGTTTGCGCGTGAGTACTCCATCTCGCCCTGGCGGACATCGTCGTCGTCAACGTCAGACAGCGGTGATTCGGAAATACGGGCACGCGACATGTCGGGGACACCGCCGCCAGGCAGCATTGTAGACTGGTCGCCGAGGTTGAACTGCATGTCGTCGTCATCCATCTGGATGTCGCCGTCGTCACCGGCAATGCGGACGCCGCCGATCAGCGTATCTTCAGGGCCAGACACACCGTCCTTGCCGGCCTGGGGCTCGAGGTCAAAGTCAAACATGTCGTCCTCAAAGGCTGCAGGCGCAGGCGCGTCACGACCGACTTCGAGAGCGTCCAAGTCGCCGAAATCCAGATCCAGTTCCAAATCGTCCTTGCCGGCAATATCAAGGTCGTCGTCCTTGTTGAACACGTCTTCCAAGAACTGGCTGTTGTTAAAGTCTTCTTGCAGGTTGATGTCACGATTGTTGACGCGACCACCGACAGCGGCAAGAGCGCGACGGTTGCTGGATGACGGCGTTGCCGAGACCTCGTCCATTTGTGACAAAAAGAACTCGGGGTCGGGACGCGGCAGCAGATCGAGGTTGTCGTATGGCGTGATTTTATCCGGCAGCAGCAGCGATTCGCGGTTCGAGCTTTGCTGGTTTGCGGGCAGATCGTTGTTGCCACTTGAACGGAAGGCCTTGCTTGTTAGTATATTGTATCACTCTGTGTAGAAAAGACCACCTGAAGACAGAAGAGGTAGAAACTCACCATCTTGATCTTCATTAATGCTTCATTGCAGTCGTCGAGAAGATAACGCGCTTTGCGGCTGTAGATGCGGACGACACCGAGCAGCAGCTGACCGCTCAGACGCAGGGCCATGGGCGCCTGGTTAGGCGTGATGATGGCCTCGACACTGTCCTGCAGGTTGGACTGCAGAATGTGTGTCTTGGACAGTTTGCGCTCAATGTTGGCCGACAGCCAGACACGGGCCAGAGGGCCCGTCTTGGAGAGGAGCGTCTCCGAATAGAACATGGTCGCGGTCGAGCCGACAGCGGCAGTGGTGGGTGTAGATGTAGATGTAGATGAGGTCTATAAAGATATGACGAAGGTGTCAATGTCGAAGAGGTCAAGAAGAAGCGGACGCGTGATGATCAGATGCGAGGTGGCCGAGTTGACATGTGTATTGTGTCTTTCTGCAACGATCAGGTGGCTAAAGTATCGAGTATCAGAAAGGTCTGAGTCGCGGACAGGGTGGGCTGGTTTGGTTGGTGGAGAGGAGAGGAAGAACAGAGGACGAGGAGCAGAGTAGCAAAGGAGGTAAACACAGGCGCGTACTGTGCGGATTGTTTATTTTAGTAGGGGAGGAGAGTGGACCAGACTGGACGTGATCGCGTTGGGTGGCGACTCCGACGGGTAGCGGGCGGTCGCGCGATGACGGGGGATTGATAAAGGATGGATTGCAACCAAAAGTCGAGTATCGCGTCGATGTGATGCAAGTTGGTGCAGAGAGAGCCACGAGTCGTCGTGGAGGGGTGCGGTTGAGCTTTGATGGCGAGGGACAAGAAACAGTTGCTTCTTCTTTGATTCCTTTGCTGCTTTGATTCGAGGCATAGACGAGAGGGAACGGGGGGAGTGGGCGCTGGCTGATCTGCTGCGCTGTAATACTGGAAAAGGGCGCTTGGTTGTCTAGCCAGTTGAATGCGGCCTAGCGCGGCTGCTGCGAAATTAATCCGGTGGCTGGGGCCGTTCCCAGCCACAAAAGCGGATGAGTCAGCATACCAGTAAGGACAAAGTCACGTGTATCTACTGTTTTATCTGCTAAATAATCAAAAACAACCAATCAGAGATGGCCATCAGCACGGCTTTACCTTACCGCTGGCCAATGTATCTTTGCTAGCAATTCTGCAGTAGATATACTTCTTCATACATTCAAGTCGCGGCCGAATCTCAATTCTCATTCACCACTGCATCCTGCTAGCTGTCTCTTACTCAGTATTTTCTTTTTAATACTGGTTATCAGACTCTTGAGCTTACTCAAATAGAAATAAGTACTTAACCTCGAGCATAATCTACACTGGCAGGCCTTGTTTGCGCCGTCTTTCGCGCGAGAGCTCTACATTAAGCAACTATTTTCGTACCTTCTATATAAGTACAAATCTTCAGGCCGCGCACGCTCTACTCCTCTTTGGCTAGCGCAACTTCTTTCGCTCCTCCACTGCAAACCCCATATTCTAATTCCGTACCTATTAAGATACCAGCGTATTCCCTATCTTAACATATTATTGACATAATTAATTAGTGCGTCGCTGGCCCTGGCGGACCTGCATGAGAGGGTAACAAGCAATATCAAGTTTCCGGCCCACAGCGGCTCTTGTGATGTCGTCCCCAACGTTGCACTTTTGCTGGGTGCTGGGTTTTGGCTGCTGCTGCTGATTGCTGAGTGCTGAGCTTGAGCGCGTGCTATCTACGTATTGTGAGTTGCTGTTTCCTACTTGGGCCAGGGGTTTGCGACAGCTCCAGTATTTATCTCAAGTAACACCTATCTTACTAGCACAGTGCCAGCTCAACATAAGAGATTAAATGGAAGGTCCGCTGGACATGACTCGATCGCACCTGCTGTATACGAGATGGTCCTTCTGTATTTGACTACATAGAAGCAGTCCTTACTAATAACCTCATCTATCGTAAAACATCATGACCACACAAATAGTGCCATCAAAAGGCCTCACTTTGCACGTTCGCACTTGTATACATCTGCCCATCTGCCCATCTGCCCATCTGCCCATCTGCCCATCTGCCCATCTGCCCATCAAACGCCAATTCTATCTTACATACCTGCGACCGCGACGCGCTGCATCGACTACATATACACCTCCAACACTGATTTGCTAGTCTATCGATCTGTTTTACTATTGCTCGTACTGGCCGCTTGTCTCTCGTTCCCTTACCCATCCTCTTTCTCTCGCTTTCTCGCTAATACTCCCGCGTCTACACCTTGGCTGCCGTTGTTGACCCATCTTTCCATCGTCCTTGATCCATATCACCCTGCCTAGCCCTTTCTTATCCTTACTATTTCAGTATCTCAACTGTTAAATAGTAAGATACCCTGGCTAGTACTGCTTGTGTGGAACCCACCCCCAGTCTGCCGCCCAATTACGTCCACGTCAACGTCTTTCATTGCCTCTCGCTCGTTCACCTTCTCCGACTCGACCTGTGGCCAGGCCACCCCTTTCCTTGGCCCCCTTTTCACACGCAGCATACGCCGTACTGGAACTCGGTCCCAGCGTAATTACAAGCACTATTTGCTGTTGAGACTGGATTCTTGCTACAACTACAGACTGCGACTATTTGGCCTTACCACACTAGACTAAAATAACAAGAGGACAATTCCCCAGCTCTAGACGACCAACTAGGCCAAGCTCTCCCTCCTTTACCTTTCCTTACCTTTTGGTCTCTAAACCACTTTCGCTTCTTGCCAGCAACACATCTTTTGTTTTCCTTTTCTGTCCTCTCTTTCTCCTCCTCGTTGTCGATCTTTGTCCACTTGGGTTCTTACTTTCTTGCTTCTTCTGTGAGTTATTACCTCTACTCCGACCTGCCTTTCGACTCGAGCACATCACGACCGCTTTTGACACCCCCTCCATCGACCACCTCTGCTGCCCAGTTACCCAACGCTGCCTCGTGGGCCACCTACAAACAACCTACAATTCGACAACCGTCTTGGCACAGCTGCTGCTCCATCATCCTGCTAATACATCTTCTTCCGCCCAGACTCCCCAGACTGGACTGCTTGACACTCAACGACTGGCAAAATCCCGAACTAGAAACAAGACCGACTCTCGCGAAACCTTACCCCGGACTATAACGCGGATTGCATCATCACAACCCATTCGGCTGCTTCCGTTCCAATTACATTCACGTGCGGCACTCAACAGCACTACGGCGACACTACGACGGCAGATGACCACCCCCCACCCGTAATACACAACGCCGTCTCTATCACCAGTCGCCGAGATGGGCCGAAAATCCGACTCCGACTATGCCTTACCTCTCTACAACGGAGCTGAGGTGCCACGACTGTCCACACCCCATGTCGACGGCAACGATGACTACCATAGCCGCCGCTCACGCACTCCCAACCATGCACGTACAACCTCTGCCCAGAGCCGGAGTATAGCGGAGGAATACTCGCACCTGACCCCGGCCGAAGTGGCCCACCGCCTCCAGACTTCGCTCACACACGGCCTCACCCCAGCCGAAGGCATTGCCCGCCTGCGGGACGGTGCCAATGAGATCCCACACGACCCGCCAGAGCCTCTGTGGCTGCGCTTCTTGGGCCAGTTCAAAGAGCCTCTGATTGTCCTGCTGCTTGTCTCAGCCGGCGCGTCTGTTCTCGTCGGCAACACCAGCGATGCCATCAGTATTACAGTCGCCGTTACTATTGTTGTGTCCGTCGGCTTTATACAAGAGTACCGCTCCGAAAAGTCGATCGAGGCTCTCAACCACCTGGTTCCTGACCACGCAAACCTTATCCGCACCGTCTCCTCCAGGGACCGCGACACAACCTCCGAGCCTCTGACACCGGGCCAGCTCTCCGACAGCGATACCCCCAGCGGTGCCGTGACGCCCACCGAAGAGGTCATCCAAGCTACGTCTGCCAAGGTGCTGGCTGCCCAACTGGTCCCGGGTGACCTGGTCATGTTCACGACGGGCGATCGTATCCCGGCCGATATCCGCGTGACCAAGGCCGTCGACCTGACCATTGACGCGTCCAACTTGACCGGCGAGAACCGGCCTGTACGCCTGACTGCCAATGTGCGCTCGCGCGTGAACATGCCGTTCTCGCCTGGCGCGGGCCCCAAGGGCAGCAATGTTCTCTCGCTCCCCTCGCCTTCGCCTCTTGGTCACAGCAGCAGCAGCTCCGAGAGCTCGGGTGAGGGCAAGAATATTGCCTACATGGGCACGCTCGTCAAGTCGGGCCACGGTCAGGGCATTGTCTTTGCGACTGGTGGCAACACACACTTTGGCACCATTTCGCTCAGTGTTTCCAGCACCGAGAGTCCGCGTTCACCGCTGCAGCTGTCCATGGACGACCTAGGTGCACAACTCAGCAAATTCTCATTTATTGTTATTGGCCTCATCTCGTTGATTGGGTGGCTGCAAGGCAAGGGCCTGCTTGAGATCTTTACCATTTCCATCTCGCTCGCCGTGGCCGCTATTCCCGAAGGCCTGCCGATTATTGTTACTGTGACCTTGGCTCTGGGTGTGCACCGCATGGCTGGCCGCAACGCTATCGTGCGCAAGATGCCCAAGGTGGAGACACTCGGTTCGGTCAATGTCGTGTGCACGGACAAGACAGGTACGCTGACAATGAACCACATGGCAGTGACGAAGCTGTGGTTCTTTGGCCGCGAGAAGCCCGTGGACATTGCCGATGACGGTGAGGACGTTTCCGAGACCAAGGAGGTGGGTGCTGCCGCCACGCGGATCCTGCGCATCGGCAACATTGCCAATAATGCGCGCCTGTCGCGCCGTTTCAAGGAGAGTGGCAGCTCGCGCGCTGTGCTGTCGTCGACGCTGAACCAAGAGGATGGTCCCGTGTCGGCCAGCCGGTGGGTGGGCCAGCCGACGGATGTGGCCGTGATGGACCTCGTGGACCGCTACAAGGAGCACGATGTGCGCGACGCGATTGGCCCGCGCACTGTTGAGACGCCATTCAGCTCGGAGCGCAAGTGGATGGGTGTCACAATTGGCGCCTCGACCGAGGGTGCCAAGGGCGGCGACAAGGAGTTTGCATACATCAAGGGCGCGCTGGACCGTGTGCTGGATGCGTGCGACACGTATGTGTCGGAAGACGGCCGCGAGTTTGTGCTCGACAGCAAGCGCAAGCAGGAGGCTATTGAGGCGGCCGACCAGCTGGCGTCGCAGGGCCTGCGCGTGATTGCCTTTGCCAGCGGCCCGGCGCCCAAGTCCAAGACCAAGGCAGGCCTATCTAGTAGAAGCAGCACACCCGTCGCTGCCGCCGACAGCCAAAACGGCCACCATGGCCATGCACACCCCGTGTTTAGCGAGGAGCCCTACAAGGGCCTCACGTTTGCCGGCCTAGTCGGTATGAGCGACCCGCCACGGCCTGGTGTGGGCCGGTCGATCCGCAAGCTGATGCGCGGCGGTGTCAAGGTGATTATGATCACGGGCGATGCCGAGGCGACGGCGCTGGCGATTGGCCAGCAGCTGGGCATGTCGATTGCGCGCCCGGTCGAGCATGGGTCTAACCAGGTGGCCGTGCATCCCGTGCTGCGCGGTGAGGATGTGGAGGCGCTGTCGGAAGAGGACCTGGGCCAGGCGATGCAGCAGACGACCATTTTTGCGCGCACAAACCCGGACCACAAGATGAAGATTATCCGCGCACTGCAGGCGCGCGGCGATATTGTGGCGATGACGGGCGACGGCGTCAACGATGCACCGGCACTGAAGAAGGCCGACATTGGTATCGCCATGGGCCGGCAGGGCACCGACGTGGCCAAGGAGGCGTCCGACATGATCCTGACCGACGACGACTTCTCAACGATCCTGCACGCCATTGAAGAGGGCAAGGGCATCTTCAACAACATCCAAAACTTTTTGACGTTCCAGCTGAGCACGAGCGCGGCCGGCCTGTCGCTGGTCCTGCTGTGCACGTGTCTCGGGTATAAGTCGCCCCTGAACGCCATGCAGATTTTGTGGATTAGTAAGTTCCCTCCATGTAACAGGACCAGTATTTTATCAAATGTATCAGCTGCTAACCGACAGACATTATCATGGATGGACCGCCGGCACAGTCGCTGGGTGTGGAGTCTGTTGACCGCGACGTCATGAAGCGCCCGCCGCGCAAGCGCAACGACCCCGTGCTGACGCCAGCACTGGTGCGCCGCGTGGCACAGTCGGCCTTTATTATCATGGCCGGCACCATGCTCGTGTACCGGAATGAGATGCTCGACGGCGCCGTTGTCAACCGCCGCGACACGACCATGACGTTTACGTGCTTTGTGCTGTTCGACATGTTCAACGCGCTCACGTGCCGGTCCGAGAGCAAGTCGGTACTGCGCGGCGAGGTCGGCCTGTTTACCAACACGCTGTTCAACTGGGCGGTATCGCTGTCGCTCGCGGGCCAGCTGCTGGTCATCTACTTCCCCTGGCTGCAGGGCGTGTTTCAGACGGAGGCGCTGGGCTTTACGGATCTGGTGAAGCTGGTGATGCTGTGCAGCACGGTGTTTTGGGCGGACGAGGTGCGCAAGTGGTACAAGTACGGCCGGCACAAGCGGTACGGCAATGCCACATACAGCCAGATTGTGTAGATTGTGTAGATTGTGTAGACGTCTACTATCTGTCTACCTGGGTATAGTTGACTGCATTGGCTCTACGAATGCATATGGAACGCATGGGAAAAAAACAATAACAGGCATGGAGCATTAATGGGTGTAACGGTCTTTTGTCTTTTGCCTTTTTCGAGTTATCTTCTGGGGGTATAAATATTTTAACATAGAAATTCATTTTTAATTTATTCAGCGTTTATTTCTTCTTATTTTGTACGTTTCTATAAATGTCACTCTTGGGCGTCTGCAATCTAGTCATTCTTGCCGGGTGCCCACGGGAGATAGCGTAATGATGGCTGGTACGAGAGGTCAACCCCAAGTTTTTTCCAATTTATCTCTGACGGCGCCGACGGCACCCTCTTGATCTTGGACCCATTTAGCCCATCCCCAGGCCTCGTCAGACTCATCCGGCCGACGCAGCCGGCACTGCTCAAAGACAATCATGCTGTTGCTGCCGCCATGGGAGGAAGCGCCAGAGAGATGTGGGGATGTGTCAAGTGCAACCTGGGCAGAAATATGAGGGATCTTGGATCCTTGGTATTCGCATAGGCGTTCATACGACTTGGTCTCGGCCGAGAACATGTTCACAAGTTGGGAGTTCAACGAGGCCTTATTCTCTGCATTGTCCCAATCGTCTTTCGTCTATTGATGCAGCCGATTGACCCAACACTGAGCCGCGCTCTTGCCATATGTAGAAACGGCGTGCAAGAAGAAGCAGATGATGAATGATCTGGAAGAGGAAGGAGATACCACGTCAAGGTTGCCTGTTATCCATAATCACCGATTCCGTCTCATTTCTGCCTATATCACGTAGAATAAGCAGCACAATCACCAGCCCTAGGCCAAATGTTTTGTGCCTTTCTTCAGCATATAGCATAATATAGCATAATCGTGTGGGAGTTCTCGCGCTGATAGTACCTAAATCCAGTCGCACTTTCAACAAAAACCACCTCGAGTGTTAGCGTCGGTGGTTTAGTGGTAAAATCTGTCGTTGCCATCGACAGGCCCCGGGTTCGATTCCCGGCCGACGCATTTTTTTGTCATTTTTATTTTATTGTAAATACATGTCCGCTATGGTGTTTTAATTAACTTTTTATTTTTTATGATCGCCGAGACTTGGGCGCGACTTACACCAACCAGTATTTACGATTAAGTCGAGACATTTTTGTACTTTCGGGACCACATGTCTTATCTACTCTAGTCATGTTTTTACGTCATTCTAGAAATCTGTATTCACACAAGAGATCAAGAGATTATTTGTTTCTGCCTTTTGCAACTGTTGTTCTATTGCTAAAGACACAAAGATATCCGCATAGTTCCCCGACCGGTGCCCTGCTCCATCATCCATCCTCCATCCTCCACCCTCCATCCTATCCTCCATCATCCATCATCTACTGACTAATTACACCATGCAAGGTGAATTGAACGCTGTTTGGACCATCCACTTCGGTAATGATGTCTTGGCAATTAGTGGTACGACCGCTAATTGTGCCATTGATTTCTCCGTATAACGTGGTCTTGGAAATGGGAGCGAACAGAGTGGCCTGCGTGTACGGAATATCGGCACATGTAAGTGAAGGATTGCCGTTCCACGGGTAGTATTCGACGAAGCCGGCATTACCGTTGGCAATGCCACCGACCGAGCTGGGCAAAATGTAAGTGCCAACGTGCTCTGCAACGCCGGTCCGTGTGTTGACGGCCGTGCCCGTCCAGACGCCCCCGCCTGTGGTGTTGACGACCATGTTCCAGGTGTCGGCATAGTCGCCGACAAACTCAGAGAAACAGCTCACACCAGGGCCGCCATCGGCACCGTCGTAGCAGTTGGGGTCCTCGCTGGTGCTGCCTGTGATAAAGCTGGAAAAGACAGCGTGGATGATGGGCTGGCCGTCTGCGTTGTCTGGCCGCGGCTGGAGACCGGTGTAGCCAACATCGGACTCGTTTATAAAGGCAAACTGCTCGGCAAAGTAGTAGCCGCTCTGGTGGGGGGCATTGACCATGTTTATAGGAAAGGTAATATCCGAGAGTCCCTCATCGGGCACACCCGGCATACCCCAACTGGTGTAGGCGAGGGCATCACAGGCGCCAGCGAGCTGGGTTATGACGGCAAGCAGCAGAGCGGAATGCATGGTTCTTGATTTTAAAGGGTGCGTGAGTTGAAAAGTCGAGAGAGGTTAAAGGTGAGAGTGTTGGTGCTGGAGAACCGATATACAAATGCTGGATTCTAGGACGTCGTTCATCCTTCTTATACAAGAGGCTACACTGAAAGATCGGCCATACATGGTGCCAAGATGAGACTACTTTTAACTCTATTTTCACGGCATGCAGGACGTGACTCGATCTCTTTGTCTTGGCCGTCTACGACATACCGGTTTATGCCACATACTACGTAACATGTACTTTTGCATTTCGATGATCTTGGAATCTACAAGACGTTTCTCCGGAATGGCCCGTCTGACCGAGATGCTTTTCCAACATTTTTCGTCCCTTGCCGATTCTACAAAACAATTCTCATGTTCCAGATCGGTATTTCCTATTCGCTGCTAACAATGTTCTCCGGCAACACGTGCCATCGGCCTCTTGGCCCGTAGCGCCAGAAGATCACGGCTTGACGATCTGTTTGGTCCTCAAGGACGGCCCTTGTCTCTCTCCTGACGCAATGGTCATCAGCCTCCATGCTGATCACCGCCAACCCCTTGCGCCCGCTCGAATGGAAGCTAGGTTGTTAAGGTTACATTTTTCTTTTCTTTTTCTAAAAAAAAGGGCCGGCTTCGACCTAGTTTTCACATATCAATACTTTCAATGCGGCTCTCTAGGTACTGTGCCATGTATTAACTATATTGAGCTTGATGGGCTTGATGGCGTTGAGGCCATCGTCTAGGCCGGGCTCATATATAGAATGACTCTCCACAGGACTTTTTGGTTTCTTTTGCCGATAGTATACTAATGGAAGCCACCGATGATCGGCATACATGCTATTCACATATGTCCATATATGTTCCACTTGCAACTTTCACTTCCACGTACGGCCATAGATACTGGAAAGCACGGGATCCCGTCCGCTCTCCCCTAGTTAAACCAGTAATCGGCGGATTAGTAGTTGGGTCGGTGACGACCAGCGAATACCCTCTGCTGTACGTTTTTTTTGTATTGTGGTTTTTTTGTGTTTTTCTTACCGTTCTGTTGAATCTTTCTTCTTTCTTTTTCTTACATTTTTTTAAAGTTCTTTTCATAGTGAAAGTGAAAACAAGATATTTCATGAGCTTCAAGATGATTGTTTCATCCCAGATAAATATATTCAAAGCATTCCAAGAATGTAGTTGATTGAAGGTCCAAGGAGTTCTGCTACAATCATTTATTATGCAAACCGCGTGAAGACAAGGAAATAAATAGAAAGTAGACAGTAGCGGAGAAATAAGAAATGTCGGTATTGAGATGTGTATAGGTGAACATGAAGAGATGCGGAGAGAAGAAAAGAGACCAAATAAACTTGTTTTTATCAAACTTTTGGCGCTCAAAACCTACTACCAATACCAATGTCTGTCTCTTTTCAGGTAAACAATAGTCAAAGAAATTTCACTTGCCGAGCGAGTTACGTGTGCTCGGCATACGGCCGTCTTATAGTCGCCGTTTTACTCATGCCAGCAGACTACTCGCCGGTGGCATTCCTTCTTCTACAGGCGCAACCCTGTCGAAGAAAGGGACACCAGCTTTGTTGAGTTATGAATTATTAGACGTGCATGGGCAAACCCTTGTGCTCTTTGAATCTACTTACTCTGCACAGCATGTTGACGACTTGTAAAAAGCTAGCACGGGAGCTCCGCGGTACACGTGATGAGGGGATGTGAACGAATCAACAATCGGAATGGTTGGCAGCACGAGAGTTTCTATAAGAAATCTGTCGTTGCCAACGACAGGACCTGGGCTCTATTTCCGACCAACGCGTGGTTCAAGTTTTGGTCATTGTATTCGTTACATATTCACTTGAATTCATATTTAGTATTCGCTTATCTCCCTGTGGCAGCCTAAACCGCACCAATAACCAATGTCAGAATGTACGGTGCCAGCAGTTGAACAGTTGCATGCTATCGCAATTTAAATAAGCTCAAATTACTCTTCTTTTCCTTCAGTAGAGGCGTCCTCGATCTGCTGCCAGCGTGGGTCGTTGTCCTTTTTGGCTGCTACCCATTCTGATTCCACCCATTCAATTACACTGCCGCCATGTTCGATGTCAAAGAGGACAGGAGCCGCCTGATCACGAAGTAGCCGGTAAAAGATAAAGGCTTCTTTGGGATAGTCGACAAAGATCTGCCTGTCGGCAATCAAGTCGAGGTGGAGGTCGGCGACAGACGTGTAGTATGAAAGCGCATCCGTGTAGGGGCCGTGCTGGTTCAGGGTGATGAAGCGGTCGCTCGCAATGGGGCCCTCTTTGTACTCTTTGTCACTGCTAGGCACGAGCGAGCATGCCTGCTTTACTGGATGGCGGCTAAACTCGCCCAGAATATCGGCATACCGGCTGTAGACGATGAGCTGCTGCTCAGACGTGGCTTCGTGCGCAATAAATGGCCGCCGAGGCAGGGCCTCCTCAAGCAGATAGGCGACGCCGACCGCATTGCCAGGGTCACATAGTAAGCCGAAGCCGTATGCGCGGGGTGCCACAAGTGTTTTATTATTTTCGTTGTGTTTGCCCATCTCTTCCTCGATGAAGCGGAGCGTTGCGTACTCACTCGCCACCAGGTGGTTGATGAGATCTGTCGGCAAATCGCTGCCGTCGGTGGTCCGTGGAATACGCGCGAGCCACTACACACCGTCCTCAAAGACAAGCCAGGCGTGGTAGTTGGCACAGCCCATTGCCCAATTGCTGCCGAGGTGCTTTCCGCGCTGGAACTTGCAAGGCATGTCTTTTCGGAGGCTGCTGGCGTGAGTTTCAAGCGCAGGGATGTTAACTTGAGCGAGGAGAGCTTCGACCTCGTCGGTAATGCTCTGATCCCAGGCATCGTCATCGAGCTGCACACTGTTAGAAACGTTTTATTAAAAAGCGGCAACGTTTTGGAGAATTTACAAGAACAGGCTTGCATGTGTGATACATTGACTGTTTATGGACGGCACAGAAATGAAGCTGACAGACTTGACAGCTCCCACTGTGAACACCTGGACGGCCACATCCCTTGGCGAATGCGCATGTGCTAAATCGCGGAGGCTGTTCATTAGGAGGGAAAAGAACGGCCAGTCGACTATCACAGTGTTTCCACTGGGCCGAGCGCTGTGCACGCCATAGAGACCACTCCGACACTGTTTGGACGCTACCGGTCCATGTTTTGACTAGGCACTTGAAGATATTAACAGTCTCGTTGGGAGTGAGGACCCAGACCAACACCGAGCCCGAGCAGCAGGCGCCGCATGAGATCTGTACTAAAATAGCAGTGCGGCGCCGCATGACGCTGCAGTGCCCTCTCGAGAACCTTGTCAGCCTCACTGAGTCCCAACACGCCCGTGAACAGGTTGTTTGTATATGAAGTCATAAGGGCGGGTGCAATGCTTCGTAGGCTGGCGCGGTCCGTGCAAAGGTCCAGTCAATGACACCTGTAATGTTGTAGTCGTCATCGACGAGTAGATGGTCGCCTTTGTCATCGACGTGACGAAGAAAAAACGGCCCTATATGGAGATCTTTGAATTGTGTTAACAGGGACCAGCTGTTATAGTCGCACATGTCCGTTACCTGCTCCTTGATCCAGCGGAACACGAGGTACGAGTCAACTGGATTTCTGGAAAATAGCTGGCCGTTGGGAGTTGCATCGAGGTGCGTGTCGGCCCATGCAGTGTAAAACTCGCGCGCATCCGAAAATGGCCCTAATGTGCATGGCAGCGTGCCTGTCCGGTCACTGGCTACAGGACCGACTATAATTTCTGTTTCGCTGCCGGGTGCAAAATCAAGAGAGCCGACCTTGTCCAAAGGTTTCTGACCCAGCGCACAGAGCATGCCAGCCCACTGATCAAGGACTTTGGCCATTTGTTCCGCAGTGGCACAAGTCATTTCCAAGGGCTGTCCAGGCAGTTTGTCGATCAGCATATAGGCCACACCGACATCATTATTGGCATCGCCACGTAATCCGTACCCGTGCAGACGCGGTGCGGGTATACTTTTTACCTGCGCCGCGAGCCATTGTAGAGTTGCACACTCGCTCAGCAGAATGTGGTTGCTTGTGGCGTCGTCAAACGATGTGTGGTTTTGGCGCAGCATACGTACCAGCCATACTGTTCCATCATCAAAGCGCAGCTCGCGGTGGACATGCATGCCACCCATGAGCTGGCGGCCCAGGGGATCGCTCGAGTCGAGATGACACGACTTCCCACCAGAGAGTTCGCGTGCACGCTGCAGAATAGCTGCTTCATTTACTTTGACGGCTAGCGCAGTCAGGTCTGCCGTCTGAGCAGCCAGCCAAGCATCGTCATCCAGTGGGGTGTTCTGGATGAGTTAGAATGTACAATGCAATTTTTTTTTGAAAAAAAAAAAACATAATGCCCACCTCGCAAAAGTGCTTCCCGGACGTGATGTGACTGGCACAAAACATGCTCTGGCATCGTTCACAGCTTTCAAAATCGATAGCGGCTGGCCTGCGACACTCGGCGATGGCGCAATCCCAGAACCGGTGCACCATAGTGTCTGTGAGAAAACAAGAGATGCCGTAAGTGACAGTTGCGCCGTGAAAGTAGAACTGGCCGTGATGGTATTTCGTAAGAAGGCGTATCGATACTAAGCGGAATCGACAGCCCGAATGTCTTTAGTGAGGGTCTGCCTAACATACGATTTCGCAATATCTCGATATTTAACTAAGATCTATTAACCAATTATCAGAGATTCAACGTCACACAGAGAGTTCACGTTCCGAGCAGTTTCACTGGATATTTGAGACATACCAATACGAGAGTATGGAAAACAGTTCAATGTAATAAACAAACAAAGAATAATAATAAAAAAACAAAATAAAAAGAAGCACAAAACAAACGTTGGCGTGGGATCTATCCTGCGTTGTCGACGATAAGGCACTTTCGCCTTTTGCAACTTACCCCAGATCCCACTTGTCAAAATCACCGAAACCCGCGGTCAGTTACCAGGTAGAATAAGAATCAAGGACTTAATAGCGATGGCCCTCTGTGATTGAGCTTCTTTTGCAAAACAGTTAGAGAACGGCCCCACTTCCGACATCTTCTCCATTTTTCGGGGCTAACGCGGGATTATAGTCCCGGCACGAGATAGCGGCGGCGATCAAGTAGCCTTCTTTCTTCTAGTCTCGGTTCTTATTGTTGCGCCTATGTGGCATTACCCCATGTTGTAACCATGTAACCCCGCAAGTTGACTTGATGCCCGATGATGTGCAAACGCAAACTTAATGATCCTCCGATTCTGGGGACTCGAGGGAACTAGGTGCCATTCACACGTCAACATTATGTCCGATCTTGCACTCACACAGCCGAGACACTCACGCCTACTGTAGACATGAAGTCAATATCTACAACTTGACGTTTGAAAAGCTCTTTTTGTAAAGTCTGTTTTGTACACATTAGAAAGCATCCATTTCACTTGATCACAATGGCAGTGAAGAAACTCCAAGTCGCAGTCGCCGGCCTCGGCCGGATGGGCAAGCGGCACGCCCTGAACTACCTCAACAGAACACCTCGTGCAGAGCTCATCGCAGTGTTTACGCCAGACCCCGCCGAGATCGAGTGGGCCAAGAAGGAGCTTGTGCCGGCCGGCGTTAATGTCTATACCGACTATGACGAGATGCTTAAACACTCCGGCCTGGAAGCAGTGGTCATCGTTACCATCACCGCAATCCACGCCGAGCAAGCCATCAAGGCCATCAACGCTAATCTGCACACCTTTTGCGAGAAACCTCTCAGCACAAGTGTTGAAGTTGTATGTATGAAAGTCTTTACCTCAATATGAAATTACTAACAATACAAGTCCCAATCCGTCGTCGATGCTGCCGCGGCCAAGCCACACCTTAAGGTGATGTGTGGTCTCTCGCGTCGCTTCGACAAGTCGTATCGCGATGCCTTTCAGCGCGTCGAGTCAATCGGGACGCCATCTGTCTTCCGGTCGCAGACGTGCGACATGCTCGACCCGTCTGGCTTCTTTGTGCCATACTCCCAGTTCAGCGGTGGTATTTTTGTCGACTGCACTATCCACGACATAGATCTCGCCTTGTGGTTTTTCGGACAAGACAGTGTTGTTAAGAGCATCACTGCATCCGGAATCACAGTTGTCGAGCCGGGTTTGCGCATGCACAAGGACGTCGACAACGGCATCGGCATCGTCGAGTTCTGGAACGACAAGTTTGCCTACTTTTTCTGCTCGCGCATGATGGCTGCTGGCCAGCACGATATGACGGAGATCTTGGGGCCCAAGGGAAAGCTGGTCGTGAACGGAAACCCGCAGTCGAATCTGGTCGAGATCCACGAGGCGGGTGGTGTGCGTCGTGAGCTACCGGCTAACTACTACGAGCGGTTCGAGTATGCGTTTTTGACCATGGCGAACGAGTTCACCGCAGCCTGTCTTGATGGAACGCCTCTCCCGTTTGATCTTTCCGGTGCGGTTAAGGCTCTTTCCATTGGCGTTGCTCTGCAGGAGAGTGTCAACTCTGGACAAAAGATTTTCTTCGACGAGACCGGAAGTCGAGTTGCATAGACTTTGTAATCATATGTAGAGCAAAATGCCCAATCATTGTCTCGTAACCTCATTATCATATGGATTTTATGGCAGTATATTTCCACTATGTAGTCTACCTATTAACCAAGAGGATAATAAGAAGTACGTCATGTAAAAAACTCTATAGCGTTCCAAAAACAATTAAGAAAAGCTTACGATGACGCTTCCCTCTGTATCAGAACTGATAGACCGGTTGACATCGGTAGCCGTGTCGCTTACAGTGCTGGAACCACCGCCACCTGTGCCAGCTATCGCGGCAAACCAATTATCAGTAGTGCTTTGGTAGTAAAGCGTAGCGCCACTGCCGCCACCATAGGCGCCACCACCGCCAGCACCAGAACTTCCAATACCGCCATAAAGTCGCGCAGCAGCGACACCGTCAGCACCATAGCTGCTACCTGCATTGTTGCCGTTGGTGGCCGACTCATGATATCCTGCGTATGTACCACCAGAACCTGTGCTGGTGGACGTGCCCGCCGTTCCTCCACCAGCACGAGCGAAATAGCTTGTCGTTCCGGCGTTTGGATTAACGGATCGCGTTTTACCGTTCGAATCTGCATTACTGCTATCACCCGAGGAGGTCACGACCAACGCCGACGAGCCGCTCGATGTGGTGGCGTAATTGGCGCCGCCGCCGCCTCCACCAGCAATGCCAACCAGATAATTACCAATGTATAGACCAGATCCGGCACCACCGCCACCACCACCTTGGTTGTCGGTAGCAGTGCCACCACCCCAGTATGTGCTGGTACCTGGTGCTCCAAAGTCACTTCCAGCACCGCCGGCAATAGGACGGATTTCGGCGCCACCAGTGACGGGAATTTTGCCCTCGATTCTCGCGCCTCTGCCGCCGCCGTATCCGCGCTGACCACCGGCACCACCAACAATGGTAAAGCTCATAGTCTGGGCGCAAGCGGGGGCAGTCCACTGAGTAGAAGCACCATCTTGGCCGTTTGCCGCGATTGTCAGCGTCTGGCCCAAGTCGCAAGCCGGTGTGGTGACAACAATGGCAGTACAAGTTCCAGTGCAAGTAAGATCAGGTGGAATAGTTGTTGCAACGCAGTTGGCAGTGTCGGAGCAACCGGTAGTAACAGTAGTTGTCGTTCCGGGAGGTGGCATCGTAATCACCGTGGCAGTACAAGTACCCGCGCAGGTTGCAGCAGGGGGAATCGTTGTGGCAACACAGTTGGCGGTATCAGTGCAGCCAGTTATGACAGTCGTGGTTGTGCCAGGTGGTGGAGTAGTGATGACTGTTGCCGTGCATGTACCGATGCACGTGGCCGCTGGAGGAATAGTTGTCTCTACGCAGCTGAAATTGCCAGAGCAGCCAGTTGTAACAGTGAGGATTGTTCCAGGTGGCGGTGTAGTGATAACCGTAGCTGTGCAGACATCTGTGCAAGTAGATGCAGGAGGGATTGTAGTTACAACACAGTTGTTCGGATCAGGGCAGCCCTCAGTGATAGTAGTGGTGGAGCCAGGTGGTGGTGTAGTGATGACTGTCGCCGTACAGTCGTCAGTGCATGTAGCCGCTGGAGGGATCGTAGTTGCGACACAGCTGGCGGTATCTCTGCAGCCGGTGGTGACCGTGGTAGTCTCTCCTGGTGGTGGTGTTGTAATAACCGTGGCTGTGCAGACACCTATGCAAGTAGATGCTGGGGGAATTGTCGTCGTGACACAGTTGTCAGGATCAGGACAACCCTCGGTAATAGTGGTGGTAGACCCAGGAGGCGGCGTGGTGATGACAATAGCAGTGCAGATACCAGTACAGTCAGCTGGGGGTGGGACTGTGGTAGCAACACAGTTGGCTGGGTCAGAGCATCCTTCCGTAATTGTGGTAGTGTCTCCAGCAGGGGGCGGCGTAGTCACAATGGTGGCCGTACACTTGTCCGTGCAGCCAGCAGGCGGCGGCATAGTAGTAGCAACGCAGTTGGCTTTGTCAGAGCAGCCCGTGGTAACAGTAGTGGTAGATCCAGGAGGAGGGGGCGTGATAATGACCGTGACAGTACACTCTGTCGTACAATCAGCCGGAGGGGGAATAGTAGTAGCGACGCAGTGGGCCGGGTCAGGGCAGCCCTCAGTCACAGTGACGGTTGCAGGAGTTGGCTCCGACACACCGACGAGGCGAGTACACTCCTCATACCTTTTAATTGTTAGTGATAACCCGGGTACAGGTTGGTCAAATTTAATAGATGGACGTACCAAGTCGTAGTGGTGGTTGTAATAGAGACCTCTCCACATCCGACATAGTGAACAGGCTGCAAGCCTACGACCATGCGTCGGCAGTCCTCTGCAAGACTGCCACCAGCCAGGGACAAGGCCAAAGCTAGCCCCTTGCTGAGATTTGCAGAGAGCATGATGTTACCGTTGGAAGAAGACAGGATTGTTGCAGTTTAAGGATATTGGAGCGGTTTGAAGGTAGTTGATTGCGATGTCAACTTTTAGAAAAACAAAAACGAACCAAGAGCTGCCAGGATGCCTCCTTATATACACGATGAGAGAGGCATGTGAAGCACAGTCTGGCTTCCAAAACAGCAGCATCTTTACGCTTTCGGTGGCATGGCCGAGAAGTCTTTTCCCGAAAACAAAGTAATTCATCCTGGTTGTGTGTGAAGGCCTTTGACAATCTGGATACGAAGACGAATCCAAATTTGCCGACCATCAGGTCATGTCGGTGACAATGATACTCGACTTCCGGATGAAAGAATGATCAGCAACTTGTTCTACGCCCCCCGCCTTCACCTCATCTTTTGTTCACCAAGCCATGGTGGATGGTGATCAGTTCTATCATAGTCTGTCATCATCAACAAAATCAACGGAAGCGGACATTAATGATCAAGATTTGAAGAATCTCGTCAATTTAGCAGCGTTCTTTGGCGCATTCTTCTCGATTTAGGAGCCAAACTGCATGACATAACTGTGCCTCACTAGTACTGCGGGTGTAGATAAGGTTCTTGAGGTTATCGTTCCAAGGCTGATCGCAATGGCACTTCTCTATCCCTTTAGTTCAAGTCATGGCTCAATAAAGTGTAAAATACCACGGCAGCATGGATACAAGGCTAACTCAACCGGTGTATAGTGCGTTACTAGAGCTGGTATAATGCCGTTGCACGCAGCTCTATTAAGTGCTCTTGGGACCGAGATCCGGCTCGACGTCGACTGACCTAAGACAACGACTTCTCTTCTGATTAAGAATGCTTACTCACCTCCGACCTCAGACCAAAGAAATTAAAATTAAAATACCTCATGGAGATCTGCCCTTTCTTATCGCAACGATACCAGACGTTGGTTGACAAAGAATGTAGCTGTGGTCCAGACAAGATTTGCAATGTTTTGATGTTCAAAAGTATAAATAGTTTAATTATAGAATGTAGGACTGCATAAAGGTTAACCTGCTGTGCTTACATGTTACTGACGTACATTGCATCCCACAAACATTGTTGTATTAGTTTCAAGCGACTGGCTCGGTCGGTAAGTACTATAAAGTAATACACCTGATCGGTGAGGTGTCTCTTCCAACCTCGGGTGAGTTGAATGCTCGCCCTGGCGGTTGCCAAGCACCGGTAAATTTAGAGTAGACTAACACGGCTACTGTGGGGCCGATCCGATAACGACATCAGTCTCTGCATATTTATATTACAAGTCGTGATACGGAATCTTTGATCGCAAGCTATACTTCACGCCTTAATGGAATTCACGACAGCCGGAAAACACCGAGATGCAAACTGCATGACACTTTCTTATACAAGTATAAATAATCAAACGCTGCAGAGATTATGATATATTAGTTACAGGATCACCGCGAGACCAAATTCGACGCAAGACAACATATTGAAAAAACATCTTAATGCTTACGCTTTCAACAATATTAAGGAGTAATCGGCACTTTATTTCAAGCTACTAAGAGAAAGTGAAGTCTCCCTTCGCCACATCCCGTTTATGCAAGTATGCCTAAGTTCGGCGTGTATGGAGTTGCCAACATGGCATGAACATATAGAGACCTCATTGATTCAGAAAAGATATTGGTCAAAATACCAGATGCGCTGTGACTGCAGTTGGTTAAGTTGACATCTCTAATATATTGACAGCCCAACTTGCTTCCCATGATCGCAGCCTTTGTTTTGTTATTCTTTTGATCTGCTTCCTTCTATATGCAGTTTAATATGCTAACACCAATACGAAGCATCCAGCTGTCACTAGGTCGAGCGACAAGAGACGATGCATTTCCAGAAAGTGCTTACTGATAGTGTTTTTTAAAAACAGGCCAGGAGCTATAGTGTGAAATCGTCACAATTCCACGAACAATCATCACAATACAGCTAGTGAACTTGATGCCGAGTGCAGGTCGAGCTAAGTTCTTGATGACATACCTCAAACCCATGCCACGACATCCGGCTCCTTACATCGCGTTTACTTTGTTTGTAAAGTGTCTCTGTTTTCGGCCCTATCTCGTAGCTCATCCGTCTTATATCGCGCAAACTTTCCTGATAGTACCCACTCCGAGATTCGTTACAAAGCCTCACTGCTCACTCATCAGCCTCTAAGACACATTAGCATCATTATGGGTGGCTAGCCAACTCTGGTGCTGACGGTCATTGTGTTCCTGTAGTAGATATGGGATGTGATTCATGGAGTGTAAGTGTTATAGTATGCTGTGGGGTGGTTTAGTCTGGAGGATCTGCCTCGTATACGAGCTTCAACTTCCATTCTTAGCTACCTCAACCACATTGGGATTATCCAGATGCTTTTTTAAACAATCAAGCATTTTTGTTCTTTCAGTGTACTCCCTTACAGGTATACTGACTCATTTCTTTGACTTCAGGCGTCCGGGATGCTGACACGGAGCTCAGCCACATGAACGGATGCGGGTGGCGTGGTGCTTTCTACGTCGCATTATCTTTACATCTACTGTAGCTCAAAATTTTGTCCGCCGGATAAGGCTGGCTTACTGAGAGTTTGTCTGAAATTGTGGCGATAACGAGGTCAAGATGTCGTACGTAGTTGACGCAAACGACCGACTAGTTGAGCTGTTTACTGCCGGAAAGTATTAATGCCATGCTGCTGACTACATGAATCTCTTAGTCTAGGTATATGAGAAAAAATAAACAAAAGATGTCAGATAAGCGGATGTACATAAATTGTTTAATGCATGCGTTGTAAATTCATGCGTGGCAGAAGCCAGGCCCGGTGTAAATATCAATATCAACAGTATATTGGTTGGTATTTACTAAATACACTGTTTTCATTGATCTACTTATCATTTTAACAGATTAGAAGAGAGTCTCATAGATTTCAGAACCAATGCATACCAAACAAAACAGCGGCACTCATGTTAATAATAAAAGGATATTGCTCTATGCGATAAAAATAATTTCAGTATGACTTTATTTATTTCGCCGCTTTATTAAAAAATCGTTAACTAACAATAGCGTTAAATTTTAATGTATTATAAGAAAGTTTTATCAAAATAATGCGTCTTACGAAAACAAAAACAATTAAATTTTATATAGAATAATAAACTCAACTTAATGACGGGCAGCTTACAGTATATTGTATTTGATTTTTTTTTTAAAAAAAGGAAGGTTCTTGAATATTGAAAAATTATGTCCACAGTACTGTTGTAGAAGCAAACACATTTTTATGCCATGTTCGAAGATGTAATTTTGTTATTACTCTACACGCTGGCGAGATTCAAGTCTGAATCATTGGGGGCCAAAGTACCTCCCACCCTGTGTACATAATCCACACTATTCACACTAGAAATGCGCTTTAAGCATTAACCTCCTCAGTGGTAGTCTTGAATACCAAAATTCAAACAAAATAACATTAATCTATATGCATTATTTTACTTCATTTCATTGCAGACATTTCCGGTCGCATGTCCATCTACTTCTTCAGCTCCTCCAGGATTGGCCGACCCTCATCGTCAAAGTAGACGGGCTTGCCGATGCGGAACGAGTGCTGCAGCGCCGTCACAATCTTGGCTGCCTCAAACGCGTCCTGGGCCGAGCAGGTTAGTGGTGCGCCGTCGAGGACAGCACTAGCAAACTCTGCAATATCCTTCCGGAAAGTGGCGTCAAACAGTGTAAACGAGTCGGGCGTGGTGGCAGTGCGCACACCGTGCTCATCGCGGATCTCAACGCGGTTGATGGTTGAGTTGCCGTTGATTAGAGAGTGCGCCTTGGTGCCGTAGACGCGGGTGAAGGATTCGTAGCCGTTTGTCAGTGTGCGACCAACGTGCATGTTGAAGATCTTGCCGTTGGCAAACTCGACCAGACCCCAACCGCTGTCGGCATCGGCGGTCTTGGCCAGGTCGGGGTAGACGGCTTGCTGGCCGAGGGCAAAGACGCGGTTGACCTGCTTCTTGGGGTTGGTGATGCCGATCTCGGGCTTGAGGAAGAAACGGGCAATGTCGGCATCGTGAATGCCAACATCAAGGAAGATGCCACCGGATAGAGCTGAGAAGGCAACATAGAAACCGCTGGGGTCCTGGTGGTCGGAGTTGTGTGTCTCGATAGCGTGGACCTCACCCAGAGTGCCGTCCTCGAGCATGCGCTTGGTCTGAGCGTAGGATGCGTCGTAGCGCTTGGTGAAGGGAACCAGGAAGACCTGGTCGGGCTTGGAAGCGGCCTTGGCCAAGACCTCCTCAGTTGTGGTGACTTCCGTGGAGATGGGCTTCTCACACATGACGTGCTGTTTTTGTTAGTAATTTTCTTCGGTGCAGCTCATAGCTTCAAGAAGACTTACTAGACCAAGGTCAAGTGCCTGGATAATGAGGGGGGCGTGAGTGGCGGTAGCAGTCGAGATCAAGACGGCCTCGATGCCGCCGTTCTTTAGCATGTCGGTAGGGTCGGCAAAAAACTTGACCTCTGCCGGTAGGTTGTCGGCAGCCCATTTATCGGAGCCAGGCTTGGTGTCGCAAGCGGCAATGAAGTCGATGCGAGGCTGCTCGTTGACCAGGATGTTGGCACGGATAGAACCCAGACGGCCGAGGCCGATGAGGCCGAACTTGAGACGACGAGGAGGAGCAGACATTGTGATATATGTGTATATATATGTGTTTGTGATAAGATGTTAAAGAGGGACGGAATGAGTAAGGATGTGATCTCGAGATGTCTGAAGAGTGTCTTGAATGCTTCGCTTACCGTCCTCAAGTGGCTGTTCTATACGTCATATAAAGAGGAACGAGCTTCACCAGCTTCAACTATTAAACAGCTCCACGCTCATAGCTCCGAGAACTGCGGTATACGGCATACACAAAAAACACCATAACGGCCGACCGGGATACTTAAACTTCCCCAGTAAATTGTATGTCCTTTGAAAGTAACTACATCTATATTCTGTTAAGAAACGGCCGCCCGGCGACCCCTGAAAATCATGCGCATGACCACGGAGTAAAAAGGGATAAATTTACGTCAAGTTTTATAAAATGACCATAAGGACTTATCACAAAATAAGTAATGTGGTATAAAGTGGTTGCTGGAATAAATATGTCCGACATGAAGCTGGACCGGACGAAACAAAATATGTCCGGGACCCCAAGAATGCGGAGTGCGGAGTAATTGGTAGTGTGTGAGGAGTAGACCCACATGGTTGACTGTCACCATTCAGGTACATTACATACAGCCTTGAACAAAGAGCTATTAGATCAGTAATTGCCGGATGAATCCTTGCGCGATCGAGTGACTAGAAAAACCGCAGGAGAAAAAAACAAGACAATATGAAAAAAAAAAATACAAGAATACACACATAAAAAAACAAGCATGGGGCTTGAATCCATTCTCCATATGCAAGAGACCCGTCAAGGTAAACCGAGAAGAATTCGTGGAACAAGTATGGAACCCGCTGATGTTCGGCCTTCGTAATTCTGCGCCTTTTTGGGAAGCTGTGATAAAGGAGATAATTTCTTAATTTGACCAAAACAGAAATAGGAGCACGTCAAAGCCAACGTGTATCCCAGATCCGATAGCGCCAGTGGCCTTGTTAATACCGCAGGCGCTGATCAAGCTGCAGCGCATCGTATGTCAAGGGGCCAACGTTGGCATATACGGACCCGGTCTACAGCAAAATGGCATAATGACATCACCAATTCCATAGAATAGCTCACAACATGTTTAGGCATAGCCTGCTCTGTATAGCCGAGCTGTTGACAACTGGCAAAGTACTCCTAATTGTCTAGTTAGGATATAGTTATTGATGCAATGCTAGCTACCTGGCTATTCCAAACTAACAGGAACACTGCCGTTTTTCGATGATGCAAGCAGAGTCTCAATCAATGCGAGGTCCTTACAGCCTTGCTCCGGCGTTTGCCTCGCATCCGGCACGCCCGTCCTGAGACCCTCGATAAAGGCAACTACCTCGGACTGTACACCTGATGTAGCCTCAAACACCTCGTTCTCGACAATGCTTGTGTCCCCCTCGAGCCGGCGCACAGTGAGGGTCGTGTCCGTTACCACGACTGCACCCGCTGTCGTGACAATTTCAATCTCAAACGACGACTTGAACTCGGTCGCGTATGAGATGCCAATCGTACCAGCTCTGCCACTCGTAGTCACGGCGAGTGCGTGAACAGTATCAACAGGTGCCAGCTTCGGTAGCAGTAGTGATGCCACCGCAGCAACCGATTTGACGTCTTCACCAAGTGCACCCAGTAGTGCACGCAGTGCTGCCATGTGATGGACGCCGCCGTCGACGAGGAAACCGCCATCGTACTCGGGCGTCTTGCGCCAGTCCGTGTTGAAGTATTTGTCCGAGTCGGTGACGAACTAGAACATATTCATGCTAAAGGTCGTGATTTCGCCGCCTAGCGACTTGATCGCGGCGGCACCGTGTAGAACAGAGGGGTAAAATCGCAGGTTCTCAGCGACGGCCCATTGCTGTGTTGGTGTCGTGATTTTGCTCTTGTCGTAGAGAGACACGAGCTTCTTTGCGGTGGCTACATCTTTGGCGATAGGCTTCTCGCTCAACACGTGCTTGCCAGATAGGAACGCCTTTTCGATAACGGCTGGCTGGGCAAGGATCGGGAGGCAGATGACAACGGCAGTAATGTCGCTGCGGGCCAAGAGGTCGTCTAGGGACCGGCCAGGTGTGGTTGGTTTGTCATAGTAGATGTCGGGTGTTCCTCGGCTACGGGATGCCAGTGACTCGGCTGATTCTTTGGACCGCGAGTAGATAGCGGCGACTGTTGTCCTGGGTGTGGATTCGAGAGCCGGAAGGTGTTCTAAATGTACCTGTCAGTATCAAGTGTAATAACAAGATACGTACTCAAATCTTACCTTCACGGGCAAAGATGCCTGCGCCGAGGATAGCTACGACCGCCATTGTGATGGATAAATCTTCAAGAGTGATAAGTGGACGTGGTTGAGAAGGAGTGGGCTGATTATTCTGGATTCTTGTCATAGCTGAGAATCCTGTGGAAAAACAGGCTGTACCTTACTTGCCTGGGCTTCGCAGGTGTCCATCAAGGATACAAGTAGTATCAAGGCCAGCACATGTCTGCCGATGACGCATGTCTCGGAATGTACAACTCCGTCGGGATTAATCTACTTATGTCAGGCTGGTGCAGAAGAAAATCTGGGGTCAACGGGAGATGCGGGGATAGTCCGGACCCTACAAGGACATCCCGCGATAAAAGTCTAAAATGGTCATTATTTCCGATCATGGACGTCGCCGCTTTAGGTTATTTGTAGCGAATCAAATCAAAATACCCGATATCATCAACAGCAAGACTGCGGCTCTTCGTGGATTAATACTTTAATGGGTTGTTTCACCAAAAGAAGCACATATCTCCTATGTCAACAACGGTGATCGATCCCAGAAACATGGAGTAGCGTGGGGATGGATGCAGGTGTCATGGGCTTGGCTTCAAGTCTAAGGTCTAGTATTCGAGAACATTGGTAATACTTGGAGAAATTGACAATATGCCGTTGCGACGGAGGTCCCAAAAGGGTAGAGAACGAACGGTGTGACACATGATGCATGAATGAAAAAAAGCGCCGAGTTCAGGAACGAAAAACGTTTAATACACGAGATGCATGTAGTATCAAGGTACCTAACCGATGACCCTGATGCATGCAGCAAGGTATTGTAGCACCACAGCAGGGGGACAGCGGAGTTACCAAAAGAAGCCTTCAAAACAGAGCTGTTCACTCACACGGGCTCTACTCCGGCTAGTTAACGTCGGGTGCTATTGGCCCGTCCTCCCACCAGGATGGACCATTGTTCATGAATGACTATTCGCGTTAGGATTGATTATTAAGGGTCTTTGTCTTGTCTGAAAATATTACTCAGTAGGTCCTTACACTTGTCTGTTCGTTGGTTGTCTCGAGCAGGTCATGCAATATAATTGGATCCCAAAACTGCCGTAGAACATCGTCGGTCGATTGCAGCATTGTGCTATTAGTCGCCATTAGTCCATCATGCGCCAAGGCCGTGGGTGTTGTATCCGACGTCACGGCACCGGGTGTCTTGCAGCTGCTGGTTGTCTGGCGGTGATGCTGGTCTGCATGCCGAATCAGTCGTGTTCGCCAGCCAATCAGTTCGACATCCTCGCCGTCTTCCGCATTTGGCCCAGTGTGGTTAATTTGGTCGGCAGTCGTCATGATTGGGTTGCTGTTTGTATTTGTGCTTGCACCATGTGATGACTGCATCTTCATGTTTTGCGCCGTAGCTTCGGTCATCTTGTTTGCAGCCCGCATCCGCAGCTTTTGCAGCCACTGAAGATTCCGTTGATACCGGTCTGTATTGCAACCGTTTGAGACCAGTGATGTAAACAGGAAAATGGCCGTGTCGATCTGAAGCAGGACAAAATTGGCCATGGCATGGCCAGGATGCCGAAGAACAAGAGTTCCTAGGCAGAGCGCCGACCCAAAGACGTGGTACTGAAGAGTTAGAAGGCGTGATCCAATGTGGCTAGGAAGAAACGTACCCAAAAGTTCCATTGACGCGCACTGATAGCCGGGAATCTGGAGTGAATGTCGGCAATCATTGCAATTATCATCTGAAAAAGTCGAGTTAGTTGCAGTAAATACAGAAATTGTGAATTAGACTTACTGCGGACCGCTCAATGACGGCGTAGAAAGAGGGTGCGTAGATAGACTTGTCGCCGCCTTCGATGTCGTCGTACAAGGCCTTGGCGTAATATGGCCTGTGCAGGTTGATGACTGTCTCGGATATGTTGATAGCCAAGTTTGTTTGCTACACTGTTAGACAACTGACATACTTTGTATATGTAAAGTCATCGTTCAAATCATACCTGCATAGAAACTGTCATGGCTAATCGTGATGGCTCAGGCGCAGCAGCAATGGCGTCCTCGACATTGGGATAGCGTGACAGCATGGCAACAAGTGCTGCCCGACACCGAATGTAATATGGCAGACCTTGTTCAAATTTACGACTGGTGAATTAGCAAGACACCAATAAGACTATTGATAAGCCGAAATAGAGAGTCACCTACAGTTTCTGGTCTAGTGCAGTGACCTCGGAGTATTGTGGCCGACGTGCCTTCATAGCCATGTTCAATATTCTAAACTGTTAATGATATACAATTTCAGCGAGTAAGAGAATATTACGAACTCGCCGGAGAGCTGTGAGAGCTCGAATCTGAGTGTGTAGTAGCCCTTCTCGCCGGGTACGGGCGCAGTTTCCGTCGGAAATGCTGTGTCGCAGTGGTCTGGGTTGATGGCGCATGGCCGAGAGAAACAGTGTGCTTGGAATATGTCAGCGGCGTTGACCTCCCAAAACACTTTGCGGCGTTCCTCAACAATGTCTTGCGGCAAGTTCCACCGTGCTCCGTCACGGTGCAGTCCCATCTAATTATTAGTAGTGTAATCTTGAAGTGGCAATGTCTCTATACATACCGCTTGGATCATGCGCATCGCCAAGCCCCATAGGAGCCAGGCTTTGTCGTCATGCCTTCCCTTGTCGGATTGGCTGGTATGTTAGTCTTGATACGTTGTGACTCGTGGAATATAGCACATACAAATTTTTGTGCGCCATAATGTGCTGTATAAGTTAGTTTCAAATCAACACGCGTCGTATGATAAATGCATACTAATGTTTGCACACCAGCAATGGTGTTGTTGGACAGGAAGTCGCCTTTAACCAAAGCCATTTCTGACAAGTGTTGCCATTCTTCGGCTGAGGGGTCGTCATTAGGTAGCTCGATGTTGTAAGCTGTTCCTTTGGACATGGTCATGAACACGAGTGCGACCTCTTGGAAGTTCACGGCATGTGATGGTGTGTTGCTGCCATTCCTGGCAAATGAGTACACCCTAGCAAAGATTTCCTCCATCCGAGCCTTTGGGGCAACATCATGGCTGGTCGTTAGCTGAGCCGTTCTGAATACGTTATAATAGAGAAAGATGTACATACTGCCATGCACAGTATCGATAGTATGATTCGATTAGAGACCATGCCTCGTCGGCCGGAGGAAGTTGTGCGAGTAAGTCGCGTGTGCGGATGTGTGCCGCCGACGCGTTGAGAGGGAATGCAATGGGTGATGCATGCAAAGGTGGTGGTGCAACAGGGTGTGGAGCGGCGACCTCTGGTGACGGACATCTGGTAGCCGAGGGTGTGTATGAGACATCTTGCAACTGCGAGTCTTTAAGCCATTCGCTGCCGGCTGTTGGACCAAGGTATTTTGATCGACCTCCGCGACTCATCACCAACGTCCCGTACGATCCACTCTGCTCCTCGTTGTCAAGGCGGTCAGGCGTATCATGTTTAGTTGACCCGTTTGGAGCATTGGCGATCGATCCATTGTTGTTGGCTGGAGGTGAGCCTAGAAACAGGCGTAGCGGACTGGACGTTGTGACTAGGCTATGTGATGGGAGAGGCTCTGTCGTGCATGAAAGAAATGCATTCTGAAAATCAAGAAAGGCCGGCGTGTAGCTCTGTGCGTTGCCGGTACGGTTGTTGTCCCCGTCCACGGCGTTAATACTTGTAGCACTGGGCGGGGGACCGGGTGACATTGGCACGTCATCTACATTGCTTTTTTTCTGTGTAGAGTGTGACCTTTTGTGATTGTTTGTGCGTGTTGATGAAGTCTGAGAAGCGGTGTCACTGGAAGTCGCGGACGCCCTTGTACAATATGGAAGCCGTTGTCGTCGAATGCAGTTGGAGCAAGGCACTTGATAGTGAGTATGAGGTCATTATAAAACAATCATTTTCGGATAAACAATATAAAAATAATGTTAACTTACCTTGCCTATCGCATTTCATCTTCAACCGCCTACACTCTGTTGGTTATGCATAGTCAGTCCCTTTGTGCTGCGCTGCATTGATGCCATTCGTCTGCAAGTAGGACGTACCTTCACAACTAAAGCACGGTCGTTGTTTCCGTGGCTTCTTCGCCGGCCGGCCCATCTCCTCATAGTCGACATCCCGCTCTGGACGACTTGACGCGTCCAGTTCGGACCTGGTTCCGAATTTATGTCCGGCCATGTCGGGCATTGGGTGATGATGTAGAACAAACAAATTAGACGTGGCAAGTCAACATGGAAGACGTGGAACCCGGTGGACTATATCAGACCACAGGGTGCACGCTGAAAGGCGTAGCAGGCGTAACAAGCGTGAAATCGGGTAAACGGCCATTGATTGTCGTAGACGCAAATACAAAATATACGAGAAACCATGTAGGTGCCATTTTTGGAGTAGGTGTCGGAAAGAGGGCATAAACAGCGAGAGCGGAGCAATGGTCCACCGTGTGGGTCGTCCAGAGCGTGTTAGTTTTGCGGGGAATTGTGTACAAGCGTACAAGTGATTATACCCCGTGCGGGGTATTCCATTTCGTGGGAATAACACGACCGCCTTGTCATACTCGGCGCTCGAGTGCCACAAGTACATGTATACGAGTACTGAGTCGTCTGTCTTGACAGCTTACGCTCCGGTATGTTGGCTTCACCGACACGCAGTATGATCACAATTGCTTTTTACGTTCTACTCCAATCAATTCGAATAACAAAAAAAAAGTAACAGTTTAGCTTATCACTGAAATCTAATGCAAAACACTCGTATTTACTCCAACCCTAGTACTTCTTGGTGTAGGGTGGTGGCGAGATGCCGGTCTGAAGCGCCTTGATGCGCATCGCCAGTTGCTTCGAGTGGAAACGTGCATACGGCAGGAATCCTACCATCATCCACAGGTTCTTGGCGCCAGTCTCACGGTAGGCAACCTTGTACTCGCCCTCCTCATCGACACCCCACACAGGGTCAACCTTGCTGGCAATCGTGTCGCCCAGAGTCTGGCGCACAGAGTCAACCAGGTTCGTGAAGCCAGTGGCAAAGATGATGAGATCGTATTGGCGCTCGCGGCCGCCGCTCAGGATCACCTTGTCCTCTGTGAACTTCTCAATGTAACCAGGCTCGACCTTGATCTTGCCGTTGATAACGTGCTCGCAAGCGCCAGCATCAAAGTAGAACCCACCGTTCCGCGTCTTTCCCAAGGTGGCGTTACCGGTGCCTCGCTGACCACGCCATGTGCGCAGGCCCTTGGCGTGCAGACCGTCGAGCAGCTCCTTGTCCAGCTCCTCGAGGTCCTTGGCGTTGCGGCGACCCAGTTCCTCGGCGGGACCGACGGGCAGAGAGAAGAAGAGACGGTCCTGCTCCTCCAGTGGTGGGCGCTCGCCGCTGGCATCGGGTGCGTAGTTGCCAATGTTGCGGGACACAGAGTGCTCCAGAGACATGACATATGTGGCGGAACGCTGCAGCATCGTGACATCAATGCCGCGGCGTGAGCAGTCGAAAGCCGTATCAAAGCCCGACGAAGAAGTGCCGACGACAAGAACCTTCTTTCCCACGAAATTGCGAGAGCTGTCGTGATTGGTCGAGTGACGAATCTCGCCGGCCTTGTAGTCGGCCATGCCAGGCACATCGGGGGTGTAGGGCAGGCCGCACAGAGAGGTGGCCATGACAACGTGTGCGGGGTGCAGCGTGCGCTGGCCCTCGCCACCCTTGTTGATCACGACAGTCCACTTGCCCTCGCTGTCCTGCTCGGCGGAGACAACAGTCGACTTGGACCAGACGTTCAGCTCCAGGGCGTGAGCGTACCACTGCATGTAGTAGCCCTGCTTCTGAGCGGGGGTGTATGTAGGCCACTTCTTTGGGTAGGGGAAGTAAGCCAGATCGTCCTGCCAGTGAGGCATGTGCAGGGACAGGTACTCGTAGCGCTTCTTCCAGACGTCACCAACCTCGTCGCGCTCAATGATGAGCTCCTTCAGGCCCAGGTACTTGCAGCGAGCAGCCAGATTCAGACCGCACTGACCGCCACCAATAATGAGAACCTCGGGGTCGGCAGCATCGACGTCCTGTGCACGCTGCTGGTCCCAGGTGATATCGCCGACCATGTGGCCATCCTGAGGGGGAATCTCGGGAAACTTGAGCAGCTGCTCAGCGACGGTGTGCAGGGTGTAAAGCTTCCAGCCTCCCTTGGTGAGAACAGCGTTAACGACAGCAGAAGCCTTGACAACTTCGGTCTCAAACTGAATGATGAATTGGAGAGTGGCATAGTCGGGGTAGGGGCGGTTGATCTTGGGAGCCGGAGTCAGGAAGCTGAACTTGCTAGCTTTGGTGCGTGCAAGAAGGTCAACGGCGGCGCTGCGGATGTTGGTCTGGAAGTTGAAGGTACGGTAGTCCCAAGTGAAAGCAATCTTATCACGCCAGACACCTAAAGATATTAGTACTTGTAATTTATATTTTTCAGGTGGATCACAAGACATACCGTAGTCAAGGAAGAGGTTAGCAAAACCGTCAGCATCACCAGAGCCAAGAACCTTCTCGAGGTTGGCGACAATGCCCTCGGCCTCCTTCTGGGGGTTGACGTCGGCGGGGATGTCGATGCCGAGAACATCAATTGTGGGCAGGTCGTGGTTGTACTTGAAGTCGTACATGAAGTCATCAGCGACAGGCGGGTTGGGCTCAATAGCATACTGCTTCTTGGGCACCGACTTGGTGACGACAGGCACGGCCTGTACCTCGTCAATGATTGTGCTGGGAGCCATTGCGCCTTTTGTCTGTGTGTGTGGATTAAAGTCTGATTTGTTGGGTGTGTTGACCTCTGACTTTGTCTGACTTGATGTGAAGAGTAAACTTGAACAATCAGGTCGAGATGTCGAGGCGGGATGAGCCTCATAAGAACCCTGATTGACTTGGGGCTGTCTTCTTTATTTTGACATCTCTAGTCTGGATTCTACACCTTGCGCCACTGTATCGGAACTGGAAACCCCTTCTTTCACACGGATAAGAAAAAACATCTGATAATATTGATCCGTTCGCGGCCGATGCCTCGACACACCAGTCGGCCGATCAAAGGTATTCCGGCTTCCAAACCAAGTTCCACCTTGTATCTTGTACGAGTTCTTTCCAGCCCGGCCAACGAGGTCACAAGTAACTACACCAAGTACGAAACATCGGAGATGTGACAGTTAGCAATAGTGGCTGCCATTGTTTTGTTGTTTGTAGTGGCCCTCGCGATATTTCACCAAATATGACCGGATATGACCAGACGTGAAATATGTCCGGTGGGCTGATCGGACATATTGTCTGTAGGGTCGGGTTAACGATCTCCGGCCCACACACCCACCATCCTGCAAGAGGTCATATGGCCGATGGAGACAAACTTGGTGATTTTTTACGAGGTTTGCTGTGGAGGATGCATTCCTTGGTTATTATGCATTGAATGGCAACAAAGTCAAATGCAAAGTGTCGGGCATTGAAATTGCAGGAAAAGAAGAACAAAAGCAAAATCGAAATCATTCCCAATCGCTCTCTCTCTCTGTCTCAAAGGAAATCGAAATCCAGAACCACACACCCGAAATTCGACAACACCAGACATTTCATAAATCAACACGCCCAAAACACAATGTCACTTCCCACCCACTTTACTCTTAACACGGGCGCCAAGATTCCGGCGGTTGGCCTTGGTATGTCCGAGTTTGCCGGCAGAGAGTGTTGTGAGTGTAGGTTGTGGCCAGCATTGCTAACAGCGAACAGGCACATGGCAGTCCAAGCCTGGTGAGGTTCGCAAGGCAGTAGCCTACGCCCTCAAGGATGGCTACCGGCACATCGATGCCGCCCTGTAAGTCTAGCTATACCAGGTCATCATCAGTCATATTACTATACTTGTGACTTTTACTGACAGTGCCTAATGTAGGATCTACGGTATATACGCAATGAGCCCACCAAGCCTCGACTCACATAGTCACGGCACAAAGCGAGAAACATTAGCTAACAAGATAGGCAACGAGGTTGAGGTTGGCCAGGGTATTGTCGACAGTGGTGTTCCCCGTGAAGACATCTTCATCACCAGCAAGCTCTGGAACACCGACCACCCCAACGTCGCAGCTGGTCTGGAGACGACTCTGAAGAACCTTGGAGTTGACTACCTCGACCTTTACGTGAGTCTTTG
This sequence comes from Ophiostoma ulmi, assembly GCA_029298715.1. Taxonomy (NCBI): domain Eukaryota; kingdom Fungi; phylum Ascomycota; class Sordariomycetes; order Ophiostomatales; family Ophiostomataceae; genus Ophiostoma; species Ophiostoma ulmi. Next base: position 310,073 of record JANSLN010000005.1, on the reverse strand, counting down.
TTTATCTCCAGTGCTACTCTTATCACTACAATTTACTAATAAATATAGCTTATTCACTGGCCCGTCAGACTGGTTCCCGTATGTAAACCGACCCAATACACTTCACAGCTCGATACTGACATGACAGAATGAATCACACCCTTTACTCCCCGTCAACCCCGATGGCACCCGCGCGATTGACCGCTCGTGGGATATGAGCGACACCTGGCGCCAGATGGAGGAGGTGTACAAGACCGGCAAAGTCAAGGCCATTGGTGTTGCCAACTGGTCCATTCCTTACCTCGAGGATCTGAAGAAGACCTGGAACATTGTCCCTGCCGTCAACCAGGTTGAGCTTCACCCCTTCCTTCCCCAGCACGAGCTGCGCGAGTACTGCCAGAAACTGGGCATCCTCCTGGAGGCCTACTCTCCCCTGGGCTCTACTGGTGCCCCCATCGCATCCGATGAGGTCATCCAGAAGCTGGCCGAGAAGTACAGTGTATCGCCGGCCACTATCCTGATCAGCTATCACGTCAATCGCGGCGACGTTGTTCTCCCCAAGTCCGTCAGCGAGGCTCGCATCACCAGCAACCGCCAGATTGTGGCCCTTGACAAGGATGATCTGGCTGAATTGAATGCTCTGGCTGCACAGGGCAAGGCAAAGCGTATTAACACCCCTCTTTGGGGCTTTGATCTCGGCTTCGCTGACTGGTACGGTCCTGTCAAGTCGTCTTAAATTAAAAAGTCTATGAAGCAATGAATTATCGAATCATAAAATTTAATAGCACTGCAGGATCGTATCAGTGATAATAGCTTACAGTTGCAACAAAACATTAGAATCAGAATGTTTTCATGCTTTCAAATAATATTTCATTTATTTTTTATAAATTTATCTCCCATTTCAGAAACAAATGTACAAGCAAAGATATAATTCAACGCCAACATGAATAATTTCAAGATAAAGCAAAAACACTGAATCATACAGCAATTTTCACAAACTTCAGAATTGACAACAATAAATTATAACAGAATTCCATCGCAATCACAAAAACTATTTTTCGGCTTGCGTGCAGCATCCAAGATGGGCCAACTGCGAGTATCGGTGGGCCATGAGATCATCATAGTGGACTCAGCTTCTGTTATATCCTGAGCTACCGGATGGACACGTTCGGCCGCGAAGAGGTAAGCCACACAGAACGCCCGAACAGAGTCGAGTTAGGATGTAGACTGAATGTAATCAAGATAGGAGAACCAATATGTGATGCTCTGGGGTTAGCACAGCAGGTCTTATTCACGCCCAGAGATGATGTCAACCGTTTTGTCCGGTGACCACTCTAATGCTTCCCTCTCCAAGAAACCGGACTTGTCAAGGTGTGTAGAGCCCCACCTAGTCATTGTCTACCTGTCTCGGATATGACACGGCGCCAACTTAGGCCACCTTGGACCACTCTGGGGCCCAAGCAAAGCCTCCATTTGCGCCCATTCACGCAATAAGTCACTTGCTCACTCCCCCAAAACTAGAAAACAGGGCGCTGCAAAGACTGGGCACACCGGACATACTCCATAATGGAATATACTGGAATATGCAAGACTGTAATCGTGGCCGGCGAGGCCCACTGAATGCCCATTGCCATCTGGGGTATCTGTGTGGTCTGGGGTAAACAAACACGCTTGAGTCGTCTGGTGGTTCTAGTCTAGGATTCCTGGGGTCCCCGTATCGCATTGTGTACTTGTTGCTTCCATGCTCCAACCGACGGACTAGGGCGGGTCCTGATGCGTTTGTATGTACTTGTGCGATCCTGCGAGGGAGCCCTTGAGCCGGACAAGACAGACGAGACTGGCGGTCATGGCGAACAATCAAATCCGATATAAACAGTACTCATCCCCCTATTCTTTGATTTTTCCATCTTCTTTTTCCATCATCATCATCATCATCAATTTTTCATCTCTTTTTCTTTTCTTCTCTTTTTTCATCTCTTTTTCATCTTCATTGATTTTACCTCTGTTTGATTATTCCCTTATCTGATTGATCTTGACCCAAACGACACGACATGGCGGAAACCGGAGAAAAAGGAGCCTCGCCTCCGTCATTTGAAGAGAAGGCTGCAGCCTTATCCGACTCCGAAGCGAGACAACAGCACTCTGACATGGTCACAAACGCTGCTGCGGCCACAGGCGAGTAACTACCGAGATCTGGATGGACCTGACCCCAACAGATCTATCACACGGCCAAGATATGACACCTAACACACTGCAGACAAGGAGCGTAACATGACCCTCATGCAGGGTATCAGACTGTACCCCAAGGCCATCGGCTGGGCGGCAGTGATCTCGACATGCTGTATTTTGGAGGGCTTTTCCATCGCCCTCATTGGCAATTTCTACGCGTTTGCCCCTTTCAACAGAAAGTATGGTGCGTTGCAGGACGACGGCACTTACCAGGTCTCCGCATCTTGGCAGTCAGCCATCTCCAACGGTGCTCAGTGTGGCCAGATCATTGGTCTCTTGCGTAAGTTCTCCGCACCAGCTTTCTCCAAATCAGAGCTCATGTCTCCAACAAACTAACAACGCAGTCACCGGTGTCTTTGTCGAGCGCATTGGCTACCGTCTGTTCCTTCTCGCCTCCATTGTCTACCAGGGTGCCATGGTCACCATCTTCTTTTTCGCATCTAGCATCAAGATCCTCATGGTCGCCTACTGCTTCACCGGTATCTCCTTTGGTGTCTTCATGTCTATCGCCATCTCATATGCTGCTGAGATTTGCCCCGTTGCTCTGCGCGGTTACCTGACTACTTGGGGTAACTCCTGCTGGGGTATCGGCCAGCTTCTTGCCATTGCCGTTATTCGCAGCATGTTCACTCGCACTGATCAGTGGTCCTACCGTATTCCCTACGGTCTTCAGGTATTCCTCTCCCCGTCGAATGTCTCCCCAATATGCCCTTACGATTGCTAACAAAATAGTGGATGTGGATTCCCCCTCTGCTGGTCGGTATCTACTTTGCTCCCGAGTCACCCTGGTGGCTCGTCCGCAAGGGTCGGTACGAGGAGGCTAAGAAGCAGCTTCTGCGTCTTGCTTCGGCCAAGAAAGACGCCACTTTCAACGCCCAGGAGACTGTCGATATGATGCGCCACACCAACGAGCTTGAGCGCGACATGTCTGAGGGTGCTACCTACATTGACTGCTTCCGCGGTGTCAACCTGCGCCGTACTGAAATTGTCTGCATGCTGTTTGTTTCCCAGAACTTTGCCGGCAACACCTTCTCCAACTACTCCACCTACTTCTTTGAGCAGGCCGGTATGTCCGGTACTGCACCCTACGATTTTGCCCTGGGCCAGTACGGTCTTAACGTTGTCGGTGCCTTTTTCGTCTGGGCTTTGATGGCCTGGGGTATTGGTCGCCGCACTCTGTTCCTTTACGGTCTTAGCGGTCTCTTTGCCTCGCTGTTGGCCATTGGATTTGTTGGCCTGGCCAAGGACAAGGTTGCTGGCGCCCTGGCTACTGGCTCCCTCATGATTCTCTGGGCTGCTTTCTACCAGTTCTCCGTTGGTACCGTCACCTTCTCGCTGGTGGCTGAGATGTCTACTCGTCGTCTCCAGGTCAAGACTGTTGCCCTTTCACGTGTTGCGTACAACATTGCCGCCATTGTGGTCAATGTTCTTACCCCTTACATGATCAACCCTACTGCCTGGAATTGGGGAAACTATGCCGGTTTCTTCTGGGCCGGTACCACTGCCTGCATGTGGGTGTACCACTACTTCCGCCTTCCTGAGCCCTCCGGTCGCACCTTTGCCGAGATGGATCTGCTGTTTGAGCGTGGTGTTCCTGCCCGCCAGTTCAAGACTACTGATGTCAACGCATTCGATGTTGCTGTTGGCGAGATTGACAAGGCAGAGGTTGCTGGCGCCGAGTACGCATCTCACAAGGAGCATGCTTAAGCAATTGGCAGTCCACAGGCTGTGATGATCCCCGGTTGTGTGGGCAATGTATGATATACACGAAATATTGCATTCAAGCCGCATCGGACATAATACCCGCTAGCTTTAGTAATACCCTAAATCATAGTATATAATAATCATATTCATAATTCTCATAATAATTTCTCTGTCGGTTGTTTTGTTGTATCTTTGATTTGACTGTAAAAGCAAGTACCAATAGACAAGTGATGTCTAATAAGACCTATTTATACATCAAGTGCATATACTGTAGCGTTTATAAGTATGTCCGTTCACTTGGGCAACAAAAGGGATAAATTGGCATTGCTTTCACAAAACACTGTCTTGCGTCCTCTGTATCGATCTTTCCATTTAACCCCATATTGCCTAAACTAGTGCATCCCACAAACACCTAATATAACGACTCCATGTCTTCCTCCGACAGCAACAACACATGCTGTAACGATGTACCTGACATCAATGAAACTTATGAAATGGTCATCATCACAAATCCGACGGCAGCAGCCACGCCCAACACTAAGGCAACATTGCGAGCAGCGGCAGAAACATCAGTCTCGGTGGAAGCAGCACCAGTGGTGGAAGTGGTTGAGGTCAAGTCACAAGCACCCGTACCAATTGCAGCAGCCGTGGCAGAAACAAGGGTGTAGTATGCACCCGCAATGCTTGATGGGGTATTACGGAGAGTCTCAAGTATCTCCTGCCATAGCGGCCTTGCCTGGACGGCCTGGGATAAGTCCTGTTTTCTACATTATTAACTTTGATGATTCAAATAAAATATCTGACCCGTCTGATTCGTGGTATTAGAACTTGGAATAGACATCGGCCCCTCAGTTAACAGCGTCAATAACGGAGCTGAAGAGAATGAACTCCGAGCCTGGTGAATTAACAAAACATTAACTTATCCGAGGCAATCAGATAATTGTGCATAGTATGCCGTTGAGCACTCAGCTTGGTACCGCGTCACCACGCCTATGAGTAAGTTTTTGAACGTGATGGCCCTCTTTCAGCCTTGTCCCATTTCCGACGAACAATATTGACGCTGCCTTCGGAGAGCCGATTTCAAAGTTTACCATTGTGCTGTCTCGCTTCATCAACTCGCTTACACCGCTTAGAACAGAAGTTTTGATTTAGGTCGGACCATTGCCCGTTTCGACCAGTCTCACAGGTTAACCGATCTCGGATATCATGAAGGTACTACGGTTACGTTGGAGTCCAATGGAACATGACTCGCCGGAAAGGGGATGGGTGCATTGATCGTTATGTGTGAAACTCATGTGGCTCAACTCCAGACTCTCCCGGGTTTATGGGCAGGAGAATGACGTTGAACAAAGTGGCAAATGTGCACAACAGCCAAACTTACTTCGTGGAAGTGAACGGGGCCAGCTCTATGTGGCTATTTACCACAAACAGGGAGAGTAGATAAGATCAGATTGATAAGATTACATGAATCACACTATCAATATCTAAACACTCACCCTCGATCATTAACAGGTGACGCAATATTGACACCCAGAGGCCCGCTGTATAGTCTTGGCGCATGTCGTGCCAAGAGCCTCGTGTCTGTGGAGGATTTTCACGGGAGACAGCCATGACCTTGTGCGCATGCAGGAAAAAGAAACGGGAACTCCATAAACAGGCATTGAAATAGAAAGTCCAAGTGATTTAATATTTAGTGAACATGAGAGACTTTGTATAAAATATTCAGCATAATTGCCAGTGAGTTGGCTAGAGCGTCTTGGCAAGTGATGATTGGAAGCTGTAGCTGAACAAGATAGACTTGGATGCCGTCTTGGGTGCAGATGTCAAGACTTGGCGCTCGCTTAACGCGGGCAAATATCATGAGAAGGTTCGTGTAAGTCGGATGTTGGCCCGCCTTCCTATTTGAGTCATTTGGTTCAGTAATCAATGCTCCCACAACGTGCTGTCACGAGGCTCTCTTCCAGCAAGGCTGCATCTTATAAGCATGTATCGGAATGGTAAAGAGTCCATCGGATGGCGCAATTGCCGGCATCGTGATTGGTATTGCAGCAGTCGCTATGCTGGCACCCGGTGCAATCATCCTTCGGGCGTATCGCAGAATGCACCGTAATGCTGAGATTCGCCGATCTTATTAGAGAATGTGGGAATGGAAGAAGATTTATGATGTCAGCAAGATGAGAGATCGGACAAATACAACAGGTGATGTTTGAAAGCATCTACCTGTACGTTATCGTCAAAGTTCACGTTCGTCAACTTTATGATGCATCGCACATCGCACGGCTTTGGTGTGTCTTGGTTCATGTCTTTATGTCAGTGCAATAAAATACAAATCTAGCTTTCTACTCCTGTCGAGGGATTAGAATCAAACCACAAACGGTGTACAAACGGTATGTTCTGTGTGATGTAAATCACATATTAATGTGCTGTAACAAATTTCATACGATCTGTTTTTGTATTTTCAAATATCCTACTTTTATTTTGAAAGTAATTTCAATTTCATATTCCCGTCGATAGCCACACTTTTGTGATTTTTTTGTCCGATAGTTGCAATACATTTTCTAAATTAAACAAGAAGAATAAAATTTATCGTTGAATAATAGACTTTCGACAATATTTTCATTATGTTCAACAATGCTTTGGTTTGTCCCGAAATTTTAATAAAGATTGATTTCAGTCCTGGAAGATATCGAAATTAATCGTGATGATATTAAGTTGTAGATGGAGTTCTACTTTTTGAAAAAGGTAGAACTCATATCCTTTTGTTTCTTCCAATTTGCTGTGAAGCCAACATACCTAAATGTAGACCACTGTGGTATATTTAGCGCAAAAGCTAATCAGAACACTACTCACACTATAGGCTGCATGGCTTAAAACAAAAGTGTTCCGAGTGTCTCTCTGTATTAGGTGGTATACTTATTCAAAAAAAATATAAAGTCCACTGCGATAGAAAATAATAACAAGTTTGACAGTCGCCACAGATTGATTCAACGAGCCCGGCACATCAACAGCCACCACCCAATGCACCGAGGAGCGTGACGATTTGAGCTTCTTCCCCAGGAATGATATGGTCCCGGTGTATGTTGCATTCACGCGATGCACCTCTCTATCCTGATTTTCCACGAGTTAGCCATGGGTATGTGATACCACGCTGCAGAGGAGTAATTTGAATTATCGGACTGCGGCCCGTGATTTGACTTTCTCCGACAGTGACATGCGATGAGTGACAGCGGCTCATGAGCGGTCCTGAGACAAGGGTGTTGACACGTGTGACTAGAACCAAGAGAATCAATAATGCCCAACCAAATAAGCTATCGAGAGCGACATTAGCATCGGGGTCGACTTGTGCCGGACACTGTCCGAGGCCCGGACCTCGTTTACTGCTCTGCGGGGGAAATATGGAGAACATGGGGGAATCTGGGGGCCCCATGGCATCTAACTCTGGGGATGGTGGCCTCATGCTAACTGAATCCATGTCTGCATGGGTGCAACTATACTTTAACTCATTGATATGCGTGCCGTGCAATGGCCCGGACAGGGACTCGTTTTGCCAACCACCAGTTCAGTTCAGGATATAAACAAACGACGATCCCGATGTACATTTAGTTTTTTGTTCTAGACCATCAAGTGCACCTCAGAGTTCATCGACCAGCTCTCTCGTCTTTGATCCCACTGACTGGATAAACCCCGACAACCTTGCACATCCCACGCGCAGCATAACAAAACTCTATAATGGGCGGTTTTATGGACACCAACGCTCCCTCGGGAAGCGGCGTCGTGATTGACGATGTTATCCCCAAGAACCGTAAGCCATGGTACCGTGACACTCGGCTGATGCAGCTTAATTTTCTGCTGCTCTCAGCCTTGCTCACGCAGACCGCGTCTGGTTTCGACTCTAGCATGATCAACGGCATGCAGTCGCTCACTCACTGGACCGAGTTCTTCAACCACCCCAGTGGTACTCGCCTGGGTGCTATGACTGCCGGTACCACTGGCGGTACCCTGATTGCTGTTCTCTGGACCTCACAGGTTTGTGAGCGCTTTGGTCGCCGCTGGCCCATTTTTGGTGGTTCCGTTGTTATCATCATCGGTTCGATCATCCAGGCCGCAGCTCAAAACTACGGCATGTTTGTTGCTGGCCGTTTCATTGTCGGCGCAGGTCTTTGCACTGTCGCGACTGCTGCACCGCCGCTGTTGACAGAGTGTGCTTACCCGACACACCGCGGTGTGATTGTGTCTACATACATGGTTTCGTGGCCCCTGGGCTCACTGATGGCTGCCTGGATCACGTACGGCTCTTTCCGCCTGGACAGCTCCTGGAGCTGGCGCCTGCCCAGTCTTCTGCAGTGCATGGTCTCTGTGCTGCAGATTGCCATTGTGTGGTTTGCACCCGAGTCCCCTCGCTGGCTGATTTACAATGGCCGCACCGAGGAGGCCCATGCTTTCTTTACCAAGTACCATGGCTATGGTGACCCCGAATCCCCGCTCGTCAAGTTCGAGATGGCCGAGGTCATTGCAACCCTGGAGATGGAGAAGGAACAGAAGCAGGCCCGCTGGTGGACCTACCTCAGCACCCCCGGCATGCGTCACCGTCTTTTCCTGAACGCCTACATTCCCATGATGCTGCAGTGGTCAGGCAACGGACTGACTTCGTACTACCTCACGCGTGTGCTCAACTCCATCGGTGTCACGGACAGCAAGACTCAGCTGGTCATTAACGGCTGCCTGTCTATCTGGAGTGTGCTTACTGCTGCTGCTGTCGTTGGCTTTGTCGACAAACTTGGTCGTCGCTTCCTGTTTCTCCTGGGCATGTCGGGAATGCTGGTCTCCTACATTATTTGGACCATTTGCTCTGCCATCAACCAGCAGCGCGATTTCAAGGACAAGAGCTTGGCTGCTGCCGTTATCACAATGATCATGGTCTTCTCGGCCTTTTACCACTTCCAGTCGCCAATTGCCCCCACTTATGTCATGGAGATTCTGCCTTTTGCTCTGCGTTCCAAAGGCTCCATGATCTACCAGCTGACTGGTAATGCTGCTGGTATTTTCAATAGCTTTGTGAACCCCATCGGTATGGCCAACCTGGCCTGGAAGTACTACATTGTTTGGTGCTGTGTCATTGCATTCAACCTGACCCTGATTTATTTCTTTTTCCCCGAGACTCGCGGCTACGCCTTGGAAGATGTTGCACAGATCTTTGACGGCCCTGATGCCCTTGCAGGCACCAACGCTATGAAGAAGATGGGCATGGAGGTGGACGCCAAAGATGTCAATTTTGAAGACAACAAAAAGCGCACCGATGTCGAGCACAACGAGGTCTCGTAATGGGCTGATTTGCGCTCCAATCAGTTCACTTCGACGGGTGCTGGCTAAAGTTGTCGCCGGGTGTAATGCTCCTCCATCTGATGTTTAGTCGCAAGTTAGTTTCGTTTGTAATGAATTCATCTGAACATTATTGAATCTCGTAACCGAACACTTCATGAAAGAAATAATCACATCATCTGATCATATGTACCTGCATTTCTCGTGTTTTCCTGCCGGACAATTAGTCGGCCGCACTTGAGCCATTTAACCGGCGCATGCACTCCTCATTCTAACCTGATGTTGATTAGTGGCCCCCCCCCTCGTATATGCTCTCTCCATCCGTTACCCCATGTCTGTATGTTAGTTTTTCCATCTGAATGGTCTGCTCCGTGCGGGGTGACATCTGGGGAATTAAGCATAACCAATGGAGAATATTCGTATTGGGGCAATAGGTCAGCTCCGTAGTCAAGCCTGACTAATTGTAAGGGTTGAGGTGGTGAAGAAACATATGATGGCATGGCTCCTTATCTGCCTGGACCCATCTGCTCTGGCGTGCCATCAGCTGTACATTGAAATCCTTCTTTTGTTTTATTGATGTTCAACCATCCTTTACGACCATATTGAAAACACGGGCTTCGGGGCATCTGCTGCTTATTTGCTATCCGCCATGAGCCCGCATCCAGTGCCCGAGCCAGTTCCGGCAGAGACTGCTCCCGAAGGAAACCCCGAGCCTGGGGTAGAGACCGACAAGTTGACATCGTGTCTCGGTTGCCGTAAGCGCAAGCTAAAATGCTCCCGCGATGTGCCGAGCTGCTCACATTGTCAACGATTGGGTAGGACTAAGGAAGACTGTTTGGATAAAGCAGGATTGTGACTAACTTGAAATTGTAGATGTTGCATGCGTCTATGATACCAAAAAATCCAAACCGGGGCTTCGACCTGGTGCGATTGAGGCCTTAAGCCAAAGGATAGGTGAGATTATAAGCATTTGTCCCAAAGCCATCCCAATATGTATGACCGAAATCGTACTCGGTATGGAGATCTAACGACCAATGATGTAGAGGCGCTTGAGAATGCACTGGCATCCCGGCAGGATCAGACGACGGCGCCAAGTGTGGCTGCATCCAACAGCAGCTCGGGGAATCCAGCAAGTTTGGAGGCCAGTCAGGGAGTGGTCAATATTCTCGCGATACTGGCACAAGAGTTGCAGAAATTGAATACAACAGCAGCATCAGCAGCATCAGCACCAAAGACAGCCCCAGTGCCTCCACCAGCTGCATCGAATGGTTTTGGGGCTACGATCGACTCCTCACCATCGACAACAGGGTCGCCGATCACCAGCACAAACGGCCATGGCTCGCAGCAGCGCAAACGTCGTCGTCGCATCGACAGCTGTGGAAACCCAAACATTGACCTGTCCAGGCCACTCGAGGATCTGCTAGATTCTGACCCCTCCTCATCACCCGGGCTGCCGCCTCCAGAGGTCCTGCAGGCTATTGTTAATGCATATTTCTTGACAGTACAGCCCTGGATACCAGTTCTGCATGAAACACAGTTCCGTCGTCGTATGCATGATGCCGATCAGCGTCCGCAGCTGACGTGCATATTGCATGCAATGGTGGTTGTGGCTGCCAGATACATCCAGGATGCGCAGGACCTAGACGGTACCGTCGACAATGACATGCTTCTTCGTCTGGCCCAGAGGTCGCGTGGCCATGTCTTGCTCTACGCGATGGACAGTCTGTCCGTTGAGAACCTGCAGGCTTTGATTATCCTTGCTTTTCATGATGTAAGCCACGGTTTCGTGAACACCACTGTTGGCTCAACCACTAACGGAATAGATCGGTTCCGGTAATACATCCCGAGCGTGGTCCATCGTTGCTTCACTCACTCGCAGTGTGGAGTATCTTCGCTTGACTGTTGAGGATGAAGATCACCAACATTACCACGACCGAAATCACGAGCAGAACAACCTCACCCACGTACCTACAAGCCGGACTTTACTCCAGCCACTCACCGTCATCGGTCCACCGCACAACTGGATCGAGGAAGAAGAGCGCCGTCGTGTCTTTTGGTGTATCTTTCTGCTAGATCGTTTCTGCTCTGTAGCCACGGGTTGGCAGATAGGAATCACGACGAGCGATGTGCACCGTCGGCTTCCTGCAGATGGGTTCTTCTTCCACAAGGAGGAGCCAGTTCTTACACCTTACATGAACCCAACATCATCAGGACCACCCGACACACATACATCCGGCCCTACAGCTCGAGAGCCGGCCGACTCACCATCATCAAACCATAGCCTCAGTCACACCCATGGCCACAACGACCGTCACAACCAGCAACCGCATGCCGGAAACATGGCCAACATTGGTGCTTTTGCCTACTGCATCGAAGCATCCGAATCACTCAGCCGTGTGACGACATACTTTCTTCTGCAGAGCGTTGACTTTAGCAATCGCCAAGATGTCAGCCGGTGGCTCACACGGTTTAAGGAGCTCGACCTGCGACTTGTTCACTGGAAGATGTACCTACCTCAAAGATGGAAAGACTCCAACGTGTCCCGCCAGCCTGCGCTCGTAAACATGGATCCAAATCTCACGCTTGCGCACGTAACTCACAACACTTCGACCATTCTACTCCACCAGAGAATAGCCTATCCGGACCCTGCTTGGAAACGGATGGTGAAGCTCCCGAGTTTCTGTAGCGCAGAGACCTGCCAGAATGCTGCTGTCGAAACGTCTACGATCACAAACAAGTACCTTCGATACACAGATAACCGCAGTCCCCTGACGAGCCAGTTTGCTTTCTGTGTCTACATCAGCGCACGCGTGCTGTTGGTGCACTGGCGCTACGAGTCGGCCGAGGGTATGAATGGCCACAGCGTTGATAATGTAAACACCAACGGACGCGGATCCGCACCGGTCCCAGACATTTTGCCCGAGTTTTGGTCGCTGTTACGCAGTCTCGAGGATATGGACCGCCGCTGGCTAGGAAGCGGAAATGGTGGCGACAACAAAAGCCTGGCAGGACACTACGCCCAAAACCTCAAAGAGCTGCATCGACAGTGTTTAGCGAGCTCAACCTATGTCGTCGATGTCCTGGGATATACGGCTTTCGAGCCGGTGAAGACGCCATCGAGCTGGCAAGTCGACTCAGCTGCGGTTCCGTCTGCCATTCCCCTACCCGAGGCTATTTCACAACAACAGCCAGTACAACCTTCTCTACCACCACAACAACACCACTCACAGTCCCAGTCCCAGTCCCAGCCTCAGCCACAACCACAATGGCCTATGCAGCAGCTGGACCAGTTATCACCCACAATGACGATTTACCACCAACAAGCAGTGGCAAGTCCATCCGTCTATGCTGCCGCAGCTGCATCGGTTGCCGGTGTGCCAACTGGTGCTCCAATGCCGACCGATGATTTAGCGGCAATATCACATCTGTTACTAGATCAGCAGTTTATGGACCGAGATCGTGTCATAAGTTTTGAGGACAGTTTCTTTGCAGCACCCGGAAGATGGAGTTAATTTTGCTCGGTTGACAGTTCGGCGTTTAGACGAGTAAATACATGTTGTACTATATTATCCTATCATCTCTATACATGCGCCTATATATAAAAATAAACAATACTATGGCTTCAGTCAGAGCTATGCCAGACCCATGCGGAGCAGGTTGTTACCAAATTCTAGCAGGTAGTAATCAGCATAGACCAGACCATGGTCCCAGTAGCGGTGGTGGTCACGCGCATTGGCATTCGCGGTCGCATTCTTGAGAATGGACGCAAAGGTCTGGCCAGGCCGGGCGTCCTTGACCGCCACTGTCTCTGAATCACTAGACACAAACTCTGCAGTCTCAGACGCAAGTGACAAGGCGAGAGTATCTTCAATGATATCCAGAGCTGCTTGCAGATATTTGTCGGCATCAGCGTCGGTGTATCCAGAACCGCGAGCACGGAGCGCCTGTGACAGTATCAGCATGCCGTTGGCTGCAATGACACCTGCGGATGAGTCACGAAGCGGCTTCGTCTCATCGATCGGCGCATCAAAGTCCCACTGCGGGACATAGCGACCGCGTTTAGGACCCTTGCAGTCGGAAACTTCCATGCAATCCGGCGCTGCATCGAGGCGCATCAAAAAGTAGTTTGCAAGACCAGATGCAGCACGTGCAAAACGAGCTTCACCCGTCCGCAAGAAGGTACGAGCAAAACCTAGGATACCCCACGCCTGACCACGGGCCCATGTTGAGTCCCTGGCGTAGCCCTGGGCAGTACGCAACTCCTTCACGTCACCAGTGATTGGTGAAAAGTTTGCGACGTGAAAAGTGCTGTAAAGGGGCTGGTCTTCTTTAGACTTGGCCGACTCGTCACGCATAACACTGCGCATGATGGCATCGGCGTGGTTGGTGGCTGCCTCAGCCAACTTCTCGTCATCAGTGAGGCCTGCGGCGTAGTATAGAAGCTCGAGATTACACATCGAGTCAATAATGACCAAAAAGTCATCGGTCAGGGAGTTGATATTGACGTTATGCTGATCGAGCTTATCCCATGAGCGTATCGCACCGACGCGGTCATTGTAGCGGGAGTAAAGAGCGTATGCGGCAGTCACAACAGCGTCACGAGCGCGGTTGTCATTATACAACTCATATCTTGCACGCTGCGACAGCATGACAATAAACGCCATATCGTGCGTATCTGTGCGGCTAGCCATTCCGCGGATGGGTCCGTCCCAAGACTCGGCCGTCTTTTCCAGCGTAGCCTGCACATCCTGCCGCTTTACAGCTCCGTTGGCTCCGACCTTGGGAGACAGGACTGCGTGGGGAAACTTGATGAAACGTTCGAGGAGCATGTAAATGCAGCCGGGGAAGAAACCGCAGGTCCAAAAGTCGGCATCGCGGAGCTCGTACTGGTTGGCATTTTCGCCTGCTTGGGGCACAAACTCGGGGTATCTTGTCGGGGGATCCTGTTGTGACGGTCAGAAATCAGCTGCAAAATTTCTGATATTTGACTTACATTGTTGACAAGAGCATCCACAGCCGTGCGGGTGATTTTAGCGACGGCGTTCTCCGCATAAATTCCCCCAAATCGCTCAATGAGCGGCTGCTCAAGCTGTTTCGAGTCCATTGCTTCTTGGGAAATATCGACAGATGTGTTTTCGCTGGAAACAGGTGTGCCCTGTGAGCTTGTTTCTGATATAGAACTGGATGTCATTTTGTTCATACTTGTGGAAACGCCGCAGAAAGCCGTGCAGACCGTGCAGACCGTACAGATGGTGCAAAACTAGGGTGGGATCCAGGCTATACCTTGTAAACAGCCGCGCGGTTTAGCAATAACAACAACCGAAGCGGGGTACGCATGCGATACAGATACGATGAATACTATATACTATCCCAGGCAGATATCCGTCATTAGATTGTGTCCGGTGCTGTTGATGTCGATTTCAATACGGCGGGTGCCACTTGAAAACCGGCCGCGACTTGGCCCGAAGCCCGGCATATGGAGTAGACGTGGGGAAGATGGGGTCATGTGCGGAGTAAGTGGTCAGAGTGACTTCCATCTGAATCCTACGCGATGTCATGAGGTCGTGCAAAGTGACCTTCTGAATTTGTCGATATCGAAGGGCCTACCACGCAGCTTTGATTACGCTTCTAACAGGATTTCCATTGAGAGATGAAAAGTACATTCCTAATTCATTTGTTTTGTAAAGCTACTTTGACAAAATAATATACTGTCCTGAGGTGTCAGGTGCCTCACCAAAAACCACGTTTGGCTTTTCGTTCCATCGCTTGGAGATGTCCTTACCCTTGCTTGTAGCTGAAGCAGCCACCACAAAGACCTTGGTCACTAGAATGAGCTCTACATCTGCAGTGATCTCGCCTGTGGCTCCGTTGACAATATCATGATACGCTGTAGGGATCAGACTGCGCTGGTACGCAAGGCTCGTGTTCGAGTCTGGCTTCAATGAAGCACATCGTGCTTTAACAGGTACGGATCCTGTCACGGGCTCATCAATGGCTAATCCCAAAGCTCCAGCGTGAGACAAAATCAGAACCGATCTTGAGTTGCTTCCGATGATAACTTCCTCGTCCTGTCCCAGAGTTATACTGCGGTGCGCTCCTGTGTTCCCTTCCAAAGGCACAATATTAGCACCATCTGTGCTACGACGGCCAGGCCCAGCAAATCCACCTTCGACAGCGTGGAGCATTGGAATAGATTTGTTGATGCGAATTCGGTGCACTCGGACGTGCCAGTCCGGCCATGCATTTGTCGGTGGAATTAATGTTGTGTCGACCTGGACGGCCTGGTCTCCCCATGGATACCAGCGAACGGATGCTGCTGTTCCTGTTTCTTGATCTCCGGCACTAGACGTGACCGCAAATGAGAAAAACTCGGCTGTTCTACAGTGCTTCCACTTCAGGGCCCACGATTCGCGTCCGTCGCGACTGAGTGCAAGTGTGTTGTCGGGTGCAAGCTGTTGGATAAGAGGACCGGTCGGGACGGAGAATGGGAAAGATGACGAGTATGCAAATTTGCAATACTTTGCTTGGGTAGCCTTCATCGGCCAGGCCACAAACTGTGCTGGTGACAGCATGAAATGGTGATCGCCGGCAGGGTGGTTGCAAAGTATTTGTTGTGGTGTCGGGACAAGAGCAACTCCTGGCTGACCTGCAGTTGATAGGTCTGGGTAGGGCTCTTCTTCTGCCTTCCAGAAGTCGTCGTCATCATCAAGCGACAGCGCAATGAGTGTCTTGAGGCACCAGTAGACCGATTGTGGAGAGTTGTAGTCCTCCGACATGTACATGTTTCTGTCCTCGTTAGTAGTAATACTTCCAATACGTGTAGATCAACTTACGGGTATGACCAGCCGATAGACATTGTCCCATCTTGGTGGAAGACATCCTTTGAGTTGGCTGCCCACCATCTGAGATGTCGCAGAAGGAAGCCCTTGATTGCGCCGACAGAGGCCAGTGGTGCTGGCATATCCGATACCTTGGCAACAGCAAGTGCCGCGAAGAATCCGCCGCATGCGAATCGGTACGTCAGCGATCGACCAAAAGGAATGGCTGCACCGTCTGCATCAAAGTACCGCCAAAATTTCTCTCCGTATTGCCGAGCTTGCTGTCGATATCTATCGGCTCGTGCAGGGTCAAACTCGGAACCATAGCGACTGAATAGAAGCTGGCTAAATTGAATCGCGAAGCTTCCCGAATAATAGTCAACCTGTCTGCCCACGCCAGTATCTCTGCTGCCCGTCTGTCGGAACTCTTCTTCCTCGGCCGCCTGTTTCTCGTCGGTCAACCACGATCCGTCGCTTGACCAACCGTCGCCAATATAGAACGTGTCGAGGTGTGCCAAGTCGGCGCGCATCTGCTCAACCAGGACTGGGTCATGGGGACTCTTGTCCTGGCCGTCTAAGCGAAGAAGTGCGAGATTTGCCATGACACGGAACCAAAGCCAGTTTGTCGGGGGCATCTCCTTTCCGCTCATTCGGCGCAGCCATGAAACAATATTGTCTTGCACTGTCTTCGGTTGCGAATGAAATAACCGGTCTGGAGCTGCCAATAGCGCGTATGAGACAATCTCCGACTCGACCATGCGCTGATCCATGTTGTTGATATCGCCCCAGTACTCGGGATGGCATGGGTCTGTACCAACAACGATACCGCGAATCCACGGTTCGACAACACTTTCGCCATCCTTACTGAGCTTCGACCCTTCAAGGAGGGCACCTACGGCCCATAAGGGTCGCGCAAAGCCTTCGAGCTGTGCTGCTGCTTCGTCAAAGTGTGTTCCGGTCGCGACGGGGATGCAAACCCTGCCATATGCGGGTGAGAAGCATGCCTGCAGTGGCCGAAGCAATGCCAGCGTGGCCGTCACAAGATCATCGCGAGTCCGCAACGGATTGTCAGAAAACCCAGGAAGAGGTGGCATACTGTCTGCTGATGTGATCGTGGTCGTAATCGTGAAATTGATTGCGATAGAGGACTTCTTCCATGAACTAGATAAGATGTAGCTATCAACAGAAAACAGCTGTAGCACGGTTGTCCCGCATAGCATCGGCCACTTGCAGCGGGGTCCGGGGTATGTCCCGGGGTGGTGCCATTCAGGCTAAGCCGTTATTACATGCTCTAGGGGCGCGAACAGATATTTCGGTAATCGCGTTAATTGGTGATGGAAATTGCAACTGTGCCGCATCACCGTTTTATTGCGTATGATACCGATATTCTGATCAGAAGAGAACAGTTAACGTGTCATAGATAATAGCGGCTACTGCCACCGGTGTCAATCAATTATTGGCCGATATAAAAACCCAACACTTTTACTTTATTAACTTTTGACGTCAATGATAACTCCATTCGCATGGAAGAGGTATGTAACTGAACTAAATTATTGGCTGTTCTTAAATAAATAAATTTAATATAATTTTCTTAATATTGACTCATTTACTGCCATACTAAGAATAAGTTTGGGATTTAATTGAAAGTAAGAAAAATATTGTATATTAGTTTGAACACTTGTAATCAATTATCACAAAATGTAATTTATTCCTTCAAAAATTAAGTTCTATGACATAAAAATACTAACCAAAACGTTAATGTAGTTACAATAAATCAATACACAATTACTGTTCTTTCTCTTATGGTCATCCCTCGATCGCCACGGTCATAAGGAAACCTCTCCGGCTTGATCTGGTCATAGATCTCGCCCTCATACCGCGATGCCGGCGTAACATCTCGCTGCTCGTCAACAGTCGTCACTGGCACTGTCCCAGCCACGTAGTCGATCATGTTGTACACGGGTGCGTACGAGTTGCTAATGTACTTCCCATGTGGGCACGCGAGATACGCGGCGACCGGAGCCAGGATTACATGGACAGAGGATGCCATCCGAGAGCAGGCGGAGCTCCACAAGGTTACCACGTACCTCGACTGTCTTCGCGGCTCCAAAGGCCGCCGCACCATGATTGCCATTGGAGACTTTCTCTTTGCTTTTTACCTGTCCGACTGCATCAGCCGCCGTATTATATGATAGTCTTAGCCACAGGTATGTGGATTTTCTTCTGGATCGTCGCCGGTGTGTCCGCTTATATATAAAAGCATAATAATCCGTTTGCAGCTTTTATGTTAGCCCTCTTGCTCACCCGGCCATTCCTCGGCAACCTAGGCTGGGTATTGGGTATCGTGCGTGTGGATAGAGACAGCCAAGGTGCCAACGCTGCAGCTACATGAGAAAACTATTATCATCACATCCACGGCCAGCTTTATCGTCGTGCTTCTTGTCAGCTATATTAACCCTTACGTGCAAAACGAGTCGAGCAACCTTGATGTCAAAGTCGGCTTCATATACAACACATTTTCCTTGGTCCCACCCGTACGTTCTCTTATGCTAGTCGTGGCCATCCTTGTCCATTGGCCCTTACCTTAGAGAGCCTTGACCGGAATAAACCTGATTACTGACAGCTACTCAATAGGCATGCCAGAAAATATGCATGATAACGTCTTCTCAAATCTTGACTCTGATGCCCATGGCCGCCGTACGCAAGAAGAACAACCTCCCATGTCTAGCAGCTTTTTGACGTGGAATCCTACTGCTTCTAAAACGAACGAGGATTAAAATTTAGCTTGCCATAATAAATCGGATTAGTACATTATTTATTAGATCTTAAGTAGATGTAAAGAGATATTGATAATAAAATAAGATATATCACATTGTTTATACAGGGCAAAACGACACCTGAAGATTATAAAAAGGTGAAACGCTTCTGCCAAATGTAATCGAAATCTGTGAAACTGCGGTAAGGCAAGCTGCAGGAGATGTCCGCTAATCAATTAGATAGCAGCAATTCCGCTCGACTCGGGAGGTCCGTGGTAGACTAATAGGTAGTTAGCACATGTCTTTTGCTATCATGGTAAATAGAAAAAACCTGTAAAGTAATCAGCGTAAACATACCTTTGTGGGCATACGTCACGTAGTAGATTGCGCTGAACACCATGAAGCCGAAGAACACCACAACGGCATAGTTCATCGACTGGACAGTGACCGGTAGAGCAGTGGGCATGGAGAAGAGTACAACCTCAAAGCAGATCCAAATGACAGCTATGGCATTTACAATCCAACCAACCGTTTTGCCCATGGTCCACTGGGCGCCGTTCACCTCTTTACGGCCGTAGAACATGGAGATCGTGATGGGAATTGCGTAGGACACGGCGAGTGAAATGACACCGACAGACACAAAGGCAAGGAAAGCAGAGCTTGATCCGAGGTAGATCAGGCCAAGAAGCATCTGCACGACAGTGGTTAGGACAAGAGCGTTGATGGGAGCATCGTGCTTGTCATCGACCTTGGCCCAGATTGTGTGCAGAGGGATAGCCTTATCTCTTGCGAAGGCCCAGGTGCAGCGAGAAGCGGCTACGGTGATGGAAATGGAGCAGAACAGCGTGATCAAGAGAACGAGAGATGTCAGAGCGAAACCACCACCTGGGGTTCCCATAACGACGCCATAGATGTACGGCAGTGCCTGGCCCGCAGGAGCATCAATGATGTCAGACAGGGCAGGCATAGTGGCGCAAATCGGGATGATCTTGTTTTGTTAGCATGTGTCTGACAGTATATGCAGTTTGGGACGACTTACAAAGAAGAGACCGGCAATGCCACCGACTGGGACACAAAGAGCAATTGCCTTGGGCAGCTTGGTGGTCGGGTGGTCGCACTCCTCAGCCATGGACGAAATCATGCCAATGGCAGAGAACCTGCTTATATTAGCCAATGTTTGAAAGAAGACGTGTGTTGGGAAGGCTTACGTGTAGGCGCACGGCAGCATGCCGATAAAGAAGGAAAAGCCGTTCCATCCGGAAATGGTAGTGTCATAGTGTCCCTATAAAAGTCAGTCGCAGCCTCGACCCAGCATCTCCAATTCTTGGCAATGACTTACAAGAGTGTACTCCACAGAGTGTCTGCCAGCCTTGGCCTTGACCGACAAGCATACCAGGGTGATAACAATGGCCAGAATTGTAAAGGCGGCACAAAAGGTGTCCACCATGGGTAGAATCTTGTTGCCAAAAGTGCAAATAAAAAAGGCAATGATGCAAATGGCGTAAAAAACAAGAAGCAGCTGCCAGTCCTCAAAGACAAAATCGGGATGGTACAAAGCGATAGAGCCCGCGATGAGAGACGCGAAACCAAAGTTAACGGAGAGCGTAATAGTCCAATTGCCAACCAGCCATGTCCAGCCAGTGATAAAGGACAAAACAGTTCGCAACTTTTTGTTTGCCAGCTGGAACGACCAGTAGTAGGGACCAGCGGACGTTGGGAATCGGGATGCAAGTTCACCAAGAGAGATGGCAACACACTCGTCGACAATAAGCACGACAATCCAGCCAACAAACATTGGCAGCTGGCCTTTGAAAGCTGTTAATTACATGTGTCTCATATTTCAGTATCTTTTCCTACTTACCACCACCGTAGATGGAACTGATAAGAGGACCGCCAAAACCATAGGGGATCTGAGACATCAGTACACCGACAAATCATTTTGGGATGGATGTAGCGTATTCTACTTACAGCAGCAATAGCGAGGGACTGGAAGAGCAGCGTGAACATGGACCGGTTGCGCACAAACCTGGCCTCGTAGCCCAGCACATTCAAGACCTCTGCATCTTCAATGTCTGTCACACCTCCATGTTCGCCGCCGTGGGCAGGCGGGAGAGGCGCCTTCTTCTCTTCGAGAGAGCTCATGTCGGAGAACTGATGAGTTGTCGATGTTGATTGTTGGCGCGATAGATACCAATTTTTAATTCATAATACTGGGTAGAGTATAAGCTGAGTCGAATGCGAAATGCGAAACCAGCCAACTATAAATCAACTTTTGAAAAGGTTTGATCGAGGCCGGGGAAACTCGAGCTTATATCTACAGTTTCATTTCATGCGATACACCCGCACTTGCACTTATCTGAACCCATGCACATGCACTGACTGGCCTACACTACGATAACCTCGAGCCGAGTCATACGACGGAGTACCTTGCAGGAAGGCTTGATCCGCATACAAGTACGGCATTCATAACATACTCCATATCGCATGTCTCGGTAATAACAAAGTAATAAAAGTGATAAGACTGATAAGATAAGCTCTGGCCCCAAAATGGCAATTAGTTGCTATCTGTCGACGCACTACTTTTCTGTATCTATATCATTAGTCCTCCCGCTTGTTGTGATACCCCATGCCAAGGCGAACGATATCTCGAGCTCTACCTTTTTAGGACATTCGATCCATCCCCACAACATCCTACCATTCCTCGACGTCACTTTGTACGCTGTCGATCCCCTCGAAATCAGCTTCCAATCGAGCCGAGATCAAAACATATATATTGAATCTGACCGCTAGTATATATGCAGCAAGTTCCATGCGATGTTTGAATTATATTGAACTATTCACAATTTTCGCATTTCGCACCAACTATCGAGATGAAGTCTGCTATCGAGGAAGCTTGGGAGCAGTGCGATAAGATTGACACGCTTTTTGTCATCGTTTGCACTTGCATTTGCTGGACGATTGTGCCTACGGTAAGTCACCACGACTCTTTACACAATTCACTCTTTACACATTCACCGTCATTTCTCAACATCATTTTCATACATGATATGAGCTTGCATCCCAAAAGCTTGGCAGCCTGCTAACTACAAAGGTCGGTATCGCATATGGCGGCTACACCTGGAGACGCAACAGTCTCTCGGCTGCAATCCCAGCCATTCTTGTGATTATTACCTGCAGCATCCAGTGGTGGATTCTCGGCTACACTTTGAGCTATGGTGAAGGCGGCAGCGTCTTCGGTGACTTCACCTACCTCTTCCACCGCAATGTCCTCTCGGAGCCGGTCGGCACCATTCCTGCAATTCTCTTTAGCGAATTTCAGCTTGTCTTTCAGGCAACTGTATGCGCCCTTGCAATTGGTGGCATTTGCGAGAGAGGACGCCTTCTACCCGCCATTCCGTTTATTTTCGTGAGTCGTAAACAACTGTTTACATTCTACTCTTCATCTTCTAACCCCACAAGTTATGGTCGACATTTGTCTACAACCCGCTGGCACACATGGTCTGGGGTGGTGGCTTCCTGGGCGAGACTCTCGGCGTACTAGACTTTGCAGGAGGTAAGCATTCATTTCAAATCCTTTTTTTGGTGGTCCATACTTAACTCAGTAGGCACACCCGTCCACGTTTGCTCGGGTGCTACGGCTACGGCTCTGAGTGTATACCTCTCTTACCCAATCTTCCGGTCCCGCCGATCGGAAGTTCGTACTCCGTCGCACATTCGTCTGCACCGGCCCGGCAACCCATGGTTCCAGCTCTTTTCGCTGATTATTATTTGGGGGTCATGGCTCGCTTTTGATGCAGGCACTGCTCTGACTCTCAACTTCCAGGCCGTCATGGCTCTTTGCGTTACTAACCTGTGCGCATCCTCGGGTGCCATGACATGGGCCTTGATGACATACTACGAGACCGGGAAGATGTCCATTGACTCCATCTTTATGGGTGCCCTCGCCGGTCTCGTCATGATTACACCTTCGGCTGGTTTTATTGACTTGGGAACTTCTTTCTTCTTCGGTATCGTCGGTGCTGTTGTGTGTCGTCAGGCACTGCGTATCAAATCGACTGCCCTGGCTCAGAAGTGGCGGTGGGTCGACAACGGCGACACGTTTGCGACGCACTGTGTTGGCGGTGTCACGGCGACCATCTTCACGGGCCTCTTTGCCAAGAAGGAGGTCGCGGCCTACGGCGGACTCGAGATTGCAGGTGGTGTCGTGTTTGATGGCAACATCGGTCAGCTCTGGATCCAGATTGCCGAGGCAGTCATCGGCGTTTTGTGGGCATTTATTGGCTCGTTTATCATTATTGCCCTGATTGACTGTGTCCCCGGTCTTGAAGTTCTCGCCGTTGACAAGTAAGTTTCACTCCCAATTCTTTTGCCTGGTTCGTTTATAGATGCTTTTTACTAACACAACACAGGGAAATCATTGCTGGACTGGACTACTACCAGACGGAAGAGTCGCTAGGTGATCTGCAGCATCCCGACGATGAGGACTACACGCCCTTTGACAAGGGTCTTGTCACATTGGACTAGATTGATGCAGTGTCCATGTAGGATACTTGGGAGAATTACTTTGTAGGATACCGGAGAGGAGGTGTGGTTATGTTGTTGAAGACAGAAAGCGTAACGTCAGAAGCATGATATACCAATTGCAGTATAGCCAAATAAAATATACAATTTCTTCTATAATTTTCCAACCGGGCATATGTATACTTGTTTTTAGGAGGTGGTGTGTATTCTACTCAATGACAACGTCCTTGCTGGTATCCAGCTCGCCAAGGCGGCGGAGGTCCATAGGCTTCTCCAGCAGGGGGATGACGTAGGGGTCGAATGTCTTCCAGTAGGGGTTGTTGAGGTGGTATTGTTGGCTCTGCATTCTATTAGCATTTTATTTTATAGCACTAACTATCAATGTCTGCAAGACTCACGCTCTCCTGCTCATAGCGCTCAACAATGGTGAATGCGCGAGGGTCCTCAAAGTCCTGCATGACGAACCAGGAGATGGTCTCCTTGTCCTGGGAGTAGACTCGGCTGGCCTCGATCAGCTTGTTGGACAGCTTGCGGATGCACTCCGGGTCATCCTTGGCGTAAAGGTGGACGACAATTGTGTAAACCATTTTTTGCTGATTTTTGGTGGTATTATTTTGCTGTTTGGGGGTTAATGTGTTTGGGGTAGAAAGGAGAGAGCTATTCGACCCCACGATGCTTGCGTTGTTTCAACGTCAACGGCTCCTGCCGTAGCTCCTGTGGCGCCCTGCCGCTACGCCACAGTTCATGCGGGGATCACATGATTCATTGGCTTGTTGTTTTTTCAGCCAATGCATCGTGGAATGCATCGTGGAATGAGTCTCTCTGAATTTATGAGCACAATTGTCGTTGACAGGGATGAAGTGTGTCTAATTAAATCAAGCATAGAATTGTTAAAGAATAGTTGGTAGTTATGCAATCTTTTTGTTTATTTTTGTTTTCTTTTGAATAAATAATAAACAATAATTGAACATGGTTTCGATACTGACAAACAATAGTCCGTCTTATCATGGAGGGAAAAATCCTTGTTAGAACTACAGAGTATTTTGAAAGTAGTTTGGAGATACTGTTGTGCAATACAGCAAAAATATATGATTTGGACTGCATTCTTATCACACCCAGAAGTACCAATGTTCGTGTGGCCAAGAGGAGGGGCTGTATTCTATTTTTAGACGCGGATGCCAGCTTCAGCCGTAAAATATTCCAGACTCAAGATCGTAAACACATCGCAGTTCTCTAAATATCTACCAAAACCTGACGCGACCATGCCGAGAGACGTGCAAACAACAGTCAACTACTATGACGACCCTGGTGATGGCACAGAGCCAGCACCCGTTGTCATTGGAAAGTATGCTTGGCTCCCACACTCAAGTGGAAAAATACAACATTAACAACATAGAGCGACAGTGACAAACGAGCGCAAGACAGCATCGGTGCCGGTGACAGTCCATGACTTGACTGGTCGCGAGAGCAATAAGGAGTTCACGCTTGACACCTGCGGCTTTCAGTTCGTGGGCCACGCTTCCAAAGCAGCAGCCTCTCGCGACAATGGCTACGAGGATGACGACACGCTCACCTCGGACTACTTTCCAGAATGTGAAGAACTTCTGAAACAAGTGTAAGTTGATCCCTACTGTCGCATACGGCACCGCTGACATACTAAATATACAGAACTGGCGCTGGCAAGGTAATTGTATTCGAGCACAAGGTGCGCCGCGGCCCGTCCGACTGGCACAAGCTGGGCCCCGGCAATGCGAACAAGCGCGGCCCGCTCCACCGAGTGCATGTTGACCAGTCTTATAACGGAGCCGCCTTGTTGCTGAAATGGCACTTTGGCGACAAGGCTGACGGGCTTATGTCGAAGCGGTGGCAGATTATCAAAATGTGGCGTCCGATCAAGAAGGTGTACAAAGACCCGCTGGCCGTCGTCGATGCACGGTCTGCGGCTGAAGAGGACCTCGTGGAGGCTCGTGTTATCTATCGTGATCACGAGCTCCACACTTGGACTGTGAAGCCACCGGCCCACAAAGATGCACACAAGTGGTACTATAAGCACAATCAGACGCCCGATGATGTGCTGCTGATCAAGTGCTTTGACAGCATTGACGACGGTTCAGTGGCTCGCCGCGCACCACACTCTGCGTTCCGCGACGGGGAATACGACGACAAAAGCTGGCGTGAAAGTGTGGAGGTCAGAGCATTCGTGTTTTACTAGAGTTCTGATTTCAAATAGATTGAGATTATTCTATGCAGAGCTGAGAAGACAACTCCACGGTATTTACCAAACGCCTCCCATGTGTATAAATAAAAATTACAGAAAGTATTTGCACCTTCTACTTGTCAAGACTGTATAGCTTCCGGAATGCTACGTTGGGCAGAATCTTGAACGTCGAACCCACAGACTCGATACTTTTCGGGGCATTGGCTCCTTTGATCTGGGCATCGTACTTGCCCATGGCCATTTGGGCCAAGAATGTGCCCAGAGCCGGCGTCGGGCTAGTAAACCCCGGCAGAAGTGTCCGAAAGGCGCTGTGGAGGTAGCCGCGCACTACACCTATCACGGCGGAGGGCGGCTCGGGGACGAACGGAAGCAGAGACGTATGATTGTGGGGGTCGACAGCTGCAGGTCGCACTGACAAAGCCTCAATGCGGCGGCTGCCCGTGTTCGTCGCGGTGGCTGTCTTGTTGGTGATCTCGGCTAAGGCCAACTCAACCTCGCCCTTGACTCTGCCGAAACGTGGTGTCGTCAAGCCAGGAGATGTCGACGCACCTTCACCGGAGACCCAGACAAAGCGGAAAGGGTCGGAAGATGGCGGCGGAGAAGGGTCTGTGGGATCGGACGCAGGGATACGGGCAAAGGCCTCTGCAGCCTTCATGCTAAATGTCTTGGTTATCGTAACGTATTCCCTGGAATTGTAGTTAGCATTTGGCCTCTGCGTTTTTGTTCATAGAGTAGTTTACTAAAAGAACAACTCACTCCTTGCTAACTTGCAGCTGGGAGACGCCGAGGGCCCAGATGACACCAGCGGCACCACGCAGCGGTCCGTTGATCAGGTCATCGTCGTACTTTGCAAAGTCATTGTGAAGAATGACGCGTACGCGGTCCTTGTCCGACGCGATGGGGTCTTTCTTCTGAATGCGGTCCTCGATGAGAGGCACGGGCCGACGCGTCAGGATAGAGATACGCGTGATTTCGGGCATGGCCAACATGGCATCGAGCACGGCACCGCCAACAAGGCCGGTCGCACCAGTAAGAATGAGATGCATGATGGAGGCAGTTGCAGAGATGAAGGTAAAAGGTGGATGGATCGATACCGTTGTAGTCGGATAAAGTCAAGTTGGCATTGATTGATACTGATCAAGTATGCGATACATAATGGACAAAGAATGGAGCTGAGCTTATATTTGAGAAAAAGGTAGTGATCAGGCAGCCGTGGTGCGTCCTTTTGACGACAGTTGGATGATGCTGGCGTCAGCAACGGCCCGGGAATGTGGGTCGCGTCAGCTCCGGGTTTAACCTTAGGTAAGCCCGAGACCACACAAATAACGGCAACAAGTATATTTCTCACTTACTTTACTATTTCAATCAATTTTATTCATAAGTCATTTTTCGGCTGAATTTGTCAAGTCTACGGATTACCGTTCTGCCTCGTCCAGTCATCCATGCTACCAGCACGCAGAAATTCCATCCACCCCGTATTGTCGGCCATGACATCGTCACCTGCCTCTAGAAATGGCATATTAGGCCACATCATAGAAAGCACATTGTTGATATTTGCAGGTGGTATCTGCTCAGAGCTCAGATCCATCTGCCATGAGTCTAGATGGTCGTTCCGAAGGTTATTTTGTCTTCTTGGCATCGCATCGCCACCCAACACAGAATAGTCTTGGGCAGGGATGGCGGCGGAGGTAGTAGTGGTATTGTCGGCCGGTAGCTTAAGCATAGACGACGGGATATTCAGATACCGTCCGCACAGGCCATATATCACCCTGTAACAGCGTCCTGAACTAGCGTTTGTTGTATCTAAATCTGCAATTGTGCGCAGTGTCGCCGTGATCTGCCGGCACCAGTCGGTTGATTGTGGTGACGAGGGCTCGTTGCGCAGGCAGATGCAAGGAATGAGGGCGGCCTGGAAAAGAAAATAAAGGGAGTACCACGCCGACAATCGATTGTGCTCATGACGTGCCCAGTAGTCGGCTATCAGATGAATCGTGTCCTTGGCATCGGCAAGGCACCGGTTATAAGCTTCGGTGCTGGCATCATCCGCCGTGTGGTTCTCGCCGCCGTCTTCTCCTGGTCTTCTAATGGCTTTTCGTATCACAAATGGACGGTACATTATGATGCGCAGGTTTCGAAGTCGCCACATCATGACGGCGTGGCATAGTGCGTATCTGGGCGGGAGGGAGGAGGCTGCTGACTCTTGAAAGTATGCAGGCAATTCCGCTTGCCACGAGCCAATACACTTGGAATCCAGCTGTAGTAGCTCATCTGCAGATGGAAAAGGTTTGGAAATAACGCGTTCATAGCATTGCCGCGTGGCAATATGGAATCGCGCCTGTGTAGCGACGGCCGTGTATGGAGTGACGGATGTTTCTTGCTCAGTCGAGGGGTAGGTAGTTGAAGCCGCTGTCAAATCCCTGTCGTGAACATTGAGTGGAAGGCTGACATCGATTCCATTGTATGGCCAAACATCGGGTCGACTGAACGTGATTGTAGCGCCAACATCAAACACACACAACGACCACCATACACGCCTTCGGATCTCCATATTGAGTGGAGAGATGTTCCAGCCTTGAAACTCCTTGTGCAAGCCCAGGCCCATGGCCATTCTAACCGCCAGACCGAGGTAGTTGTAACCGGAATTGGGTTTGTCGCGCTTTTGCTGGTAGTTGGATGCGAGGGTGAGTGCTTGCACAAGTGTCATGTTGCCAACCTCGAGAAAGTCAAAACTCAGCATGGACCGGGCGCGGGCAAACAATGCCAAGTCAAGAGTCTCCGTAGCCGCAGCAGATGATGCCGACGACCAGACCCCGATCGCAGCCACAACGTATGCGAGTACAGACCAGCACTGTCCATTGGGCCGGGCTATAACCTCACTGTACTGGGCGCGAAATGTTGGCTCGTGCAATATTGGATAACTGACGTGGTACTGCGCAAAGTAGGCATCGATCATCGCATCAGTTACATGCCGATTGGGATTTGGCTGTGGCATAAGAGGTGACACAAACCGCTGGGACAGGCCGGCAGCGAGGGCGGCGTGAGACCGAGATGGGGCTCGCCGGCGTGGTTTCGGCTCCATCAGTCGTAGTAGTGCTGCGCCAGATGCAACGCCGAGATAACCTGCCTCTTTCTCATTGACGGTAAGTGCCGCCATTCCATCAGACGCCGGACTATCGTCATCGTCTCCGACCACTGCAGAATCACCGCCTGTCTCTGGTGACAGACCGGTGATATGATTGAACTCCTTTTCACACCAGTCAAAGTTATCTTCCGGCGGGCCCTCGAGCATCCTGTCATTGTCGGAAGTATTGCGTGTGTCGGCGCATGTTTGTGGCCGCGATTGCGGTGGTGGAGGAAACTGAGGTACAACGGGGATTGGTGTTGGAGCATTTGAATAAGGCACCGGGGTTGGGAGAGGAAGCTGTGTCGAGTTAATCGGAGCTGGAGATGGATTTAAGATTGATTGTACTCCTTGCTGATGCTGGACAGTACTTTCGCGTGCACTTTGTGAAGGAGGGAGAGACCCAACGTCAATGTTCGTGATCAAATCACCAGGCACATCTGGACTCTTTCTCTGGTGTACAGGGCGTTCTTTGTTCAACCCTGCCCAGTAGTGACGCGGGACAACTGCGCGCATGCGTCGCAGAAGCGCCTCTGTCTGTTCCAGTCGGGCCTCAACTTCGGTCAAATGCCTCCGAGTCAATGGTGTTCGCGTGTGCTTTTCGTATAGACAGTGCCTTCTATACCGAATACATAGATCACACGTCGGCAGTGCACGATTACAACGCGCTTTGCGTCGATGACACTCCTTGCAGGCCTGGTCTGAAGAGCCGAGCTGGACCCTACTGTCCAGATCAAGTAGTTGTCGCTGATCATTATCCTCCTCCATGGCGGTCGAGGGTGACCCTAGCATGATCATGGTGAACTATGATAATTTCTGAGAAAGGCAGGAATGTTTTTCTTGATTTATTTAGGCTTGGATACTGTTTCTCACAACGTCACACGTTATGAGCGAGACACTCTGACGACGGCGTTGGGGGTGGGTGACAGTCTCCGCATCTACCATGACATTAATGCGGAGTGTCCCATTCGGGGGTGGAATACCCCAGCTTGTTTAACTTCCGAACTCTTTATTTCTATTATCCGGGGGTGGTGCCAGTTGTGGATGTGTTCATGCAGCTAAGGAGCTAGAATGATACGGGGATATGGCCGCAATTACGACAACTTCGATTACTCGACCCACACTATCTACACTCCATCACAGGCATGTCAGTGGTCAACTTCCGTGTCAGACAAAAAGCTATATTGAAAAATAAATTGTAAACTACTCAGGAAACAACAGCCCTCAAACACGCTCATGGTGACTAGCAATGTCTGCAACGCCAGCTTCGTGGATCTTATCATCCGCACTCAGAATAGCCGCCTCCTCACCATCGAAAATCTGAGCAATCTCCTCGAGACTATAGCCCTTTGTCTCTGGGAAAAGGAAGTAGGTAATGAAGAAAAAGACGACGAGTAGACAACAGAACAGAATATAGTATTTCCAGCCTACGTTGTCCAGGCCAATGGGATTGACAAAGGCACATACAATCAGCGATGCGTAAATGGTAAACAGCTCAAGTGCGATTCCCTTGGAACGCAGTGAGTAGGGGAAAATCTCTGTCGGGTATCCCAAGAGAAGAGGTGTCCAAGCAATGTCATAGTGGAAGAAAAAGACAAACAGGCACACCACAACCACAATGCCAGCCTGTTTGCTGCCAGTGTTGCTGTTGACCGCAGAGCAAGCCGTCCAAACAATGTATGACACGAGCATGCCGAGCCCAGACCACAAAAATAATGTGCGGCGGCCGAGCTTGTCGACCAAGAAGGCTGCACCGAGGGCTGCTGCAAAGTTGAAGATCTGCAAAAGACCGTTGATGAGGGTCTGGTCAAATGTATCAGTAATACCCACGGTGTCGAGAACAAGTGTGAGGTAGTATGAGACAACACCGATGCCGTTCCACTGCGCCATGAACCCAGTCAAAGCAGCAATAAGAGTACGCTTGCGGTTTCCTGGTGTAGAAACGAGTGCCGACCAACCAGTCACTGTGGCCATCTTCTCCATCTGGATAGACTGCACAATTTCCGACACCTCGCGCTGGACAAGAGGACTATTCGGGGTGCACGGGTCATGGAACTGCGTCAAGATCTTTGCAGCCTCGTGCGTGCGCTCTTGTGCGATTAGCCATCGTGGTGACTCTGGCACAAAGTAGATAAATGACAGCTGCACGAGCGGAAAACCAGCTTGTAGAGCAGACGGAATTCTCCACGAAATTGTGCTCAAGTAGTCCTGTGTGCCAAACGTCGTCCAGGATGCAAGGATGGCACCGAGATAGTAGAGGGTCCAAAAGGCAGATGTATACTTTCCACGATGTGTGGGGAATGCCAGCTCTGCAATCAAGAGCGGTGCTGGCTGCACGAGAAACATGCCACCAAAGCCGACAATAATCCGGGACACAATAAACATGGCGTAGTTCACAGCAGCAGCCTGGATGGCCGAAGCAACGAGGATAAGCAGGGTACCGACGATGATGATGGGACGGCGGCCGAACTTGTCCGTAAGAAATCCGAGAAGAGGCAAGGCAACAACACAGCCAATAGACTGGGCAGCATTGACAACACCGAGGCGGGCTCCCTGCGGATCACCGAAATAGTCCTTCCACTGAGGAAGGCTCTGAAGGCCATTCATCAGTGAACCTTTAATGTTAGCCACGACTGCAATACATTTTGAGAACTCTCTGCCGGACACTTACCATCATAGCCGGATACGGAACTGGACAAGAGAGGGATGAGTAGAAGAGCATTCAACTTCAACAAGTGAGGCTGCCGAAACCAATACTTGTCTGTCTGCGGGAGGACTTCGGCGAGGGTTGCGCCAACAATCTTTGCGTCCTTCTCACGTTGAGACATTTTGATGTATATTTATATAGCACTGCGTCACAGCAGTTTGATTTATTTTTCTATGGTGGATAATGGCATGCATGCTTAAGATCATGTGGGGGTGGATGCATCATGATTATATACAAATGCTGGCATCATGGTGCCTCTAGAGTACTTCTTTTCATTTTCCTTTCGGCCTCCTTGCTTGTCTCCTTTGATACTAGAGCCATTCCCGTAAACTAGAAGCCAAGACGCTGCCTTGCCCGGTTCACTTTGAGATAGATGCCATGACGAGGTGGAGTATTTCCCCAGAGTCACACTATTACCGGTGAACGCGCCCCATATGTTAAAACCCGAAGTAGTGGAGAGAGGAGAAAGAGGGGGAGGGTTGGGGGTCTGGAAATATGATGTGGAGATTCGGGTGACTGTCGACTACAATTGTGACTGGTGGGAACAACGGTGTGGCAGATGATATCGTGATGCTAGTAGATGAGACGACATTTTGGAAAACGTTTTGGTTTAGATTGTAAGTTGGTTTGTAGTACTTTACTTTTAAATTAGCATCAGCATTAAGATTGGAAAGTGAGACTTCCATTACGCAATGTTCTGCATTTGTTTTTGTTCTTTTTTTTTTAGGGAAGATATTTAATTATTTGTTTTCTAAACACATAGATGTTTTATCACTATTCTATAGTTCGGCATCGCATGGGCTACGCTCTTTCAAATATATTTGTGGCGGTGACACACTAAAGTTATGTCCGTGGATTTGATACAGATATCATCACGCGTTCTCGTAAGTCGGCACTCATTCAACGTAGATATTGATATGTTGAACTGGGTGAATATGCCAAGTAAGCACTCTTTCAATTAACGACGTTCAGAACAAGTCTGAGAGAACAGTCAAATGGCGGTCGATCAGCTCGACTTGCTCTACACCATGCTCTATAAGCAGTCAAGTGTCAAGTCTAGAATGGGCACTGCAAAGTAACGGGGTTCATCGTTGTGCTTTAAAAGTATACGCAAGTGAATATATACTACGAGTTCATGAAAACATAAAAGGTGAAAAGTTTATGTTTGATTATTTGTCTGCCTAGAGATTACTTTGACATCAACGAGCTGTGTAGCCACCATCGACAATAAAGTCGGCACCCGTCGTGTACGAGCTGGCGTCACTGGCCAGGTACAGATAAACTCCCTTGAGCTCGCGCGGATCCGCATCACGCTTTAAGGGCGTGAGACTGAACCACTCTTCCTTCATCTCAAACGGGCAGTCGGCAGAGATGGCCGTGTCAATGTAGCCTGGCGACACACTGTTCACCCGGCCACCCCACTTAGCCCATTCAACAGCGAGACTCTTTGCCAGGTGGATGCAGCCGGCTTTGCACGCGTTGTAGCAGCTTTGTTCTTGGGGGACGTTGGCAGCGTGACCACTCATACTGGCCGTGATGATGCCGACGCCGCGCTTCTGCTCGCGGAAAATCAGGCCTGCTGCGCGAAGGCTGTAGTAGGCACCATCAAAGTCGGTAGCACGGACGTTGTTCCAGTCCTCAATCGAGTCGTCGAGGCCACCCGCCTTGGTCGGGATACCGGCATTGGCAATCATGACATCCAGACGGCCAAAGTCCTTGACGACCTGGTTGACAGCAGTCTCGACGGCCTCGTAGGTGCGTACATCGACTTTGTAAGTCTCGACCTTGACGCCAAAGTCGGCAGCAATTTTCTGTGCAATCTTGTCCGAGCTGGTGGAGTTGAAGTACCAGAGAGCGAGCTATAGTGTTAGAATATGGGACAAAGTTCTTCCTAGTCAATGGTTTACATACATTTGCACCAGCCTCTGCAAGGCCTCGTGAGATCTCGTAGCCGATGCCACCACAACCACCCGTGACAATCACAGTCCGTCCATCAAGGCGAAACGACTTGAAAACACTGTCCTCAACGGGGGGGTTGGGCTTCCGAATAGAGACGCGTCCGTTGACTCCTGACATGGTGTGTTCTGGTTGTGGTAAGGTTGTAATTAAAATGATGAGATAGTTTAAGGACTCCAGGAAATGACGGTACTAAACATGAGCTGACTTGGAGAGCTCAAATACACCATTTCAAATACAACTGGGCAGTCACACAAGTAACGTCGTGTTGCATCCACTTTGTCCGAGTAGGGTGACTGCTGCCCGAGCCACTTACACAAAATGCGGACCCAAGGGTACTTCGTTGATTTATGCATCTTAATTCATGTCTCTTGATTCATGTTGTCCACTCTAAGCTAAGCAAGTTCAATGCTCTCCACAAGGATGTCATATCGACCCTGACTGTGCTCCATAACATACACACCGTTCTTCTTGTCATTTCCCTCCGCTCGCTCCCTCGCAGCCTCCATGGTTGACTCGATACCAGCTTGTAGATGCCGCAGAGCCACTCGTTGTGTAGCCAGGGTGGCGTCCACGTGTACAAGCCACCGGTCATCCACATATCGTGAGATATCGCTCCAAGGCGCTTCATCACTGAGTAGGTAGTTGCCCTCCACAATACACACCTGGATGTCAGACGTGATGATCATCCCATTTGGCACAGGGTCCTTGGCGGCATGGTCGAAAGTGGGTGCCACGACATCTTTGCGACTGTTTCTCAGCTGTCGGAAGAGGTCCACCACGCCGTATCCGTCAAAGGTCCAAGGTGCGCCGCGACGGGCAAAGGCCTCCACTGGATTTAGCCAGGAACGGAGTGTGGCTTGTGTGTAATGAAAGCCGTCGGCAGAGAGGGAGACGGTACTTGGGCCTCCATGCTTGGTCACATGCTCAACAACATGTCGTGTAATAGTAGTCTTGCCGGAACCAGGTGGCCCTGCAAGGGCGATGATGATCCGATGTTGTCCACGAGTCTGGGCCTCTGCCCACTTTTCCAGGACACGCTGTGCAAGTGAGTGGTATGTGGGTTCCATTTCTGTGGTTGTGCTTCCTTACTCCAGATTTATCGTGTTGGCCATCATCAAATTTGTACCCGTGCTCTGGTTGACAGTCGCCCATGCAGAGGTCAGAGGCGGATATGACCTCCGTGAAAGTGGGGATACCAAATGGCACATAGCCCGGGGTAACTATGAAACGGTCATTAGATATAATTGTGATTAACTCGATTGGCGTATGAATGAGCAGGCATTGAAACAGGATATACAGAAACAACAACCCTGTCGACTTCTGACTTAACACACCACGACCAGCTTATATTCGAAAAGTACGCCACGACGATGACTGAAAATGTAAGCATTCTGACCCAAGTAAGCAATGCAAAGACCAAACTAACAACCAAGAACAAAGCTTTTGTCCTCCAGGCAATTAAGAGCATCTCGTTCGAAGACCGTCCAGTCCCAGCTCTCCGCGACGAACACGATGTTCGTATCCACGTAGAGCAGACGGGAATTTGCGGCAGCGATGTTCACTACTGGCAACGCGGACGCATCGGCGACTTCATACTCGAAAGCCCTATTGTTTTGGGACACGAAAGTGCGGGCACTGTTGTCGAGGTCGGCAGCAAAGTCACCAACGTCAAAGTCGGCGACCGGGTTGCTATTGAGCCGGGCGTGCCATGCCGCAGATGCAACTTTTGCCGGTCTGGAGCCTACAACCTCTGCGAGGATACCGTTTTTGCCGCGACACCACCACACGACGGCACTCTCCAGAAATACTACACCGTCGCGTCCGACTATGTCTACCCAATTCCCGACCACATGTCTTCTGAAGATGGCGCTCTAACCGAGCCAGTCGCAGTTGCTGTCCAGATCGGCAAAGTGGCTGATCTTCGTGCTGGTCAGACGGTTCTTGTCTTTGGTTGTGGTCCCATTGGTGTTCTTTGCCAGGCTGTGGCCAAGGCTGCGGGCGCAACAAAGGTCATTGGCGTTGATATTTCCGAATCTCGCGCAGCGTTTGCTCGCGACTTTGCCGCGGACGGCGTCTACGTCAACAACAGGAAGCTGTCCGCTGCGGGCACAGACCCCGTCGAAGCTGCGCGTGCTGTGGGCGAAGACATTGTCAAGGAGTTTGGTCTCGGAGAGGGTGCTGATGTTGTTCTGGAATGCACCGGTGCTGAGCCTTGCATTCAGGCGGGCATCTTTGCCGCTAAGAAGGGTGGCACGTATGTGCAGGCGGGCATGGGCCGTGAGAATGTTGTGTTCCCGATCACCACTGCCTGCATTCGTGCACTCACGGTCAAGGGATCTATTCGCTACTCTACTGGCTGCTACCCACAGGCGGTGCAGCTTATTGCGAGTGGCAAGATCCAGCCAAGCAAGCTTATCACGCACAGATTTAAATTTGAGCAGGCGGAGGAAGCATTTGAGCTCGTACGGAAGGCTCAGGAGAACACCCTGAAGGTTATTATTGAGGGTGTTCAGAAGTAGACCACAGGACCAGATAGCATTAAATAACTGCATTTATTTTCAGTCTCCTATTTTTTATCACATAAAAATTAAACAGTGGCTATAATTCCCAAGACTTTTAGACATGTCACTTTTCAATCCAAATATATGAACATGCTCGCTAAATTAATATTTACGTCACTCCAACTTTTTAAAGACCACTTCCAGAGTCAGTAGCATAGGGTTTAGCTCGGGCCGGACACCTGTCACCCTCAACTAGTTGACAGGTCAGGGGCGGAGTATCCGTGTTAGTCGGACAGTACCACGGAACTGCAGGGATGGTTCACATGTACATTCGCCTACATCAAGGCTTGAATACCTTGCTTATTCTTCCCAAGAAGTAATTCAGCACACCTCAGCTCATAATAGCCATACTAAGACACAAAACCTCTTTTAGGCCCGAAGATCGATCGCAATGGTTCTCGCGACACACCCCAATCCAGCGGCACCCGTGCTATCGCACTTTTCACTCAATGGCAAAACAGCTCTCGTGACCGGTGGCTCTCGGGGTATCGGTCTTCAGGTTGTCATCGGACTGCTCGAAGCTGGCGCCAGTGTTGGGTTCACCTACAGCTCAACACCAGCCGAAGAGCTAGCCAAAATTGTGGCTTCCATACAGCAAACGGTCGGATCAGACAAGGCCATCAAGACATATCAGTGCAATGTCAAGGACCGCGAGAGCGTGGTAACGGCAGTTCAGGCCGCTGCCAAGGACTTTGGCGGACTCGATATTGTGGTGGCCAATGCGGGCATCGCCGACCACATCCCGGCCGAGGACTACCCGGAGCTCAAATTCCGGGAGCTGATGGATGTGAACCTCAACGGTGCATTCTGGACAGCGCAGGCGGCAGCGAATGTCATGAAGGGGACCAAGACACGCGGTAGCATTATCTTCACGGCCAGTGTCAGCGGCATCCTGGTCAACGTACCCCAGACGCAAGCGGCTTACAATGCTAGCAAGGCGGCCGTCATTCATTTGGCCAAGAGTCTGGCGGTCGAGTGGTGCGACTTTGCGCGCGTCAATGCGGTATCGCCTGGCTTTATTGCGACGGAGATGCTCGACGTGCACCCCAAGGAGTGGAAGGACAAATGGTTCAGCTTGATCCCAGGCGGCCGGCTGTGCGAGGCGTCTGAGCTGAAGGGCACCTACGTGTACTTGGCAAGCGACGCCAGCAGCTACATGACCGGTGCAAACATTGTATTCGACGGTGGCTATACCCTACCTTGATGGGAGATACATATTCGAAACATTGATCAATATCATACTTCATTAGACGTTATCGTACTGCAACTAAAAGCTGAACAAGAAGTCATCCGCCGACTCGTGTGGCTGCCAATAAATGCGCTGCCAGTAGTCATTACCGGCCCCCGGGTCCATAGGATGTGAATGTACCTGCCCAGTGTTCCCAAACGACAATGTAGGATTGCTCATGGTCATTAACTGTAACATATCGGGCGCTTCTAGTTGTGGTTGGATAACTTCTGCATCTACATCTGCATACGGAATACCCTTCTCTGTCATGTCTGCGACGATATATGCGGCAGGTAACTCGGAGCTTGTCTCCTCGCTAGTGACAGCAATGCCATCTGCATTCCCTGCAGACTCAGCAATCTCTGTAGAATCTGGATCAGTCACAGCATCCCCTTCAAGGCGTACCGACTGCTCAAAGAACTGCACAATTGCCTGCGCATTTGCCCAAAAGGTAGCCAGCTGCCGGAGAGAAGACAGAGCGGAATCGTAGCGCTGGAGAGCCGCGACGGCGAGGAGTGGGTTTCCACCAGACTGGGATACATGGAACTGGTCACCCATCTTCTTGGGCTGCGAGTCACCTGCCGGTGGTCTTGTCGATGACGACGCTCTCCGTACGGCGGACCGGCGGACTTCCCAACTGAGTTGGATCAGTGCCGTGAACAAGCTATTTATAGAGGTCGACCAAAGACAAACGAGTTGGCCTGATGAACAGATGGACTCAAAGATCTGCTGTATAGCGACTGCGGCATTGGTGCATATTTCAATATCGTCACTATTGTTGTGAGTGTTTGTCCTTCCGCCATTAGCTCCGCGCGTAGCTGGCATCGTAGCTTGTCGGTGCAGCAGCAGCAGGACAGTATTGTATGTCAGGTGCAGTGAAGCGGTCCACACATTGAGCCTGTTTCCTGACATGTTGTTATTGCTGCGTCCTCCGTTGTTTAGTTGCAGTGATGGTGGCAGCTGTAGAGACCAGTGTGCGAGTGCCTCGTCAGTCCTTCGTAGTGCTGCCCGACATGCATCTTCTGGTGCCATCCCAGCAGCAGCAGCAGCAGTCGGACTTCGGAATTGTGACCTCAGAACGTCTTTGGAAAGCAGTATGCACAGCTCCGTCATCTGCAGTGTGTAGTCGATGCGCGTGTTTGGGCCGCAATCCTTCATGTCGTCGGCTGAAAGAGGTCGCACATTG
The DNA here is from genome assembly GCA_029298715.1 of Ophiostoma ulmi. Lineage (NCBI taxonomy): Eukaryota > Fungi > Ascomycota > Sordariomycetes > Ophiostomatales > Ophiostomataceae > Ophiostoma > Ophiostoma ulmi. The sequence continues at coordinate 271,767 of JANSLN010000005.1, read as the reverse complement.
CAATCTTCGAGGTGGATTGCTGGCGGGCGTCCATATTGGAGCGCGACCATTACATCGCACTGGAACAACAGCCACCAGACTCGGCGCCACAAGCGCTTGCTATGTGGCAGTAGGGTGCAGCCGTCAGCGTTCCGATGCATGCCCAGTCCCATCGCTGTGCGCGCAGCAAATCCGAGCCAGTGCCACGCATTTGCCGCCGCATCCTCCGGCCCATCAACGTGCCATGTCATGAGCAGTGCAGCCTGAACAATCGTGTCACGGTTACGCTCAAAGCGCGCATCAATCAACATCTTTGCGCGGCGGAAGTAGGATGCCTTGTGTCCATCACGAATCTCGCCGCATTCGTTGCGATACAAGGCGTGTGCGCCGGCGACGAGAATAGCCTGGAGCAGCAAAAGAGATGGCGGGTTCTTTGGGTCTCGTGCACGATACTTTTCCATAAAGATAACTTCATCAACGACGGGAAATCCTGGATTGATGTGCGTAAAGTAGGCAGTCAATAGTTGGTCGACGGTGCGCTTTGCTGGCAGTTGGAAGGCCTCCAGAGGAAGACCGTCGTCGGCAAGGATGCCCTTGGAGAATTTAGTCGCCGAATAGTGAACAACGCCATCGCGGAACTTTTCTTCTACATTCTTGCCAGCCGGCGACATGCCACTATTCACGCGCTGGCACAGAAGAAAGTGAAGGTTGGACAAAGGGCTGCCCACGTAGAGGGTGCGAAACTCTCGGTCGATGGGGCGGTCAATGAGACTGGGCTGGTCAATGAACTCGACGAGATACTTTTTGTACACGCCGTCGACACCATGGCCAGGCAATGCAGCTGAGCTGTCGCTCTGCGGTGTCGTGGCATCGGGCGCCGTCGTGGGGTAGGCCCCTTGGATCTGGGTTTGCTGCGATTGTGGCGTTTGGTGTTGGCTGGCATGGCTCGTGTGACTCGGGCGACTCTGTATAATTACCGGTTGCATTCGCTGCAATGGATGCAACGCTGGCCGTGTTTGTTGTGATTGAGACTGCGGTGAACTTTGCGTGTGGGACGGGAGATTGAGTGCAGGGGCTGCCGATGCCGTCAAGGCTTGCTGCTCCTCCTCGGCAATGACAGTCTGTAGGGACAAGGATCCGTGTGGGCTTGGTGCAGCTGCGACGATCGTGTCCACCGCTTTGTCCATGGAATCCTCTGCCTTTGAGGAGCTGCTTCTGGGTGTGGTGGACGGGGCAGCTGGCCTTGGCGACAGAGTCTTGGTCGCGCCTATTTTCGCCTTGATAGCCTCGCGCTTCGCTCTGGAGACACGCCTGCTCTTGCGGTGCAGTTGGCAACTGTCGGCGGCCCCGCTCTTGCAGCAGCGCGAGCATGGGAATCCACGGTCATGAGCATCGCACTTTACCTTGCGCTGGTGGCAAGACGTGCAGGTAGTGCGGACTGTTGGTCAACATCTCATATCACCCACACCTGCAAGAAAAGTAGAAACGGTGTTGATGGGCTGACTTACTTGCATTGGCCTGGGCACGCGTTATTCCTTGCGGGTGTGCGGCCTGCATGATATCTCGGTGCTGATGACTAAGAGGGATATGAGATATAACTCTGGGTGATCCAGAAGATCACCGGCTGGAAAGCACCGTGTTGTCTCACGCGTTGCATTCGATATCATCTATATAATCGATACCGGCAAGCCATTCTCCGGAACCAATGCTTCGCAAAATGTTAACAGAAGCAATGGCGATAGATGGATTAACGAGTAAAATGGGGAAGAGTCGGCGATGTTAAACGGATCTGGGGTAATTTTCTCCGTTCCCCAGAAGTTTCAGTGAAAAAGTGTCATTATACGAGTGTGCATGATGTATTGCAGGTCGTCAACATCGGGGTCCTTTCGGCCACCTCGGCGATATGCGGTGCGTGTTAACCAATAGAAAGCGCCGGTTAGGCGGAGCAACGTGTTAGTCAAATACTACACTGACAGCCGGTATTTCTTATCGCATTGACACAACGTGTTAGTTGCCGTGTTTGGTAATGGCTTTGCGCTAAATGCTTCCAAGTCAGGCCCCCATTGATACATCACTTCCTCAACACTGGTGTTACGTTGGATTACAACCAACAGCTCTGCTATTTCACTGATTCTATCTCAGCCTTAAGGATGTGGATGTGGCTGCCACGTTCTCAACCGTCCGGGCCCCAGCATATGCTCTAGCGGGCCGTATGGGGGCATCCGAGATCTTCGCGTTGAAGAAAAGGCAAGCCTACGGCGTGTAGACTATTGTACGATTTAATATCTAGAGTATTGACGTCGCTTTCAGTAGGTTACCAACTTAGGTTTGGCAGCGTATATTTATCGGCCTCGATTACTGCATAGTAAACATCATGTACAAGAAACTTCTCCCTAAAGGCATCTACACGCCTCTGTCGACATTTCTCCCCGAATATGAAGACTTGGACCTCGAAGCTTTACGGCATCATGCTGTTTTTATGACTGGCCACTTCAGGAGTAGCACCATGATTAGATGATTATAGGAAGGCAAAACAGTTGCAAAATATCGTTGCCCTCGCAGATGGGATAGCAGCAAATATCGGCGTCGCGGGTCTTAAGATGGTGGTGCATAACAGAATCTTTACAGGCATCAATTACTGCCCATGACTCTTGAGCAAGGTACTCAAGTGATACAGAGTAAGTGCCTCAAGCAAGCACTTATAGAGGAAGAACGCTTTGCCTTATAAGTACACGATGACTAAGCCGATTATACTTTACATCGCGACAATCGCATCGACAACAGAGACGACTTTGTCTATTAAAACATCTATAGAAGAACACTTATTTAGTTTCTCATACATGTTTTCACCAGCTCGCCACAATTTGCCAGTTGAAGAAACCGGCATGGTGCATGTTTGTCAAGAATAGTATTTCCAAACACTTTGTCACGCATCTCTTCCGATGCACAATGACAGCTGCAGTTATATGCACTCTGGTGTTTATAATTTGAAGTGAGTGTTTCCTGGTGGATTTTGCCCCTTAGCAGTCACAATATTTATCCTCTTTGAATTGAGGCGAGGGCAGGTGCGAGGTGCAAGGTGCAAGGTCTACTACCCACAATGTCAGGAGACGGCCGTTTGTTGTTGTTTATATTGAGGATGGATTCATTATATTATCTCTTTTCTGTTTTTACAAAGCTTTACTCATTGTTTTCCATCAGTTTTGTTCCCGCTCAAAGCACATTTTTCTTACACCTTCTCTCATCAATATCAGACTATATCAACACGAGCACCACCTTCACTGTCGTTACTATGCCATTAGCAAGTGTTTCGGGAATATAGGTGCCTGGCTACTGAAGAATGTTTTTGATTGGTTTATTTCTGAATACCTTCCGGGCATATCTTCTTCAACAGAACTATGACTACTTTTGCAGACTAGACCAGCTTCACCTTTGCCCTCTTACCCAGAAGAACCTTATTCATCCGATCCGGTTCCATCAACTCTACCACCAGCTCCGGCTGAATCATCACTTACCTCGGCAGCAACAAATTTCAGCTCGAGACAGCATCAATCATTATCTTGGTCGCAAAATCCAGTCGCGTCCTTATATCAAGTGCCCTACAGTACTCCCAGAACTCAACTCGTTTTCGGTCTTCGCCAAGCCACTGATGGCTCAATAAGCAACATTGAGAACGACACCGAGGCATATCTTCTTGATTCTAACGACGAGTTGCACGAATATTCTCTCTACTCCCCTCTGCACTAAGGCGACACTACCTTAAACATCATACATGTCATGACAAATGCTGAGGGTTACTTTCCCGGCATCGGGCCAAGCTTCTTCTTCCAAAAAACAGGAGACCGCTTCCGTCAACTCCAAGCTGAATTACGCGTTAAGTTGAAGTATCACACAAGACGATATGTGTCTAAGGCGACTCTCACGCACCTTTCGAACATGCGTGATGCGTCGTACCGACTAGCAGTCATACTAAGTTACCTCCAACATGAGACAAACAACTTTTGTCGTTGCATTACGGTTAAATCCGAGGCCAGTGAGACAGAGTCATCGATAAACGAAGGTCAGAGGACGGAATTTGTGACCAGTTTGTTTGGCAAGCCGTCCCAAAATTCGGTCATCTCTCAGCTGCTTCGTTTAGACGAACTTCCAAAACAGCCACAGCCGGCGTCCTTTGGTATTCTGCGCCATCTTCCAGTCGAGATGCAGTGTAAAATCGTTGAGCATGCCGCAAGTCCCCCGACATGTCCCATCCTTCATCTACTTTACTGGACCATGGAACGCTTTCCTGAACGAGTTGCCCAGATCAAGAAAAACATCTTACCCAAAGGAGATATGGGGCCTGCCAGCGACCTGGCCAACCTTTTACTTCTAGACAACTGTGGTCCTGCAGCCATATTTTTTCGCGGCGACGACTTTGGGTTGTGGACGGCTTCACGCGACTCTCGCCAGGGCCCAGGAACACGGGAGTGTATGCAACGGTTGTATAGGCGGTCTATCCCCAAGATGGGAGACTTGTTAACGTGCAAGGCAACATTTGACAATTGCTGTTTCTTCAGGCATATGTTCAACCGCTATCCCGGTTTTGATTGTGGCATTCTGCCGATTGTATTCTCGGACAAGTTAATGTGGCTCATGCTGGACTTTGTGGAGGCCGCGATCCATTTTCAGCAAGAGTCTGTTAAGCTTGGCCGGTGTGTACTAAAGGATTATGCCACTGCGGAGAGAAGGATTGCTGCTGAGAAAGTCTGCTCGCTGCCTTGTGTAGACCGCTCAGAACTGAAGGAAGCCTACCACACCGACATTGGCACCTTGCTGCGAGGGCTTTTCAAGGTGGACATGCTGATGCTCTGCCGAGTTTCAGAAAACAACCACAGGCCGGAAGTGTTCAAGGCCCTCGACCGTGAACAAGTGCCTGACTGGCCTGGTCTGGCGATCAAGGGGCGCAAGACTTTGATGCGGCTGGCCGGCAATCTCGAATGCGGCCCCAACTATGACGTTTGATTGTGGACTTTTATCGAGCTCTATAACAAACATTGTATTACCATTGTGCACAGCTTTTATTGAGCTGATGTCTAGATGCTGTAAAGAGATAGATATACAGCGGCTGCATAGATGTACGAGAAATCAACAGCGATGAGCAAAATTAAACAATAAAATTCCTGTAAACAAAAATGTGACAGCAAATTGGCAATGATGAAATAATAAAAGAAAACAAAATGATAAATGATAAATGGTACATCCGAAACTCCTCGAGTATTTGCAAGATAATGTGCTTTTGTGACTTTTCCGTCTTTTCCGTCTTTACTGTCGTTTCTCTTCTCCCGTCGCTGACGGGCACCATCGACACTCCTACATCCACAGACGACATGTGCCGTCGGCACCAGCAGACACACACCATGCCTCCTTGGGATGCCACGTCACGTCGACAGCGCCCACGGCATTGACCACCTTGTGTGCACCGCGCTCCAGCTTCTTGAGCGGCACAATCGTAGGGTACTCGAGAGGATCGCTGTACACGCGGCCAAAGTAGATCTGAAGAGTACCGTCGTCGCTCGTGTCGGCAAACAGTGGGAGACCGCCGCGGTGGAAGCGGACGGCACGCACGGCCTTTTCGTGGTACCGCATCGTCTTGTACGGGCCTGTGCTTGCCATCTCAGCATCCTGCCACACCAGCCGGCGATCGTAGGCACCAATGATAAGATGCTCGCCGCTCGTCGGGTGCACATCGAAACTCGAAATCTGACGCGCACCGGGCTGCACCGTCTTGACGAGCTCCATCTTTTGCAGATCAAACACACGCACACGCTGCTTCGTCGCGACAAAGAACCACGGCCGCGACGGGTGGAAGCGGGCGACCTGCGGGATGTTGGGCATGCGGCGGAACGGCACCTGTGTGACGTGGCGCGACAAGGTGTGCACAGCGACGGCGCTGCGGCCGCCCGTGGGCGACACGGTGGCAAAGTGCTCGCCGCGACGGTGCCAGCTGACAGACTCAATGGGCGCGCGCACGCGGATCTGCAGCAGCACACCGGCGCTGACCAGGCGGGCATCCTCGGGACGCGACCACTTGGCAGCAGGCTTCTGGTCGGGGTTGGCGGCAGACGAGGTCTTGCCCTTGGAGGCGGCGTAACCGAAACCAGCATCGACAACTTCGCGGCTGGCCTTTTCCATCTCGGGGTCGACAACGACAGTGGGCACAATCATGTATATGTCCTCGCCAGCAGCGGCAGCCAGCACAAAGGCGCCCTTGGCCGGCCGCCACTCGAGTGCGCTGACGGGGTCGTTGTTGTGCTTGTCCTCGCTCTTCTTGCCGCCAGTCAGACGGGCACTCCACACCTGCCGGCCAGTGAGCAGCTCCCACAGACGGACCGTGCCGTCGTCGCCGCCCGACGCCAGCCAGTTGCCAGTAGGGTCAATGCCGACAGTGCGCACGCCACCGACGTGGCCGCGGAACACGGTCTGGCACACGGTGGGGAAGGGCTTGAGCTCCTCAGCAGGCGGCAGCTTGGGCAGCAGCGAGGCAGGGTCGATATTGAGCTTGTTGCGGCGCACACGGGGCGCGAGGTACAGGTCCAGACAGCGCTCGAAGCGCTCCTTGACAAAGTCGCCGTAGCCAGGAACCTTGCGCAGGGCGTCGTACTTGGCGGGTAGGAAGGCAGTCTCGCGGTCCTCGGGGTCCATGGCCTCCCAGGCAGCACGCTCGGCCTTGGTGGGCACGTACTCGGCAGGGCAGTTGTAGGACTCGCTGTGGCCTGGCGGCGGCAGCTTGGGGGCGGGGATGTGCATGACATGGGCCTCCTGGGCAATCTCGTCGTGCCACAGGTCGTAGTGCAGCTTTGCGTTCTCCTCGCTGTCGACGTCGTCCTCGTCGTCCTCGTCGTCCTTCTTCTGGGGCTTGTACGGTAGAATACGGCCTTCGCGGATAGCGCGTGCGAGCTTGGCGACACGCACAGCCTCGTGCTTGGAGGGAACGAAGCGGCGCTTGGGCTCAGGGGCAGCGCTCAGCGGCATCTTCTCCTCGATGCTGGTAAAGTACTCGATCATGTCGGGGTACTGGTCGTAGTTCTCGCCATCCTCGCCGTGCTGGTCAGTGTGGACGCGGCGCAGCAGCGACAGCTCCTCCTTGCTGAGCTTGAGGGGCTTGCCGGTCTGGGGGTCGGTGAGCGAAGTCCAGTCCTCGGGAAGCTCGATGCTCTCCAGCAGGGCATCCAGGGCCTCGCCGGTAGCAGGGCGCATAATCTTCTTGCCGTTGATGTCGTAGCCAATGTGCGGGTAGGTGTCGTAGAAAGACAGCGGGATGTTGCCAATGGTGTTGGACTGCTCCTTGTTGCTGTCGTCCGAGTCGTAGGCGGGGTCGATCTCATCGTAGACGTAGCGCACGCCGCCATTGGCGTCTGTCGTGACACGGTAGTTTGGTCTTTCCTCCTCCTCGTTGTCGTCGTCCTTGTCTTCTGCGCCGTCCGTGCTGAGAGTCAACTTGGCCAGCTCATCGCTCTCGTCCTCGCCTTCTGATGGCACATCGTCGCTGGCAATCTCGTCGTCGTCGTCATTGTCGTCTTCATCGTCGTCGTCTTTCTCGTCGGACTCGCTTGCGGCATCGTCGTCGTAATCCTCATCTTCCTCCTCGCTATCGGACAGCACGCCGTCCAGAAGACCGTCGAGACTACCCTCATTATCGGACTCGGCAGCGGCAGCAGCTGCTGCTGCAGCAGCCTTGGCCTCGGCCTCGGCGGCCACAAGAGAAGCTTTCCGCTTCTTGATGGTGGGTGCCATTGTGTTGTATTTGTCGATGTGATTTGTTGACAAATATTGACAAAAATTTCGCAATATATCGCAAGCCGGGGACTTGGTTCGATTTTACACCCTTGAGGTCGAGGCAGCAAACTCGTCCAGACTAACTACTGTATACAGCGCCAGCCTTCTCCAGCACTAGAGCCCATTGACCACCAAAATTTTCTTGCTACAAACTTTTTTGAGCGGTGAATATATTCTGCCGTATAATAGGCTGTGCCAGTCAATGCTCTGACCCACCGGATCTATTTGGCTCACCGCCTTTGATGGTTATGTAAGCGCTTCTCGAGACTCCACTTGCCTGATTTGGATGTCTAGACACTTCCGTGTCTCCACCAGTCAAAAATCAGCTAGTAATCTAGTAAACCAATCACAGCTCTTCAAATGTATCCGAGCCTTTCCCTTCTCGTAACTCCGGAAGTAAAACTTCGCAGTGTATTGGGCAAGAACGAGCATGGGGCGGGCATGCGCTAGGCAGTCCTAGTAAGCCGGTCAAGCAACAGTCCCGCAGTTGACGAGGGCACGACCTCACATGCGAAGCCATCTACTGCGTATCTTACGACCGCAAATCGGCGGAGTTTACAGAATTGTCAATGTCTCGCATTCGCATTCTCAGATTCACGTCTCCTATCTGTGCATCTGCTGCATAGCACTTCCATCTTTTTCTACCTACTTCCACTTCTCCATCATCAACCTAGTCAAACTCCATGAGAGTACCCCTTCACACTCCTCAAACCATTTGTCTCCGGCACGGCACCAATCTCACCCCCTAGCCTTGTTGACAGTTTGTTGGCAGTTTGTTGACAGCTCGTTGACAGCTGTTTCTATTCTCAATTGTCTTTGTCTTTTATCATCCTTTCTCGTTCTCGCTCTCGCCTCCCGATAGTCTCAATAGCTGTGGTCCGGCCTTGCCGCCCTCTCATCAAAGTCTCATCAAAGTCTCATCAAAGTCTCATCAAAGTCCGCCGTCCACTCCCATCGTCTGTTGTCTACATCTCTTCAGTATCGCCTCCGCGTCACCTCTTCATAGCCTAAAGCCATGGCATCCACCCAGCCAGGCACTGCTTCGGAGGCGGAGCAGAAGAAACGGAGAGCTTGTGACGAGTGTAGTAAGTTTAAGCTTTTCTTCTCGGCAGCCTTGTCACCTCCCTCATCTTCCTTCCGATAACTTTCTTGATAAATGCCGGATGCCTCGGATCCGAACTTCTTTATCCGGGTCAAAATCGTTCTTGGTCGTGGGGTACCCAGTCTAGCATGTCACTGCTATCGCGTCTTGCTTGCTCCACGAGGTGGCCATCCTACACCTCTCCTACACTTGCACGCATCCTTCCTGTTATCTTGTTCCCTGTCCTCCGACTTCCTTATCATATACATTACCAGCAACATCAACTAACAACATAGGAACTCGGAAGCTGGCTTGTACCAAAGAGTCCGATGGCTGTCGCCGGTGCAAACGTGAGGCCATTGCCTGCATCTACTCCGCCCAAAAGCAGATGGGTCGGCCAAGGAAGCGGCCACGGTTTCACGGCGAGGATGTGGACATGATGGGCAATTCCGGCATTGCGGGGAATGTGTCGGGCACCGGGATAAACAACGATACATCACCATTGACGGTTGACACAAGTACAACACCTGGCATCACGCCCACACCCAACAACAATGAAGGCGATGTCGGGCTCTCCATGCTCGCTGAGCAGTCATCGTCACCAACGGGACTGTCCTTCTTTGATTTTCTCGGTGTCGGCGGTGACAGTACCAACAACGACGACACCAGCGGCAACCTCGACCCTTTTCTACAGCAACAGGCATCGTCCAATACACCCTCTTTATCATCCATGCCGGCGGTGGCGGCCATGGGCTCCATGACCGGTCTCGCAGTACCACCAGGCGAAGAGCCGTCCTCACAGCAAAGACAGCCGGGCCTCATCACACAACTGTATCCCCAAAGCTTGTTCGGCGTCAATTTTTCCAATCTCGACTTTAGCACAAGCTCCCTTGAATCATTGGAGAGCGGCGTGCCCGATCTAGTCATTCCGAACCAGGCCCAGGCCCAAGCCCAGACCCAGATCCAGATCCAGTCACAACATCACCATCAGCAGCACCATCAGCATGTAAGCACTAGCAGTAACCAGCACAGCAACATCAACACTATGAACACTTTAACCACCATGAGCAATATGAATGGCAGCAGCAATAATACCGCCACTATCGTTTCTCCAACGCCGTCTCTCACTGCGTCTGCCGTGAGCCAACCGTCGTCGAGTAGCTCACCGCCCATTGTTCAAAATGCAGCATCTACCTCCACCTCTGCTTCAAGCAGGCCCAATCTGACGCAGAGCATGCAGAGCACTGGCCTGAATGGTTCTCTATCGGGCCGGAATCGTTTCAGTCTTCTCCCACCATCACCCAAACTAAGCCCATTACCTAATGCCACGTCAAGCCATGCCCAGCAGCAATCGCTATCGTCTCAGCAGCCGCTGCTGCAGCCGCAGCAGCGTCAACCATTACCACAGGCCCAACCACAGCCTACACCCATACGCTCAGCTTTGCCCTCCACTATCATTCCCGTCCCAACGGCGTCGACTGCCGACGCCTACAGCAAAGCATCTGCCGCTTGGCTGCTGACAGCACCCAACCGCGTCTGCGGCTGCCTCGCCCGCCTATACCTCGCACTGGACTCGCTGCAGCACCTTCCCACCGAGGTTGGCCCCGCCATGAGCGTCGCCCGCAATGCAGCACACACGGCCCATGATACTATCTTGTGCCCGAGCTGCTCGCCTGAGAATATAGCGGACATCAATTACCGCCCGCCAGTGCAGTCTTATCAGAATCTCATGATCCTAGGCGCCCTTCTGCCATCGATTGCGCATACGTACCGTCGTATTGTGACCATGGTCGACGAGGAAGCCGCGCGAGCATCAGCAGCCAAGGTCCGGCTCGCTATTTCGCTGACCGAGTACGGCGGTGTTTGGGGCCACATGGCGCGCTGGGACAATGTCTGCGCGCAGACGTCGACACTCGACAATAGCATTGTCGACCCGCCGCTGTGGCGGCTTGTGGTGCGTGCTCTGCTGAAAATGGATGTCTACGGTATCCATCTAGACCGCGCCGACGTGGATGTAGAAAACGACACGGGCGGCTTCAAGGAGGGTCAGCTGCGGACCGAGGGCAAGAATGTATGCTTTGCCTCCAACACGTCGCACGCAGCCGAAGCCAACTCTGGCGCGGGCCCCAATTCGAGCAAAGACGGCGCGCAGCACTTTATGGTGCCGGTGCATTACGGCCTCAAGGACATTGTGGAGATGATGGAGGCGCGCGCGCGGTTGCGGCACGTATGGATGGACGCGGCATACGAATCTGGCCAGATCAAAGCCACAGCCGGGTACTGTGGATACAAGCCTCTACCGCCGGGCGAGAAGCACAATTGTGAAAAGATTATTGAAATTGCCAAGCGCGAGATCGACCAGCTGGTGATTGTATAGGCAGGGAGGACAAAAGACCCGACAAGTGATGATACCCAGGTGGACTTTGGCTTTTATTTGATTTCCTGATTTCGATTTAACTTTTTTTCTCTTATGTAATTAAGATACACGGCGTTTAGTATTCTGCATAGACAAGCAGTCAAGAGACTACATTGTATTATTATAGTCATGAGATATGATATACTGGGCTGGATATACGCTGGCCAAAATCAACTCCCCTTTTCGTCTATTTCTGCCCATTGAGATACAGCAGTTGTACATTAAAAATATGTGCTCAACACATTGTTTCCTCCTGATGGTGTCGCCGCTTCGTCTTCAGAACTATCGCCGCCTCCATAGTTGTCCTCGTCTGCTAGCTCATCAAGAGGGTCGACTGGTGCACGCATGGCTTCAAGAACAGTCGCATCCAGTGCCGGTGCCTCCATGGCCTTGACTACGTGAATGTCCCGTCCCGACGGCATCTGCGCCAACAGCGGCCCTGACGGCGGTACACGCTGCACGTTGACTGTGTCGTTTTGTTTTGTCCACTTGGCGTCAAGCATCGCCAGCACACGCGCCTCTTCGAACCGCCCTGCATCGCCGCCCCAGCCTGACCCCCGCTCAATCCGCTTATCTTCCTTCTTCTCGGACCGTTCCTTGCGCAGCCGTGAAAGCAGACTGCCCTTTTTGCCGTCGCCCTCTATCTTTGAGCTTGCAGAGCCACTGCCTGGATCCAGGCCCTGCGCAGCACCCTGAATGTAGGCAAGTGCTGTGCCGGTCTGGCCGCCGAGATCAGAGTCGATAGCAAAGAACCGGCATGCCTTGGCACGACTTGTAAGGCGCAGATCATCGAGGTACTTGAGGAAAGTGCTGCTCAGACCTCGAGAGCCGGCAGCAGCAGCAGCCGTGTGCTCGGATGCCGCAAGACACAGCCGCGCAAACAGGTGTGCGCGTACTTTGGGAATATCGGGTGCCTTGTACATCCACTCGCGGTCGTGCTCGTTGCGGTCCTGCGCAACAACGGCCGGGTACGGATCGTCTTTGAGAACGGCCAATAGAGTCGCCTCGGCCAGCGCAAGAGCCGACAGTGCCCGGAGAGCAGGTGATGATATCTCGGGTGCCGGTGTAGCCACCTCGGAAGATGCCTCTGCGTACGTTGCCGCATAGAGAAAGACGCCGGCAGCGGCCAGTAGACTCTTGGTCGCAGCAGTGATCGCGGCAAGGCGCTGTTCGCTGCCGACAGGTACGACAGACGTCATAACGTATATGGGCTGCAGAGCGGCCCGGGCCTGCAGGGTGTATGCATGGCCGAGAGCTGATAGGGCAAAGGCGATCTCGGCAGACAGGCCGGCAATAGTAGCACCGGGCGAAAGCGGGATCTTGACACGGGCGACTTCACGTCCGGGGATGCGCGGATCAACCAGCACGGGACGCCACTCGAGGCCCTGGGTCTCCTTCTTGGGGTCCTGTGCAAACGTCTGGCGCGGCACGACACGAACGCCATTCTTCCCACTCAGGCCGTCGGCAACGGCCAGGACGTACGGCAGGTAGTCTTGGAGGGCAGACACAACAAGGCCTAGGTTGGCAGCCTGCGACTCTGGAGGAAGCCGCTTGTGTCTCTTGAGGGTATCTCTGACAACGCCGCGGTAGGTTGAGGCATTGCGCAGCAGGGACGGATGGGACGGGCTGGAGAAGGCGGCAGCAAAGTTAAAGGCCGAAGTCGTCGGCAGCACAAACGGGAAAGGCATTGTGTTGGTGGGCAGATATCCAGCCTCTTTCTGTGTCCGGGAACTGGATCACAAGCAGCCGGATGAGTAATATTGAAGTAATAAAATAAATATGTACGTTGCTGTCAATCCAAAGAGGAAGTCACGATAGACAGCAGTGATGCACCTGCCTTTGTTTGAGCTTAGCTTGGCGGCCGTTGGCGGGGGTGGGGCATAGCGTGCATAATAGAGCTGTATTTACGGAGCAGGTGCTGTAAATAGCTACTAAGCTACTGAGCTACTCTGCTACTGTAGCATGGTTCTAGAGCTTGCGAGCCAGGGTCACCCCCAGTGCGGGAAGGATATATAAAATTGAGTGAATCAGCCAATCACTGCACGCGTCATGTCGATCCACCTCCCCTAGACACGTCTTCCAATTCAGTTCGTCTACAGTGCATCGACGTTCGTCTTTGGTCAATTGACCAGATATTGTTTGTGTGCAGCACACAACGTCGACTCTATTTCGTCATTTCCAGCCTCGACAGCCCCGACGCTTTCTCTTCTGTATATTGACGACTATAGTGGCCTCGACACCCCTCCAGTAACACCACCATGGCCTCACCGGCACCGCACAAGCCGCGGCGGAAGCAGGCCAAGAAGACGGGCGTGCTGGCCGATCTCGATGCTAACAGCAGCCATGCCAGCAAGGCTGTCGCCGAGGCCAAGAGCGAGGGTCTTGCACGCACACCAGCTTTCCCGCTCGCATCTTTCCTGTGGCCGGCCCGCGGATCTGTGTCGCAGTGGGAGCTGCTGCCGCTCATCCTTATGGTTGTCGGCCTGTTTCGATGGGCGGCCGGGCTCTGGGGCTATTCCGGCTTCCGGCGGCCACCCATGTTTGGCGACTACGAGGCGCAGCGGCACTGGATGGAGATCACGACCAACCTGCCCATCTCGCAGTGGTACTTTCACGATCTGGAGTGGTGGGGCCTCGACTACCCGCCGCTGACGGCGTACCACAGCTGGCTGCTCGGCTGGGTCGGGTCGCGCATCGACCCGAGCTGGTTTGCTCTGTACAAGTCACGCGGCCTCGAGACGGAGAACCTCAAGATCTACATGCGTGCAACCGTGATCGTCTCAGAGTACTTGATTTTCATTCCGTCCGTCGTCATCTTTGTGCGGCGCTTCAGCCGGCTGAGTGGTGTCGCGTCGTGGACGGCATCGGTGGCGCTCGTGGCCATCTTGATGCAGCCGGCAACGCTGCTGATTGACCACGTGCACTTCCAGTACAACACGGTGATGCTGGGCTTTGTGACGGCCAGCATGTCGAGCATGCTCGCAGGCCGGTTCCTGTGGTCGGCCGTCTTTTTCGTGTGTGCGCTGGGCTTCAAGCAGATGGCGCTGTACTATGCGCTGCCCGTGTTCAGTTTCCTGTTGGGAAACTGCGTATTCCCGCGCATCAACATTGGCCGCCTGCTGGGCATCGCCGCGCTCACGGCCGTCGCGTTTGCCGTGCTGCTGGCGCCGATTGTGGCCGGTACATTTTACGATGTGTCGCGGGGCATCCCTGCGCGGCCTGGTGTCAAGGCCGGCAGTGTCCCGCTGCCTCTGTTTGGCAAGCTGCTGGACGGCGTTCTCGACCCGACTGCCTTTTACTACCCCGTTGTTGAACAGCTCGTGCAGATGGTGCACCGTGTGTTTCCCTTTGCGCGCGGCTTGTTCGAGGACAAGGTAGCCAACTTTTGGTGTGCGGCCAACGTTGTGATCAAGCTACGTGCGTACCCGGCCGAGCTGCTGCAGCGCGCCTCGCTTGCTGCCACACTGGCGGCCATTGTTCCTCCCAACGTTATCCTCTTTTTCCGGCCTAGCCGCCTGCTGCTCCCGTACGCATTTGCGGCAACAGCCTGGGGTTTCTTCCTGTTCAGCTACCAGGTGCACGAAAAGAGTGTGCTGCTGCCGCTGCTGCCCATGACGCTGCTGCTGAGCGGTGCCGGCGGTCTGGGCCGCACCCAGCGCGCATGGGTGGGCTTTGCCAACCTGCTGGGTGTCTGGACCATGTTCCCGCTGCTGAAGCGGGTGGACCTGGGTGTGCCATATGCGGTGCTGACTCTGCTGTGGGCATATCTGATGGGCTTGCCGCCGACGTCGCTGGGTGCCTACACGGGCCCGGACGCGGCGCCTCTGCTGACGACACTAGTGCATGTGCCGTTCTACATGGCCATGTGTGCCTGGCATGTTCTGGAAGCCGTAGTGCCCCCACCGACGGACAAGCCGGACCTATGGGTGGTGGCTAATGTCGGTGTCGGCGCGGCGGGCTTTGGCGTGTGCTACCTGTGGTGTGTGTACAAGCTGTTGTCCGAGGGCCAGCTGCTACCTGCATGGCTTTCCAAGAAGGTCAAGAAGCAGTAGGTAGACGGAGAACGGAGAACAGAGTACGGAGGATGGAGGATGGAGGATGGAGAAGAGCAGGGAGTGAGAAGTGAAAAGTTGTATGTGAAAAGTGTATATTATCGTTTTTAGATTTCCATCATTTGTGTTATGTTCTTTTGTCTTTACTTCTCACATAGCTCGAGATACCAGTTGCTTTTTTTGGATTTTAATTTTACATTTTTATAGCCCGGTTGACATTCACCGTATGTTTTTTATGTTTTTGTGTATGATGTATTTGTTTATTTAAATTAAAATTTGAACTATACTATAACACCTTGTATTTTTTTTTTAAGAAAAAAAAAACCCGAACAGAAAACGTAACTTGCGAATTAAAATAATTAATTGTTGTCATTCTGAAATAATGACAAGTAGTAAACCAAATGCTGTTCGTAACCCTAAATCAATTATTCTTTATTATCTACTTCATAACAACACCACTGTTTCCTTGTGATTAAAATGATTGCTTGACACACGCAAAAAAATCAAGCCCAACATCCCAAATCACACCTACGACGGCCCTGTTAAGCAGAAGTAAGTGGCGCTCTCCACAAGTAAAGCGACATCCAGCTTCTACAATGGGATCGTGGCGCAGTTGGCTAGCGCGTAAGTCTCATATCAAATATCTGATTTATATCTTAAGGTCGTGAGTTCGAGCCTCACCGATCCCATACTTTTTGCATTTTTGCCTTCTTGATTTTTATTTTATTTGCCTTGATTTTGGTTCTCGCCATATTGTTGGTCTCATTCCCCGGTATGCATTTTACTCACAATGTTTTGGCCGAGTTACTTTATTCAACTCATCTTTTACTAAAGTCAAGTAGGTGAGTCTGGATAGCATAAACTCCAGCGATATACCTCAAACTATTCACACTATAGGGACACATTTATGCAATCTATTGATCATAGATACCGCCTGGCGCCCATTTCATCCGGGCCGTAGCTACCGGTCGACCCGCCTTGCAAGAATTGTGGGATAGTTGACAAGGGATGGCTAAAGGCAGTGGTGCAAGGTTGTTGCAAGTTTTTTGTTTTATTTGATTTGAATTGGGGTTGACCGTAGATCTTGACCAGGCGTAGTCAAGAGTCTGATCCTACTCTTGGAGGATGAACATGAATCCCATAGGATGAGAGGATGCTGGTGAGTTGAGTGATGACTGAAGAAACTGGTAGAATATCAGCTGAAACTGGAAACGTTAAAGGGAACGTAGCTCTACATGAACCAAATATCGCAATGTCTCACTGTACGGTGTTCGAATAGTCTTTTGTATGCTTAAGCGTATGCTATTACTTATATCTGATATGTAAAGCATAGCACCTATGACAGCCATCCACGATCGACGGCCAGCGGATCAGAATGTGTAAATTCAATTCTTCTTTATTGATAGATGATATACGAGAGGGTAAGGCCTGAGTTGGTGGTGGCTGACTTGGTTGCTGATATCAGGTAGCATTCCGGTGGCAGGCTCGTCGTTGAGCAGAGGACAGGTATGATGTTCACAAGGCAGACGGCAGACAGCAAACAGCCCGATGATAGTCAGATAGTCAAACAGCTAAACAAGTAAACGGCAGCCTGGAGACAGTTGACATCACTTGAATCATAACGATCGTATGAAAGATCGAGATGATGGCAGTTGATAGAGACACTGATAGAGACATGGCCAGAAACACAACGGCGGTCAAATCAAGACAGTGCCACTGAATCAAGGCAACAGCTAGATTGTATCCCTACGATAACAATAAAGAGACAAGTCCTAGCCACTGCAAGATGGATGAAACTGACAGCAACTGACACTGACTGATATGCACTGACTGGTGGACTGACTGATGAACGTCTCATGCAGTCTTTCCATTCTTCTCTTGTCTCGTCTTGGATGATGAACATTACAAGGCACTCTTGATAGAAAAGACTGCCAGAAATACACAAAAGCAAATATAGAACATCATTACCGCCTGCTCTCAAGCACTCTCTATCTATCCTACCATTTCTTCGCTTTGACGTTTCAGCTTATGCAGCGACGCCCTGGTCGATTTTGACTTTGATTTTGATTTTGACTTAAATCGCCGTTGTCTTTAAATTTCGTTTGATTTATCCAGTCTGCCAATATTCTAGACTCGACTATTGAAGGCACGGCACTACTCCTTGCATGTCTGTGCCTTGTGTCGCCCTGTTGTCGCCCTGTTGTCGCCCTGCTGCCGCCCTCGTGCTGAATACTCGACGGAATAATCGACTGAATATTCACTCGACTGAATATACCCATTTCCGACAATGCATACGAATCAGCAGCCACCCCCTTTAGGAGACATTTCTCTTAAAAGGCATTGCATTATATTCTCGTTGTCACTTGTAATCGGGCTTGTATACTTGTACAGTGACATTCATAAGTAAGATACCAATACCCCAAGACCAACAATACCCGCAATACCGTCGAGATTAATTACAATTTAGCAAGTAATCAATACACTCCGTTCCGTCCTACCCGCCCCTTATTGATGTCGTTGACTTGGCTGACTTTATGCCACAAGTAAATGATAGATGATGCAACTCGAAAAGTACTGATATGGATCAGCACAAGAGAATGGAAAGGACAGGACAAGACAAACAAAAGACTAGCAAAAGAAGAAAAAATGACTTGACAAAATAGACTCGATAAGAAAATTGTGCGACTCGAACCATCGGTGAGATCAAATGTCTCACTCCGGCGAGTACAGCGCTCGCACATCGGACGCACAGTCGGACACACACAAGTCAATATCATGCACCGGGAACGAATTCGAACCGAGGACTTTGCAATTATTGTAGTCGGCAGATAAATCAAATCAAATCAAATCGCATCAGCCTCTGTTCAGTGTCTTCAAGTGTTATTGCAATTTCTGCATCTCAGCAGCAGAGACTCCTCTCTTCTCTTTCTTATTGCCTCTTTTACACATCACGTGTATCATATGCCGCATCCAAGCCCTGACTTCTTCTCTCTCCCTTGTCCCTTTTCTCTCTCACTAATTCCCTTTAAGAGCATGCCGTGATGCTCGGGTGACAGTGGCTCAGTGGCAGTCGTCGGAGGTTGTGTACTGCTCAGGGGGGGTCCACTTTACATCTTTTACTGCTATCTCTTTTGCTTCTTCTGGTGCCTTCCTCGTCCTCGTTCCTCGTTCTCACTCCGACGGCACAGAACCCCACTTGTACCAGACCCACAAGGGACTTGTAGTTTTGGGTTTAATGACTTATTTTAAGAAATATTTTAAGAGTCTTATTTGCACTGTATTTTGGACATATTCTTTAGTACGCCGTATGCCGTAGGAATGATCAAACTCGGTAATGCCAACACTTGCATCACGGTATAGTCTAGTATTGGAAAGTGTCTATCGAGCATATGCTTCATCGTCAAGATTATATCAATATTTTCAGTGTTATTTGCATCAATTTTTATCATTGGACACGGGACACAGAATAGCATTTAGGTGTTTGTATACAGTATGGCACAGTGTCAATACCAATACGCCATCGCACCTTCCGTAATGAAATATGCACAAAATACCCCAGCCCTGCCCAGCCAGGCAGGTGCCAGTCTACATATATTCCGGCTGGACAACCCGACCGCGACTCCTTGCTCCCTCCTGCCCGCCACTCTACGTAAGATACGACGTAGGCCCCCTGCCCACTGTTCTTGCTATTCTTGGTCGGTGATCTCTGATCTCTGATCTCCTGCTGTTCCAGACCCGACAAAGACAGGAGACTGGAGACTGGGGATTGCCGTACTCCATATGATGGAGCACTGTTCTGGAGACTGTGCTGATGGGGGCCACTGTTTCACTCTCCCTGCCTTCCTATTTAGTGGTGTGGTTTTGTGTTTCTCATGGCCTTCGCTCTTTCCCTGCTGCCCTGTAGTTCAAGTGTCTCAATTATAGTGTATATTATTAATGTATTATTGCTTGTTACTGCGTAGTCATGTTTCTACTACTCTTCATCCTTCTTCTTCTTCTTCTTCATCCCGTACATCATTTCTTTGTTCTCTGCCCATCTTCTTTTTAAGCCAACCACTCGCCCATCCCTTTGCTCGGTTGATTCTTTACCGTTTCTGTATTTTCAAAATAGTGTTAGTTCCAAGTCCTATTGACAGCCGTGTTGGGACACCCCGCCATTACTCGGCCCCCATCCAGCAAACCAACAAATTCTCAGGGCTTCAAGTTCATTTGTGACTTTGCCAGAATCAACCCAGCGACAGCATCAGCGACAGCGACATTAAACATTTCAGAAACATTTGTAGTCATCTCATATACAACATCAAATCCCATCAACAACCCCCGTCACAGATGTAAATCATATCACCATGATGCGAAGGCGGCCCCCTGGAACCCGAGGCCAGCCCGGCCAGCGAAGACTACTCTTTGCCCTCGTCCTCGCCTTGATGCCACTGCAACTCGTTGCTGCAGGTCCTCAGATCAGACGTGAAGTCGTGGACGTGGTAGACAGAGCCGATATCGCAGATCTCACAGACACGCCTGATGACACCCGCTACAACTCACCCCCCGAAGCAAACACCTACCAGCCCTCACTCGCCTCGCTTGCCGAGCACCTCGTTGAAACCCGCGAGACGCCCGACGGCGACAGAACCAAGAATCCCAAGAATAAGCACAAGGCCGTCTCGACGACCGAACCAAAGAGCTCTGCAGCAGCTCGTCTGATCTCCAAGAAGTCCAACGACTCAAAGCACTCAAAGAACAACAATAACATCATCAACAACAACAACAACCCTACCAAGAACATCTCTACGGCTCCGGACCTGTCCGTTCGAGCACCTTCTACAGCGCACCGAGACCCCGCTTCTCTCTCCAGCCCAGAGTTCAACTCAAACTCGGGCCTTGCGGGTGCTCTCGCTTCGCCGCATATTGCGCGGTCGCTGGCAGACTGGGAAGTGGAAGATTATGTTCTGCTCGCCACTGTCAATGGCGACCTCCACTCTGTGCACCGCAAGACGGGCAAGACTCTGTGGCACACCGAAAGCGACAAGCCTGTCGTCGAGACCATTCATCACCGCGCCGACATTGCTGTGGATGACCCGTCCTACACCCCCCTCGACCACTGGACGTGGGCCATCGAGCCCAGCGGCGACGGCGCCATCTACCTCATGATCCCCGGCGGCGACGCCTCGGACTCATCAGACCAGCTCAAGAACAGCGGCGGCCTGACCGACACTGGCCTGACCATGAAAACCATTGTCGGCCAGGTCCCTTACAACGACCGCCACCACCCCGTCGTATTCATGGGCACTAAAGACGCTACTATGATGACCATCGACGCCGTCACCGGCCATGTCAAGGACTGGTACAGCTCCTCCGACGCCAATGTCAACGACAAGAAGGAAAGCTGCATGCGCCCTGGTGACTACTTTGAAGACGTTTCGTCTGGCCAGGAAGAGTGTGCCATTGGCGGCACCATCACTCTTGGCCGCATGGACTACAAGGTCGTTGTCTATCGCACCAGCGACGGCGCTGCCATTGCCACCCTGCGCTACTCGGAATGGGGTCCCAATAACTACGACAATGACCTCCACCGCCAGTACCGTTCCCCAATGGACAACCGCTACATCACTGGCAAGCCCAGCGGAGACGTCTATGGCTTCAACGTCGCTCCGGCTACCGGCCACTACAAGTTGTCCTTCACCCACCACCTCGACACCCCCGTCGTGCGCGTGTTTGATGTAGCACGCCCTCCCAACGTGCCTCTGAGCAGCAACCCCGATCTGGCGCTGCTGCCTCAGCCGCCGCCGCCCGCAATCAATGACGAAGATGCCGGCTTGCGCCGCTCGTCCGTCTTTGTCAACGAAACCGAGGCAGGTCACTGGTATGCTCTGTCGGGCACTTCCTACCCCCTCATTGTTGACGCGCCCGATGCCCAGTGCACGCGTGTCGGCTGGTGGGACCGCCACCCCGAATCTACACCAGAGGAGCACCGTCCTGCCATGGCTGGCAAGCATACTCTTGCCGGCGGCGCTCTCAACAGTGGACGCCGGCGTCGTCTATCTAATCCTACTCTCCCGGGTAGCGAACGGTCCAACTCCAACTCCATCTCAGACTCGGCCAATCTCGGGTACTATGAGATTGACGGTTATGATAACCGCCTGCCGCTCACTCTGCCCGGCCGGTCTGAAGTTGCCGAGCCAGACCCTGCGACCACAGCCGAGACGGTCATTGAAAAGGTCAAGGAGCTGCCGCAAGTTGCCGGTCGCCGTGTATTTGATCTGTTCAGCAACCCCATCTTAATCATTGTCATGGTCATTGCGCTGTATCGGTATCGCCGTGAGCTGTATCTTTGGTCTGTGAGACAGGCTCGTCAACTGACGGGCCAGGTTGAAGAGGGCTCTGATGAGGATGTTGGCGAGGTCAAGGATATCAAGAAAGGCATCAAGGAGGCAAAGGAGGAGCTCAAGGACGAATCAGTCGCCAAGCTGGAAGACAAGGCTGCTGGCGTCACGGCTGAAGAAAAGGCCGTCGACAAGACTGAGACAGACTCAGATGCAAAGATTGAGACAAAGGCAAAGACAAAGGCGGAGGGTTCTCTGGCTGGTGCTTCTGTCGGGCCATCAACCTCCCCTTCTCCTTCACCTGCACCCGAGGGCGAGACAGACTCTGTTTCTACTTCCTCCACGCCGGCGCCCGAGGTCAAGGACAAGAAAAAGAACCACCGTGGCCGTCGTGGTGGTGCCAAGCATAAGAAGGGGGGCAAGGCCGCGGCACTGCGCAGCGAGAGCTCCATGACCCAGAATGACGATGACAGCAACCCAGACGGCCAGGCACCGACAGTTGACGAGGTTGTCGGCAAGGCCAAGCAGCTGGGCGCTGAACGCACAACAATGCATCCTGAACCCGACGTTGTGACTGTGTCTTACAACACCGTGCCCGGCAAGAGCGATATGGAAGAAGTCACATCACCGATTTTGCGCATGGGCTCGCTTGAAGTCAACACAAACGTCCAGCTGGGCACCGGCAGCAACGGAACTATTGTCTTCGCAGGCAAGTTTGACGGCCGCGAGGTTGCCGTCAAGCGTATGCTCATCCAGTTCTACGACATTGCTTCCCAAGAAACAAAGCTGTTGCGCGAGAGCGATGACCATCCCAACGTCATCCGCTACTACGCCCAGCAGCAACACGCCAACTTCCACTACATTGCCCTGGAGCTGTGCCGCGCCTCGCTCGCCGATGTCATTGAGCGCTCTTCGCAGTTTAGGGACATTGCCGAGGCCGGCGAGCGCGACCTGCCCAACGTTCTCTATCAGATTACAAACGGCATTCACCATCTACACGCACGCAACATCGTGCACCGCGATCTCAAGCCGCAGAACATTCTGGTCAACATGATCAAAGACCACAAGATGCCGCGCATGCTCATTTCCGATTTCGGTCTGTGCAAGAAGCTCGAGGGCGGCCAGAGCTCATTTGGTGCTACAACGGCCCACGCTGCTGGAACCAGCGGCTGGCGCGCACCGGAGCTGCTGTTGGATGATGATGCGCGCGAGAATCATCACATGATTATGGTGGAGGGCAACAACACCACGCAGAGCGGCGTCAGTGCCAACGATACCGGCAACCCATCGTCGACGCGCCGCGTGACGAAAGCCATTGATATCTTCAGCTTGGGTCTGGTCTTTCACTATGTCCTCACCAAGGGTTATCATGCTTTTGACGTCGGCGACCGCTACATGCGCGAAATCAACATTCGTAAGGGGACGTATGATCTTGGCCGCCTCGATTCGCTCGGAGACTATGCTTTTGAGGCCAAGGATGTTATCAGCCGCATGATTGAGTCATCCCCCAACATGCGTCCACGCACGCGCGAGATCATGTCGCATCCCTTTTTCTGGTCGCCCAAGAAACGATTGGCGTTCCTCTGTGATGTATCCGACCACTTTGAAAAGGAGCCGCGCGACCCGCCGTCCGAGGCGCTCTGTAACCTCGAGAGCCTGGCCAAGGAAGTGTGCGGTGACAACTTTCTCAAGAAGCTGCCGCCTGCGTTTGTCGACAATCTGGGAAAGCAGCGCAAGTACACAGGCACGCGGCTCTTGGACCTTTTGCGCGCCCTGCGCAACAAGCGCAACCACTACGAGGACATGCCTCTGGCGCTGAGAGAGTCGATTGGCGGACTGCCGGAAGGATACCTGACGTTCTGGACGAGGCGCTTCCCCAACCTGTTGATCCGTTGCTGGAACCTGGGCCGTCGGGAGGGCTGGCAAGAGTCGGAGCGCTTCTCCGAGTACTACCGGCCGCCCGTGCATGTATAGGACATGCAGTGGCCGGGCACGGACGGGCATTTTGTGTATATTTTTGTAAAATAAAGCGATGGGCTCTCTTGGCTCTAAAGAATCGGTGCGACAGAGTGTTACTTGACAGATATGGAAAAGAAATAATAGTTTTGGATTTATTACATTTAATTGACTTTTGACTCGACTATTGGCTGTTCATTGAATCGTGATTGGTATAGTTGTTGTGTGCGACGTCTATGAGAAAGTATAATTTGTGAATGGATAAAGATACTCTTTTGTATGATATATACTAGTACAGCTCCAGTGGTTCAACGCTTCAACGCTTTACCATACCGCGAGCCCGCCGCCGCTCGTCTTCACTCAGCAGCCAGATCATGCCGTCATCCTCGTACTCTTGGTCCTCGTCGTCGTCGTCGTCCCCTCGGTCTTTGTCCAGAGGCGCCCCCGCCCCCGTCAGCGGGCCTGCACCGCCGCCCAGCTCTTCCCACTCGTCCTCCTCCATGTTGGCGACCATGAGGATCTGCGTCGTCTTGGCAAACAGCTCGCGCACCCCGTAGCTGCTGCTGCCGCGTGCCACGGCGCCCACAATCCCGTTCAGGTCGCGCTCCATCCGGATCGCGCCGTATGCGCTCGTCCGTCCCAGCTGGCTCCATACGCGCTTCTCCAGCATCTTGGACAGGTGCCGCGCGGCCAGGTCCGCCAGCTGCCCAAACGACCGCGGCGTCATGATGCGCGCCAGCGGCCGCATCAGCCCGTCGCTCCAGCCCTGCTCAAAGCGCCGGCTCACGCTCTCCAGCAGCTCGTCCAGGTCAATCAAAATGTCCGTCTGCTGCTGCTGCTGCTCCGCCCACTCCTCCAGGTCCAGCTCGGTCAGCGAGTAGTCGGCATCCCGGAACGTGTCCGCCAGCAGCGGCCGCAGGCGTGGCTTGACCACCTGGTTGAACAAGACCTGGACGCCCTCGTTGCACAGGTCGCCGGCATTAGCGGCAAACGACTGGTAAAAGTTGGCCAGCGTGTTGGCGACGTGTGTGGCGTCGTGCTCAAAGGGGTACGCCTCTCCGAGATGGGCGAGCACGGCGGGTGCAGTCGCTGCCGGGATGCGCAGCGGGGCATTGCCCGTCACAGACGACATGCCCTGTGCGTCCTCGTCCTCTTCGACAGGCACGCCCATGTTGTCCGACACCACCTTGGCCAGGTACTGCGTGGCCATGTCGAGCGTGTTGACCAGCAGAATAAAGTGAATGACACGGTCCTCGGTCGGGAAATTTCCATTGAGGCCAACAATCGGGCCGAGACTGCCACCATTGTTGTAATTGCCGCCGCTCAGACTGCCGCTGGCACCAGGCCCGGCCGAGTTGCGCGGGTAGGCTTCGTCGCGCATCTTGCGCTGGATCATGCCGACAAAGTCAGACGCCAGCACACGGCCCATGGGTGGAATGACAGCCTGCACGGCTTCGCGCGAGTGCGCCTTCATGAGCGTCTTCATAATGTTGTCCGTCATGTACATGATGACGTCGACGGAGCTGAGGATGTAGGGCGGGTTGCCGTCGAGAGGTTTGCGCAGGTTGAACGACAGGCCAACGGGCGGCTCTTCCATCTGGAACGCACGCTCGACGGCACGGCGGAACAAAAATATGCACATGAGGTTGAAGGGTGTCGTGAGCCGCTGGGAGACCTTTTTGTGGAGGTTGGACTGGGCCAGGACGCTGGGATAGACGAGGGCGGGTGTGGTTTGGGGTGTTTGTGCGGGTTGTTGTTGCTGCTCAGCAGGTGCGTCTCCTGCAGACGCGGAGGAAGAAGGTTCGTTGCATTTGCCAGCGAGGAATCGTGTGTAGAATGCCCATAGGCTCAACAAGGACGCCATCTCGCTGATTAGAGTGTTGACCTGGGGCATGGAGATACCACCCTCGTCGTCGTCGGGTGCTGACGGGGTCGAAGAGCTACCGAGCGCTGGCGAGTTGACGCGTGATGAGCTGCCGTCAAGGCCGGCCGCACCAGCCGCGACGCCTGGCCCTCGTTGCAAGTTCAAGAAGCTCTGCACCAAGAAGGAAAATGGGTAGCTCTTGACCTCGGTCAGTTTGCGGTCAATACCGCGGTCATCACCAAACGCATCGACGATAATACCGCCCTGCACATCAGCCTCCTTTTGCAGACGCTTGATGACTTTGACCATCTGGCCGACGCCGTAGTGCCGCTCGACAATGGCACCGTGGCCCTCAACAATCTGCGAGATGTGGGCAAACAGCTTGCTCAAGGAGTGCACGTAGAAGCGCGAGTCGCGCTGTGTTGTAGATGAGATGGAAGACGGGTCGCTGCCGGCCTCCTTCCATACATTGCGGGCCGACTGCGCAACACCCTGACACACATACCGTCCGTAGACATCGAGACCGACATCGGTACGGCCGATCAGCGGGAATAGCTTAAAGAACCGCGTGACGTGTGCATCGTTGCTCTCCTGTGCGGCGCGCTCAAACTCTCGCAAAAACAGCCCGCACAAGCTCTCGCGTGCCTGCTCAAGCGTCACCGCTGGCGGGTCGGGCACCTCGACCGTGGGCACGACCGCACTGGCAAAGCCCGAGTTGACAATAGCATCGGGGATCTTGCTCGCGCGGGCAAGGTACGCAGCCGCAGCCTCCCAGTCTTGCGGCGCACCCATGGACCCGGCGACACCGGCAACGCACGCCTTGAGCTCGGCGACCTGCTCGACGACGCGCAAGGTGGCTTCGACGCGGGTCTTTTCTAGGTCGAGATTGCGCACCGTGGACGACAGGCGGCCGGCGGTATCGGCCGTCCCAGCGAGCATACTCGTGGCAATACCACGTGTGGCAATGACCTGAGCACCCAGAGAGGCGCGCAGGTTGTCGAGGCGCAAGAGATCGCGGCTGAGGTCGCTTTGGCTAGCGACAATGGACTGGAGGTTGGAGGTGAGGGCATCTTCGCGGGTGTGGAGGGCGGCGAGGGCAGAGCGGACGTCGGCGACAGAGGATGCTGATTCGAGGGCAGCAGCAGGAGACTGTGAGGATGATGGTATTAAGAGAGATGCAGAAGAAGGGTCGTTGATGCTGAGGCCATTGAGGCCGTTGAGGCCGTTTGTGCGCAAGGACATGGAGAGCCGCGATGCTTCGCTGACCCGTCGGTGGTGATTTGGTGTTGTGCTTTTAATGCTGCCACTTCGACTCCTCCGGCCACCAGCGCCGCTTCCGCCTGTGCCACTGCTTCCACCGTTCATGATCGCTATCTTTGTCGTCGTCGTCGTCGTCGTCGTCGTCGTCGTCGTCGTCGTCGTCTTCAAGGAGCTTGTTGTCGTGCGGCCGCCATGAGAAGAAGCTCAGACTTTGGGGTGACGACCGTTTTCACGCGCTGTAGATGTACACTAGAAATAGACCTAATATTTCCGTGGTATAATGAATGTCCGTATAGCAATTGAATCAAAAATGAAGAGATATCGCGAGCTTGTCGAGTCTAGATGTGCCAGAGCGACGTCGTCAGTCGCAGAGCTCCACCCCTCCTGTAAGGTGTCCCCAATGTAGATTGCTAGCGTCAGAGTCGACGTACGACGTAGGGGTCACGTGGAGCGAGCTGGAGCTGTAAATAGTGGAGCATATTGATTATATAATTACACGACTTCATATCGCAAGATTCACTTCTACACTGCATTACAAGAGGGTAAAATTCTATCAGTCTGAGTCGGAGATTGAAAAAGAAGATGATAATCATTAAGTCTAGGTCGATAAATGATATGCGGTCAAGTAGAAGTAGATAACCAAGCTTCGAACCTCCAGTAGTGTACAGTGAGCTGCTCCCATGAGCCCAATATTCCGGTGAGCATGCCATTTAGCTTAGAACCAGATATCATATACGTTAGCATGTCTTGTGGGATTCTCACAAAGAGTTTAGCTTCTTCCTGTCTTTTATTCGGCCGTTTTATAGGTATGACCTGTGAGAGATCAAAAAGTTATCGTCATCGACAACAGTAGATGGCTGTATGTCGTTATGAGAGGATGCCCGTTAAAGTTGGTAGAAAAGCTGCCCCGTCCTGTACACTAAGAACGGCTAGTGATATGATATTCTGATCAGGCGTCGCTCGTTCTGAGCTTAGAAACTCGGCAAGCATGAGATCCTGTTTCTGCGGCTGTTGCTGTGGTTGCCTGTAAAACAAGCTTCCAATGATCTCCATAGACCCAAAGACCCTGAGACTCGGATATCACCGAGAGACTGTAAAACAATCTCCAGTGAGATACTTTAAGCTCGTAATCTAATATCATAAGGACCAAGCTGGCACTAATGTGTGCGATACGGCCAGTAGAACTCCAATAGAGTGACCGAGGCCGTAGCATCGGAGAGTTCTGTAGTATGATACTGTATCCGTTGGGTATATTAACTACTGTGAAATCCATCCCACGAGTATTGCATCGGTTGATAACGGCTTCAACATCTTGCCTGGTTTGGCCTGGCAGTAGTGACGTTGGGCACCGTTTGGCAGTGCCTTATACAGTCCATATCGCTATCGTAGGATCTAAGCAGGCAGTGGTAAGCTCCTCATAGAGTTGATGCATTATCTTGCATCACACTTCAGGCTGGAAGTCCTAGGTGGTAAATGAAGTGCCAGGCTCATCTGTTCATACCCCTGGCCCTTTAATGCGCAGCGTACTGCGCTGTTGTTTTCCAGAAAAGTGAGCTTGGCTAGATATATCCCTTGGGTGGGCATCCAAACACTTTATCGAGGGCATGTTTGCTGCTGTGTGCTCGTCTAGGCACTGCTGGATCCTCGTCGATTTCAAAGTTGGGATGCCATATCACTATAGTGCATCTTTTCGTAAAGTACAGACATCTGCTTGATCAAAGTATTTCATGGCGTGCAGCGATGACAGATACACGGAACATGAGTGTAAAGCAAGACTTATTTCATTTGCACATTGACGACCAGAGCCCACGGAGACTATGGCGTTAGTATGCGAGGAGGGGATCAAGGCGTTAAGAAATCAACAGATGAGTGATATGAACAGAACGTACTGAAAACTGGCATCTTTGAATATAGTCTGCAGCGGTTGCAGCTGACACCGTCGTCGAGGCGATTTTATTGCTGCCCATATAGAAAGAAGAAAAAGTAAGAATAGACGTTGTGAAAGCTGTTATATAGACGATGGAAGATGGCCATGAGGCAGACGTGTTAAACACAGATGCATGCAGTGCAATCAGGAATGTGTGCAAACGCCCTATAGACACACTGAAAGTAGTGTTTACTTGCTGAACCGGGAATCCAGACATTTCAACACATGCAGGGCTTGTTTCATCATGTCTGACAGATCCTTCGCTGGGGATCAAAGAACAGTAGGCGGCGTGCCATGACTATAATCAGGCGGGCGGGCTACGATCAACGACTACGCGGAAGCGAGACACCGTGTCTCTGAATACGATCAAATATCACTGAGCAGTCAACAGATTGAGGGAGAATCAGGTTTAGAAAAAAAAAGGAAATACCCTTGTTCGGGCCATGTCGAATTGGAAAGTTATGGAATGGGAAGAAAAGACTTTGACATAGGAAAAAACAGGGTGAAAACCAGAGAGTAAACGGCCAAGGAGCACGCAGAAAGCAGCAGTAGCAATAGCAGTGGCAGTAGCAGCCGGTAATGAGATGAGATGGGAGATAATAGAAGCGAGAGGGAAAACGGGAAAAAGAGAACGGCAAATGACAAACATCTAGGCGTGACTCATGTTCCTTTTTTATCGTAAACGCAGTGCAGTGCATGACGAATGCATCGACATAAATTGCGACAAATTGCGACAAAGATACGCCCCCATTCCATGAAACGTAAGAACAGAGAATCAGAAGAAGCAGAAGCACCTGTGGACTTTTCCTCGAGAAGAACGAAATGAGAAGAACCTGTAGCAGAAAGATAAAAGGACAAAAGGACGGAGAGGGAAAGCAAAGAGGAAAAGAGAAAACAGAAAGTAAACGAGAAGCAAACGATTTGGAAATTGAGATTGAATTGAAGCACTGACGCCTTCCATAACAGTTAATCACTTTGAATAAATGACAATCCGCCGTAACGCCCAAGTCGATATACTTCAAAGAGATGCTTCACAAGGAAAACAGCACAGCAAACAGTTGAAACAGTTGAAAACAGGAAAACATTTTGGAAAAAGTTTCAACATAGTGGATTCATTCTCCGACGCTTGAGTCCTTTGGTGTTTGTGCGTTCCCGCTCAGGCACCTAGACAGCGGGCGAGGGACCGCCGGGGGGACCCTGGTGACCGTTGCCGCCAAAGTGGCCGGGGCCACCGTAGGGGCTAACACCACCGGGGACACCGCCAGCGTGGACAGTGTAGTGAGGAGGAGGGGGGGCGGGGCGGTAGGGAGTGCCGACGCCAGAGTTGTTCTGGCTGCGGCCCCACGACAGGCGGACGCGCGAGTTGCCGATCGGGTAGCCCTGCATCTGGTTGATGGCCATCTCAGCAGCGTGACGGTGGACAAACTGGACGAAGCCGCAGCCCTTGCCAGGGGGAATCTTGACATAGGTGATCTCTCCGAATCCCTGGAAGAACGAGCGCAGCTCATCCTCGGTAACGTAGCCAGACAGGCCACCAACAAACACAGTGGTGTTGTTGGGGTCGGTGAACTGGTTCATCGGCTGGGGAGCCATGGGGCCGAAGCCGGGCTGGTAGTAGCCGCCGCTGCCGCCGCCACCCATGTTCCACTGGCCGTTGCCGCCCTGGGCGGGGCCGCCGGGACCACCGTGCATGTGGTTGCCACCGTGCTGGCCCTGGCCGTACTGGTGCGAGCGGGTCTTGGGAGTGGCGGTCGATATCCGCATAGGGCGGTTACCGCAGTAAACGCCCTGCATCTCGACAAGAGCGCGCTGCTGGTCAGTCTCGTCAGAGAAGCGGACAAAGCCGTAGCCACGCGACTGGCCAGTGACGGCGTCGGTCATAATCTTGGCAGACTTGCACGAGGGGAAACGAGCCTGGAAGAGGCTGACGAGCACAAACTCGTTAACCTCCGGGCCCAGATCACCAACGAAGATGCTGAACTCGGGGCTGCGGTCATCGCTGAGACTGTTTGTTAGTTAAAGGGGTGTTCTTATAAAGAAATAAATATTGAAGAAAGGATCAACAACATACCGACGGTCGACAAGGCCACCGCCCGAAGCCCAGTTGAGCTTGAAGGCGCGGGTGGAGTTGGGGATGTTGGTGCCGTTCAGGCCCAGGGCCTTTGTGGCAGCCTCAACAGTGCCGAACTCGACAAAGCAGTAGCCGGCGTTGCCAGAGTTGCGGTCGCGGATGACCTTGACGTTGACGTTCTCGCCCGAAACGGTCGAGTAAACGTTCTTAACAAAGTTCTCATCCATCCAGGGCTCAAGCTCGCCCATCCACAGGGTCTTGGAGGACTCGGCACCCTGGGGGAGGGCAGCCGAGGGAGGGAACGAGGTGTCCATGGCGGTGGGAGGGGCGGCAGACTCGCCGTTGGCAGGAGGAGCAAAGTTGGACATTTTGACTGTGTTGTTGTTAGTGATGTTGTTTGGAGGTAGAGAGATGAAAAGTGAAACAAGATGAGATATATTTACTCACAAGTCAAAAGCTTTTGGTTGAAAAGATAAATGGAAAGGTCTGAGAGGTTAGAAGAGACCGAGAAAAGAAGGTCGTGGGGACGGGACGTGTGAGAGAGTAAAAAAATAAAAGGATGTGACAGGAGTGAGTGAATGAAAAAGGAAAAGTGAGCACAGCTGCAATCTCAATAGAGGGCTGGGTGAAGTGAAAGTAAGTTGGAGATGAGGACTGCAAAAGTTAGCTTAAGTACACAAGAGAGACCAAGCCAACAGAAACCTGATAAGCTGCCAGAGCTAATGCCTTTATAGAACAGGCACCGACCCCGCCAACCCAGGGACTGACGTTACACAGCTTCTGCTGCTATTGTCCAAGCGGGAACAACTTACATTGAGGTTAAGTGAGGCGCATTCAGCAGCAACACAATAGTCGCAATGGGTGTGATAGATGCAATGGCCGCAATGACCACAATGGACATAAATAAGACCTACCGATCTGAAATCAAATACCGAGTGTTCGTACAAATAAACGCCGCACGCCTCGAGAAAGAGAGATACGGATAAGTGAAGAAACCGGAAGTAAGACACGAAACTGGTCACAAGTCAGTAAATGGCTTTCAAAGGTGATAGCAATGCAACAAGTTGCGAGTCGCCAGTTGCGAGGCTGTTGTGGCCCTGATCGGGAGTGTACTGCATAGCAAAGTCCAGATGTGGTGGTCGTGCTGCTGACTAATAAGAACACTGGCTCTTGCAACCATCAAGAGACATGCAAAGTATCAACTGCAGATGCATATCTGATGTGCTCGATATCTGATCGGGCTTGACAGTAGGTAGTCAGGGCTAGGCTATCAAACAGTCGCAAGAGCGAATTCAGCCACGAACCTAGATGGTCCACCCTTTTGCGACCACACTATGGCCGCAGCTACCATGCTGTATGTATGTATGTTGTCTCTCGCTTGCTGGTAGTAGTATGCCGCATTTCTGCAAGGCGCCTGTGTGCGTGTTCGTTGCCTGCCACAGCAAACTGGGCTGATTTGATGACCATTGAGCCGGGGTATCCTGCAGCTCGATGACCAAGATCGACAGGCCAAGATTAAGAGCTCAAATCAACGGCGCGTGAATGCGAGCACAAAAGTGACACAATTCACCGCTGTTTGTTTGTTGTCTGATTGGCCAGTCGACTGTCGCGACGGGTTGATTTGTGCGCCTTATAGGGTTGAGCTCGGTTTGAGTGGTTGATATTTCTCGGCATGTTTTTTTGGTAATTTTCGATATTTTTCTCGCTCGCACAACAGTGGGCAACTCGTACTAGAGGCATAATAATGCCCGTGTTTTTTGCTGGACAATCCGACTCTTCAATCACTTCTTGGGAGAGGGCCGGGCTGTCGGATGGTATGGGACCGCGGCTGCTCGAGCGAGGCTGAGTAGGGTAGACAAGGTGATACTGTTCCGAGGGACCCGAAGGACCCGAGAAGACGGACAGCTCGTATAGAAAGTGAGGTAGGGATAGTCGAGGGCAATGGTGCTTGGTAGGCGATAGAGGCGAAGGCAGCGGTGGTCGGCATGTCAAGTGGCAGGCGACAGCTAGCAGACAAGCCCGGTAGACAGGCAGCAAGAGACAAGCATGTAGACAAACAGAAACAGATACAGCCAAGTGGCAGATGATAAGACGCAAAGAAAAGATGGCAGAAACAGGAACAAAAGACATGCGCGATGGCGCGGATGTATTCTTACCTTTGGATGCCTGGGATGAGTTAGACAGTGTTTCTATGATGAGACGATATGAATGAGGGCAAAGATAAGTTGCGATAGTGCAATAAGGGAGGAATAAGTCGACGATAGGAATGATGACGAGATTGTCGCAATGCCGTCGCGATAGAGACGATGCGTGCGCGGCAACAGTGGGGAGGGA
Source organism: Ophiostoma ulmi (assembly GCA_029298715.1). NCBI lineage: Eukaryota > Fungi > Ascomycota > Sordariomycetes > Ophiostomatales > Ophiostomataceae > Ophiostoma > Ophiostoma ulmi. Next base: position 238,692 of record JANSLN010000005.1, on the reverse strand, counting down.
TGTGATTGGTGGTGGCGAGGTGATAGACGAGGTGAACGGGTCAAGGTAAAAAAGTGAGGCGATTTGCGGCTGCGCGCGATGCGGGGAAAGGTGAGGGTGGTTTTGAGGCAAGGTGGTGGTATCGGGTAAGGTAAGGTGAGTGGCGACACGACGCGATCGCCAACAGTCGATGATGGGATGGGATGATGGCGAAAGGACAGCGGGACTGAGGGGAGGGGGGTGATAAGGACAGAGAGGAGGGGGGGGGGGGGCAAGGTGTACGACGAATGATTGCTGATTGATGATTGAGAATAGAGAATAGGGAGGACGATGGCGAATGAAGAAGGAGGGACCGATGAGGGCAACAAACAAAACAGCAAATGACAGACAAGGAAAGAGCGACTCACAAGGAAAGGCTGATGCGACAAAGATGACAATGACGACAAATAAAAAGCAGCGCTTCCGAGGTGGGGAGGGAAGAGAAGAGAGGGACGAAGGGACGAAAAGACGAAAGAAGTCAAGAATTCGAGAAGGAGATGAGAAAACAAACAAACAGCAACTCAAGCAAGTGAAAAAATAGGAGTGGAAAGGCGTGGAGAGAAAAGAGAGAGAGAGAGAGAGAGAGAGAGAGAGGAAAAGAAAGAAAGAGAAAGAGAAGAAAGGCGAAAAGCGGAAAAAGCAAAGCTTGACGATGATGGTGGGGAGGGAGTGCGAAAAGCGAAAACCGAAAAGAGGGAAGGAGCAAAGAGCGCAGAAGCAGAAGAGGGTTAAAAAACATACCAAAAAGGCCAAAAAGCCTAAAAAGTCTGAAAGAATGGGCAAGAACAGACCAAGGAGGGAGAAAAAAGAGGAGAAGAAAAGAAGAAAAAGAGGAAAGAGCGAGTGAGCAGAAGGAAAGGGAAGGGCGGAGAAGCAGCAGACGGTGGTTACGGAGGTCTGCAGAGGTAGACGGTGCCGAAAAAGGTAGAGACGGTGATTTATGAATTAAAGTCATATCAACTTTAATATCTAAATACATATACATGAAGACGGAAGACGGAAGTCGCGCACAAACCAGTGCCAGTAACCAGACCAGACGACGGGAAGGGAGGGGTGGAACAAGCTGGGACAAGGGAAGGGCGCAAGGGATGGTACCTGCCATAGCTGGTAATCATACAGCTGGGTAGTATCTGTCCAAGAGCAAAAAGGAAGTTGGAGTGGGGCTGGCAAGGCAGGCAGGCAGGCCAGTAAGCGATGCTCTCCCTCTTAGAACTCGAAGAATAAGCAGTCTGGAAGGATTGGAGCAGATAACGACTTGACGATAAAAGGGGATACACGAGAAAAAGCAACTCGAAAGTATGGATATAGAAAGATCATAGCGGAACCAAGTATGCAGTCAAATGCATGCACATGCATGCAAGAGCTGCAGCATGAAGGAATCGTAATTTACGGAGCAGAGGCTAGGCTAGACGGCCAGAAGAAGGGTGGGAAAGAATGGACGAGCAGGCAATAGGAATGCGGCCAGTATCCGTGCCGCAACCATCCATGTTCGCTACACAAACGGTGGGCTCCCACCTGGCATCGGTACTTTTGGGAGTGCGCAAGAAAGAAAGAAGGTACCGTATTTGGACCCACAACAAGACCTCAAGAAGGTGCCATTGAGCTGTCTTATTGGCTACCTGGAGTCACTAGCAAGGCAGCTAGAGCCAGCTAGAGCCAGCTAGAGCAGACGAGGATAGCTCGAGGGCAAAAGTTCAGCAAGCAAGCAGGCACAGGCAAAGGCCGCAGACAGGCCGCAGGCAGGCAAAGGTCGCACGCAATTGACCTGCTAGCTAGTGTAAAGTATCTAGCTGGTCTTCCGTTTCCTCTTTCTTCCTGATGGATCGAATCGACACGCACCACTACCGACGACACGGTGCCCCTCACTAAGCCTTTTTCAAGTGTATTTTTTGTTGTTGTATGAGTATCTTTTGCATCGATAATGTAAGACTACTTTACACTTCTGCCCGTCATAGTCCGGACCACCCGGACCGTCATATGTCACAATAGCATTCTCACTACAACACTACACGGCAGCTGCGTCACTTTGCATATGGTGAGTGTGACTAGAAACGTCAGTCCAGGTCGGCGTGACTTGTTGCTTGGATCGAACATGAGATAAAGTCAAGACGGCAGCAAGGATCACATACGACGAGACGACCAGCCTTCGAGGTACACAAGCACAAGACACAAGACCAATCTACCGTAATGAGTGTCTGAGATGGCTCGATGGCTTCGATAACTCGATGGCTGTAGATAGGTTTCCAGAGCCACAGTGTCTGAGATATGCTGGGCGCTGGAAGCTTTGTCCATGGAGCTCGCTCTCTTCTTCTGTAGCAAGTGATGTGTCATCTTTGCTCGGGAAATAGGCGAGACTGCACGACATACTCCAATGCTATGATAAGATACCTATTACGGTGCAATTTGGAGCAGTATTAACTACTTGGGCGTTCAGTTTTAGTAATAACTTATAATTAAGCAGAGCTCAGAAAAGCTCAGACAGCAACATACACTGTAATTACTGAGTAGAGAAGATGTGTTAAGTGGGTCTCTGCCCAATGTAGCCTGCTAGTTAAATTGCGTGCATAATACCATCATCCATCCCTGGCTGCGCACGTAAAAACGCGTCGAGTTTAATTAAGAGAAATATCCCTCGGACGCGTCTCAACCGAGCTTTTACCTGTCAACCACTCTGTATTTATCGACATTATTCTGATTTCAGCTCTGCACACTCTGCACTCGTTGCCTGATGGACAATGAATGCATACGCCAGGCATCCGTACATGTACATGTACATGTAGATATAAATACTTGTAGAGCTTCCCAAGAGCTCTATATTTGGATGCGCTTGTGATCGGAAGCATATGAGGCGAGCAAGGCCAACAGCTCGGCAAAACATTAGAAAGAGCCAAGGACAGCTCCATGAAAGTGATAGAACAACAGAAACAGTACTTTTCCAAAACCACATGAAACTTGTCCTTTTGAATATCTCCCGTGTCTGACTTGCTTTTGCTTCCAATCTATTCTCCGTTTGAGATTAGAATACCCTGCTCTACCATCATAATCATCATTATTGCTATGATTGCTATGACTGCTACGAATGCTATTTGTTGTTGTTGCTTGCCTCCGTTTTGTCTGTTGTCGCGACTGCTGTTGATTATGTAATCAATGTGCATGAGGCCGCATACAGAAGCGTTGTATAAAGCATCTGGATCACCAAGCACCATGTATTGTTGATGCTAAATATATAGACAGGAGTTAACTAGAGCATTTACTTGAACGCCAGATGGCTGGACTCGATTAGAACTTGATGTGAGTTTGACCACATAGTTTGGATTCATTTGTTATTGTTCTTCTCTTTTACTTGTTTGGGATATTTCGATCTCGTGAGTTAATTTATAGAATCAAGTTCTTGCTTTTATTTTTTAGATAAATGATAGTAAATATGCATAGCTTTATCATTGATTTTTATAATCAAACGTTGTAAAAGTGACTGAAAACATTATCAAATACATCATTGTAATTCTGGGAACATTACAACATTAACAAAGACAACGATAATTAACAAAATAGCATCAAAAATATACGATTAAAGCCAAACAAGATTGCAAAATTAAAGCTTTTACTGCTCAATCGTCTCTCAAACTTGATCATTTTGTTATCCATTTACAATGCTATTTATCACAAGACTCAAGCCAAAAACTATCATCATCATCATCAACACAACTGCCACTTTAAGGCACCCGCCATTATACTAGTAATATTTGCAGATAAGCAAACCACACAAAAATAATCTAGTCAACTTAATAAACTCATACTGCTGTTTACTTGAATATGATATCAAATTGTCGTTGATGCCGTTGTCGTTGTCGTTGCTACTGACACGTGACTAGATGACCAATCAAACCCCTGATTCCACTAATCGCACGTCACGACCGCCGCCGCCTAGCTTAGCGACCCCGGACAGCCGCCTCTTACTACTCCGGCCAGGCACGGCCAGTGACGTTGACGACGTCTTATATTTTGTATTGCTATAGATATAGATGAGCCGCGTGGCCTGATTGTGTGACTGTTTAGCCTATATATTCCGACATACTCTTTTTTAGAAAAAGCGTACGAGCTCTACCATCCAACTCACCTCGTTCATCTGCCAGCTATTTCTAGCTATCCCAGCTATCACCAGCTATCGCCAGCCACACACTCTGCCACCTCTGCATATACGACCACCACAACACATGCCAGTATAATGGCTGCTCCGTCCACCGAGCAGCGCGAGCTCGAGCTGGTCGAAAAGGTCGACTTCCGCATCCTCAATGTCGCCAACAACGAAAAGAAGCTCCAGGACCTGCTGAGCAAGTTCCTCGTGCCTCTCCTCCTCAAAGGCTCCAGCGAGTATGCCTCTGTGAGAGCAAAGGTTGCAACCATCGCACAGCGTCTCAAGCTGTTTATCCAGCCGCCCGGTATCGTACTGCCCGTCGCCGCTCTCGTGCAGCAGTTCAAGTCCACAGACTCGGCCGTCGTGCGCCACCTTGATATCTCCTTTATCCAGCACAGCATCGGCCGCCTTGCCCCCAAAGACCGCCGCGAGCTGCTGCCCGCGCTGTTCAAGGGGATCTCTTCTGTCAACTCGGCAACACCCGCGCTCTTTGACATTATCTTGCAAACCCTCGCCGTGCTCAAGCTGCCGCCGCGCGGCTCCACCGAGGACGATGCGTTTGCCGCTGATATCGGCCTCGACGACCCGGCCGATGCCGCCTACGTCGCCGAGCGCTTCGGCAAGATCTTTTTGCTGTCGCGCGGCCGCAGCGCAACATCTGTAAACCCCGCCGACAACACTTTCTTCCTTTACGACCAGGAGAACTCGTGGCTCAGCACAGGCACCAACCTGGCCGACACGCGCATCCGCGTCGCCAACTTCTTGGCCAGCGGCGCCTTTGCCGCCAACCTACCAGACCGCTTCCTTCCGGCACTCTATGCTGCCGCACACACCGACAGCCGCGTGTCGTCTATCGGTGAGGATCTGCTGAAGCGCACAAAGGTGTCGCTCGAGACAAAAGACCTCGTCGACCAGCTCTATGCCGCACACGCTGCGCTGCCCGCCGCCTACCGTATTCGCATCCTGGGCCTTCTGAGCCGCTCCGTCCTCGCTGCGTCCTACGATGCCGACATTCTCAATGTTGTCCAGTCCAACCTCGAGGCCCCCGAGACCCCGGCTGCCGCCCCCGGCGCCTCTACCGCTCGCTCGCGCGGTCTCGAGATGGCCAAGCTGCACAAAGCTCTGTTTGAGTTTATCAACTGGGTCGCTCGCGTCGGACCGACAGGCACACTAGGCACACCTGAGAAGGACAAGGATGCCAAGGATAACAAGGATAACAAGGATAACAAGGAGAAGAAAAAGCCGGAAAGCAAAGATACATCATTCAAAATCGGAAGACAGCTTATTGATTTTCTGCGCACATACATTGACGACCTCGGCTGGCCCGTTCCGACCGCCACGGGTTTCGACAACGAATCACTGCGCGCAAAGGCCTACGAGACTATCGGCATGCTCGCCAAGGGCGCGCGTATGACTGTCGACGAGCGTCTCGCTCTCGCTCTCTGGCTCTTCCGCTCTCTCACAGAAGACCCTACCACCGAAGCCGTCGTCAATGTTGACGGTGCTCTCTCCAGCATGTCTTCTGTCTTCGCCCCGGGCAAGACTGGTGCTAGCTCGAGTGAGGACCGCGCATACATTGCACCCAGACTCCACGCTGTCCTCCTCAAGTACATGGAACTCGACGAGAACGACGAGACCAACCCGCTCATCCTCCGCAGTGCACGCCATGCCGTTGCAAAGTGGGCCAACAACTGCTTCACCTTTTCGGACCCCATTGCGCGCTGGCTCAACGTGCTCGCAGCCGCTGGCCGGCGCAGCGAGCGCAGCGATGTCATCGAGGAGGGCCACAAGGGCCTCGACCCCTGGACCTACTACAGCAACAATGTCGGCCGCGAGCACACGGTCGATCTGCCACAGTGGTCCGAGCTCGTGCGTGTTTTCTTCAAGACCAACATTGCTTCGCATGTCAAGGCTGTCGCTGCCAAGGCCGAGGGCCAGCCCGAGTTCTCGTCTGCATCTGCAGCAGCCGCTGACATGGACGTGGATGGTATCTCTTCATTCACCAATTTCACCGGCGAGAAAGTAGACGCCTACGCCCTGGCGGTCAATTACTGCCGCCGCATCCTGTTCCTCACTGCCCTCAAGGACCAGTTCAAGGTCGAGCCCGGCTGGGAGCAGCAGATCGAGACGCTCGTCGAGTCCGACAAGAAGACGCGCGATACCATTCGCGTGTTTCTGGCAGACAATCCATCAGGCTTGGTGGATCTATTGACGGCCTCGTTTGAGGGTATGGTTATGGAGAAGCCTACGATTGCCGAGCCGTGCGGCCGCAGTTTTGTCGACGTGGCTTCCCTTGCACCACGGTCGGCGCTCGCGTCCCTTGCCAGCCGCGCTCCCGAGCTGCTTGCTCTTGTCAAGTCCAACAAGAAGGAGATCCGCAAACTCGCTGCCTCGGCCGTCGGCATTCTCGGTGCACACCCTAGCAACAGTTCCGAGAGCATCCAGAAGCTCAAGACGGACCTTGTCGAGGCTTCCAAGCCGTGGAAGAACGCGATCGGCTCGGATCTCAATGCTACAGAGGGCGCCTTTGTCGCACTCTCCCACCTGCTCTCTCGCCTCGTTTTCTACAATAGCCAGGATACCACTGCTTTCACGAGTGATGCCGCGTCTCTCTTCCCCACAACTGAGGATATTGTTGGAGCCTCGGCTTCGTTCCGGAATGCCCTTTTCGACTCGTTCTTCCAGCTCTGGACGGCAGGTATCAAGTGCCTGCCTGGTGTTTCTGCTGATGCGACCGTTGCCGAAAAGTTCAAGACCACACTCGCTCTCATTGATGCACTGTCAACCGAAGCCAAGAAGGGCAATGAGCGTGCTATTGCTGCTCTGGGCCGCCTGGCTCTCGCTGTGGGCGGCGACTCCTCCGAGTCTTCAGAGGCAGCCGAGTCTCCCGAGAAGAACAAGGCTACTGAAGACACTGATATCACAGATCTAATCCTTAAAAAACTGTACGCACTCTACGAGATCAAGCAGGCCGAGGTTCACTTTTCCATTGGTGGTGCCATCACGGCAGCTGTTGCGTGCTGGGACGCCGATGTCGTCGAGCTGTCTCTGGATGTTGAGCAGACCGAGTCCCTGCTGGTGGGCGCCGCCTTCCATATCCCCAAGCGCACCAACCGCCTGTCGGCTACGCTCAACAAGATCTTGGTCGACTGCAAGACGACCAAACCGTCGCTCCTCAAAGCCTCGGGCATCTGGCTGTTCTCGCTCATCCAGCACGGCTCGCACCTGCCAGAAGTACAGAGCCAGCTGCGCGCGTGCCAGGTCGCCTTTATGCGGCTGCTGAGTGCGCGTGACGAGCTCGTACAGGAGACGGCATCGCGTGGTCTCGCGCTCGTCTACGAAAAGGGCGACCCCTCGCTCAAGGGCGACCTGGTCAAGGACCTTGTGTCGTCTTTCACAGGCTCAGGCCCCAAACTCGAAGTTGACGAGGAGACGGAGCTGTTTGAGGCCGGTGCGCTGCCAACGGGTGAAGGCAACAAGTCGGTCACGTCATACAAGGACATTGTCAACCTGGCCAACGAGGTCGGCGACCAGACGCTCATCTACAAGTTCATGTCGCTCGCGGCCAACGCAGCTACATGGTCGACGCGCTCGGCCTTTGGCCGGTTCGGTCTCAGCAACATCCTGTCCGACTCGGAGTCGACTGTCGACCCCAAGCTGTACCCCAAGCTGTTCCGCTACCGGTTCGACCCCAACCCCAATGTGCAGCGGTCGATGAACGATATCTGGAAAGCGCTCGTCAAGGACTCGAGTGCCACCATTGAGGCACACTTTGACGCCATCATGCAGGATCTGCTCAAGAGCGTGCTGGGCAAGGAGTGGCGTGTGCGCGAGGCCAGTGCGGCTGCGATTGCAGACCTTGTACAAGGCCGGCCGTTTGTGCAGTACGAAAAGTACTATGAGGATGTCTGGGCGCGCGCTCTCAAAGTACTGGATGATGTCAAGGGCTCGGTTCGCGAGGCAGCTCTGCGGCTCTGCATCACGCTGTCCAACACGCTCGTGCGGCAGCTCGAGGAGAGCGGCGGTGCTTCGGGCGAGGGCAGCCGCAACGCAACGGCCATGATGAACGAGGCGCTGCCCTTTCTCATGTCCGACAAGGGCATCGAGAGCGGCGTCGAAGACGTCAAGGTGTTTGCTACCATTACCGTCCTGAAGATTGCAAAGCACGGCGGCAAGTCGCTGCGGCCGTATATTGCTGCCATGGTGCCGCATCTCCTGGGTCTGCTGAGCACCATTGAGCCCCAGGCGTTCAATTACTACTACATGCGCTCGGGCGACGACGACAAGGAGAAGCTCGACAAGATGCGCAGTGCCATGGTGTCGCAGTCGCCCATATCCGAGGCAATTGAGAATGGTTTGCGCAATGTCGACGCGACCGTGCTCAAGGACCTTGCTCCCGGTATCGAAACCGCCATGAAAAACGCTGTGGGGATGCCTACCAAGATCGGATGTGGACGCGTGCTCACGACACTCGCGACGCGGCACACTCTGGACTTTGTACCTCATGCGTCGCGCTTCTTGCTGTTGCTTGAGAAGCAGGCACTCGGCGACCGCAACGATGAGGTGTCGCAGAGCTATGCGAAGACGGCCGCTTACGTTCTGCGTGCGGCCCCCGATGCGTCTCGTGAAAAGTACGCAACGCGACTTGTGGATGCCTACTTTGCCGCCGAAGATGAGGCGCGGCGCCAAAAAGTGGCCGATGCCGTGCTTGCCATCTCCAAGATGTCGCCCGACCACTTCAATGCCCTGGAAGGGAAGCTGCTGCCCTGGGTCTACGTGGGCATGCACGACGAGAGTGCCGACCACGATTACGTGCACAAGGCCTGTGCTGAGATATGGAACAAGCACGCCGGTAGTACAGGACTTGTGGTATCGCGGTATGTGCCCGAGATTGCTGCACTGGTGCAGCGGTCGCTCGACACGGCGCAGTGGGCCCTCAAGCACGCCGGCGCGCGCACAGCAGCAGCTGCCGTCGGGGCTGTGCTCAGCGCAAGCGATCTCAGCGGCAGCGTCAATGAGCCCAATCTGAAAAAGCTGTGGCCGCTGTACGAAAAGGCGCTGGCCCTCAAGACGTTTGACGGCAAAGAGAAACTGCTGGATACGCTGCCCGAGTTTGTGAGCAAGGCCAAGGTCTTGTGGCAGGCCGACGCCAAAATGGCTGCTGCCCTGAGCAAGATTGCCACGGTTGAGGCCAAGCGTAACAACGACGCGTACCGCGTGCACGCGTTCAAGTGCCTTGGCAAAGTAGCGGCGGCACGCGAGGATGTAGACATGTGGCCGGATGTTGTCACGATTGTCACACCCCACCTGCAGGAACTGCAAGACTATGACGACAAAAAGGCCAACGAGATGGACGTCGACAGCGGCAGCAAAAAGAAGGACAGTGCGGCGGCGCACAAGGAGAAGCAGGTGCGCGAGACGGCCGAGAACGGACTCGAGGCTGTTGTCACGGGCTACTTCCGTCCCTCTCTGAAGAAGAACCCGGGATCGGTGCTGGCGAGCGTGTGGACGGCTGTTGGCAATTTTGTGTCGAGTGACGCATACATACTGACGCGCCGAACGGTGTGGTACAAGGCCGTCTACGGGCTCCTGGATGCTACAGCCGAGGCTGCCGCGAGTGCAGAGGAGACATACGCCGAAAAGGCCGACGAGGTGGTGTCGTCGTACCTGCAGTCGCTCGACGTCGACAGGCCCGAGGCGGGAACAGAGGAGCAGCGGTCGAACCGGGCCAAGGCTCTGAAGGCGCTGGCCAAGACGGTGAAGAAGGGAGTCTTTGGCAAGGACGCATCACAGGCCAAGACAGCAGCAGCCATTGAGGGCGCGCTGGCTACGGAGCGGTCACTAGATGTGCAGAAGCTACTGAAGGAGGCTCTCTCCGAGACAAAGTAGCGATGTTTGCGTTTTATCTCATATCTTTTTTATATCTACTCTTTATCTTTTATCTGTATTTGTACATGTCTTCATCTTGCATTTCATTTTGATATATCGTCAAATTTTCTACCAACGGATAGTAAGCTCGTTTACTGAAGCGAGACAAAGACCAGGCGAGGCGTCTAGACCGAGATCTGGACGGAATGAGACCACATCCTCGAGGAACAGCGGTCAACACGACATGAGATACAAACAAACTGTCGTTATGATTCTGCAGATTTCAGTGTCCACCACTACCGACATACGGCTTATATATTTCCTGGCCTCCCTTGTCTATGTTCAACCATCATCGCCGTCATTCTACTCTCCCACTGTGTGCATCTTCAGCTGGCGGTATCTTTGGTTGCCAAATCTCTCAATAATAGACACAGACAACAAGGTCGTCTTTGTTGCCGTTGAGGAGGATCACATCTGCGATGCCTTCGCACGGCTTATTGGCACAATTACATCGATTTGGAGGCAGAGTCATGGGCAGAGAGAGAATAGAATAGGAAGAGAGGAAAGGAAACGGCAACATAATGACCGCTATAGACTTATAAGGCCATATAAATTTGATATTTCCATAGTCATAATGAATAAATACAAGCCTCACCGGCCCCATCAACCGTGAGAATAGCTTCAGTGCTGTGATTGGTCAGCTGACAGAGCTCCGTCATTGCGTCACTATAGCTGTTCTTTACTCAGTAGGCGTCCCTTGCCTGTCGCCAGCTAGGCAGAGCGGGGCACTGTTTATTTAGTTTTTCCTTCGTGTGTTTGGACTATTAAGACTAAACCAAGCGCCCACTGTCGTCACCGTGCCTGCCTTATTGCTGTGTCATTATGTCAGCCCGACTTCAAAGACGTTGTGCCTTCTTCTCTTCTCTCCAACTCCAGCTTCAACGTCTTCTCTGACGCTTTTCTCAACCAACACACGCGACACCGCGACACCAACTGGTCGACCTGACATTACTAAACAAGCATTGCTTGGCTAGATTGACAGCTGTATAGCAGCACTTTGCCGTCACTTGCCACCCCACAAGCTCCAAAAGAGGGGCATTTTCTTCGCTGTGTTTCTTCATACTTCAACTTTATTCGGCATACCACAAACAGACTACAGTCGACGTCTCGAGGTTGGAAAAACAGCACGAACAACTCGACAAAGCACACATATACACGCGCGAAACTGCCATTCGGATCACACTCAAAACAGAAATAGGCAGAACAGGCTACTGCCAAAACCGCCACGATGGATGACCTGGTGGCCCAGTTGACGGGCATCACCGGCACGACCGACTACATTGCTCGGCAGCTGCTGGAGATGGCCAACAACGACCTCGGCCAGGCTCTTGTGCTCTTCTACGACACCGACATGGCCACTGTTCTCGCCAGACAAGAGACAACCGCAAGCTCTGCAGGAGCAGCAGCAAGCACGACAAACACCAGCACCACTACCAGCCGCGCCGCAAGAGCACCTGCGCACCGCCAAGACAATAATGGCGTCATCCACATCGACGACAGCGACGACGACTTTGATGATGTCGATAATGGCCTTGAAGACATTGACGACTACAACTCGGACGACGACATGGCTGACGCCGCAAACACCACAACCGACGCGGCTGCTGTGGCGCTGCGGGCACAGGAAGAAGAGGATGCCGCCATGGCCAAGCGGCTGCAGGAGGAAATGTATGCCGAGCAGCCAGGCCGCGGTGCCAGTGGTGGTGGTAGTGGCGCTGGAGCTGGCGGCTGGGAGGACGACGAGATCCGGGCGCCGCTGGGGCGCACAACAGAAACGCTCGTGGACCCTATCTACGACGGTGGTATTGGAGGCGGCTTTGGAGGTCCTTCGCTATACCAGCGCATGCAGCAGCAACGCACCGCTGTACCAAACCCCTTCCGCCAAGTGTGGGACAACGATATTGAGCCCGAAAGAAACCTCGACGACGACGACTATGACGAAGACCTCATTGAGCCCGAAAGCGCAACATCAGCAGATCCCGATATTTCCATTACCAGTTCCCTGCGCCATGGCGGACGAGGCGGTAGAGCCGGTAGAGCGGGAAGAGCCGGCAGTGGTATGAGAGGAGTAATAGGTACCGCGGCAGCAAGTCGAGGGTCGTCGCACGCAGCGCGGCTTGCGGATCTCTTCCGTCCGCCATTCGATCTGATGGACCCCAGCATCCGCTCCTGGGACGACGCCCGCGCCGTCGGAAAAGAAGAGAAGAAATGGATTCTTGCCAACATCCAGGACATGTCGGACTTTCTCTGCCAGACACTTAACCGCGATATCTGGAAAGACGAGGCTGTCAAGCAGCTTGTGCGCGAGAACTTCCTGTTTCTCCAGTACAACAAGGAAGACCCGGCGGCGCAGTCCTACATCCAGTACTACATGCCCGGCGGCCAGGATGAGAATCCAGACAACTACCCACACATTGGCATCGTTGATCCGCGCACAGGCGAGCAGGTCAAGGTCTGGTCCGGCCGGCCCTTCCCTTCGGCGCTTGAGTTCCATGCCCAGCTGGCCGAGTTTCTCGACCGCTACAGCCTCGACTCGTCCAAGAAGAACCCCGTGCAGCGGTCCAAGCCGGCTGTCGTCAAGGATGTTGACCGCATGACCGAGGAGGAGATGCTCGAAATGGCACTCAAGAACAGCCTCGAGACAGGCGGTGAAGGTGGCAGTGGTTCCGGTTTCGGTTCTGGTACCGGCTCTGGCAGCGGCAGTGCTAGCGATTCGCGCACGGCTCTCGCTGACCCTGACCAGCTGACAGGCACACCTGCACCCGAAGGCAAGGGCAAAGAGATGGAGGAAGAAACTGCTTTTGCAAAGATTGCCGCGGACAAGCCGCACGAAGAACCGCCCGCCGGCCCGACTGTCACACGCATCCAGTTCCGGCACCCCGGCGGCCGCATCATTCGGCGGTTCAATGTCACCGATCCCGTTGAGCGGATATACGAGTGGCTCAAGGCGGAGCCTCTGTCGGAAGCAGAGGGCAAAGAGGGTGCCGAGTTTGAGCTGAAGCCAGTGCCAGCAACGCCAGGGCGCGACCTGCTGGATGAGCTGGACAAGACCATTGAGGAGGCTGGTTTGAAGCAGGCGACCGTCATGATTGAGTACGTCGAGTGAGGATATAGAGTCTCTTCGGTTTTTATTTTATTTTCTTTGTGTTTGTTAGCATACCCCGGAACGAGGTTAATAGAATTATCTTATTAAATACTTGTGTTTGTTCTTTTAGATGTATTTGTTTCTTATTTATTTCTATTTTCTATTTTCCTTTTTCTCTCTCGCTTTATTTATAATCATTAAGAACCCCCCGACAGAAACAATCCGACTATTCCACCTCAATTAAATCTCTGAATAATTACAATATTGTCATTCACAATACTACGTTCGATCTATCTGTTTTACTTCTGTTGAATTTAATTTGAATTATTCCTCGGTTCAGTAATTCTATTTCCGACGTACTCACCACACCACCATCAAGTCTCACTGGCGCAAGCTTATTCCAAGACAAGAGCTTCTCCCATCCAGTCATTGCAAGCAGTCGGCCACCCCGTCTCATTATCAAGTCAATGTCTTGCGGATGAGACGCGGGAGTATCCTTGCCAGTTACCAGGAACGCTGACATTACTGCCACTATAATAGCTGTTTATATTTTGACTAATAAAAAAAACATTAAAAATACTTGTAAAATAGTCAGCTTCTACCAGCCAATGCCTCCTTCCCTTTTCACACATTTCACACATCACATTTCACACACTTTACACATCCTTACCGCTCCTTCTACTTTCTATTCCCGACATCTCCTGCAGCCGTATCTCTCAGTCGCACCTTCCTCAGCTCAACACTCTGTTTCTTGTTCCGTTTCCGTTGTGCTGCCCGTTCTGCTTCAACTTCTCTCTTCTACAAACCGTTATCAACCGTTATCAACCGTTTACAATTAGTATATTCCCACTGAGCCGCTGTACCTGACTGCAGGACCTCGATTGTTTACATTTGTTTCGTCTCGTGTTACTGTTACCCCGCCGTTTCGCCAGCCGACCCACTGTATTTTCGTCCCTGTGAACTCGACCGTTTACGTCTGCTTTTAGTCTCATAGCCCACAGCACCTGCCTACTCCGTACGTCTTGTCTACACGTCCTGCCGTGCCCACCTTCTTTCACCGTGCACTCTGCATTCCTCTCTCGACGCCCCTCGACCTGTCGACGATCCCCTCTCCTTGACTCGCGACCTGTTGACTCGTTGACTCGTTGCCTCGTTGTCTCTGCTCCAGTCGACTGCCGAGACACGCCTATCGATCACGACCTTATTATTCGACTTTCTTCTCGTGTCTCGTTTCTCGATAGCTTCACCGCGCACTGGCCCTTGTTCGACAGCCTCGATCGCAAGGACGCAAGGGAGAGCCGAACTGACGCTCTTCTTGCTTTCTCGATCTCTTGTTCTCTTGTTCTCTTGTCCTCTGGTCATATCGGGGTTTCATCTGTTTCATCATTCTATCGTTTTATTGTCCTGTCGTTCTATTCTTACGTCCTCCATTCGCTCTGTTATACTTCTCTCACTAAACCGATATCGTTCACGCCTCACGACACGGCAGTCAGCCCGACTTGACACGACCACACTCGCTTCACGCAGTTCCTCTTGCCGCTCCCTCGACGACGACGACCTGTGGTAGACCCTGGCGGTTACCACGACAGACACAAGGCACCGTTGACAACACTCTTTACACCGAGCTCGCAGCTGCGACTGTTGACTGACGACACCTTCCGACACACAACGACTGCATAGACAACAACCTCCCCTCACATACGACTTTATCACGTTCACTATCATTACCACATGTCGCGTATCTAACATCGCAATCAACATACACGACCATGGCGACTCGGAACGACGACTACTCTGGCTCTGGGTCTGCAGATCCAGAGCAGCTCTACACCAAAGAGTTCTGCATCGGCGGCGGCAGCTTTGGCAAAGTCTACAAAGGGTAAGCCGGCTCGAAACCTTACAGCAGATACACTCTAATGAGGGCCGACGATAGCTAACCTCCGTCTCCAGTGTCGACAAACGCACCGGCCAGGCGGTCGCTATCAAGATTATCGATATTGAGAGCGCCGAGGACGAGGTTGAGGATATCATCCAAGAAATCGCCATTCTGTCCGAGTTGCAGTCGCCCTATGTTACCAAGTACTACGGCTCCTACGCCAAGGGTGCTGAGCTCTGGATCGTCATGGAGTTCTGTGCCGGTGGCAGCTGTGCTGATCTCATGAAGCCCGGCCTCATTGGCGAGGACTACATTGCCATCATTGTGCGTGAGCTGCTGCTCGGTCTCGAC
Source organism: Ophiostoma ulmi (assembly GCA_029298715.1). Classification (NCBI taxonomy): domain Eukaryota; kingdom Fungi; phylum Ascomycota; class Sordariomycetes; order Ophiostomatales; family Ophiostomataceae; genus Ophiostoma; species Ophiostoma ulmi. Next base: position 223,299 of record JANSLN010000005.1, on the reverse strand, counting down.
TACCTCCACGCCGACAAGAAGTTGCATCGCGACATCAAGGCTGCCAATGTCCTGCTCAGCTCCAACGGCCAGGTCAAGCTGGCTGACTTTGGCGTCTCTGGCCAGCTGTCCGCGACCATGACCAAGAAGAACACCTTTGTCGGCACTCCCTTTTGGATGGCACCCGAAGTCATTAAGCAATCCGGCTACGACCACAAGGCAGACATCTGGTCTCTTGGCATCACTGCGCTCGAACTTGCCAACGGCGAACCACCCTATGCCGACATCCACCCCATGAAAGTCCTATTTCTGATCCCCAAGAACCCTCCACCACGGCTCGACGGCCCCCAGTTTACAAAGATCTTCAAAGACTTTATCGAGGTGTGCCTGCGCCGTGACCCCAAGGAACGGCCGACGGCGCGTGATCTGCTGCGGCACCCGTTTATTCGACGTGCCAAGAAGACTAGCTACCTGACCGAGCTCATTGAGCGCCACAGCCGGTGGAGCGCGACTCACAAGAACGATGACGACGAAGACGGCGATTTTCAGAACGCGCAAAACATGCAGAACCCGCAGCAGCAACAGCAGCAGTACATGCAGCAGCAGGAAGACGGTGTCAATGAGGACATGTGGGACTTCGGCACAGTTCGCTTGGTTGGTGACCGGGGCGGCATAGCACACAATCCCCATCACAACATCCAGCACAACGAAAACAACCCCTATGGTAGTCTCGTGGGGTACCGACAAAGCGGGCTCAATACGATGGACGATGCGGCAACCAATGCACGATCGTCACGGTCCAGCGAGAGCTCTGATGATTACGGAGAGACGCGGCGGGACATTCGTGACCCTCGAGACTCTAGCAGAAGCCCGACCAAGGCAGTGTTTGACCGTGAGCGGGATACCCTCAAGGGGGCCATGGCCTCGTCTTCGTCGGGCACAGCACGCCAAGTCAGCCCACAGCGCAAACCGGTACCTGTCGTGACACCCGTGATTCCAGGAGCACCTCTATCACAGCTACAACAAGTCCAACAGATTCAGCAGCAATTGCAGTACCAGCAGTACCAGGCAAGCCAGCATTTGATGCTGGATGCGACATCTCCAGAGACACCTCGCCCACAGCACACCCAACAGCACATACAGCAGTCCCATATCAGCTACAATAACGCAGCCACACCGACGCGCTCTTCAGTTTCATCCGACTATGACCGTGTCCTGTCTGAGCAGTTACAGCGCGACATGGGCGGCATGAACTTGGCCGCGGCTATCTCCCAGAGCCCACAGCAACCCGTAATCCAAAACCAAAGCCGCTATCCTCCTCCAGGGCGGCAGCAACTGATCTCAAAGAGCTCGCAGCAGAGTCTCATTCAGCCACAATCTGCAGCCCAGTCGAGGTCGACATCGAGAGTTGGCCCTATAACACTGCCCGAGATTCCTCCGTTCCGTGGCGGACCATCTGCTGCCCAGCAGTCGCAGCAGCCTCCGTCCCAGACTCAACAGGGTCAGCAAAAGCAGCCTCTGCAGCCTCCACCAGGCCTGCCCCATCCCCGTTCTCAGCAACAGCAGCAGGTCCAGCAGCAGGTCTACCAACAACTGCCCCTACGAGATGACTCATCTGGAACCCCTGTTTCGTTCCCGTCGCCGGCGCCGGCGAACCCCAACGGAGACCTGGACGCACTGAATGACGTCATATTCCCTGCACTTGAAGAGGCCCTCAAGCGGCGGCAGATCCGCGTGCAGCGTCTCAAGGCTGCGCCTACTGTTGACCCAGCTGTGTCTGCCAAGGCTGACATGGCCCATGACAAGGTCCGCCGGCTCGTGTACAAGCTGGCGCACGTGTGCAAGGAGATTGATCACTTTGACAAGACAGAGCCCGTCGGTATGGGCAAAGATGTCGGCACGTTCTTGGAGGGACTTCTGGAAGAGATTCTTGTCAGAGTTGAGCCATTGGATGAGGAGTAAAGGAGAGATGCTAGCAACTGCGCCGATACTGACCTAGTCCAGGTCGTCTAGACTCTTTGGAGTTTTCTTTTGTTATTTTGTTTTTCTTTTGTTATCTTTTCTTTTTGTTATTTTGTTTCTTGTTCATCATTTTGGCTGTTTGCTTGTTGTTTATCGCTTGCTTGGTGCATGTACGTATAGAGTATACTTATGGGAACGGAGTACGGACACGGAATGAATTATATTGTCTATTTTCTGTTGCCAGAACTTTGTCTACGAGAAAAAAAAAGGAAACTAATCACGCCAGTAGGTGTAGACCTTGGCTTCCCAGGCGTATAGAGGCTCCCGTCCCACCCACTCGGCCGGCACATCGCGATCGTGCGTCACCTCGCGCCAGCCAGCCACGTCCTTGTCGGGGAAGTTGGGCACGACATATTCATCGAGAATGTCCTGGTCCGTAAAGTTGGCCACCACCACGACCGGACTCTTGCCCTCTGCAGTACCACCGCGGCTCCATGCGATGACTTTGCCGCCGCGCGACGCGTCGACGTGGAAAATATCGGTGTCGTCGACACCCAGTGCCGGGCACGCCGTGCGGAACTTGGTCAGCAGCGCCACATAGCCAAACAGCGCCTGTCGCCAGCCGCCATCGTTCTTGCGCTCGTAGTTGACAGGGTCCATCTGCTTGCGCGCCATGTCCTGGCTCTGGTCTTCCTGGTCCGCAAACTCCTCGCCCGCGAAAATCATCGGCACGCCCACCGATGTCATCAGCAGCACAAACGCAAGCTTGACCCGCTTCTCAATATCCAGCTCGTCCTTGATTCCGCTCTCCGCCAAGAAGTTGAACATGCGGCCCTTGCGGTAGCCCTCAATATCGTGCGACGTCAAATAGTTGACTGACTGTGAGCCGTCGCTAAACGATCCGCCGGTGAGCTGGTCCTGCCGGCAGTCGACAAGCTTGCGCACCGTCCACTCGAAATCGTCACTGCCCCAGCTCTCGCCCAGCACGGCCGCACGTGCGCGCTGCTGCCAGTTCTCGTTCCACAGCGCATCCAGACAGCCGCTCGTCAGCATGCTGATGGGCAGGCTCAGCTCTTCGCCAACAACCAAGAACTTGGACTTGTCGGCATCGGTTCCGTATCTGTCGCCGTACAGCTCCCACGCACGCTCCTTGTACGACTTGATAAAGTCCCAGCTGCCCACATTGTTGAGGCTGTCAAGACGCAGGCCGCCGACACCAAAATCTGTCATCCAGCGCGTTAAATGGGCACGGTGAAAGGCCCAAGCCGGCTGAACAGTCTTGTCAGATACAGTATTGCCGCCTTCGGGGTCGTACCCATCGACTGCCGAAATGTACCGCCAGGGCCGGCCACCAAATCCGTCGCGCTTCTGACCTCCTGTGTTGCCAGCCTGATAGCTATCCGGATTGTCGGGCTCCGAGTTGGGGTCGAGATGAAACACGTTGGATTTGGTGTCATCTCCGTAGACGTCGCCATACGAGTCGTGGCCAAAGGCCATGACGACATCGGTAAACATGCGCACGCCCTGTTTGTTGATCGTTTCCGACAACACGGCAAGCTGGGATGCTGTGCCCAGATCGGCATCGGGGGCCAGGTAGTGAGCTGTTGCATAGCCCCAGTCACCCTTGGGCTTGGCGTCGGCTACAGGCAGTAGCTCTAGGGCGTTGATGCCGAGTTCCTGAAGAATGGCCTTGGAATCATCGCTGCCGTGGTGCTTGCCCGGAGCACCAGCATCAAAGAGGGCCGTCACATCGGCAAACGTACCAACGTCCACCTTGACATGGGCGCCGCCGCTCTCGTTGGCGCGGTCGGGCTGCCTGCCAGCGCGTGTCCACGACGTCGGCAGTTCGTAGATTACCATGTGGTTGTTGCTCGGCAGCGCTGACTGAGTGGCAACAGGCGTGCGGTACGACTCTTTGCCATCTACATCGCATGGCCACAGCTTGCCGTCGCGAAACTTGATGACAGCGGGTGGTTGTGTCGAGTTGGAGCGGGCCTTGGCATTCTCGAGGCCGAGGTAGCTGTAATCGACAGTGAATGTCAGCGGGTCAGTGACTGTCTGGTCGCCAACCTGGAACCAATAGTGGTACACGGTATCGTTGGTCAGAGCTGGCTGCACCTGGGCCGGTTCGAGCAGCCACAGGCCGGGCTTGCCATCGGCGGCGACAAAAGACTGCTGGGCATGCTGGGCGAACTTGGTCTTGGCGCTGTCCCCGTCAAAAGTGCCAATGAGCAGCTTAGGTGGTGCCGCAAGCTCCAGACCGGGCAGCCAAAAGACAAAGTGGCTGCTGCGACGATCGAGAATGTCTGTTTTGTAAGCCATGCTGATGATTGAAGATGGATGACGGTGCTGTGCTACGTTGTATAACATAGGTTTTAATACCAGCAGAAGAAGGGCATAAACCGTTCTTATATGAGAATGGATGACAGCCGCACTGGAATGCCACGCGTTGGACAGGCGCTGGATAGTGGCACAGGAATCAAGTCTTGCCTTCGCGCTGCAGCAAGTATGGCCAATGGAAGCTTGGAGCTATCCTTGGTCCAGACTCAAAAAGTCCTGCATCCTGCAGTCTGCAGCAATTCAATATTCATCACCGATAGCACATATTCACTAAAATAGGACTATGCATATGGGCAGGAATATATTGACTGTCGACTTGTTTTTGCACCGTCGATTGTTGATTGTCGAATATCATTGGCCGACGTCATTATCTCGCCAAATGTTCTAGATGGATAAGATACCAGATACCAGATACGGCTAGGGCGCTGGGTTTAGAGGGGCAGCATCGTATGTATGGGGAGTGTTTGGGGTGTTTGAGTGCAAGTGCGTCGTTTTCGGATTGAAAGAGAAGAGAAAGGCTCATAGGATGAGGTCGTGATAATTGTACAAGATGTGCAAGTCAGTGCTTAATCAGCAATTATTTTTAAATACCGGAAGCAGAACACAGGAAGACGTTCATGAAGACGACATTAAGAGAATGAAGCCGGTCGCGCCTTCGCGTTTTTACCATTTGCATGCCCCTCAAGTATGCAGTAGCAACACATTGAAACGGAAGCTACGGTGTCTGGGGTCTCTGTCGCTCCTTCCGTGTTAATGCTAATACTAGGGACAATCGCATTGACATTTTTTCTATTCGCCTCGTCGCTTCGGCTTTGGTCCTCTCGCACGCGGATTACGGCGGAGATTGGTCGGTGCAGCCACCAACGACCGACGCTAAGCCACATATGGCCACCATACCCCACCAAATGCTGCACCTGCCAGCTGCTGACGGCTCTCTCCAGCTGGCACCGGCTATTCGCTTATCGCCTTATCGCGCAGCTGTTTGCCGATAATGGACTTAAAAGGCTGCTGGCCAGTGTTAGTGCGGCATTTGACGGTGGGCAGGTGGGCTGCGGGAACAGTCGTCCCTGCCATTTCCACTGCTCTTTCCTTTCCACTCCTCCCGTTGTCCTTTTTCCTTCGCTATTTTTTTCTCGCTCACAAAACCATCACGACCCGGAGCTGTGCTCTTCTCCTGTTTACACCACTTTCTCTCCTTCTGACCCTCTCCCCTCCTCTCGCTCGCCAACCACGTCCTCAACCGCCACGATGATGTCTACGCGCTCTTCTAGAACGGCCCAGGTAAGAATAAATTATGTGGTGTCTTTTTATTTGCTTTTTCTTTTGCATATGCCAGCATCGCCAATTCGACCATCGTCACATGCAAAACGAGCCTCACTTTTGAATCAACCACACGACTTTTATTTGGACAATATCCTCACCACGATATGGCTTTCCGACTGACAGCACTCGAAAAATTGACAATCAATTCGTATTATACAGAAAGGCTATATACTAACCCGATCAGAGCCTTTTCCGCTCCGCCGCCGCTGCCGTGCAGCACCCCTCCCCCGTCGCTGCCCGCAGCTTCGCCACCGTCCAGTCCGACATCTTCAAGCCCACCAAGTACGGCGGCAAGTACACTGTCACCCTCATCCCCGGTGACGGTATTGGTGCCGAGGTTGCAGAGTCCGTCAAGACCATCTTCAAGGCCGACAACGTCCCCATTGAGTGGGAGCAGATCGAGGTCACTGGTGTCGACACTGCCGTCCCTACCGGCCGCACCGAGGACATCCTGAAGGAGTCCATCGCCTCCCTGCGCCGCAACAAGCTCGGCCTCAAGGGTATCCTCCACACCCCCGTCGCGCGCTCCGGCCACCAGAGCTTCAACGTCGCCCTCCGCCAGGAGTTGGACATCTACGCCTCCATCTCCCTGATCAAGAACATCCCCGGCTACGAGACCCGCCACAAGGATGTCGACCTGTGCATCATCCGTGAGAACACCGAGGGTGAGTACTCTGGCCTCGAGCACCAGAGCGTCCCCGGCGTCGTCGAGTCCCTCAAGATTATCACCCGTGCCAAGTCTGAGCGCATCGCCAAGTTCGCTTTCAGCTTCGCCCTCGCCAACAACCGCAAGAAGGTCACCTGCATTCACAAGGCCAACATCATGAAGCTGGCCGACGGTCTGTTCCGCAGTACCTTCCACGCTACCGCCAAGGATTTTCCCACCCTCGAGGCCAACGACATGATTGTCGACAACGCCTCCATGCAGTGTGTCAGCCGTCCCCAGCAGTTCGACGTGCTGGTCATGCCTAACCTGTACGGTGGCATTCTGTCCAACATCGGCGCTGCCCTGGTTGGTGGCCCCGGTATCGTGCCCGGCTGCAACATGGGCCGTGATGTCGCTGTCTTCGAGCCTGGCTGCCGTCACGTCGGTCTTGACATCAAGGGCAAGGACCAGGCCAACCCCACTGCTCTGATCCTGTCTGGCTCTATGCTGCTGCGCCACCTTGGCCTGGACGACCACGCCAACCGCATCTCCAAGAGCATCTACGCTGTTATTGCCGAGGGGTAAGTTTTCTTTTATATCACTATTTCTTTCTAAAGTATCTACAGCCACTAACAACCCAACAGCAAGGTCCGCACTCGCGACATGGGCGGCAACGCCACCACCCACGAGTTCACCAAGGCCATCCTCGATAAGATGGAGACCCAGTAGATTATCTGCTGATAATCTAATGCGTCTAATTGTTACGTCCTAGTCTCTAGTAGGCCGGTCGCCGCCCTCGGTTCTTCTTCTTCTTCCCTTATCTCTTGGATCTTACACTTCTTGGATCTGATGACCTCGGATGCCAGCCTCTTCTTGCATATTTCCGTTTGTCTGTCTTTAGTTTTTATCCCCCATTTGTGTCTATACACTGTACTTTGTCTACCAAGTTCCAATGCATAGTCAAGAAGGGCCGGGCCCCGAAACCTAGAGCAAGAGATGGAAGAAGAACGACGAAGAGAAAGACGTCTGGCTGCTCAATCTACTTTGGCCACCTAGACCAGCACCTGTCGGGTATTGGAGTCTCGGGTATCCCCTTGTCTGGTATCTGTCTCTTATTTTATGTTTTGTTTTGTCACCCAAGCGTACATAGACAACAGAAACGAATTTTGTAACCTCTCTGACCCTGCTTATGTGACACCGGTGCCTTGTTCATATCAACCAACATATCTTCTCGATTACGAATGGACACGGCTCTATTTTACGACCGCATAAGCCATCATCATTTGCAGCCGAGCATTTATACTATGAAGTGCAACGTTGTCAATCACAAACACAGGAGAAAAGGTATGAAAGCGAAAGCTTAAAATTTATTGCTAACGAGCTGCTAAAACTTCATATACTGCACATTTTGTTTTTGCATCGCAATATACCCTTCTACCAGCCAAAGCTCTCCTCAAAGTACTCAATGGAGTCGCGATCCGTCTCCATGTTCTCGGCAACGACAAGACGTACATTATCGGCCAGGACGGTGGGACCGCACACCATGACAGCCAGACGGGCCTCTGTGCCCTTGATCGACTGTGCCAACCGACGCACAGCGGCCAGCACGTCAGGACGGCCGGCATGGATCGCGTATTCGCGGCCGCTGTCCACGTCAGACTTGCTAGCAGGTTTGCTAACGGCTTTCTCATCAACCGTCTTCTCGGCACTGCCCGATGTCGAGCCGACATTGTCTGTCGATGATGACGCAGAGGAGCCGATATCACTTATAGCGCGTGTCGAATTGTACAGGGACACAGTCACATCAGCACGCTTGAGGATGTGGGCAAGCGGGCCGTCAGCAATGAAGCGTATGTAGTCGTCACTGCGATCAGACCAGATGAGAGTGATATGACGTGTGCGGGTAGGGATACGGCCACCGCTGGCGGCAGCAGCAGCACCCTGCTCTGTGCGGCGGACGTGATCCAAGAGGTAGGGGAAGACACCGGCAATACCAGAGCCGCCAGCAACCAGGAGAACCTCCTCGAAAGTGTGAGTGGGCTCGGACTTGCCATAGGGACCCTCCAACAAGATTGGTGTCTGGATCGTGGCCGTCTCGCCGCCTTTCTTGATGCACTCGTTCATGAGCTTCTTGGTCCAACCATCATAAGGACGGGCCCAGAACTGAAGGTGTAGATCGCCACCGTCAGCATCTTGCGACCAGTGGCCCAGAGTGAACGGGTGGTTCTCCCAGCCAAGCAGGCGCAGAGGCTGGTACAGGTAGTAGTGCTGACCGGGCGCGGCAAAGATCTTGTTGTTGCCGGGCACGACGTCGATCATGATCATGTTTCCAGCGGCTTCGTACGACACAGTGGCCTTGGCCGTCGACTTGAGCTTGAGGCCCGAGCGGCGTACGTGCAGATTGACATAGGCCTGACGGACAAGGCGCAGGAAACGATCAAAGCCCCAGAGAGCGGCGGCCGAGATGAGGAAGGGCTGGTTGTACTCGTCGAGGTCGAAGATGTTGGTGTGGTAGTACAGGAAGACAAGCAGCAGCACGGACAGGACAATGTGCACCATCAAAAAGTTCTCGTACAGCTTGCTGCGGAAGTAGCTGAACGAGAAGAGCACAATAAAGCTCATCACGACAGTGGCGGCAAAACCGATGGCGTACCACAGCTCTTTAAAGTCGGCCTTGTAGCTTTCGCCATAGCCGGCGGCGAAAAAGTAGCCAGTGTAGCCAATGGAGTGCATGATGCCCTGCAGCGTGGCAATGCGCGCAACGTGGCGATGGAAAATGTTAAAGGTGCCAAAGCTCCAGCCGGTCATCCACAAGAAGATATTGTTGCGGCCGCTAAACACCCACATGAGCGGGAAGTTGCCATACGACATGATGCCAGTGCGATCGGCCATGTAGCGCCACACCTGGGCCGAGACCTGGGGCCAGTACAGGTTACCCTCAAATCCGTGAATGTTGACTCCGCCCAGGATGATGCTGATGATCCAGTAGGCGATAACGACGAATGTCTCGGCACGCGTCGGGATGGTGCAGCCAAGGAGGCGGGTCTGGTGAAAGGGAGGCATGGCGCTGGGGGTAGTAAAGTGCTTGCGGACAAATGCGACAGACCGAACAAAGGCATTGGCCTTGCCTGCGGGCTTGGATGAGGCAGCACGACCTGAGGCCTCTGCATCAGAGTAGACATAGCCACGGCGGTTCTCGACAACCTTGCGGACAATGTTCTGGACGATGCCAAAGAAGATGACAATGGCCCAAAATCCGTAGCCAGCGTACCTTTATTATTAGTCTTGCAGCTGTAAGGTGGAATGTTGATGTGTTGTTACTTACAGGTAGTGGACGTGCGTGCGTTCTTCAAACTGCCATGCTTGCTCCGTGCGGTAGCTGAGGCTGTACCAGGCAGGTGCAACAACAAAGGGCGACGTGACGTTGCTCTCTTCCTCAATATCGTCCTGGTTGAGAACGCGAATCTGTGAAATGGCCTCCTTGGTCAGGTTGGCTGCAAAATCGGACGCAGGGGCCAGCGGCATCTCGCCGTACTTTTCACAGTATTCATTGAGCGACTTGACACCGTATTCGATCTCCTCTTCCGAGCAGTAGGTAAAAACTGAGGCGTAGATGGACACTACGGCGTTGGGCTCCTGGCACATCTGGCCATAGTAGCTGCCATAGTAGTCACCCGGCCACTCAAAGTTGCCGTAAATATCCAGCATGGCCTGGCCACAGTTGATTCGAGGATCACCCAGATCAAAAGCCGCAGAAGCGGGGATCACCTGCTGCAACAATGCTAGCAGGGCCGCTGCTGCGAGCCGAGTATATGACGGGATCATCGTATGCGTGTGTATGATGATGTGGGTGGATAGAAGAGTCAAGATAGACACTGAATATAGAGTGGTGATATTCAGTAGATCAGTTCCACCAAAGTCTCAAGAGGTGAAGATAGAGACAACTGGAGAAAGATGTGTAAAAGGCTGATGAAAAAAGGAAGAAGAAATAAGATGATCGACGATGGGACATCTGCATGAATATATAGTCAGATGGGATGGGCAGGATACTTGGAAAATGGGATGCTACAAGTCACAAGCTAGAAGGGAGCAAATCCATTCGGGCAGTGATCCAACAGACTGTACACTGGAGCTGGTAGAGCCGGTGCATTGATATCCTCGGTTGCCCGTTGGCTGGTAGCAGGGTTGCAAAGGGCGGGATGGTTGACAAGGGGAAAAACCTGATCGAAAAAGACTAGAAAATATCAGAAAAGAAAACAAAGACGAGGTAACATGAAGGAAGCGTTCCGCATGCTATGGATCAGCAAAGTCTGCCGTTCTAGATATGGACGTCCCTAGACACAATGTACCTGTGTGTACTTGGATCTGATAATATTTTCTATTTTCCATATTTAATTTATGTGTTATTCTTCTGACATCTATTTATCTGATTTTAAAACTGATTAAACTAGAATATCAATACCCGATTAGGACTTACATACCAACTCCACTTGCTCAAAGTACGGAGCCGAGAAGAAAAAGTAGCTCCCTCGAACAACACAAGGGGTGGGCTTGGAAGTATTCGATAGAAGTATTGGAAACCAAATCCAATCGTAAGATCTAAAAATTCTAGAGCTACCCCGGAGGCTGGAGAGTGCATCAACATCGACGACCAATATGGTTGGTGTCATTGGTGCGGCGTTCAGTCAGGGCTCAAAATTGCCTCATCTTATCACGCTTGAGTATATTCTCTCAACATAAGTACACCATGATGCATGCACCATGACTAGAGGGCAAGAAGACAGACCACATGGTATAGCCCGAACGTGCTCACCATACAGTCCACGGGAGCGCATTAGGAACCCGATTTCATCACTTGCCGCCCTACCCACGAGTAGAAATATAGAAAGAAAATGGATAGAAATATTGGAAGCCATACTGGAGCCGAGGATACTATCTATCAGCAGTCGCAACTGCTTGACACCCCCCCAGCTTGTATTTATCGCCTTGTGAAGACAGCCTTTGGCTCAGTGGCAATTCCGAAGATGGCGGCGACGACGACAACGATCATGCTATGTTTTGATTTTCGGCTTCCCTTATTAGCCCAGTCAGGTAATATGGTGGTCCTCTCATAACCGAGGCTTGCTTGGGTATAATTTAGATAGTTGTACATTTATTATAGTGTTACAACTTGTTATGATGAGAATACATTGGCTTGAAAGCATGTACAGCGATTTTTTAACCAGCCTAGATGGATTGGAATTATCACAAGGCACGCAAAACTGCTGTGAAGTGATATGAATATAGTCGACAGTCTGATAGTACCATTCCCCACGGTTGATAATCAGTACAGACACTGAAAGACTGGCTGATTCACGCCTTACTAGATCTTATTCAATGGCAACAAAGCTGGCCGTCTCCCGCGGGGAAGTCATGGACTTGGATGGACCGGTTGGACCCAACTGGGTCCAAACGAGAGTGACGAACTGTGCTCGCAAGTTATAGAAAACTCTGACATCTATGTCAAGGCTATGGGGAGGATGCCCCATGCTTCGCTTATTCCACGAAAGTACCCGGTGGGGACGGACGCTGGAAGAATGGATCTGGTCTAGACATTTTTGAGTGCTTCGATGATGCCGATGAGTTATTTCAGACGTTTACTCGAGATGATGACTTGTGAATTGCATAAAAGCCACTTTGGCCTGTACTTCATACGAGTGCATTGACCTTCCCGAAGATCAAGAGGCTAACTCAAGAAGACAAACCATGAAGACAAACCAAGAAGCTAACTGCCCTGAAAGTCTTGTTTTCTGTTAAGCCAAGGACCAAGGAAATGCTTGTCGGTCTCGGCGCTTGGAATGATGCATGTCTTTGAAGTCTAGGAACTGAATCTGTTATTTATGATGCCTTTGCTATGTATGAAAATGCCACGCAATTAAAATAAATCAAAGTTTACAAATATAGTCCGTACAAGAGAACGACTTTGTCTCTAGAACGAACACGGCATTCTCTGACATTGCTACTAGAAAATTCTACGAAGAAACAGTTGAAGGCCAGTGCTCTCAAAAATCCTGGCTTTCTGTCCAAGGAAGTACTTTGTACAGACTTGCATACCATACATTGTCTACTTGTACGTTTCTCGTATTGTCTCCTTACCGTAATCAGATTAGATTAGATTGATACCCGCAATATCAAAAAGAGTTAGCGTAATGTATCCCTGTACATGAGGAACAACGATTAAAATCGCACAATCAGATAAGTAACGGCTGTTTTTCTTCCGTATCTTTTGTCATTATTCTGTAACTCCAATCCACCCCTCGTCCGATTTTAAGAGTTAGTTCGAAATTAGCCGTGAGTGAGCACGGTCTAATATCGTCGAGATATGCCGACGTCGGGACTTATTTCAACTTTGTGTTTGTCTCTCTATTGATTATCTTGTGCCAGTATTTGTCTTTTCGGAGGATGGAGTTGTCGTCGAATAGGAAAGGTAAAACGCCACATGATACCACAGACTGATCCAGACTCTCCAGAATGCAGCGCCAAAACGTAAAGACGGAACAGGCGAGTACAAAAGAAACGCCAGATGAAAGGTCCCTTCAAACTCTGTCTACACACTGAACCATCGGTAAACCTCGAAAATCTTCAATGCACATGCCAGTATAATTCGGACAGTAGTGGAATACGGAAATCTTGAGTTGAATCTTCTCCCAGTCAGCAACTAGGCAGGCAAACGAGTTTCAGGAGCAGACAGGGGTCATACCTTGAATTGTGGTTCTCTGCTGATCAGTAGCAGGTAGTGGTGAGAAAACAAAAGACAAGCGGGTTTGGCTCGTGTGCTTCCCCGTTTCTCTCGCCTATTGTAGAAGAACCGCCCTCATTGTAGGGACTTTGGTCCAATGCTCTGTACTCTGTAGGGGGGGAGATAAAGACCTTGATAAATAAACTACTCCCGATAGGACTAGAGGCGGACATTTGGATTGCTAAAATGCTACAAGGACAAGCTTTTGTACCGGTACATTTTATTGTCTTGTATTCTTATTATCACATTAACTCCATTGTGCGTGTGGAGAACCCGCGTGACAATACCACTTTGATGTATACTAAATAGGCAACACGAGCCGTCTTTTCGTTTCAATATTAGTATCCTACCTTTTTTCCCTTTACGAAGTATCTTTGCTACCACTATCGATTTACTAAGCAGCACTACATGAAATAATGCATTATGCAAGCCACATGAGGGATTTCTGTTTGTCTTCTGCAAAGAGTAAACGATACCGAGTCTGACAATGAAAGTATCTTGCTGTCATGCAGAGACGGTATTATCTGATGCCATGATCATATTGCTTGTCCTTTTGGGGTTTTGGGGTTGAGTTAAGTGCTTACATATAATAAAGACTTTGCAGTATTATTGTACGCACCACCCAATATTCGTTATTAATATTCTACAATGCAAGTAGTCGTTATGACTGACCCTACCACATGGAAACCCTTGTAGCTTTGTGATCGACGATGTCAAGAAAAGGGCAAGGCACAATCGAAATCACTAGAGCGGAAATTTGCATGGATGGGGATACAAAATAAGCAGCAGAAACCAGGTGAGCTCAAGTCAAAAGACAAACAAATGATCGACAAAACGTACAGGACTGTAGGTAATCCAGTCTAAGATAGCTTATACTTGATAAGAAGTGTGGGCAGAGGGACGGCCAAGCTGCCGCTCACTCCCCATCCAGAAGGTCGCATTTGTTGTTGCTTCTCGTTTAGAACAGCCAGCCTGCCAATGCCGAACTTATCAAATCTCCAAGACTTAGTTAAGACATACTAAAAAATGTAATTCATATTTGCTTTCTGAATTACCAGCCAAGCAAATGATGGGAAAGGCGGTCCCATGTGCTTTTCTATTCGCCTTTCCCAACTTCTTTTCTTCTGTGCAGCGGCTGGTGTTGTCCCCGACTGTTGCTAAGCTATTGTTAAGCACTCTGGGCATGAGCTTAACACGCCTTAAATTGCTTGACATGGAAGCCAAGAAACTAGTCAAGGGGGGCTAACCAAGATGCAAAAGCTTGCTGGAGATATTAAAAGAGAGAGGATACAGAGAAATAGAACGACAAGTGAGTGTATTATGTCACAATTCTGAACTGGTGATCCGAGCATTGCGGAGAAACAGTCTTATCCGTTGGAGTACGGTCTGAGAGCGGCTTACTCCACGAAGAAGAAGAAGAAGAGATTTGAAGAGATGTACAAATAATGCATGGCATTACGTGATCGGCGACTATTTTAGCTGATATATACGAGATACAGAAACTGCATCCAATCTTTTGATGATCGTCGGGCAGCTCAAAGCAATGAAAGCGAGCGATGAATCTAGCTGTCTGTCCACTTCTTTGTCGCCTTTCAATGTGAAAATCACAGGTATCGAACCCCAGATGGAAAAAGCAATCGGCATAAATCTGCTAACGGCCAAGTGGTTATACTGCTATTTTTATGTTCTACAGATAATCACTTGTACTCATCTCAAGCTAACCCTTTTGCGTTGAAAAATATCAATCAAGCTACATACAGAATAGGAAAACGACATGGTGGCAGACCAAGTATAAAAACAAGCATTTCAAGCAAATCCAAGCTCATACGATGGATACGACAATGTACCGAGATGTACCACATTGTAATGCCAAATCAAAAGGTTGGACAGTACCTTTCTTTCTCTTTCTGAGTTATTCCACTTAATTGCCGGCCGTCGTTTAGACACCTCAAAATAAGATAATAAGAACATAAATAAGGTCTTACGTAGGGACTTCCAAGTCCGAACAGGTGGGAGGATCAGAAAAGTGGTTTCAGGAAAAAGCTAAGAGTAAAAGTCTGCAAGTGGCTTGCACCGGTGGCACAGGCTGGTCCAGTAGTATTGCCGGGGCTTTCCGATAGCCTCAGTGTTGTTTCTTCAGTGTCTTTTAAATTTATATTAATTCTTTATCTTTGGTTTGAATTAAGAAAGCGCTTATGTAGTATATATTCGACAAAAAGCTTCGCATCTTTGCATCCCGCTCGTCCAAACCGCAATGCAATGCTACAAGACATCCCTGGTTTTCGCAATATGCCGCAACTCCATACAGGTTGACATGTCTATACAAGTTGTTCAATGCAATTTATGTATTTGGTTGGTTTGATTTTATTGCTGCTATATCACCAAACTTCCCTACACTGTATAGTTTGACAATGACTCGGTAGGAAATATCGGAGCGTGGTCATTCCGGCGCTCGATCGAATACGTCGTATGGCTTTTTCATCTTATCAGGTGACTAGGCGTTCACGATATTATCTAGAATCCGCTTTGTTCCAGAACAGGCTTTCGATAAAAGTATCAGTGGTCAATTCTGTCCACACTATTACCTGACCAGACACGACGATATCAAAATAATCAATATAAAGGGCGTTCACGACAAGTGACTGATTTGTAATATATTACTGTACAGCGGGCCCAGCCAACTGGTCAGCATATCTATGTATATTTCTTGAAGTGAGTTTAAAGTGACTGCGGACTCTTTCCATTTCTACTTGCACTCGTGCTCCGCGGTTTGTGTTCTGGCATGACCAATGAGTAGAAGCGGTTCTAGTTTGTCTGCGACTACTCGCTTCGAGGAGGGCTCCATCAGTCGTATAGACAGACGGAAAGTCATATTATCAGCATTAAATAGAAAAAGCAGAGGGCAATAAGGATGGCCGGAGTTACGGTGTACAGTCCCCATACGTAGATGGCCGCCATATTTCCATACCCGAAAATGTGCCAATAATTGATCTCACGGGTATCATAGGGGTGGTCTTTTAAATGGCTTCGGAGTCTTGTCCTGTGTTTCTGTTGCTCATCCAGACGTCTACTATTGTATGTTAACTTGGAAGCCTGGTATGAGCATGCATGGGTTCTCGGGCCTAGCTGAATCTCACTGAACGGAGTACCATTATCAATATGTAGTACTCCAACGCTGCCCAATCATAACCAATCAGATAACCAGTCCGAATGTGGCTATGTCAGTAAAATAGAGCCTCACATGTGTCTTTCATGAAGCTGATACATACAGCCTCGTGAAATTGAGTCATTCAGGCTCTGAAGTGACTTCACCCTATATATTTCATAGATGTTGTCATTTGTATCCTGTTGGTCAAGCTAGGCCCCCATGTGATGCTCAAACAAGCTCTTTCGTGTGTATAGTCTCCTTATGATATCGTACACCACCAATAACGAAATTATCTGTCACTTGTCTGCCTAACAATTCGCCCCGATCTCACCTACTTTCTGGTTTGAGTCATATAAACTAGTGCTACCAGACTTGAAAAGTTTCGGCATCAGTCCTGTTGAGAATAGCTTCTATGCATGAGGAAATATGTGATCAAAGTTGATACATTGGGTGTGACAGCCAAACAGATGAGAGTGTTTTCAAATCATATCCAGCCATATCTGTTGGCATCGGACAGACACGGGTGCTGTCGGCGTGATATTGATAAAAACATTTATTTTCACACCGACTATGGGAACTATTCTGCCTTCTGTACTGTGTACCGAGTTTTATCCCCTACGTTTGAGGGTTAGAAAAAAAAATATTTTCCCGCGGTTGTCGCCGACACCGGGGTTGCCAACGGAACCTCCTTTGATCAGTTACACATGAGTGAGCTCCCTTAAACGATGAATACGGTTGGTAATTACGCGTATTTCGGTTGATTCGTTTGCCTCATTCAGATTGTAAAGCAAATTGTCGGAATACTGAATATAGTCATAAACCCAGAGGTTCTGCTTGGGGCTGCACGGCACGTGCCGATGCTGTGCAACAAGGCGATCTTATCTCTTGTCTTATCAATCTCCGACAACTTTTCATTTACAATCACATGATCATGTCTCTTTGAATGGTATTATCGTTTCAAGAGTGTGAATATGACATGCCAGTTCAGTACTACTGCCTGGACTAGCTGGCCATGGATTATGGCTGCAATTCGATGTCTATATGTGTAAGGGGTATCGATATACATTTTGTTCATCAACTGGTTCTATATATCATCGCAATCATGCTTGGATCATATATACAAGTTCCTTCTTGGTAACCGTGCTGTAATTCGTGCACTCCTCCTCGATGGTAGGTTTCCCGGCGAGCCATGTCGTTTAGTTCTGCTTAAATTCCGACCTGGGTCGTGGTGTGCAGTGGTGACGCGTCGACTTCGCCGATCTGCAGCACTGTTCTCTGTCTCAGGAACACCCATCCGCCGAGTACTGCGCCTAGTCAATCTCTGGCTCTCCGTCCCCGCCCTTTCATTTAATTGATCTGGTTGATTTAACGGCGACGCTGATGGTACATTGAGTGAGCGACTTGATGCTTTCTGTGGTGGTGGCGATGGCTTCGGTTTCCCCAGAGAGGCGTGGCGCTCAGCTGGCGTCGTAGATGTCGTAGATGTCGTAGATAACGGCTCTGGAATGGGCTGCACTTTTCTGCTTTTGGCAGGGTATGTGGATTCTCCAGTGAAGGCATCATCATCGTCGACCGACCGCTTTGTTTTCGATGCCTCCGACTTGCTTTCATTAGGTAGCGTAGGGGGTGATTGTTCTCGTGGTTCCGGTGCCGGACTTGCTTCGCTTATGTTGTTGTTGAACCACGCTTCCACCCCTCGTGCTGCAAGATGTGCGCCGTCATCAAAATCGGCTCGGGCTTTCACCTGCTCACTTTGATCTAGGATGGCACGTTCGAGCAGCTCAATTCTCATCAGCTCGCCCTCGGTGAAATGGTGCTCTGTCAACCGACCGGCTTCAGCGTCGTCCTCTTTCATTCGCAGCTCCGCTATCTTTGCCTCCCAATATGCAATATCAGTGAAGTCGGGCGCCGGCCGAAAGCGCTTGTCAAAACGGAGCCCATTGGAGCTGTCTAAAACAATGTTCTCCGGCACAGCTCCCCCATCTCCATCCTCATACTGTTCCCGGGAGTGGGTGTCGTATATTGGCAGATAGAGATCCTCGCAATGCAAAATCCACTTTCCGGGAAGGCCATCATACCAAAGAAGCCCCATCACACTCACAACCTGTTCTCTTGCCACCGCGAGCTTACGCGACGAAGCAAGCTCCTCGGACGTCTTAGCCACAGGGGGTTTCTCTGGCTCTTCTCTGGCGAATATCGAGAAGGCGTGATCTTTATCTTCCTCCATGGCCTCCAATGAACGCAACTCGGCCTCGGTGAATTTAGGCTCTATGAGTCCATCATGAACTTGGCATCTCTTGTCGCGCAGGTCAGTGAGTTTGTCTCGCCAAAAAAAGAAGTCATCAAAGTCAGGGCGCGGCGAGGTCCCAGCCCAGTTGAGCACAGAGTTGACGAGGAGCCCGTTGCCAACTACTCGCATATCACCTCTGTAATGTAAGTCGCGGACCACGATGCTTATTTTGGCTGCTCGTGTCTGAGGACGAGTGTCAATAGCAGGGTGATAAAGTTCTTCGTTGTGCAAGATCCATTGGCCGGGGCGCCCGAGTCGTGCCAGGCTGAACAAAACGTTAAAAACGTTATTCTTTTGGATGCCTATTCTCTTTCTTAGTGAAAACGACTGCTTACGGAAGAAATTCCGCGGCTGCCGCTCCAACGACTCAAGGGTCTGGATTTCCTCTGCCGTAAAATTGGGCTGCACCAACCTGGCCTCGACCTGCTGAATCTTTTTGTCTAAATCTTTGATTTTGCCCTCCCAAAACGCGATATCTAAAAAGTCGGGTGCCGGCCCTCTGCCGGCCCATATCAGGTCGTTGTCGCTCAAAGGGGCGTTGAAGTAGGTAAGACTGCGAACAGGAACTTCTTCGTCGTGGTTTCGCGACAGTGGCCGAGTGTCTATTTCCGCATCATAGAATTCTTCCTGGTGGAGAATCCACTGGCCTGCGCGCCCAAGCCTTGCGAGTTGGTTGAGTCTACTGCTGGTGTTGAAGATCACATCTAATAGTCTGTTGTAGTACTTCTGTCGAGATGGCGGGCAGCGATTCCTTGGATCAATCGTAGGCTGCTTCTCAAGAGCAGCATGTGGCGCACTGCTCATCGTTGTGAAAATATACGTTGCAATACTAAGGGTTGTCTGCTTCTATCTAAGGAGCTGACGACTAAGAGTGAAGTTTGATAGGACTATTGTCGTGATATGTGAAGGCTGTTGTCTTTGCACGTAGCTTCGTTTCAGAAACAGGTCACGTTTGACAAGTAGCATCAGCATAGAGAAACTCCGCCACTATCAAAGTGGGTCTTTCTTGCTTGTATGGCACCACGTTCGTCGATGTATCATCTTCGTCGGGCCTGAACACTAAGTGCTTAATATTAGGCAGTATAAGCCATGTATCACGTGACATTATACTCTGCTAAAACATCACCGACACATCACCAACACACACCAAAGTGCTACTTCTTCTACGCATCGGCACCACCTTAAATCATTGTTTACGACTTTATTTTTACTTTATTTAACCCCCTATATATTTTTTATATAACATTTATATTTTGGCTATGGCGATTGATGGTGGCGCCGTACTAGAGGAGGCGGTCGTTGTATAGGCTGATGCGATGCTATTGACGCGTAGTATATATTTAACGACATTTACACTACTAATCATACACTAAACGACGTCCCTCTTTTCAATAGCCTTTTATTCAACTCCTTCGATGGCTATCTAACACTTCTAAATTTTACTGTACATTTTGCTTGAGAATTTGCGTAACAGTGCAATTAGTGTCCCAATAGCCCTACTCTGCACGCTCTGGTTGTCGATTCCTCCGAGCTGCTTTAATTATGTAGAGCGTAGTGTCATAGTAGGTCTTTTACTAAAGGTATGCCGTTCTTTAATGTCTAAACTTATAAAACAACCACTTTTTCACCTGTGCCCGCCCCACTGTTACTGAACCACGCGTGCATCGGTAACAGTGGGGCGGGCACGGGTAACACGTAGGTGGTGATTGTTATCATGGTTCGTACCCCTCTTTGTTTTAGAAACATACTACGGCTCGCTCCTAGCCGCCTGATAATTGAATTTGGTCCATACGAAACTTTACACTGTCGCGAATCAAACCATGGAAGCCAGCCGATTCTGCCAAATTCGTATCTTGATGGTAGCCAACTTTTGTTACCAATAGAAACACGTCGTAGAAGCCAACTGGTTGCGTCAACCCAAATTTCTAATAGTGGCTGTCTTCCCTTCGACCAGAGAAAGGAAGTGAACAATAATACAGCAATAATATAGCAATGAAAATGTTTGCTTCTCCCAACACAGCTTCTCACTGACCCCCGAGAATTTCTTTAATAACCATACCACTCATATTTCTATTCATCTCTATCATCCCCACTTCTATCTCTCTCGCCATCCCGTCTTCCATACTGAATCTACGGATCTACATCAAAATCTTTAATATGACCTGCAATAAGACAATCTTTGTTGTAAGAGGAGATAAGAATCTTCTAAGCAACGCACACAATGCAGTCTTTGCGAGCCAGGATGCACCAGTCTTTGAAGACAACGATGTCGCCAGCGAGCACGCTGAGTCATTCTACGAAGACCACGGCACACCCGCACCTATTTGGACTCCGCTCTTCGTCCTTCGCATTACTACAGACCACCTGCCGGACGACAAAGACATCGGTTTCATGTTCGGGAGAGACCCTGACAAGTGCGACATTTTGCTCGATGACCACAGAATTAGTGGGCAGCATTTTGCTGTTCTTCTTAGGCTGGAGGCCGGCACTGTTGTATTAAAAAATCATTCAAAGCATGGCACGCAGGTGTCCTTTTCTGAACAAAAACAGACAAAGCTGATGAAAAGCTCTCACATCCTACTTAACTTTGAAACAGCATTCATCCAGTTCGGCGCCGATCTTCGGATACAGATTGAACGCTACGATAACCCAGTGGGCTGGGACCAGTATCTTGCCAACCAAATAATTGACAACGAGGAGCCAAACTTGGCTTTGCTGGGGCTGAACACAAAGATCGAGACGACCAATGCATCTGCCCGACCCCCTGTATATATCCGAGGCCGCCGACTTGGGCAGGGTGGCTTCGCAGATGTATTCGAGGCTATCGAACAGTACAGTGGAGATATCTATGCGATGAAACTGTACAAGCCCGGCAAGACACGCTGGCAAGAGCATGCAATGCTAGAACGTCTTAAGCATGTAAGATCTAACGCAAATTATTACACTAATTGGATTGTATTAATGTCTCTAATAGGACCATGTTGTACGGTACATAGCGTACATTCACCTACCTTCCCATCCTCCGCAACTCATTATGGAGTATGTCAAAGGACCCAATCTCCAAGACTTTCTGAATCCATCCAACGGGCACTTACCACTCGTCATGTCCGAGGTTCAGGACCTTCTACGCCAGCTTCTTGAGGCAGTAGCTTACCTTCACGATGAAGGGGTGACACACAGAGACATCAAGCCCGCAAACATCATCTTGGTAGGCCGAGGTCCTGTCCGAGCGAAGCTCGTAGATTTTGGTCTTGCAACAGATGCAGACCAATTTACCACATTCTGTGGCTCACCATTGTATGTGGCGCCGGAGCTCATCAATAAGCAAGGACCATTCACAAATAAGGTGGACATCTTCTCAATTGGTGTCGTTGCCCTTCAGCTATTTGGGGTCTCATTTGACGTGAAGCGCCGTGGTAGATCCCTGCAAACAGCAAGGCCGTATCTCGAAGCCGTTTTAAATAAACGACGGTTGCTTGCTGCCGAACCTGATCCACTTCCCCTCCATCTCGACTTGGGAGTGAGACTGCTTGCAGATCGGCCCGATGACCGGCCGTCGGCACAAGATTGTCTATCACATGTCTTCTTCTGGACAAATGACTCTGTTGACGTCAACGAGACTACTGGTCCAGGACATTGTCTTTCGCCTGATCCACGCACTCGGATCTGGCGTCCCAACCAAGATTGGAGACTTGAAGAGCATGCAACCGGAGAAGAAGTGACCAGCGAGGTCATCGACGGTCGCGCTGATTTTCCTCAAAGTACGCAGAAGATTTCCTCAGAGGGGGTTTTACCAGGTAATGGTCATACATCTCAGTTCCAAGAATACACAGATGACAGCGCTGCCAACGCCAACCTGTACTATACACATCTGCAGTATTCATCACCGGGAGCAAGGCACGAGAGGGACCCATCCCAGTCAGCACAACGTTCATCGTCTCTGGCCGCTACGTCGGCTCGACACAAGCGCCACAAATACACAAATGGCAATGTCTCTAAAAACAGAAACTCGGCATTTGCAAGGTCTAATGCACCATCCCCGCTGTCTAGCCGTGGAGGCCAGTCAAGTTCTAGGCGCGGGAACACTAACGAGGACTTGCGTTATGACGATAACGGCCGTGGTCTGTCTACCATTGATGAGTATAAAACTTCGCCTGCTGCTGATATTCCGGCTACAGCCTCATATGTTGGTATTCTTGAGTCCAGGGTTTCGACAAGGTCTTTTAATGAGACCCGACAAATCAGCCATTCCACCAGTTCCTATGTGGTAGAGTCTAGCGAGAAAAACAAAGGCAATGATGCCGAGGATGAGGAGAATAGGAATGGGAATATTGAGAATGGAATAGACAAGAATGAGGAGGAAGAAAGTAAAGAGGACGGGATTGATGAGAGCGCCGGGGCGGCAGATGGCACCTCGGTGCCGAGCCCTCTGGTCATCAACGGTTATACGATCGCCACGGAGGACAATGAGCGTCGTATCAGCATTCGAGACGTATGCGAAGCAGCAAGAACAACCGGCATGACACGCCACCGCTACTTTAAACTGCTTCAGGGCCATGGTGTTGTCATCCAGCGGGGTGGGCAGTCGTGGGTACCTATCCGGGACGCTTGCTTTCTTTGCGAGGCTCTCGGGCTCGGCCCACGCCCTCTTTTTGACAGATTCGACCTGGATCCGGCAATCCTTCTTGAAAACTATCTCTTGCTCCCCAAAGAGCTACCACCTCAGTACAGCCTCCTGTGGTTGAATGGCGTCGGCGTGATCTTCATACCTGAGTCCTGTTTGGTCAATTTAACGAGCCTTCTCAAGGCGTACGGCATACAGCGAAACTGGATAACAAGCTATTTTCGCAAAAACAAGCATGTTTCCAAGACTGTTATCCGCACCACAGCCATCCGGGGCACCTATCTCACGTTGGGGGATACCTACTCGTTGTGCTTAAGTAGCGGATTCGATACAGAGCCTGTCCAAGACATCGCCGCGCGGTGTGGTCTCATGCTGTCGGATGAGACGGGTGTCGCACCAGAGGGATAGGATTATGCGTGGAACAATGCTGTCGGCCGGGCCTCCGTCGAAATAAATAATTTCGGGGCTCCACAAGGCCCCTTGGTCCCCAGCTATTCTCGGTGGGAAAACATCCCCGGCAATCGGACACCCCCGAGCTGCGCAGCTCCTAGAACATACAAGCTGTTTCTCTGCAACGAGTACAGCCGATTCTAGCCAATAAAGCAGCCAATAGATCGACAAATATATGATGGCATCTCCGTGCCAGAAGCGCGGCATCGTCAAATAAAAACTTATGCACCCTGTCAAACCACCATCAGCAACTGTAGCATAAGTATCAACAACCTAATCGGGCATTGCGCAGACTTCGGTGGCTATTTTCTCCGCTGCCTTAGAGCGGTGATACAGTAAGACCACTTACATCGAAGAGCTCCACAACAAAGTAGAAGAAGCATATAGAGCATAAAAGTAATCAACCAGCAAAAAAATGCGTCGGCCGGGAATCGAACCCGGGGCCTGTCGATGGCAACGACAGATTTTACCACTAAACCACCGACGCCGGTGTTGTTGTTGTTGTTGACATTGCCAGGTCCCCAGGTGTACAAGGCGTCATTCTCAGTGGTAGAAATCTTTCAAAGTAAGTATACGGAAATTGTCATTGATGGTCTAAATTATGTTTTTACGCAATAGTAAATGTCACAGATAATTTTAGTTCATGCATAGATTATATTTTAAAGGTAGCCAGTTTGAATCTAATTATAACTAGATGTGGTGTGAATCCAGCTGTAGCTTGTCTTCTTAGTAGTCTTACTACCCCCTTATCCCTTTATACCTCCATTGCATAGTCTAGATTCCTCTCATGGGGAACCACTTAGATCATGCAAGCAGATAGAGTAACAGCAAAAAAAGCAGCCAGCGCACCCTTGGACCAGGTGCTGGTGCGCATGGCTGCCGAAGTAGTGCTCGACGTCGCGGTGGAAGACGAGGTAGTGGTAGAGCTGGCAGCAGCGGCAGCGGCAGCGGCAACATCAATACCGGCAGACGAGCAGAAGTCGACGAGAGTGGTGTTGGAAGCCAGAGTAGTCAGCTTTGAGGCAGCCTTAGTGGCCTTGGTCTGGGCAGCAGCAATCTTCTCGGTGTCGGAGCCAAACTTGGCCTCAAGCTTGGTGGTGTTGGCAGCTGTGGCAATGGTCTTTTGCAGCTTCTCAATTGATGCACAGTCAGACAGACTGCTCTGGACGGCACAGTACTGGGTGAGGGTAGTGTTGGAGGCCAGAGCATCCAGCTTGGTGACGGCGGCTGAAGCCTTGGCCTGGATCAACGCAACTTTGGTGGCGTTGTTCTTGGCCTTGGCCTCGAGTTTAGTGGTGTTGGCGGCGAGGGCAATGAGCGACTCAAACTCGGCTATGCTGCTGCAATCGTCATCCATATCCTCGACGGCGAAGATCTGAGCGCATGCGGTCATCAGGGTGGAGTTGGTGGTGAGCGTGGCCAGAGACACGGCAGCAGCTGAGGCCTTGGACTGGACGGCCTCGATCTTGGTGGCGTTGTTCTTTGCCTTGGCCTCGAGGGCGGTGGTGTTGGATGCCAACTCGACGAGGGCGTTGAGCTTGGCAATCTTCTTGCACTGCGACTTGGTCGAGGTGGTACCGTTCTTGGCCAGGGCCAAGCCGGCAAGGGAGAGAACAAATGCGGTGGTGAACTTCATTATGATGGTGGAAGTGGTGAGAGGTGGAGAGATATAAAGAAGATGGGGAAGACAAAAAATAAATAATATACTAAGAAATATGTACTTTAGAAGAAGCGAAAACGGACCGGCCGAAAGAAGTGAAGGAAAAGAGGCTGAAGAGAAGTGAAGATGGTCCTGCCAAGAATATGTTGAAAGTTGAGTAGAGCCTGGGATGGATGAAGAAAAGAATCGGAAAACGGAAAGTCAGTGGCGTACGTCGACTTATATATAAGATCTTAGCATCATCTTCCGAGTGTTGTCTTGCTGACCGATCAATGCTCAATCCTAATTTAATAACACACATAGGAAGTTACTGACCGTTACGCGTAATCCTTATCTTGACGCAGTCTCTCGAAATGTCATAAAGCCTGCCCGCGGCCAAAAGTGTACGTATAAGGCTATATCGAAACGCATGGTAGTTTCATTCCCCGGTAGAGTTTCGGGGATAAAGCTGTCAGAGGGCGGTGTGTAAAAACAACGGTGAATAGCAGAACACATTGATGTTCAGAATAAACATACAGTATGGATCGATAGAGACTGCTTTCTCGAACTGACTCTAGTGAGCAAGGATGCTGCAGGGCTACGGAGTTGAATAATAGAAGTGCCAAAGAACAAGGATCGTCAAGTGCCGCCAGGAGATCTGTTTGTGGGGATCGGACACGACATGCGGCTGAATGATTGGACATGTGTTTGGAGTTTGACGTTTTGTGTCTGTCCACCTTGACGTCTCCCCGTGTAAGAGAATGGGCGCTGTTACAAAATGGGTCGAGCAGTGTTCTCAAACTACCTCATACCTGGGAAACGTCATCAAACAGGAGTAGTCTGTAGGTGAAAAATATCACGAGAGAGAGAAAAAAAATAATAATAAGAAAAATTAAAATGACACACTGGCCTCCAGGTGGCCTTGACAAGAAACATAGGCATTAAGCCCTATAAAATTTGATGGTTATTTTGATAAATGTAGACATAAACATAGCGTTTGATTGACACATTGAAGACAACGGGGCAGTTGTGGAGGATTGTATGCTGCTTTCAAGTCTGTGATAAGCATCATCAATTTCAAAGTAAACACATGCATATACTAAACTGCCTCATAAAAGCGTTCTCAATTCAGACTTTAACCATTTCTAGAAGTATCAGTCGAATTTGTTCAAGTATGTCTGAATGCGTCTAGTTCTTGAAACGTTTTGACGTGCACCAATCAACAGCGATCCGCTTAGTATCTATATATGAGTGTCTGTTTCGAATGTTTCGAAATATCTTTTTATAGTCTCTGCCCCCTGCGCGAAGTGAAGAGTGAGGAGTAATGACCGATACTGTCAGTCGAATGGCCTAGACGCGTAGATGGTTAAAAGTCTAGAACTCACAACCCTAGACATACAGCGACAAGCTTTGCTATCTGCTTGACCATGTTACAAGTAGCCCAAACGAGGCCCATCATCAAACCAATGTGGAGGCCGTCTGTTGACATACGTACTTGACTTGTTAAACCGTCACCTCTGCAAACAACATGCACTCGACATCTGTTTCGGGCTGTCAATATCGTCTGATGACGTTGTGCCGGTGAGCGTTATTGTAGAGGCCAACCTCCTGTGGCCTTTCTTTATGGCCTTTCTTTATGCTTTATGTGTCTGGGCTATGAGTGAAAAATCTTGTTATCGGCGTTATCCATAACTTTGAGTTTACCCAGCCACCACATTATTTATTATTACAGGTCTCTCAATGACATTAAATAGCACCGATACATAACATGATCAAAGAAAAGAGAAGACTTAAAAATATTGCGCCGTAATCAGCGGTCGTTATAGCCGAGCCTAGTGAATACGGTCCGGCAGTGGCCGGGCCACGAATATCGAGCACGTGTAGGTGCTGAGGCAAGAGATAATCCTACGGATAAAGATGGAGGGCACACCTTTGTGGTGGGGGGGGGGGGGGGGGGGGGGGCCTGCAGATGCACTTGCTTAGTATATCTGCATATTCTTAGATCAAGCCCAAGGAGGTGTTTGCAGCTCGGATGGCTGTTTACGGTCTGTGGCTGGCAGTCGGGAATAGAGGTGGACCGTTCAACAAAAGAAAAGAAGAAGTCGTGAGAAATCAATTATGCAGGACAGTCGGGGGAATGTTTTTTTAATAAGGCTCAACCCCAGTCACACAAACGACAACTTTATCCAGCCAGCGATGGACTGTAGAATGTAGTGTGTAAATTCCTATCGCTACTAGAGCGTATGTAAATGCGACGGTAACTAGCACACGAGAGAAGTCAAGAGGTAATTTAATCTGATCGATCTACATACCGCAACCACAAAGTCTGATCAATCAGAAGAAGAACAAGCTGCTGCTGCGGCTTGTTCCGACGCAACTTTGATAGCATCAAAATACCAACCGATAGATGGTGACGCACGTTTTGACAGTGTCTTTTCTAGTTGACACAAGCTGTCTTGCGAATCCTTCAGCTGTTAGCCTTTGCCTCCCGGTAGCAGCCTTCCGATCAGCTACACAACAAGCTGCCAGGCAATCGTGCTTATTGCCAGGTTATCGGCAACTCGGCCTCGAATGACAGAGCGACTCTAAATCTTGTCCGATGTATGAAAGACTGCAGAATAGTTGCATTCCAGAAGCATGGAGCACGTGGGCGCAGACGGTTTACAACCGTTAATGTCCATCTGAGGACGACATAGTACGCGGTCGTACGTCATATATCTTACTACTATCCGATTAGTGCAGCTACCTTACCGGGGTCCTAGATGTAGTGCAAGCACATGCTTAAATTGAGCTCTCTCATAGGTCAGCGACTGTCGATCTTTCTTGTTTTAAGGCGACGAAAAAGAGTAACAAGAGAGAAAACAAAGAAACAAAAGGCTGAATTCAATGGAAAAGAAGAAAAGAAAAAAAAGAAAAGACCGATGGAGCTCAAGGAAGCTTCGAATGCAGCAGCGGAGGTCTACTTTGCAGAAATAAATAAGATGAGACGATCCCGTCAAAGATTTACATAGCTTCTCTCGACCCGACAGCTTCATTCCAGCCAAGCAGCCAAGCCATAGCCAAGCCGACTTACACAAACAAGCAAAAGCCAAGACTCAAGACTACACTATGAAGAGCCAGATGCAGAAGCTTGTGCTTGGCGCACTGCTCGCCCACGCAGCCCACGCAGCTCCCGCTGTCACGGCCAGTGCCCAGATCGGCTCGACCACTATCGATGCCTTTCCCCCTGCTGGCACCAAGGTCAACACCTCACTGTTCCCCGATGAGGAGCACGTCGGCTTTGCCCAGGCTACCGCCACCGGCGCCGAGGCTGCTGCTATTGAGACTGCTGCCGCCTATCCCTACAACAACAACGGCCAGGCTGCCAACTTCCCCCTCGTGGCCCCCGTGCCCCTGGGCGATTCGTCCAAGTCTACTTTTGACCTGACCAAGTATTGGGGCAACCTGTCGCCGTGGTACTCTGTGCCATCGTCCGACTATGGCCTTGACGAAGCAAGTCCGCTGATACCCGACGGCTGCGACGTCACCCAGATGCACCTTCTCTACCGCCACGGTGCTCGCTACCCCACCTCTGGCGCAGCACCTTCTAAATTTGCCAGCGAGCTGGCTGCCGCAGCCAAGGGCAACAACTCTCTGAGCTTCTCGGGCGACCTCTCGTTCCTGGGCGACTGGACCTACAAGCTGGGCGCCGAGCTGCTGACGCCCTTTGGCCGCAGCCAGAACTTCCAGCTGGGTGTGCAGTACCGCCAGCTCTACGGAAAGCTGCTCAACAACTTCACCGAGGCCGGCACACTGCCCGTGTTCCGCACCGAGTCGCAGGATCGCATGGTCAAGACAGCCAACAACTTTGCCGCCGGTTTCTTTGGTGTCCCCGAGTACCTGGACCAGGTCAACATTGAGATCCTCGTCGAGACGGCCGGCGTCAACAACTCGGGCGCCCCCTACGAAACGTGCCCCAACGCCGACGTGAGCGGGCGTGGCTCCATCGGCAGCAAGGCCTCCACTGCGTTTGCCGCCTCGGCCTTTAATGCCACCATTGACCGCTTCAACGCGCATGCGTCGGGCATCACGTTCAACTACACCCACGTTATTGCCATGCTGCAGCTGTGCTCGTATGAGACCAACGCGCTCGGCTACAGCAAGTTCTGCGAGCTGTTCAGCGAGGAGGATTTCATCAACTACGAGTACTACTACGACCTGTCCTTTTACTACAACAACGGTCCCGGCTCGCCTGTCGCCGCTGCCCAGGGCAAGAGCTACCTCGAGGAGTTTGTCGCGCGCTTCACCGGCACGTACCCCAAGGCCGACTCGTCGCTCAATGCCACCTACGACAACATCTCGACCTACTTCCCTCTCGGCCAGTCAATCTATGCCGATGCCACCCACGAGGTTGTTGTTCTGGATACGCTCACTGCGTTCAACCTGACTGCACTTTTCAACGGCCCCGCGCTCAACCTCAAGCACAACGACCGCACCAGCAGCTTTGTGGCCAGCAAGGTCGTTGCCTTTGCCACTCACTTTACCGTGCAAGTCCTTGAGTGCCCCGCCTACCAGCCCACCAAGCAGATCCGCTTCCTGGTCAACGATGCCGTCGTGCCCGTGTCTCCCGAGCAGGGTGGCTCGTACACTGGCTGCACCAGCGACGCCAACGGCCTGTGTGCGTTTGACACTGTCGTGTCTGTCCTGCAAAAGCGTGTCGACGAGATTGACTGGAACTACGACTGCCTGGCCAACTACACGGCCACTGCCGGCGTCGACTATAACGGCCGTGCGCCCCGGTAAATTTGGACTGGGTAAAGTACGATAGATGATATGATGATGGAAATTGTAATGATAGCCCAATATAGAATACAAAATATTATTTCTTATTTATTTATATTCATGTTGACAGTGATACATCACATGGTGCCTATTTAAATGACTGTCTACTTGTTGAGAACAAGAACGGCGACAGCGTACTGCGGCAGGCTTACAGTGTAGCCTGCGCTGGCACTGCCGGTAATGGTAGTAGTTGTTGGCGTGATCGACACAGAGTGCGGGTAGTTGCTAGTCGTCGGATCACCGCTGAGCAGGACAAGGTTGGCTGACGAGAACGTGGCGCCGGGAACCTTAATGGTGACAGACTGCGTTGTCGTGCCGTAGTTGGCCAGCTTCACATAGTACGTGCCCTCTGCAGTCGACGAGGCCACCCAGTACACCGGGCCAAAGGCCGAGTCCGACGTTACCGGCTTGATAGTCGAGCCCTTGTAAGTAGCAAACAGCTTCTGCACATAGTACGACGTCGAGCCCGTTAGCGAGCCGGCCGACGAGTCAAGGCCAAACAGGTCAGGGCTCCACTCGGCCAGGTCAAAGTGCTCCAGCAGAGGGGCAAAGCTCGCCATCTTGACAATGTCCGAGTTGCGCTCCAGGCCAATCATGTAGACGGCCTCGGAGCACGACCCGATCAGGTTTGACCAGTAGGTAGTCTTTCCGCTGTTGTCCGACGTGCTGGCATACTCGCCGACAAAGATGGGCCAGCTGCGCGACCAGTTGTCCCACTCGTTGAAGAGGGCGACAAACTGGTCGGGTCTGAGATAGTAGTGAATATCCGTCCAGGCACCAGCGGGCAGCGTGCTCGGCAGGCAGGCCGTGTCGGTGGTCGATGCAATAATGGTAATGTCGGGGTACGCGGCATGGATGGCGTTGTAGATCTGCGTAAAGCGCGACGCATAAGTGGCACAGCCGCTCGACAGGTTGTCCTCGTTGCCAATCTCAATAAAGTCAATGGTGAAGGGCTCGATCTGACCATACGAAGCACGCAGGGCACCGTACTGTGTCGATGTGTCGCCGAGAATAAACTCGAGCTCGTTGAGAATGTCGTCGATATAGGGGTCGAGAGCAGCACCCGTCACCGAGTCGCCATTGAGAGAGTGGCCAGCCCAGACAGCCAAGACGTTTTTGATACCCATATCCTGGGTCCAGTACAGGTACTCCAGAAGACCAAGAGCATCCGTGTTATAGTAGCTCCAGGTGCCCAGGTGGCCCGGACGGTTCTGAACAGGACCAATTGTCTCGTTCCATGCCCAGCGGGTCGCAAACGTGTCGCCCTCGAGGTTGTTTCCGCCGGGCCAGCGCAGGAACGTGCCACCGATATCGCCCAAGAAGTCGACAACATCGGCGCGCAGGCCGTTTTCGCGACCCTTGAAGGTAGGCGGGAACAGCTGGGGCAGAGCAAAGTTGAGGGACTTGTCTGTGGCGAGCGACGCATCATAGGTGATCTGCAGCACATTATCAAGGGCCGTGGACGAGTGGGTGACGGGGAGAGTGGCGCTGAACTGGGTGAACTTGGCAGTGGTCGAGACGACCTTGACGCTGACAGTGTTGTAGACGGTGCCGTCAGACGCGACGAGGGACACGGCCACGTTGCCAGAGTATGTGCCCTTGACCCAGAAGGAAGCCGAGTATGTACCGGCAATTACAGGAACGCCATTGTAGCCCTTGTTGGCGAAACCGACAGTGCCCGTGTTGGACGATGGATTGGCCACCTTGAGGGTTCTTGTGATGGCGGTCGTCAGTGGGTTGGCCGTGTCAATAGTCAAGGTAGTGCCGCCGACAGCTGCATAGGCTTTGAGGTTGGCAGCCGTGCCTGCTTGGAAGCCGTTGTCTTTGAGAACCTGACCGTGAATACCGCCATCGCCTGTATTGTTAGAGGGCTGTATAAAAACACTTCAAGTAAACATTTGCAGAAAAACATACCAGAGTTATTGATATCTTCAAACATGTAGCCATAGAGAAGCGGGCTTGAAGCATTTCCGCCCGTCGTCGAGACAGACAAAGTCACCGACAATGCCGGGTGGACAGCCACAGAGGCAAAGAGTAAGGCGGATAAAAGGCCTTTCATGGTTGAGATGCTGGTCCTGGTCAAAGGTCGCTGGTTACTAGATTCCTGGATCTCGGGTGATTGAGTTACCCTTGATTGTCTATGACCTGGAAGCCTTCTCTTTATATCAATATCAATGCCTCCTCTAAGCCGCCCATAGCACGCTCATAGCCTGCTCATAGCCCGCTCATCTACTATATTGTATACATAACGAAAGATCCCGTCATTCTGCGGAGTAGATTCCACCAATGGTCAACATCAGACGAGGCCATACACACTCATTGCGAGGGATTCCGGGACTCCTCTCTAGAAGCTCGGCTCGCTATCGAGGGATTGACTACCGAAAGCTTGCCCGAAGCTTGTTCGATGACGCAGATCGTCTGATGCATTGCGGAGGTCAAAATAGAAATGCATACGAACAATTAAACTCCTTCTACTTTAAGGCAAGCCGAGGCTGTCATTAACATGGGGTAGTATGTCAACTAGACGTGTTTACTTTTATCATTCACTTTTTCCACTTGATCGCCGCCATCGTATCGCCATGACTGCTTTAATGCAACAACGGCACTTCCCAGGGCCAACGCGGGGAAGACGGGGATGACGCGGGGAAGAAGACGCAGACATCAAAAAGACAATGCGGGGAGGCCGGGGGTTACAGTTGAATAATTGCACCGAGATTTTGCCATTCACGATCATCGGATACGACGTGGCCGTGGCTTTCCATTGACATGTGTTTGCATTACTCTTGCTATGTGGCAGATGTATCTCGGGAGACAGCACCATGGGTAGCAAGAAACACGGCACAGAGCTACGGACCGGGAGACAGCCCGATGCCCGTCCACTATGTCTACTTGTGCCGCCATTCCGTTGATCGTCCTGACTACTAGTAGTTACACTGTCGTTTTGCTACCACTTTACTTTCAGTTATAACATTACATAATATGCCCATCAAGGGGCAGCCTGCAAGGGGAAGTCGTGACACGGGTGAGCTTCTCCAACAGGACAAGAGCCGTCTCTTGTTGCACCTGCCAGATTGAGCACTGATTTAACATGAAGGCATCATCGCAGACAGCGTTTGATTTTTCGTATCAAATTGAGTCACACTTGTTGGACTTATTATGATAGAAGCATGTGCATCACCATATTATATCAGTAAAATTACTTGTCAATTGTTAATATTATTTCAAGAAAGTTGTGACTAATTTTATTTGTACAGAATAAAACATGTTAAAAAGATGTGAATCCGCATATAAATAAATGATAATATCTCGAATGGAAAACAGTTTCCTTAAAAAAGACAAAAAACAAACAATCGATAAATAAAGGAAATAATTTTACTTAAGTTAAAAGCAAATATAACAAGGCTAAAAAAAAACTATCTGCTTGCACAGATCATTCGATAAATCAAATGGGCTCAGTCGGGGATCGAACCCGAGACCTCGCACAAGTATCTCTCTGTGTAAACAGAGGGGTTAGATAAACCCGAAGCACGAATCATACCACTAGACCACTAAGCCAGTTAAGTTCTTAGAAAAGCTAGTGCTAAGCTAGTTTATGACTACTGGAGGGACAGCAGAGAAACGGGAAGAAACCCCATTGTTGACTGCCTCGCTTTTCAGCTCAACCACAAAGTTGAACAGAATGCCAAATTTCTTATTTATATTATTGTCACTCATTATGACAAGTTTTTTTTTTTACTTCGTTCATGACCGCGTCTTCAATTTGAGATTTATTACAAATAGATTATGCCTTGTGGCTGGTATAATGTAATGATACAGATGCTATGTCAGACATTCAAGCCTTAATTTTAAAGAATATAAAGAAACAACGACAAACGGCTCCAGACAGAGGTCTGCCGTCTCATCCATATTAGCCCCTACTAAACATACCAACAAAAGAGCGTACGACCATCATCTTGGCCGTCTCTGTGCTATCCTGTCCACCACCCAGCGAGTTGGCAGCATCCGAGTTGGGGTAGAAAAAGGCCGCGACAGCAATAATGACATATGCTGCACACAGCAGTGCGCCCTCCAGGTAGTTGCTGCGGCCGTCCAGCACCAGGAAATTGACAATAAACGCCGACACAAACATGCTGACAGTCTCAAAGAGCGTAAAGTACAGGCTCATGTCCTTGTCCATGATCCAGCCGAGCAGCACGACAACGGGCGTCACGAAAATGGCAATCTGAATTGACGAACCCAGGGCCACACCCAGTGCCAGATCCATCTTGTTCTTCATGGCCACCGTCACGGCCGTGACGTGCTCGGCAGCGTTACCGACAATAGGGAGCAGGATCAAACCGATGAACGCCTCAGACACGCCCGAGTTGCTGCTGGCAACCTCGTCAATCGAGTCCACCATGAATTCGGCGCACAGAGCGACCAGACCAGTGGAGACAAGCAGCAGGATGATAGCCGTTGTGCGCGAGATTTCGGGCTCGTCCTCGGCATCGGGGTCAAAAACCTCCTCGCCGTCGACGAGCACGACCGTTTTGGGTGTGCGGTTGACCACGATGGGAACAATTGGGGGCAGTGACGAAGGCTGCTGACGGTAGCTGCGGGAGTCGACCGGCATAGATGCTGTGCGGCGGAGGTTCTGTTGGGGACGGGCCAAGTTGGAGTGTGTCGAGTGGTTGTTGCTAGCAGAGTTGTCATAAGTGGCCTGCTCGTCGGCAGCAGATGTGTGTGCGAAGGCACCAGCGGCTATCGCGGGGTTGTTAAACACGTTGACAGACAGCGTCTTGGACAGAGCGGCAGGGTTGGCGAGGGTGCGCAATGAGAACGGCTTGGGACGAGGAACTGGCTCAGGCTGGGCCTCGACGTCAGGACCCACGGCAAAGTCGACACGGCGCACATCGCCCGAGTTGGGACTGACGACAGCAGGAACACCAGCAGCAGTGTAGGCAGCGTTGGCATCGCGAATATCTTCCTGCTCGGCTTCGGCAACAGCGGCGGCGGACTTGCTGTGCTTCCGGTGCTTGTGCTTCTTCTTGTGGCGCGGCTTGGAGCTTCCAGCATCACCAATCTCGGCCTCGTCGTCAGCAGCAGCAGCGTCGTTTGTGGCATTGTAAGGAATGTCGAAAGCAGGGGTGGTTGAGCTGCTAGCAACGGCGGCACCAGGCGAGATGGGTGATGTGGGCGAGGTGTTCTCGGTCGATGAGCCCTGGCGGATCTTCTTGCGGCCCTTCTTGATGGCGCGCTTGATGCGCTTGGCTGTGCCGACGGACGCGTCCGAGTCCGAGTCCGAGTCGGATGAAGACGATGAGGACGACGATGAGCCGTCAGACTCGTTCCAGTAGCTAGCAGCTGGGCCAGGACGTGACTCGCGCTCAACCACCTCCCGCGGCGTCGACTCATACATGTACGAGTGCGAGTTGAGCTGGAACACAAGGTACAGCAGGTAGACGAGCAGCAGAATGACACTGGTGCCGCGGCTGACCTCGAGCACCTTGGTGTCGGCGTCTGTGGTGCTGGTAAACGAAGCGTGGAATGCTGTAGGCAGCAGCAGACTGCTGACACTCAGACTCAGCAGGCATGCGCTCATCTGGGTCACGGTGCTATTGTAAATCTGCTCGCGGTAGCGAAGACCACCCAAGAAGAAGCACATGCCGAGAATCAGCAGCAGGTTGGACAGGATGGAGCCGACCAGCGAGGCCTGCACAATCTCAATCTCATCTTTGACCAGGGCGATGATAAAAATAATCAGCTCGACAGCGTTACCAAAGGTGACGTTCATAAGTGCGCCGACTGTGTCACCGAGACGACTGGCGACGCTCTCGGTGGCATGGCTCAGTAGACCGGCAAGGGGGATAATGGCAATGGCATTCATGGCGAACACGAAGCCGGCCGACAGCTTGGCGAAATGGGCAGCAATGCCGACGGGCACAAATACGAGTAGCACATTGATGTAGCTGGACAGCAGAATGTCCTTGACGGTCGTGAAAAAGCGCGAGGCGACGCCAGGTTTTGTCTTGGTGGTAGTGAGAGGGACCTCCGCCTTTTCGTTTTCCAAGTTGGATGAGGTGGCGGCGACAGTAGGTGCTGTGCCATTGGCAGCGGCTGACGCCTCGCCATCGTGACTTATAACACCGACCTGAACATTTTGGCCGTTTTGAGTCTGCGAGTTGACGGTGCTGAGCTGGCCGGTGCGGGTGCGCGCGACGAGGGGTGCCGGGCCGTGAGCTTTTTGGGCCGCCCAATGACGGATGCGGTCTATTTGGTGATGTTAGCAAATGTGGCAACTACAAAGACATACAAGGCAATACTAACGCATTCCAAATAGAAGAAAAGGATGCCGAGACGCGTCTGATCTTGGCGACAAGTTTTGATGTCGAGCCAAGAAAGCTTGTCGATGTCGAGGTAAAGGTCGGTAATTGCTGGTAGAATATGGGTGTCGAGTACAATGGGACAACATGAGTCAAGAGGACAAAAGATTGGGAAGAATTGGCAAGCACAATCCACACTCAAAATAAGCCCAAAACAAAGAGCCTCGAACCCTATTTATTACTGTATTCTTGCTTGCGTTGGTGATGTTCACTGTCTTGGCATTGTACTAAACTTGGCAGATTTTGTTTAATTTGTTCCTATAGAAATAAATGTAAAAATAGGCATGCATATGCTCAAAGAAGCAAGAAGCAGCGGATTGACAATTGACAGAGCCCACGATCGCGCCTGCCTGTTAAGGTTGAATACATGTTACAGCGTGTCTAGACTTGGTTACAGCAATGACAACACAGTGCATAGAAGCATAGACGTCTAGATCGCTGTGCCGCCAAGCCGCTAGTACGACAGTTGCGCCATAGCGAATGGATGGCAGCGTTTTGTGGCGCTAGGTACTCTGTATATACATATATATCATGTATGTATGGATTGAAATAAGATGAAATGCGCATCGCTACAGGGTATGCTGACAGTGGGAATAATTGAGCATACAGACAGATGGGTTTGGTAGTGGATATGGATGCTCGCGTGACTGTGACTCCTGTGACTGATCTGTGGCTATCTAGCGGATTCATTGGTGAAGAGGCGACATGCGCAGCAGGGAGGCCGCTGTGCAAGGCGCTGTAATTATAAGTACGCTATGACGACAGAAAGGCCGTGCTATTGCTAGATACGCACTGTATCACTCTACGACACATTCCGGTCAAACAGCTCCGGCAGTCTGCATCCGCTGAACAGCCAGGACAATGCCTGTAATATGAAATTGAGCATTAATTTAGGAAATATTCTTTGACAGATAAATTTACTTCTTTCTTGCTTCGCAATGGCATCTCAAAGCAATCCAATTGCCTGAGAGGTTGGTCCACATGCAAAGTGGCGATACCAGGCTGTGTTGCGTCGTCTCTATCTTTTGAGGAAAGAACTATTGCGGAAATAACCACTACTGGAATAGGCAAGAAGTCGATCCACGTTTACTGCAACTCGTCCGACACCACAGGAACAGGTCTGAAATGCGAGAATATAAATTAGAACAAATAATGGAGCGCGATGAAGCGCGTTCAATGGATGAAAACAGTCTGTTTAGACAGCACAATGACTTCATTCCCGTAGTTGCTGAAACCTAGATATATGGGGCATCACTAAATAGTCGATCAATTCTCTTATCGATAAGAAATAAAAAACGATAAGGAGTGATAGCAGACGATAAGCATTCGATAAGAAAAAAGTCATCAAGCCCCTCCTACACATAGCAGAGGCTGCACTACGATTAGTATCAGCTTCATATGATATTCAGTTGAAGTCATTCACAACCAAACAAAAAGTCAACAATCGAAATGGCTACCTTACTCCCCCCACCACCAAAGCGGCAGCGCCGCGAAGAGATCGCCCGCACACAGGTCCAGCAGGATGTCAACGCCCTGCTGCCACCGGATCACGGCTCGTTCAAGGCCCGGTTTGTCGACGCCGATGGCCAGCAGATGGCCGATGTGATCGAGGTGCCGATTGCCGACGCCTCGGAGAAGAACGTGTCCCTGCTGCTCAACACCCTGCTTGGCCGCGACCAAGAGGATTTCCTGCCCTACCGTTTCCGCATTCACATTCCCAACGACAACAAGGACGACGAAAAGGCGCCAATCATCGTGGACCAGTACCCCTCCGACCTGTACGCACTGCTGCGCAGCCACGGCATAGAGAACCCCTTTGAGACCACCCTGACTCTAGCCGCCGAGCCCCAAGCCGTGTTCCGCGTCCAGAGCGTGACACGCCCCGCACATCGCATCCCCGGCCACGGCCAGCCAATCTTGGCCGTCTCCTTCAGTCCCGCACACAGCCGCCTGCTAGCCACCGGCAGTGGTGACAGCACAGCGCGTATCTGGGACACAGAGACAGGTACTCCCAAGTTCACCCTGAAGAAGCACCGCGGCTGGGTTCTGGCTGTTGCGTGGTCGCCGGATGGATCGCGGCTGGCATCGTGCAGTATGGACGGTAACGTGATTATCTGGGACCCGGCGACGGGCGAGATGATCGGAAAAGAGCTGACAGGCCATGCCAAGCCGGTGCTGGCGCTTGCGTGGGAGCCATACCACCTGATGGAGGACGGCATCATGCAGCTCGCCAGTGCCAGCAAAGACGGCACGGTGCGCATCTGGGCCGCCAACACGGGCCGCGTGCAGCACGTGCTGTCGGGCCACAAGGGCAATGTGAGCTGTGTTAAATGGGGCGGCACCGGTTTGATCTACACTGCATCGCACGACAAGACGGTGCGCGTCTGGGATGCGCGCAAGGGCACGCTCGTGCACGAGCTCAAAGCCCACGCGCACTGGGTCAACCACCTGGCGCTATCGACAGACTTTGTTCTGCGCACAGGCTTCTTTGACCACACGGGCATCGTGCCGGCCACCGACGAAGAGAAGAAGCAAAAGGCCAAGGAGCGCTTCACCAAGGCCGCGACGGTTGGCGGCAAGCTGCGCGAGCGGCTTGTGTCGGCATCGGACGACTTCACCATGTACCTGTGGGACCCGATGCACCAGGGTACCAAGCACGTCACGCGCATGGTGGGCCACCAAAAGGCCATCAACCACGTCTCCTTTTCGCCCGACGGCCTGTTTGTCGCCAGCGCCGGCTGGGACAACCACACCAAGATCTGGCGCTCACACGACGGCAGTTTTGCCAGCACGCTGCGCGGCCACGTGGCGCCGGTGTACCAGTGCGCATGGTCGGCGGACTCGCGGCTGCTGGTGACGGCCAGCAAGGATGCGACGCTCAAGGTGTGGAATGTGCGGGCGGGCAAGATGGCGTCGGACCTGCCGCACCACGAGGACGAAGTGTATGCGGTGGACTGGAGCGCGGACGGCCAGCGTGTCGCCAGCGGCGGCAAAGACAAGGCCGTGCGTCTGTGGCGGAATTAGGTCTAGGTCTAGGTCTACAATCTACAAGTATACATGTTGAGCTTTGAGTGATGGGGAACAAGAGTTGACGGAGAAAAAGCATGCAAGTCTTTTAGCGACTAGGCGTTGGTTCATTCCATGTTCTTTGGTTTTAATATTCATATCATCACTTTGTACTGCATTTTTGGATGCTGTTGACATGTTTCCTCGATGCTGTTTTTTTTTTTTGTGTGTATTTGTGTTTGTATCACCAGCGACATGCCACTGCACTGCATTTTGGCTTGCATATCAATCCATACACACATTTTCTGCGAGTCAACATCAAGATCCCGAATCAGCCGACGGTCAGGTAATCGGACATCCCCCGCATGAAGGGATTAGAATTCATAGGTTACTGACACAGACACAGATACAGACACAAAGTGACAGCTCATCCTCGGGGTAAGTGTGGAGGATGGAGGACCTCTTCAAGGACGTATCATAGTTTGCTCCTTTGCAACAGGAAACGTGTTACTCGGCAGATCGTGTTGTGCAGGAGATCCGGCAGGAGGGCAGACAGAGCTGGTGTAAGAGTGAGAACCCGAGCTAGACAGAGAGATGGAGCACAAGGATGAAGGGAAGAGACTGGGTGATTACAAAGTCCAAGTGGAGGGTGTGCAATCCACGCCACTTGTCTCACGATATCAAGGAGACTTAAGGCCAAACGAAGAAAGCCGAGCTTGAAGACCTTACCTCCTTTCTGTCTATTTACCCGTCTTTCCGCTTTCTCCGTTTGTCTCCAAATCATGGTTACATTCGGGCAGATGCATATTCATGTCAAATACGCCCAGACAGAGGTGCGATAAAAGAATATCATAATTATGTGGCTGAATAAAATAAAATATAGTTGACTAAATAAAAATGGATGTACACCATAGTGCATCAACTGGAGAGGGTTCATCTATCCCATGCCCATGCTCATGCGTCAACAATGTTTTCTTCTTTTTCTTCTTTTCCGTCTTTATCGATATGCAATGCGACAACATCCAACGTCTGTGCACGCAATCAATTATGAATAGCCGTCTAAGCAGAAAGTGCATTCAGTTTTCTCACTGTTCCTTCTTTATTCTTCTTTTGTTCGTTGCTTCTGCGGCCCGATCCCTCGACTAGGTCGCAACGCTATTTTTTTGTTTTTGTTCTTCTTTTTCTTCAGCAAAATTATAATTACTCAAAGCTCAATGAACGTACTTTGATAGTTTCATTTCCACCATCAAACCATCAACTAACATATGTATAGTCAGTCGGGACTTATCGGGTCTCAGCCGTGTCCGATGTTGAAGGAGTTCGTGTTGACGGGACCAGAGAGGTTGGCAAGTAATGACAAGAGATAAAGAAATTATAAGAAAAACAAAAGAAATGAAACGGGTATCAGAAAAAATAGGACCAGAACGGCTGGATTCTTTATTTTTACCTTTTATTTCCCATACTGTGCCACTGCCATGCAGGGATTAATGAGTTGGGCATCATTGGTTTGTTTGGATGATTTATTTTCATCTTTTTCTTTTTCTCGTTCTCGCCATTTCTCGACTTTGATATCCTGGGGACCCCATTCTCCGTCCTCCCCTGTTCGGCCCGCGATTTCTATTAGTTATGTCTGTCTTCTCCCTCGCATTACCTCGTATTGCCTCGCTTGTCTTTGTTTCTAGCTTTCCCGCTTGTGCTGTTCTTATTTTTTATATTTCCTCAACTCTCACTACCTGAATCCTCTTAGCTAATTACCCCTCGCTGTGACCTTTCCCCTCGTCTCAACACCCTCAGTTGTTTTATATCATTATCAAGTCGCTTCACACTTGCTGCCTTACTTGCCACTTTTATTGATACTCTACTCCCTCCCGTTAGAAAGTGAATGCCACGAGGTCATTACCGGTGATTTGACTGGTCAAGCGAGCCGCTTTTGTTTCCCTATTCGACATGTCTTTCAGTTCAGGATCACGGCACGGCCAGAACCTGCCGCTGTGACGACCAGATAATAGAAATATATACTAGCGCATATAGAAATGCACAAAAAAAATACAGCCGAGCAATCGAGATATGACAGCGCCAAGCTGTGCTCTTATCCGGTGGACTTGCGGGTACAGTGATTGAACATATCCTCAGCAAATATGGCTGATATCTAATAGCAGCATTAGCAAGAGCAATATAATTCTAAATCAAGCCAACCAACCATGCCGATGATGTATGTGAATCTATTCTCCCCGTTGGCACGTATGACGAGCCTGTAGCTTTCAGTGACAGACATTACATCACCTTCGTCACATTTGCATGTGCTTTATCATTATTCTCATCATTGCAAATTAATGTTCTTCCAGAGTGACTGCAACATCTAGCCGCCCGCCGATCTCGTGACGACGGCATTTCTGAATTTTGAAGTACACAAGAGACAAGTCAGCTTCTATTCTTTCCGTCTCAAGTCTCCCGGGGTCTGGACCATTGGCATGTTCCATTGTCAGTTTCTCGCGTAGTCAGTCCCAGCCACCACTTAGTAGTCACATTCTCACCACCTCGTCTGCTGCGGGGTTTGGGGTAGCTGGCCGTCTCTGGCAATCCTCTTTTGAATATCAGCGAACAATGAATATCAGTGGTGGAGATTC
The DNA here is from genome assembly GCA_029298715.1 of Ophiostoma ulmi. Taxonomy (NCBI): domain Eukaryota; kingdom Fungi; phylum Ascomycota; class Sordariomycetes; order Ophiostomatales; family Ophiostomataceae; genus Ophiostoma; species Ophiostoma ulmi. The sequence continues at coordinate 181,304 of JANSLN010000005.1, read as the reverse complement.
AAATAATGCGCCAAACGGTTTTTCATGACACCCGAATAAACGGCATACGTAAAGAACTATCTTTTCGGACCAAAATGTCCTTCGACAGCTATCAGAAAATGCTTCCAATTCCACATATCATGTCATATCTCGATGCTCGGTACAAGTATCAAGTCTCTCTTGGAACTGCGCAAGCTAAAGTACATTATGACATAGCTCTGGTCTTTATTCAATATTATATCTCAAATAATTTTTACAATGCCCCGTAGCTTCACCTCCGTAGCTGCTGCTCCTGTTCCGGTAGCTTTAGTAAACAAATTATAGTGCTATAACGTCATTCAATTACGTCGTCTCACTTCTTTCTCCTTGGCTGCTTCTTGGTCTGTATATGTACTCAGTACTAAAAGTACCACCAAAGCGCCTGTCCCAACAGTCATGACTATCTTTGTAGACCGGCCTGCCAGCTATCATCCTAGCATTGGTCCTTTTGTTCGCCACCGGCTAACCTCCACACCCCATGTTTAATTTTGCTCTTTAATTTAGGTGATATGATCGATATCGCCGATATCACGATCATGATATTTATCAGTTAATAACGAGTCTGATCAGGTGGTAGAGATCATCAGATATATAGGCACATTTGCTGGCGTTCTGTAGTCATATTATAAACGGAAGGTGCGACGGTCAATTGAAACGGTGCTCAAACGGGCACATCAATATCAACGTTGATTGAAGTCCGTTACAACCTGGTCCTTTGCGACGGTTATATTTACTCTTTGTGTTGACAGAAGCGGGATAGAGATGTGAAGTACATAAAAGACGCGAAAAATATTAGAGACATGGCGATGAACCAGGAACTAGCCTAAAGCAAAAACGGCTGAAACATGCACGGCCGCCTTTGTTTTACGTGTAAAGAGGTTGAGAGTATGCTGTCAGCAGCCAAGACAATTTTTTTGGGACATGTTCCAATATGAGTGAATAAGAGAATCCGAAAAAAAAAAATGCAAAACAAGAGATATGAAAAAGAAAAGAAAAGAAAAGAAAGGAGAAGACATATTGCAAGGAATAAATATCTCGAGTGAATCGGTGCTGGCGCTGCCTTGTCAGTCCATGTAAGGAAGTGCGACGAGAGAGATGAAAGGCGGGAAAGTACGGACCAAAACGGGATGATAATTCAAATCGAATACAGTGAGCAGTGCGAATAAGAGAACCAAAGAGGGAGCTCGTTTCCAAGAAAAAGACCAAGCATCCACGCATCATCCCCGTCTTGGGTTCCTTGCATCCTACCGATATTCTATTTTAATATGCAATTCTTTATTTCTCTCATTTTCCCATTGCTCCTTCTGTTCGTTCCCCTGACACCCCCTTCCCGCTCCCTCCCTCCTTCTTGCGCAAACAATAGCCTCGTCCCACCTACCGTTTCTTCTTTTCTTCTGCTCTGTTCCTCTTTCCTAAAATGACATGTATCGGTCTTTTTATGTATTGAAGTTCTTGCCTTTTATTCTCCTTTCCTTCTTCTTTTTATCATATCGCACACACAGGTCTTCACTGTGCACCCGATTTCATATAAATCCATCTTCGACTCCCATCTCGATGCGTCTCAATATCTCAATCCCTCCCTTCATGACGACAGAGCCGTTAGTCGACAAGTCTCATACTAAACACTAAAATACGGGGCTATTCTACCCTACCTCCTACTCTCACCTGGAACCTGAGCCCCGATTTCGAGAAATTTCTCCATCGCTCCTTCCCTGTTCTGTCCTCCAGACATTTTCACTTCTTGTTTTTCTGTCCTACGTATGCATCGCTCCTTCTATTTCTAGCCATCTCCGTCCCTTTCCCCCCAGCCAGAAGTTCTATACTATTCTCGAACTTCCATCGTCGTTTCTCTCATATTCTATTGCCTTTTTTGCATCCTCCTTACATATTCTCTACTGTCTACTGCCTAATCACCTCACATCTCGTTCCCCTCTCCAACGAGCGAGCTCCCTCCCTTCGCCCAGCATCCTTCAGGCATCCTACCCCATGCTCTGGTGCATCCACTGCGCCCCGATCCACTACTTTTCCTTGCATATTTCCTTGTCGGCGCGTACTTTCCCGCGATCATCCGCGACCTGATCTAGGAGACAGTGACTAGAAACCGCAGAGAAACGACTAAAAACGGCTAATGAAAGAAGCTAACAAAAAGTCTGAGCAAAAGACTCCAGTTTAAGAGAGAAAAAAACACATCAAAAATCAAAAATCAAATATCAAAAATCAAAAAAGAAAAAAGAAAAAAAGAGAAGAAAAAGAACAAGAAAAAACCAAAGGAAAATCAACATTGTTTTTTCCATTTATTTATCCCATTATAATATTTCGGCCTCCCACGTTCCTTTCTTCGTTCTCCAATTCGAGCTTTCATTGTCAATCTACGATTGCTCTTTCCTCATTCTACCTCTTTAGTTTCTCTTCCGTCTTTCACTCCTTCTGTTTTTCTCCTTTTCTCTGTCTCTTTCTCTTCTCTCTTCCATCCTCAATCTAAAGCTACATCCTCTCTTCCCCTCCCACACACCCTCAGACATTCACCATGACTGTCTTCATAGCAACACTGTAAGTTTTTGACCCCCCTTCTAGCCTTGCCTGTCGTCTCCCCTACAATATCGTTAGCATTAAGCCTATGCACAACATTGCTGCAGCAAATCTTCTCTGTTACACTGACGTCATGTCGTCAAAATTTGCACCCCATCCCCCTCCATCGTCAATACAGATACCCTATACATCTCATCTTCAATTCCTGATATTGAGAAGACTTTTATGCGACTGACACTGCCGACAGATTCTTACCAAAGACGGTCCATTTTGACCTGCCCGGTACGCCGCCGCTAGTCGGCCAGGGCACCATCATCCCACAAGACAAAAAGTCAAAAATAGCACGCACAAAGTCAACTGCAGCGACCGAAGAAGCCCCCAGTTTATTTAAGCGTCAGGACGATATCACCCCTCCTGACACGCCAATTGAAGACCAGAGTACCGACCCTTTTGCCAACGAAGACGGTATTCGCATTGGCAACCTTCCTACCGTCTCCAGTCTCAACACCCAGCCCCTCGGAGCAAAAGCTACTCCCGCCGACCGTGGCTCGCCCACATGGGGTGCCCGCCGTGACCAGCCCAAATCCCGCGTCAGCTCGCCTCCGCCTGTTCTGCTTGATGATGACGAACATGTCAACGACAAGGCCAAAGAGCTGCACCGCCAGGGCATCACACAGCCCCGCTCCAGTCTGCGCAGTGATAGCCACGACCGTGTATTCAACTCAGCACACTGGCGCATCGCTAGTGCAGACCAGGGCAACGGCGGTCTTCGCAATGCCGCTGACGCTGCCTCGCGTGAGGGCAAACTCGGCGAATACACATGGGTTGGCACTCTCGGAATGCCCACCGACGCCCTCGACAAACAGCAAAAAGATGACATCAACGACCGCCTAGCCTCTGAACATGAAATGCTCACTGTCTGGTGCTCCGACAAGGACTTTGACGGCCACTATGTGCACTTTTGTAAGCAGATCCTGTGGCCCGTCTTCCACTATCAGATTCCCGACAACCCCCGCAGCAAGGCGTACGAGGACCACTCGTGGAAGTACTATGAAAATGTCAATCAGGCGTTTGCCGACACCATTGTGAAGAACTGGAAGCGCGGCGATGTTATCTGGATCCATGACTACCACTTGCTGCTTGTGCCCGGCATGATCCGCAAAAAGCTGCCTGATGCAAAGATTGGTTTCTTTTTGCACGTTGCTTTCCCTTCGAGTGAGATCTTCCGTTGCCTTGCTCGCCGCACTGAACTTCTGGACGGTATGTTGGGTGCCAACCTGATCGGTTTCCAGATCCACGAGTATACCCGCCATTTTCTGCAGACTGTAACACGGCTGCTCTACGCCGAGGCTACAGTCGACGGAATTCAGCTCGAAGACCGGTTTATCGATGTCGTCAACATGCCTATTGGAATCGATCCGGTGGCTCTAGACGAGCACCGCGAAGAGGACGAAGTTATGAGCTGGCTGGATATTCTGCGGGACAAATACGAAGGCAAGAAGCTGATTGTAGCGCGCGACAAGCTGGACCATATCCGTGGTGTACGCCAGAAGTTGCTGTCCTACGAGCTGTTCCTCAACCTCAACCCAGAATGGCGTGGTAAGGTTGTGCTCATCCAGGTGGCACTGTCGACGAGTGACCGCAACGAGCTGGACGCTACCGTGTCAGACATTGTGACGCGTGTCAACTCATCATGGGCCAATCTTGCATACCAGCCTGTAGTTTACCTCAAGCAGGATATCGACTACGCGCAGTATCTCGCTCTGTTGACGGACGCAGACGCCCTCATGATTACAAGTCAGCGCGAGGGCATGAACCTGACGTCGCATGAGTATGTTTTCTGCCAGGATGGCAAGCATTTCGAGAAGAAGCACGGCAGTCTTATTCTTTCCGAGTTTACAGGCACGTCTGAGCTTTTTGGGGGTGCCGAGCTGGCAGTCAACCCCTGGGACTACCGTGCGTGTGCGGACGCCATTAAGATGGCACTCGAGATGGAGCCGGAGGAGAAGGACGCTCGCTGGTCGAAGCTCTACAAGGCTGTGCGTCACCACACGGGCTCGCACTGGTTCTCTGAGTTTTTGTCGCGTCTGGATCGTGTCTACGACGAGCAGCATCGTCGCGACCAAACCTTTGTTCCGCGGCTGTCTATGCACACGCTGATGTCGCAGTACCGCCGCTCCAAGCGCCGTCTCTTTATTCTTGACTACGAGGGTACGCTTGTGAGCTGGGGACCTGTCAACAAGATCATCCCCGTGAGCCCACAGCGCACACTTGATGTTCTGAGAGATCTGGTTCTTGATGAGCACAATACTGTGTACGTGATGTCGGGCCGCAGCGAGAAGGAGCTGGACCGTCTGTTCAAGCAAGTGCCCAACATTGGCCTTATCGCGGAAAATGGCTGCTTCCTGAAGCACGCAGGCACGAGCAAGTGGATTGAGATGGCCGATCCCGAGCAGATCCGCACCTGGAAGGAGAGCGTGAAGCAGCTGCTGTGCTACTACCAGGAGCGGACACCCGGCGCCGAGATTGAAGACCGTCGGTGCTCGCTGATTTTCCATTACAAGTCGGCAGAGGATTACGAGTCGGCGGCGCGGCTGGCTGCCGAGTGCGCGGCACACATTAACGATGCGTGTGAGGAGCAGCGCGTGCATGCGATTCCGCTAGAGGGATCGATCCTGATTGAGCCGGTTGACTGGACTAAGAGCACGGCGGCTCAGCGGATCTTCCAGAGTCTGACGTCGCCTACACCGGCAGCAAGTAGCAGCGAAGAAGTCGACCACACTGAGTCGGCAACGACTGACTCGACCACATGCCAGGGCGTTGTGGCTGCTGATGCTGCCGATACGGCGGCAGCGGCTTCCTCGGCACCTTCACCCATTGATTTCCTCATGGTGGTGGGAGACGGCCGTGACGACGACAAGGTGTTCAAGTGGGCGAACCAGCTGGGCGACGCCAATGTTGTGCGCGAGGTGGTGACTGTGAGCCTGGGCAGTCGCAGCACAGAAGCTGCGGCGACGCTGACGCAGGGCGTTAGCGGTGTACATGTGACGCTGCAGAAGCTGGCCAATGCTTGAGTGGTGTGAGCCAGTCTCACTTTACTCGTCTTTTTATTATCCTTTCTCCTTGTTGCCATTCCCGTTATCACTTTTGTATTTTTGGCCCCGTCGAGTACCCCCTTTTGCGATGGACGTTTGTCACGTCCGCATCTGTTTTTCTTTTTTCCCCTTTTTCTTTCACTCTCCCATCTCCTCTCTTCTCTTGTGTTATTTTTTGCCATTTCTACCTACACCTTCTTTTTGTAATGTTTCAACGGATACGAACATCTTGGCTAGCGACGGATATAATGACAGCATGTTTTCTTTTCTCTGTTTCTTTTCTTTTTTCTTTGCTCAATTCCTACATCTCCTCATATACAGGGCTCAGCCAATCCAGCAATGGGCACTCATCTCTTGTCTCCTAGAATAAATACAGCATTTTGATATTAATTCTTTCTTTATTCTCATTTTCTTATGTGTTGTGATTTATGCTTCTTTACATGTACCATACAAAGTTACTGATTATATACGGCACCATGTCAGCTTGTCTCTGCACCCGACGTCTGGCTCGGTAGTAGTCGGGCGTCTCCACTCTTCCACCACTCCAGAGATGGTAGTAAACCGCCACTATGACGCCCCGTGATCGGAGATGGACCCCTCTCCCCAGTGTCAATGGGAAGATGAATAAACTTTTCTGCATGGTGCATTGGTTATTGGCCGAGGCCATTGGCAACCCATCCAGGTTAGTCACAGCCCATCCTGCAATTCGCAATCGTCAATTTCGTGCCGCCATTGAGTTTGTTCTTTCTGTGTATTTTTATTTTTATTTTTTATGTTTATTTTCTGTTGGGTTTGTTCCAATTCCTTCCATTATCTCTGTCATTGGACTTGAGACATTGTCTCGCATTTGATGTCACTCATTCTCACCGACCCAGAACCATTAATGGGGATAAATAAATACAAATTGCAAGTATAAATACTAATACCAGGCAATTCTAGGTTATTCTATATCCATTTCCACCACTGCCACCACTTCCACACAGGCTATATCCTCCCCTCCCCAGAATCAGCCCGTCAATCTTCTCTTCTACTCTTCTGTTCATCCGCAAATCCATCTCCGCCACCACCACATATCAACAATGGCTGCCTTCCCTCCTCCTCCCGTTGACACTATCGATTGGTCCAACGTCGGCTTCCGCGTCCGCGAGGTCAACGGCCATGTCGAGTCCCACTACTCCAAGTCCACCGGCAAGTGGTCCACTCCCGTCTTCGTCGCCGACCCCTACCTCCGCATCCACGGCATGGCTCCCGCCCTCAACTACGGCCAGCAGGCCTACGAGGGCCTGAAGGCTTTCCGCACCCCCGGCGACAAGGGCATCCAGGTCTTCCGCGCCGACCGCAACGCCCTCCGCCTGCAGCACTCCGCCAGCGTCATTTCTGTGCCTCCCGTTCCCCAGGACGTTTTTGAGGCTGCCGTCCATGCCGCTGTCGCCCGCAACGCCGAGTTCGTGCCGCCCCATGCCACCGGCGCCGCCATGTACATCCGTCCCCAGGTGTTGGGCTCCAGCGCCCAGCTTGGTCTGAGCCCGCCCGAGGAGTACCTGTTCTGCGTCTACGTCCTGCCCACCGGTGTCTACCACGGCACCAACCCCGTCAAGGCGCTGATCCTCGAGGACTTTGACCGTGCCGCCCCCAACGGTACCGGTAACGCCAAGGTCGGCGGCAACTACGCGCCCGTGCTGCGCCACAGCGAGAAGGCCTACCAGGCCGGCTACGGCATTACACTGCACCTGGATAGCGCGCGCCACGAGGAGATTGATGAGTTCTCCACCAGCGGCTTCCTCGGTGTCAAGCAGGGCGCCTCGGAGAACGACATCACCATTGTGCACCCCGACAGCAAGTGCGTCATCGAGAGCGTCACAAGCGCCAGCGTACAGGAGCTGGCACGCAGCTTTGGCTGGAAGGTGGAGAAGCGCGCCATCAAGTACGACGAGCTGCCGACGTTCAAGGAGGTGTTTGCCGCTGGCACCGCAGCCGCGCTGGTGCCCATCAAGTCGATCACACGCACACTGCCCGAAGGTCACGCGCAGTCGCTGCGCAAGTCGCTGGCCTCACTGCCGTCCAACGTGACCTTCTCCGGCGAGAACGAGACCATCAGCTACATGCCCGAGTCGCAGACCGAGGCCGGCCCCATTGCACAGCGCCTACTGGCACAGCTCAAGGGCATCCAGCTGGGCAAGATTGAGGACACCTTTGGCTGGTGCTCTGCCGTGACGGCCGAGGACATCAACAAGGCTGAGGACGAGAAGAAGGCATAGACATGTTTGAAAAATAGAAGATGAAATAAAATAATGAAAAGTTCATATAGTGTCGTGTAAATCACATATTTGACTAATAAAGTAGTAAATGAAGATGTAAAGTAAAAATTAATCAACTATGAATCCAGTTGCTGAGATACAAAAAAAAACCGAGATTATCAAAATTAAAACAAAAAGACAAAAAAGATCTCCAGGGGGCGAATCGAACGCCCGACTCTCGGATATTATTGTATGAGCAATTACAGTCCGATGCCATAAACCAACTAGACCACCCGGAGTGGTGAATATGGCGACCTTCCAATGAGTGGAGTATATGTAGGATAGTGCAGTAGTTAGAATTGCTGCTGCTGGCCAATCCGTCCCTCGCTTTTGAAGCAAGGCAAGATGCATTTCGTATATGGATAAGTTTCTAGTCAATCTATATCACAGCATCGGCTACTGCCCATACTAGTAAGAGCACAGTAAAGCCATCAAACAAGTTGACCAGCTCAAACAACAACTGTAAGTGTTAGAATTGCTGCAATAGGAAGGAGGTAATAACCACACAGGCACGGTTATAGACGTTCTTGATATCTACGTTAGTCATCATCCCATTCTCCCGAAGGAATATATATATATATATATATATTGTTGGGCTGCCTTTGATTGCCGTATGGTATAAATATACGTCCTTGAGCTTTAAAGATGGGTCTCCTTTAGGCGGTTGCTACAACAAAGACAACGCACTTCAGATACATATCGAAGAATAGCAAGTACAAACAACTTTATTCAACACAGTAACATATAATAGTAGGATATGATCCCACTGTAGCGGAAGTGTGGAAGGTTGTAACATTAAGAGGTAAAGTGCAGCAACAACAGGGAGCAGCATGGTTCTTACATTGAGGTCTCATGGTTCATTGCCATGGCAGGCAATAGAAGATCTTGTTTTGAAATGCAAGTTTACATTCTTTTCCACGGTTCTGAGGGCTATGGCCGCAACTTTAAACGTCCTCGTCACGATAATTTGATAGCGATATTTGAATTAGAGTGATGCTCTTCAGATACATGTCTAGTATAAATGCTGAGCAATGAATAAGTATAGATTCTTGCTAGATCATATAGCTGACATTCCCGTCCATCCAAGTGAGAATTATACAACAAGTCCATTTGACATACAATGCCCATAGCAGCCAGTTATTCCCAGTTCGTCATACATGTCACAGTCTTCCATCATATTCAGTTGGGGGTTTGGTGGCCAGTGCCAATATGTGTATCCATCTTGTCAATACGAGTCCAATCATCGTCACTCGTTCAGTTCCATCAGTTCCATCAGTTCCATCCGTCCTTGATGTGCTCAATGACAACCATCACCAGGTAGTTCTTTCTTTGTCTAATTCGTCTGGCACAGATGTTTTGTCCAAGAATCCAATCTAGACACTCGTCATGTCGACATCGTCATCTTCTTCTGCTTTCTGGAGGCTCTCAACGTGCAATTCGTGCAACAAAGTCAGAAGTGCCTTTCTGAAGTCCTGCTGTAATTTTTCGCCGCGGCGCGCACGTTGACGCCGTGCCTTGAGCCGGCGGCTAGCCTTAACCTGTTTGCTGACATTTTCATCACGGAGGCGGACTGCCGTCTTCGGCGAGATCTGGTACCCTTTTAGCACTATTCCACTCTTATCAGAGAACTGGTGGTCCCGGCGGCAGGAGGCACGGAGCTCATTCAGGTCAATGATCTGGTTTGCTCCATTGTCGGCATTGCTGGCATCAGCTCTATCGGGCTCTGTGGCAATTTCTGTGGCTACTTCAGTGCTTTCATCTTGCTGATCAGTGCACTGGTCGTCTTCGCCCTCAACACTCTCCATGATACTATCGCCATCGTCATCTTCGTGCTGCGACTGGTAGAAGGCAGTGTCGAGGCTCAAAACACGGCCTTCGGGCACCAGCTCATTCTAGAAGCGGGCGTCGCGGAAGGCTATATAGTTAGCAAAAGGGCGCGATAGCATCAAGCAAATAAGGGATGAAAACCTTACGGTTGAAATGAGACATGGCAATTTTTCTTGGCGGTTGTGGTAAATATCAGATGCTCTCAAAGCTGATGCTAAAGATGAGGTTGTAGGATGAAAAGAGGGGAGAGTTTTGAGATCAAAGGTGGGGGGGGAAGACAGGTATATATAGGCATCTGAAGCTGCCTGAAAGGGCGTGCTGCCGTGGCAGCAAAAGCAGGTGGCTTCATTCACTCAGAGGCCTCGTGGTGTAGAGACAGACGTACAGAAGGCGGGCGAAGATGGCAGAATTAGCATAAATGCAAAAACTGAGGTCAACAGTGAATACGAAAGACTCGCTGACCAAAGACGTGCTTGGTCAAAGCATAGAGACTGCGGAGCATCTGAAGAGAAGTCAATATGGATTTTTACTCGACCAATAGGGCGCTTGGGTAAAGTCTGGAGAGCGAGCAAAGATATTTTATAGCGATTCGACCCAGAGCTGTTGAACCAGCAACAACGCATCGTAGGCTCTGTCAGCACAGCAGTGAACTCATGTGGAGACGTGCGAGCAGTGATTCACTACTGGCGCCTGGACAGAGCCTGAAACTGGGAAGGTCGGGGCGGGTGGTGATTAAAGTAGTGATTCATGATGATAGTGATGTGTTGGTGGAGGCTGGGGGGGCAGCAGCAGAAGTACAGGCATCTGCGTGCAAATAAACAAGACCGCGCAGTGATTACTAAAATATGAACAACTACTACAACTGAAGTAGTTAGTACAATAATAGAAAAGCAGCCACTACAAAAACCCAGCTCGCAACTATATTCTGTAGAAAACAAAAGCAAAATGGGACCTTTGAAGATGCATGATATTCTACGACAACAAAACTAAATCAGACTATAAACTCCAATGCTAATTATGACCGTTGTGCCAGCACATCGTGGACAACTTTTTGCGTTGCCGTCACAATCAGCGCATGCTCCTCGCCGTGGATCCGCTGCTCGAGGCCATGCAGATCCTCGCCGGCGCGACACTTGATCTCACGCGTCATGATGGGCTCGCCGCGGTCGACAACATCAATAACAAAGTGCACCATGATTCCAGTAGTATCATTCTCGAGACGACCTGCCTGGAAGTCATCAAATGCCCGTCCAATGGCATTTGCACCATCGTATTTGCCTGTTGGTTAGATACAGTTAGATATCAGTCAAAAATAACAAGAAACGAAAAAAGTAAAGAACATTACTAACCTGGCAGAGCAGGGTGCAGGTTGATAACCTTGATACCTGCAGCTTCCAGAGGTTCAAGGAAGGCCTTGGTGAAGATATGCATCCAACCGGCAAGCACAATCAGGTCCGGCTTGTCGGCGCCCTCGAGGATCTTGGCAGACAGAGCGGCATCGTACTTTTCACGGCCGGCCTGCAGCTTTGCGGCATCCTTCTCGCCCTTTTCCAGGAAGCCATGGGAGACCATGTTGTAGTACTCCCATGGAATTCCGGCCTTGTCCGCGCGCTGTGTAGCGTAGGCCTGACTGCGGTTGACGTACAGACGAGTGATGCGGGCGTCGGTGATGGCGCCCGAAGCAATGCCGTCGACAAGGGCCTGGAAGTTCGACCCATTGCCACTGGCCATGACAGTGATTTTGCACGTAGCCATTTTTGAATATTATTGAATGATTTTGAAGGATGTGAATAATGAAAAGCTGAACGAATGAAAAAAAAAACACATGAACAAGGCCTGTCCAGGATGAACATGAGATGTCGTTGAACTCCCAAAATTTTGATAATAGTGGGGCTGCCGTGGCAAGGCTAGACAGGGTTGGAGGGGGGGAAGTATATATACATATAATATGTGTGGGGTTTGGTGCAATAGTATGTAGTGGATACAATGGTGGTAAGTAAACGCAGTACCTAGCCGCACTGCATAATTGTGTGTGACAACAAGTACCGAATCTGAAGTCTACAATGACTGGTCGCCTGTTAACGACAATTCGTCCCTCTTCCACGGCACTACAGTATTAATGAACTACACAATTCTTTTTTCCAGAGTATACAGGCATTTCTTTAGATTTATGACTTTACATGTTCAATCATTTCAATCTAAATATATATGACGCTGTTGGTTTAGACTTGAATTTTCTCCGGTCATTTAAAAATGAGAAATAAATACAAAATAACTAACAATTTATCACGACAAATTTTTAAAGTAATTTACGTCTTTACTTTTAAAAGGCCAGAAACACTCAAGGCTTGTACCATAAATCTGAGTACTCAGTAGTAATTAAGAATGAAAGAAATAGAACACGCAACAATTCTTATATCCTATCCCTGCGCCGCTGTCTAGCCGTTGCTCTGACTAAATTGACCATAATTGGCGTACAACAATGAGATACAGCAACACTGAATAGCCCACGATAATCACAAGAAGTTGATGAAAGGGGAAGTAAGTATACCAACTGGTGAAAAAGGTAAACTATTGAGATCCATTTCGACAGGGGCTGAATAACTGAAGCAACGATCCGTGAACAAGGATGCTGTTCAGAAGGTTCTACGTCTAGGCCACAGTACTGCAACTGTACATTGATGTTCTCACTAATAGGTATAGAGCCGGAGGATTGCATAAATATCTTACTGAACAGATAAATATGAAGTACTTGAGTCGGCTAGTTAGCACCCCTGAGTCCTGACAGACTGGCTTCGACAAAAACATCAGATCGCTCTAGTGCAGCAGGGCTGACACAGCCTCAAGATCTACAGGGTCATGTGTCACATAGAAAACTATGTGTGGTCGACTAGATAACCCGGCCGTTGTCCATCATGTATAACATGATCACGGAATAGAATTGCAAGGGAAGTTGACGTTGACAGATCACCAAGCAAAACACTTACACGCTTGGTGGAGTTACCAAACCCACTTTTATCGTCACGACTTCAACGTCAACTTGGAAACACACGACAACCGCACAACAGGATGGCTCGGTAGCAGTATGCAGTAAATCCGACCAATAGTCACATCCGAGTGTGATTTGAAGAAAGAGAGAGTGTCTGTATTTGTGAGTAATTACCGAAGAAAAACTCATCGATGCAAGGACAATGTCAGCACATACTTCGAGGGTTTGAGAGGTTTCGAGAGGACGACGACGACCCTCGATTTGACCTGAGTCGTTGTGTCTGATTAATTGTCTTCATTGATGAACAAATTCTGAGTTATTCAAAGCCCCGGAAGTCATGTATGACATATCTGCATTGAATGACAACTCACCATTGAGTCACGAATCATAACATCAGGTGTCATTTATTGACGTCAACAGCGACAGCCCACCCTGACTCTTCGATATGACAACTCGATGTCATCACTACTATCTCATTACAGAATCAACAACGAGTCAATAGTGATAAGCAGTGTCAACTTCCGGTCGTTCATTCTATTGAAACGTCCTCTATAAATACATACATTCTGCTTCTTCCATTCTAGCAACAACCTACCGCCCACCAACCACGAATATAGCGAACATACACTCCGTGCATCTTTAACAATGGAAAAATACACAGATACTACATTTATAGTAGTATTCGACTCAGTGAATGTATGCCAGCTGTTGATGACTGCCCACCAAAAGTCTTCGTTGGCAGAACTCTACGCAAACTCCAGCCTACCCATCAAGCTTCACCCGGGACCTCAATCAATACACCTCCTTACTATTGTTCTCTATGCCACTCCATTCTAGAAGGTAGTGACAAAACTATTGACGCGTGAATTGTACGCGCTCCGAGGGCGTTTTGCCACCCTCCACCTCGTTGCCGGTCCATCGATGAGTTGTCTATCCTATAGATCCACAACAACTCACCAGTGTCCATCGCTCCTTCCTTCTTTGGAGATATCTGCCTTTTGCATTCACTGCACTTGTTACTGATCTGGACACGTCTCTCTCTCCAGGCTTGGGTATATATAGCTGGCCTTGCCCCTCCCAAATCCACGAAATCTCTGCCTCTCTCTCCCTCTTACATCTTCAAAACCAATCTTAGGTTCAAAGATTCATCGAGAGCTTTTTCAATCAACTCATCAGCGCTTGACTCATCTTCATCTTTTGCATCAGGATAGTATTTGCCATGGCAATGCTACCAATGCTCAACCCTTTCATGTTCCCTGAGTGGGCGTACGCAATCCCGCTCGCCGTCGACCACGACGCGTACCGAGCCTACCACTGTGATCGAGACCACATCACGATGGCGGACACCAAGCTCGTGGACACTAAGCGCTCCCACACGCCAGAGGCTATCAAAGACACCAAGGTGAGCCGCAAGTCGGCCATTAAGAACTTCCTTCGCCGGGGTGTGAAGAGCATCACCAGCCGCATCCGCAACCCGACCAAAGCTATCAAAGTGTGGAAGGGTAAAGGCAAGGCGGTGTTTGTCCCGGATGCCGAAGAAGCACAAGATGACACTCACACTGATGTCGTCGAGATCGCTGAAAGCATCCACGATGAAGTGACTGAGGGGACCACTTTGGACATCGACAACAACAAGGCCATCTCTGAAGATGTTCGCTCCATCAAGTCTGTGAATTCCATGAGCTCCGTTCTTGGCCTGTAGTACAAGGCACAAACGACTCTTGTGAACAAGTAAGTTATTCAATCTCTAAATGGAAATGCATATCAGAGTTTGCAAACTAACATTTTTTAACATAGGCACGAAGACCCAGTCCACATTTTCTATCCCCAGTTCTGCACATTCTCTCACAAAGATCTCAAGAGGGAGCAGGCCAGCATTTTTGACACTTCAGCTTGGGACGACAAGACGACCGACATCGTTGGAATTTCTAGTGACAGCAACTCACAAAGCGGCGAAGCCACTGGGACTACAAGCACCGGTGACGACAAGACCAGTGATACAGCCGAATCAAGCCCCTTCATTTCTGATGTATCTGAGCTCGACGAAGGTAGCATAAACGACGAAAGCGTTTCTCCTGATCTTGGTGGGCTTCCCTTCTATCTCATTTTGGGTTTACAAGTGACTAACATTCGAGCAGATGACCAAACCCAGGAGGTCAACCCCATCGCCATCTGCCGCGACAGCATGATGTCCGTCGACAGAATGTTTGATGAGTGCATCGAATCGGATGACAGCATTGAGGAGAACGGCAACAACTTCTCCCGCTGCAATGGCCAAGACATTGAGCTCATGTTTGACATGGACACGGAAGAACGCACTGACGATGTCGAGTCCTACACTCCCCACAGAGCACTCACTCGTACCAAGTCGTCGAACCTTCGTCTCCGCTATGAAATCCTGGAAAATGCTCCTGCTGGCCCGATCCAGTACAAACAGAAGATGGCTTCTCCTTCTACCAGGCCTGGTCACCGCTACAGCTGGGACAGTGTCAAGAGTAACGAGACCCAAGACTCGGGATGCGTCAGTGCCGATGATACCGAAATTACCATTCCCCTCTCGGAGGACGCTTCTGACGAGAAAGAGGAGAAAGGTAGCCTTGACAGCGACGAGGATATGTCCGAGGTCAACATTGGCGAGATTTTGCCCACCCTCTCCCGCACTGCTAAGAGTTTTTCCGAGCTCTCCTTCACTCCCCTAACCTCCCACAAGATCACTCCCGCCTTTGATTGCGACTTAGATGAGGATTCAGAAGAGGAGTGCCCGGAGACGATCCAAGAGATGGACGAGGATAACCTTGACCATGATGCAGCACAGCAGCCCGTCCTGGTCAAGACCAATGTGCACACAAGTGACTGGGTCAAGCATACTCCAGACTACTCCACCGGACTGTGCGCAATAACAGAGGAGGAGGATGAAGACAACGAGGACTTTGAGGCGTACCTGACCCGTATCACCAGGGAATCCAACATGCGCAATGCAGATATGATGCAGGTTGACAGCGTCGAGAACTACACCTTTGGTGGAGAATATGGTGACGAAGAAGAAGAAGAAGACGACGACGACGAGCAGGAATTTCAGTTCTTCAATAGCTGGGGATCAAAAAAGAGCCGCTACGGACAGTACCTCCACGATGAGGCCGAGACAGGCCGGGCCCAGATGCGGCAGGCTGCTATGGAGATGAAGGACTATAAGCTGAGCAAGTGCTCCTGGTGGTTGCTGAGCGTTCCCGACGTGATGGGAAACTGTGGCGGACCTCTCCTGATGGTGACGACTCCCGAGGGCGAAATCAAGTATCCGCAGGATGTCACTTACTACTCGGATGACGATGACGAGGAGTAGACATAGAGACCTGAGACTATCGGCTAGTCACCGGATGAGAAGGCACAATACAGAAGAGACGCGGCGCCGTCGATGAAGAGGGTGGAGGAGGCATAATATGAGATGATGGATATAAACAGAGACTGAGGATACAGACGAAGGTGACATCGGAGGATATATTAAGGAAACAGATTGCGAACACGGACTGACATCAAAATCCGAATGTTTAACGGACGGGACACAAGATGAAGGGCTAGAGAATAGGTAGAGACGTCAGAAAATTTACACAAGCCATCAAAACATCGAAAGTCAGTGGTAATATTGTCATAGTAGTCGATACTTGAACACTATTTGGGCTTACTCCGAACCCAGACTTCAAAACTATACATATACTATGTGTCATTCGGACTTGAAAGGATCGGCACTGCTGTACGATGTGAACTCGACGACGATGTATGTAGCCGTTAAACCGGGTAGCCGAGACACTATGTAGTATGAGAATATTGACAGCATTAAAGAAAAATAAGAAAAATATCATAGAGTTCAAGATTAGCAACATTCTACAAAACTATGATCAAAATAGGTGGTGTTCAATTTAATTCATTTTATATCTGGAGTGTATGCTACCGCAGCACTCCCAAAAAAAGAGACTTCGCCTCTGCAAATAGAAAACTTTGATGTGTCGTTTGTAGTTTCCTACTAAGCTACGGGGATATCTTCAATGTGTCATGTAAAACCTTGTAGGAAGTGGGTAACAAATAACATAGTTTGACTTATAAAATAGGAGAGACAAATTGACGTGGAGGGGGACGTGGAGGGGGACGTGGAGGGGGAATCCTTATGATGCAGGGCAAATCGATTTAAATGTGCGACATAAAGGTATAAAAAGAGACATCAAAAAAAGACATTAAAAATTACTCCATCGCACCAAGTGCCGACTGTAACGAGCCAACAAGGTCGTCCTCCATGGTAACCTCACCATTCAAAGCGGCCTCATAGTGATTTAGCTCGCGCTGCACCTCCTGAAGCCTTTGAACCGCAGTTAAAGCTGTATCAAATGCCTTGTACACGGCCTGCTGGTCTCTTGTAGTTGCCGGACGCTCTTGGCAAGCAGCAACTAAAGTCTTCTTTTCAAACAGCCGGCGAGCAGATGCGAGAATAGACAAGAGATCTTGCATTACCATGGCCAGTGCGTTCCCGTCCATAACTGTAGAGGTCTCCATAGTGGAGTTACCAGTCGAGGCCGGCGCAGCATCATCACTCATAGCATTGACGTCGGCATGAGTCGGTGTGGTTTGGGGGACGATTGCACTCAGATTGAAACGGCGTGCAAGCACGCGATCCAGTGATGCCGCAAGAGGGATGGGGGGGAGGCATTTTCCACTGGACGAGCCGTTGTTTTCCTTGAGAAATGCGAGCTGGCGGTTAACGGCAGCGGCCTCGGCGGCCCAAACCCGGCTCGGCTCCTCCATTACGATCTTGATCAACGTAGGAAGACGCTTCCGTGAAACAGAATTGCCGCAGATCTTCTTAACACAAGGCGATGCCAGGACAAAGGCAAGGCGATCAAGCACTTGTGCGCGGCGGCCCAGAGGCATATCGATATTAAGACTGTTTATGCGGTCTTCCGCATCGTAAGTAGCGTCATCCTCGCCATCGCCAGCGGTGTTGGGCGTGGTCCATGCGTGGTGATCATAAAGGAAGTTTTGAAGAGGAGGGAATAAGAAGCCTGGGATACAGGAGAGAGCATACCAAAGAGCCTCCTTGTCTAAGCCGTTATAGTCCTCTTTGCCTCCATTTCCAGTGTTCTCATCGTGTTTGGACCTTAGGTTGGCGAAGGCCTCCCACGTCGAAATAGAAATGCTATCAAGCTTTCCATTAGTAGATAGAGACTTGAGCCGGTGTCTTTGAGCCTGGCTGTTTCCTCTCGCAGAAGACGATGATGTTTTCTTGGTAATACCCGAGGCTGCAGCCCGGCCAGAAGAAATCTTTTCATAGCCAAGTTTTGTGATCCTTGTTGTGCGATGAGACCCAGACCCGGACCCAGACCCGGATCCAGAGGCAGAGCCGTTCTTATTGTTGCCAGTCCTAGTTGATGTGGTGTGCTTAATGGCGGATTTAGCTTGCAGTGAAATGGAGCTGTACCAGTCGCTCTTATCGTCGGTAAACATTTCGTGCTCATTGCTATCATCACCAGCCACGGGATCGCCAGAAGTAGGTGAGTCAGAGCGAGTGCAAGCACCCGGCGTCAAAATTTCAAAGTCGCTCATGTCTAGCTTGACATATTTTTTGCGGGTTTGGGGGCCTGGCTTGGGAAACGGGGTAGGAGTACGCTTAATAGGATCACCCTTCAGTGAAGTGCCTAGCGATGGCAAAAGCGAACCAGAAACAATAGGAAAGTCTGCCGGGGTTTGCGTGGGCGTGAAGACTGCAGAACTACAAGCTAGGGCACTTGTGGACTGCAATATTTTAGTCTTAATGGTAGGGTCCCGTGGTACTGCTTCTGATGCTGCTTCTGGTGCAGCATCAGACCCAGCGGGATGTGGCCGCTTTGGCCTGATTGCCAAATTTGCAAACATTTTGAAGCTGTGGAAGATAGTTGAAAATAGTTGATAGTGGCGAGAGCTGCGGAATAAATTTCTGGCGTAGATTGAGGTTGAGAGAATAAAACTTCAAACACCAGAGGCAGAGACGAAATCCTCTCTTATTATATAGGTGATGGCAAATATCCAGTGTACTAGTCCAAGTAGACTTTGTAGACTTTGTAGACTGAGGTCGAACAGGTGTATTGTATTCCATGCACACGAAGCCGCATGTAGTAGACCCTACACCAGCTTGGTGTAGATAAGGTTCCTGAGAAACACTCAAAAGAATGTGAGACCGCGTCTAATAGTCGAATTTCTGGTCTTGAGGCCTTTGATGACGAGGTCCTCGCTTGCATCGCGTCGTACAGTCAGGTGGCAATAACTGAAGACCGCATCTCAATTCACGGTATAGTGAGTCCAGATGTGAAATAAATAATCATTTCGGCTGATATAAAAAACAGGACATATGTTTAGTGGAAATTCTGCAGGTTTGAAACTGCAGGTTTGAAACTGATGTCGAGTCGATGTCGAGTTAGTGTTGAGTTGATGCCGAGTTGAAGAATGACGTTGAAAGATTATGTCAGCAATCGAGATTAGTCATTTCGTGAAATTCTTCCTACAGTATATTCCTACAGTATATACAGTGCAAAAACTGTAAACAAGAACAGTAGGGCTCTCCTCCTATCCACTGTCACGACTCGTCTCCAGGACAGGACGCAGCGCCGCGTCAAGCCACGGAAAGCTTGTCCTCCATAGTGTCCGTCGGGTTGCCGCTGCCCATTCTCAGATTTCTTGGAATGCTTGGCTATTTCTTGTTTGTCTTGTCCTCTTGCCATCCTAACAACACCATTTACAAGCTCATCGAGTCAGTTTCTTGGCCTCCTCAGCCTCTCAAGAGGTCCGTTCTCTGGCCGCTTTATATCATGATATTCCGTACTTGAAGAGATCTGGTTGTTCAGCCGTATAGCAGCATTGGCTGCATGTCGCGTGCCTATATTGGTGTCCTGTACGATGACCACCGCCAAATGGCGTCGGAGAGACGCACTATATTAGTTTTGTATTCGCTCCTGATCGTCTTGAGTTTACTGCTTCGAAACTGCATTTTCCCTCAGACCAATGAGAGCCAAATGCCGCGTTGCTTTAGGTATGCGTGCAGGGTTACAAACAACGTGAACACTCAATCACTCTTCTACTCGAATACACTGGCGAAAAACGGAATTCTAAAGAAGTAATGCAATAACGCGTGTTTGCGTGTCCAAGCTGCCGATTATTTTCTAGCTTCTCCCATCGCCGTTGCTTCACATGTATGACGACATTTCATGTCTCCATGATAACATTGACGAGTGCGGCTTTGCTGGAGCACCTTGACGTTGATAGACAGACAAGTCGAAGAATTCGGCCTAGTAGCACACTAGAGGCTAGAAAACTAAGTAAAACTCCGACTTAGTTGCGAGATAGCGCCAGACATTCGGCTGTCACTGACCTCAAGGCTCACTAGCTTCAAAGTCTGTATGGCACCATCGGATCGACTGTTGACGACGTTGCGTTCGAGTCCCAGTATTGATTTAGATGCAGCAGGGTAGCACCTCGATTGTGGTGGAAATAGATAAAATATGGGTACTGGTATCGGCAGTATTTGCCTGGAGTTTGTTACGTCGTATCACACTGTCACCATGTGTTTTCTCATATTTTCACCCCCCCACGCGACTTCAGCGCAATGGCCAGAAGGCGATCCAGCTCTGTCAAACTAGAGTAATAAAATGAGGTGCATTGTAGGTAAAAACACCGACAGATTGAATGGATAGATATGTGGTACTTATACACAAGCAAGTATACATGAAGCCCTTGGGAGGCTACTGTAATCCTGATTGACATGACACACGTCAAGCATGGTTTCATTCTTTGTCTATGATTAATACACGCGGTAAAATATACTCAGTAGACTCTGCTATCCTGCCACATGGCGGATAAACATTTCTGTCCGGATATCGTCCGAAAACTCGTATCCGCCTGGCAGGATCACAACACACATGTAATCAATCTGAGATGGACCCTTACAGTTCAAGGCATGACAAGACATGACAAGCTCATCGAAGAGGAGGACAAGAAAGCACAAGACAACACAAGAAATCTCTCAATGCTTGATTGTCACCTTCGGCCATATCCGATTATTGGAAGTAAAGTACGTATATATGTCGAGTGTCTTGAAGAACAAGTGTGCGTAATCCCTTCGGACCTTTACTTGTTTCCATCTTGTTTCTTTCTAATCTGCTCGTCTTCATAACGATTCACGACAAAGTACTCATATCTCTATTCACAAATTGTATTTTTCTCCATAGGTTGTTCTACCCTGTTCGCCCTCTACTCTGTAGTCGACTACCTATACGAAGTAGATAGTTCCTCCCAGAATGGGGGTTGAGTTGACGCATAATGCGCGAGTCTGTGCGAAAAGTCATTGACATTCACAGAACCATGCTTCTGAAGAATGGAGGTGATACATATTTCCACGCATTCCGGCTCACACGTTACGGAACCATTTATACCAATGACAAATCTCGCTTGAGTAGAGAAGAATATCTTATACCGTAAATTGAAAATTACAAGAAGCGCGAATGTAATAAAATCGGACCAGAATAAAAGGCATATAAATTCAAGACGGGCCAGTCTACTTCTGCCGCCCCACTTCACCGTGTTATTCGATATACCCCCTTTTAGATAGCACCAAAGCCAGTCACGTAATCGACTACCCCATGCTGCCATAGATGCACTACCGTTGTTATTGGTCATGTAAACCATGACGCCTTCGACCATTGGCCTTGGGAGAGACGTCTCTCACAAGTGATCCGAATCACGCCTATATTCTGACCACAATTAGTAGAGAAACAAGCACCATAATAATAGACGACAAGTGAGAGCGTAGCATACAAGTAGGCGTGCTTCTTCGTAGCTTTCGCATGAAATTAAGAATCAAGAATCTAGGAGCAGGACCAGTAGCGAGGGAGTGAGAATCAGTCGAACTTGCGGCCGTAGAAACCCACAAAGCCAAAGCATCAGAGAACCGAATAATCAACTCAAAGAATCAACAAGATTGCATCAGTGCGATAACAATAAAATACGACAACCACGACGACTACCCTGGCTCCGGCCCCATCGCTCCATTATTCATTGTTCTCATTACACACTGGTTATCTCGTTGTGTACTTGCTCACGCCGTCATCATTTCTCTTTTGGGATCTGGCCGGCTGCTACCCGTCTTTATTCAAGTTTTCCTACTCTTTTCTTTTTTTCTCTAAAATTGTTTATCATATTTACCTTTTATTACATTGGTCCTTACTCTTCTGGTTAGTCCATCCCATTGGACCTGGATCTCTTCGAGGACCTGAAGACCTCACAGATGGTCAAGAGTATCAACCCACGTTGTACGCTTGTATCGCTTGTACCTTGCCTCTTGCTACCCTGTCTGTCTCCTGAGAAGAAACTCTATAAGAGTGGTGCCGATCCCACCCTCTTTGTTGTATTTCTTCCTTTCCTCTCGGTTCTCATTATTTAAAGAGACGAGAGAAGAACACATTCTTCACTCACCTATCCCCACGAGTCTCATCTTGCCGCCAAAATATCCTCCTCCAGTTCTCGACACTCGCCCGACGAGTGTCTTCCTTTACTGCACCAGGATCAGGACAATATGTCTCGGGGCACTGAATCTTCAGAGGCCGACCGGGCCACTGACGCCAAGGCTCCGGCGCCGGGCGTTGGCACCCCCGGCGACGACACCAAGGAGACAACCACACACGCCTTCCCCCTGTCTGACATCCCGTCATCGGATGACGGCGACGCCTTAGCGCTCGAGAAGAACCCATTTTTGGACCCCGAGGTGGCTGACTACTGGCGCAAAGTTTATGACGATGCCAGCTATGAGTGCCGTCACGTCTTTGACCCGACTGCGACTTGGACTGAGGAGGAAGAGAAGAAGCTTGTGCGCAAGCTCGACTGGCACGTCTGTCTCTGGGCCTGTGTGATGTTCTTCGGTCTGCAAGTCGACCGTGGCAACCTGGTCCAGGCTGTCTCGGGAAATCTGCTCAAGGATCTGCACCTTACCACAAACGGTATGTCCCTTTATCCTTATACCATGTGGAAACGACCAAGAGAAATGCTAATAAACAGATTACAACTACGGCAACACCGTGTTTCTGGTTTCTTTCCTCTTTGCTGAGCTGCCATCCCAGCTGATCTCCAAGAAGATTGGCCCTGATCGGTGGATTCCCATTCAGATGGTTCTCTGGTCTGTTGTCGCCATTTCTCAGACTGCTCTGTCCGGCCGCACCTCGTTCCTCATCACTCGCTGCCTGCTGGGTCTGCTCGAAGGTGGCTTCATTCCCGACATTGTTCTCTGGTTGTCGTACTTTTACACATCACGCGAGCTGCCCGTCCGTCTGTCTTACTTCTGGACTTCTCTGTCGACCACCACCATCATCACATCTCTGCTGGCTTTCGCCATCTTCCATCTTGACGGTGTGCACGGCCGTGCCGGCTGGCGCTGGCTGTTTCTGATTGAGGGTCTAATTACTCTGGCAGTCGGTCTCGCGTCGTTCTTCCTGATGCCCGCGTCGGCTGTTCAGACCAAGGCGTGGTTCCGCCCCAAGGGCTGGTTCACGGACCGTGAAATCTCCATTGTCGTCAATCGCGTGCTACGCGACGACCCTTCCAAGGGTGACATGCACAACCGTCAAGCCATCACACCCAAGCGTCTCTGGGAGGCCCTCAAGGACTATGACCTGTGGCCGCTCTACCTCATCGGCCTTTTGGCTTACATCCCGCAGTCTCCCGGTGGCACCTACTTTACCATCATCCTCAAGAGCGCAGGCTTCAGCACCTTCAATACCAACTTGCTCACCATCCCTGCCAGCGTCTTCCACATTATCACTCTCCTTCTACTGACGCGTCTGTCCGAGTTCTTGAACGAACGCTCATTCGTGGCCATGATCCAGAGTCTCTGGACCCTGCCCTGTGTCTTTGCCCTCAAGTATTGGGACGGCCTCATTGTCAACCGCTGGGGCACTTACGCCTTGGTCACTGTTCTTTTGTCGTACCCCTATTGTCACGCCATCCTGGTCGCCTGGACATCTAAGAACGCCAACAACGTCGGCGCCCGGTCAGTGTCGGCTGCACTTTACAATATTTCGGTCCAGCTTGGTAACATCATTGCGGCATACATCTACCGTGCCGACGATGCGCCGTACTACCACCGCGGAAACAAGTACCTGATCATGATCAACTTCTTGGCCATCGGCACTTTCCTCTTTGCCAAGGCATACTACACATGGCGCAACAAGCAGCGCGACAAGAAGTGGAACTTGCTGACGCCCGAGGAGCAGATCAAGTACAAGCGCGAGACCAAGCTCCAGGGCAGCCGTCGCCTCGATTTCAGATTTGCTCACTAGAGGAATAGAAGGCTAGAGTGTGTCTCAATAAGATTTAAAAGGATGTCGAGTCAATAGATCGTGGTGATATTCAATAGAATTAATACAATATATACACTATATATCATATTCATGACATGACTACGATGTACCGTAATGCCAAGGGCCCTCCTGAACTGCGATTCCTAAATATAATCGAGTCATCGCAAAGCAGCGTCGATACACTGATTACTTGCAGCAACGGGCTGATCCGTTGCATAATGTATCGACATACTATCGACCGGTATGGTAGATCCAGTCGTCGGATGAGCCATAGTTTACATCTACACCCACACCCTCTCCTTCTCGCAATGGTAGGCCAATCCAACGGTGACCGTTGACGCCAGTACTACTTTAAAGCAATGCGATGGCCGCTTAACCATATCATGCGGATATATTCACCACGTGGCTACCCAGATAGTGTCTAAGATCCATCAAGTTTATTTTGACGCGGACACATAAATATAATACGGAGTATATTAACGCCGCGTCAAGACACGACCACAAATACACTGTTGCCGGCACCACGCAGAAGTTGAATAATTTGTATTTCATTATAATTCATTATTGTCATTATGTAGCTGATATGTTTCATCACCCATGCATCGATTTATCATCACAAGACGTTTCCATTAGTCTTCTTAGTGGCAGGGTGTTATATTAGTTGTGCTCCGGCAGTCCTGTGTCTGTTAGTTTGTGCTAAGAACAATGATCTTTGTGTAAATAATGAGACAAGAATGGTAACAAGGGACGGTGATCAGAAAAGGTAGATATAATTTTTTCTCCTGCAAAGCGTGGGTCTACAAAAAACTTGTAGGCTTTGTCAAGTACAATCTTAGCGAAGTAAGGCATCATATGACCGTGCTATCTGTGTGGTGTGGTGTGGTGTAAAGAGAAGGAATGAGAGCATACATACCTTTGCTGTGGCTCTGAAGCCGTGCCCAAACGCCGTAAAATCATAATGTGCCCGAACTCCATACGAAACCAAAAATCAAACAATGCAGACGTTTTAGTCGCGCCGTGCACCAAAGACACCGAGGACGTTGTCAACTAGTGTCTTGGCCATGCCGCCGCCGCGCTTTGTCGACCGGCTGCTGCTAGACGCACCCAGACCGGCCGGTAGAGCACTGCCCGTGACAGCAAAGCCTTCCCCTGGAGCAGCTCCCGACGTAGGAGCACCTCCCATTGTTGGCAATACGTTGTCGCTAGCTGAGAGGCTTACAAACAGCGCAAACGGAACCAGCCACACACAGATGCCAAAGTACGACGCTATCTGAGAGAAGGTCGGCACGTTCTTGGGGGTGTCGTAGTAGGAGCTCATGTTCTGGTAAGCGCGCTGCTGGGTATGCGAGAAGTGGCGAAACCAAATGTAGTGATCCAGCAACACGAGCACAATGGACAGCAGAAAGAGCGGGTCGGTGAGCTGCACGTAGGGGAAACGGCGCATGTTGCCAAGGTACACGACATGAGCAAATACGCCGAGTAGGGTGGGCAACAGAGGAAAACCGTCGACGAGGCACAGGACCAACTGGAGGCCGATGACGCCCTGAATGAGGTTGGTGAGGAAGCGTTTTGAGATAACTGTGTGTTCCTCGACCAGCTCCGAAAGGTAATAGAGGCCAGAGGCTGTTCGTTGTTAGCGGTGGGCATCACGGGAGAGGAGAGTGGAGGGGTTCAAAGGGCAGAACTAGGCTTACCGATAGCAAGTGTCAGGAAGCCGAAGCCAACGACGGCTCCAACGTAGCCGACGAGCGGAAGAATCCACATGATGAGACGATGAGAGAAAAGATAGATATTTGTGAAAATAGAGGTTCTGCGTCGCCGAGGTGGAGGTCGAGGGGACACCTCTGCCGAGCCGGAAGGTGTCGACCTTTGGGAGAAAGAAGCTAATCAGTCCCTACAGAGAAAAAATAGAGGGAAGAGAGTAAGAGAGAGAGAGAAATAGCGAAAAAAAGAGATAAAGGGAAAATATCAACTCTGGGGGAGATTGCTGTCGGACTGTGCAATGCCTTTAACCGTCTCTGGTGTTTTGGTGGTGTCGTGTCCATAATAAGACCGTTGCCACAAATAGAGGCGGTACCTTGCTTGCTTAGTTAATCCGGAAAATTAGTCCGGCTGCCATTGGCAGATATTGTGGGTCTATCAGGTGTACGATGGTGTTGCGATTCAGAAAGAAGCAAGCAGCAAAAAGATAAGGCGCGATAAGATAAGACATCACATTGAGTGCCCCACCAAAAAGTTTGACATCACCAAGTCCCGGCGCAGTAGAAGTGAGGAGAAAACGACAAAGCGCTGCCAGTCCACGTCTACACGATCTTTTGATTGAAAAGTAAGACGCCATTTTTTCAGGAGATAAAGGTCTCCTATACACAAACAGCTCCACCTCCACATTCTCCCATCTCAACGCCGCAATCATGTCGCGGCCGGAGGATACTCTGTGAGTCGGCTCGGAGGAACAACTGACATGACAGGATGCACCACTAACAAGACAGTGCTGCCGACATTCACTACAACGACACTGAGGCCCGCAAGTACACCACAAGTTCTCGTATCCAAAATGTGCAGGCATCTATGACTCGTCGCGCCCTAGAGCTTCTCGACCTCGAAGGCCCCAGTTTCATCCTCGACATTGGCTGCGGCAGTGGTCTTTCCGGCGAGATCCTCACACGCTCAGGAACTACCATAAAACGGACTCGCAAGCGTAACGAGCTTGGTGAAGTCGTTGACGACGACGACGATGATGAAGACGACGACGACGAGCCCTTTGGCAGCGACGACGGCAGCGAGGGCAGCATCAACGAGGAAGTAGGCAACGGCCCCCACATATGGGTCGGTATGGACGTGAGTCCGTCTATGCTGGATGTTGCTCTCCAGCGCGATGTAGAGGGCGATTTACTGCTAGCCGACATGGGCCAGGGCGTGCCCTTCCGTGCCGGTTCCTTCGATGCCGCCATCAGCATCAGCGCCATCCAGTGGCTCTGTAACGCCGAGAGCAGCGATACGTCCCCCGAGGGCCGTTTGTCGCGGTTTTTCAATGGCCTATACGCCTCTCTGCGGCGCGGTGGTCGTGCGGTGTGCCAGTTCTATCCCAAGAACGACACACAGCGCAACATGATCGCCCAGGCCGCTGTGCGCGCCGGTTTCGGAGCTGGTCTGCTGGAGGACGACCCGGGTACCAAGAACGTCAAGGTATACCTCGTGCTCACGGTCGGCAGTGGACAGGGCTCGCAGGATATCACTGGTGTTGTCAAGGGCATGGATGGTGTCGACATTATGGACGGCCGGCCGTCGGCCAGCCGCAAGGGCAAGGGCGACATCAAGAAGGGCAGCAAGGCCTGGATTGCAAAGAAAAAGGAGCAGATGGAGCGCAAAGGCAAGATTGTCAAGGCTAACTCCAAATACACTGGCCGCAAGCGTCGTGTTGCTTTCTAAGAGTCGCTATTCTGCCGTGGCTTTTTTCAGCTGTCTTTTCTTGTTTTTTCTGAAATTTTGCTGTTGTATCTCTGGCGTTTGGAGTATGTCGCATTTTAATTTTCTCTACGAGGGCACCCAAAAGCATTAACATAATCGATATTCCCTTACAACTATACGATCATACTATTTTCATTTATATCAACACCTGTTGTCCATGTGTCCTGGCTTGAGACCATCTTGATTCTTAATGCTTGC
Organism: Ophiostoma ulmi; assembly: GCA_029298715.1. Classification (NCBI taxonomy): domain Eukaryota; kingdom Fungi; phylum Ascomycota; class Sordariomycetes; order Ophiostomatales; family Ophiostomataceae; genus Ophiostoma; species Ophiostoma ulmi. Next base: position 153,520 of record JANSLN010000005.1, on the reverse strand, counting down.
TGATTTACACTGAGAAAGATTACTAATACCGAACAATACTACCGTGATGTACCGATATAGCAGGAGCGAGAAATTCAGCGAGTGTCATCATAGCTCTTTCCTCTTTCAGACTCATCGCACACGCTGGTGGGATATTGCTAAAAGATGGAACCTCAAATCACAATCTCGCTTCTTACATATGCATCAGCACAATCTTCACTACAGCTTGCCCAACATGCCGCGCCGCAATGAGCCCAGCTTGTCGCAGCTCTCCATCCGTCAGTTTGGCGTGTCCCCGGCAACTTCGGGATTTATGCCTATCAATCACACTCAACTGACGCCGGCTGAGCTACAGCGCACCGAAAGTAACAACGGTGCAGATTCTGCCGGGGCAAATGCCAACAGCCACCCGAGTGGGATCGAGAGACCGCCGTTCTCTATCGGGCCCGGTGAGAATCGCGGTGTTGTATGTGCCATCTGCTACTCCAACAGTGTTGAGCGTGCAGTCGGCCTTGCATTTGTCAATATCCCCATTGCTGAGGCCGTCTTGATGACTATCACAGACACGCAGTACTATCCTCGAACAATCCATAAGATCCAAATGATGGAAGCTTCGCGCATTCTCATGCAGCCGACTCTAGACGCGGCTATCCAGTCCGGGCTGGCATTGAAGCCACATATTGAAGATGAGCTACCCGGTGTCCCCATTGTTGATATGCCCAGGCCAGATTGGTCCGAGGGTGACGGGATGAGCTTCATCAGGAAGGTTTCCTTTGGGCCAGATCTACCATGTATTGAGTTTGCTGTCAAAGACAATTTTTATGCACTCTGTGCCTTCTCCGCCGTCATGAAGTACATCGAAAGAGATTTCGGGTTTTCTTTTGACGACCACTCGGTCCGCATCAAGTATCAGCCACCTGCCGATGTCATGATGATCAGTCTGCCGACCATTCGCTCGCTAGAGCTGATTCAGAACGCCAACAGCGGCACTTCAAAAGAGTGTCTATTCGGCCTTCTCAAACGTACTGCTACGCCCATGGGATCCCGCCTCCTAAGAAGCAACATCATCCAGCCACCGACGCAGGCAGGTGTCCTGAATCCCAGATACACTGCTGTCGGTGAACTCGCCAGGGGTGATGCACTTCTTACTGAAGTACAGGATGGTATTGTAATGATCCTTGCCCCAGTCCAAGTCATCTACCTAACAGTGATAGTCATGAATAAGCTCAAGCCACTTGGTGACGTTGAGCAGCTCCTTACAAAGGTACGTCATGTTCCGTGCCATAGAAAAGTATATACTGATAAAGAAGCTCGTCATACTACCGAAGGACGGCTCTGTCTATGAGTCTGAACAGGCAATCAACAACATCCTCAAACTAAAGACTTTCCTTGGCGCGATTTCTGCCTTTTTTCAGTCGCTGCAAACTGCAACAAGCCCACTGTTGATTGAGATTCGCGAAAGCTGCCAGCCTGATCTTGCCAACAGCATCACCGAGATTCTCACAGACACCATTGATGAGAGTGCATCGTACGCATCCAAACCCCTCGAGCTGAGAAACCAGCGAGTCCATACAGTCAAGCACCAGATCTCTGCCAGTCTCGACATCCAAAGGAAGCTGTACGAAGACTTTAGCGGCAAGATCCACGAGTATATCAATGAGCTCGAAGGTGAGTCTGGCCTCTTTTGATAGTATAATGATTTGTTCTAACGGCCAGATGAAATCCGCGTCAAGATCACACTCAAATTCACTGAAGCACGCAAATTTTACCTACAGGTCCGAGCCTGCGACTTTGGTCCTGAAGGGCCTCCGCAGGTCTTGATCAACCGCAACAAGGTCAAGGGCAACTATGAATGCCAGACACTGAAGCTAGTCAGCTACAACGAGCGCATCAATCAGGCTGTACACGGCGCCATGGTAGAGAGCGACGGTGTCATCAAGGATCTACTATCTAAGCTCCGATCACATATAAGCACGCTGTTCAAGTACTGCGAGGGGATAGCTCTTGCTGACATGTTGTCGTCCTTTGCATCCCTCACCCGGACGTACAATTACACGAGGCCAGTAATTCATGATGGCGCGTATGGGCTCGTGGCTGCCCGGCACCCCATTCTTGACTCTGTAAGAATTCATGTATGTCTACTCTACACCATCACATATTCTAACAATCTAGCGGGGACTGGACAAGTGTATTCCAAATGACTATTTCGTCACAGAAGAATCACGTTTCCAAATCATAACTGGCCAGAATATGAGTGGGAAAAGCACATACATCCGGTCTATTGCCATGCTACAGATCATGGCCCAGGTAGGCTGTTATGTTCCAGCAGAGTCGGCACGCTTCCCGCTCCTTTACAGTCTGTTTGCGCGTGTCTCGACAGATGACGTGTTCGAAGCCAATCTCTCTACGTTCTCAGTCGAAATGCGCGAGATGGCGTTTATTTTAAGGTAAGACTCCAAAAATATTGGTTCACTCAAAGTCCTTATCTGACATGGTAGAAATGTCAACAACAAGAGCCTCGTGATAGTCGACGAGCTAGGCCGCGCAACAAGTACCCGCGACGGTTTAGCTATTGCTACAGCAATCTCAGAAGCTTTGCTGCAAAGCAAGGCGATTGTCTTCTTCGCCACTCACTTTGTCGAGCTTGCCCGGGGTATGGCCAATTGCATTGGCGTCGCAAATCGACACCTGCAGACTGAAACAAGCCGCGCTCCTTCTTCCATGTCGACAGCCCCCGACGATGTCCCTGTCATGAAAATGCTATATCGCGTTACCGAGGGCGCTGAAACTGAGACCAGCTACGGCATTTTGCTAGCCAAAGCAATCGGCTTCCCCGCCTCATTTATTGCAAGGGCTGAGACTGTTGCAACAAAACTTCGGCAGCATGCCCTGGCCGACAAGAATGACAAGCGAGACCTAGAGGACGCAAAACGCCGTAAACTCGTCACGAATCTTGACCGCCAGTTGCAGCTCGCTCACCAAAGCAGCGCCGGAGACGAAGAGCTGTGGCTGTATTTGAAGAAGATCCATGACGACTTCTGGGCCGAGATGCTAAGCTCTAGTGATGAGTCAGAGGTTACGGAATCTGCTGATGAAGTAGACAAGATGGAAAATGCTGGTGAAGCTTCTGCAGCTTCCCCTACTAGGAAGCCTTTGAAACGCAGGGCGCCTGATGCGGAAGATGGCGACACTGTCGAGGCCAACTACGAAATTAAACGTCATCACATTGGGTCACCATCACATGGCTCTGATTCAGAATTCAACGTGCAGTTTGGTGCTGATGCAGCTGACCATGTCGAAGATTGGCTGGCGGTCGAAGCCAGTGATAATAAAGATGGGGACGAAGATATTGGCGAAGGCCTACTTGGCAATGGTATCGATGAAGATTACGAGGACAGCAGCGGCAACGACGATGACATTGAAGAATGCTATGATGATAATGTGTACTGATTACTCAGGTGTGTCTACGCAACTGTTGTAAGGCAAATTGTATTTGTGAGATAATGGAGGCTTTGTTTTTCTTGTTCTCAAAGCAAGTGTGGTTATGTTGAAGAGTGATGAGGGCAAGAAATCTATGTGGTATATTCAGAGGCACGAGAAGCACGAATCAAGGGGGGAAACGGCACAAGGTTATATGCGAAAAACAAACAGTGGGATATTGATAAAAGTGAAAAACTGCTAGAACATAAACACAATGATGACAGAACACACGACTGGGGAATTAAAACACAGAAATCGCAGGCATACAAGAGGGGGAAAACATAGAAAAATGGTGTACTGTCACAATGAATTCGACAAGATCAGCCAGCATTTCCACGGCCAGAACCGCCAGTCTGGCGCCAGATATGTGTGTCGCCAAGACTGAAGGAGCTAGAAGCACTGTTGCTGCGACCTATGCCGGCTCCGTTCTCGTTCTCACCCGTAGGCTCATCACCGTCGGCACCCAACAGCTCACTCCGTGTATCCGAGGCCCCATCGATGCTCTCGATGGGGCCAATGTGTGCATCGTCATCAATGTCGACAAACACCTCGTCGTGGTAGTTGCGGTTAAGGCTGTTGGAGCCGCGACCAAAATAGCCGCTGTTAACCACCACATCATCCTCGTCGGGCACGTACGGTGGCGGGTCCTTGTAAATCCACGGCTGCTCCAGGGGCACGACAAGACTAGGGTTGACGAACTGCAGACCCTTTTCACGATTCTCATCAATGGTGCTCGTGCGACGGCGGAGGCTATCCCAGGTCCGGCGGCGGCGTGCAAACGTCAGATTGCCCAGGCCATTGTGAACGTCCTCGTCAGATAGCGGGCTCGCATCACCATCACGCCGCACACTAAGCAGGGCAATGTTGTGCGTGAGGGGCTCGAACTGGGCGCGGAAGTAGTACATGTACCACACGGTGAAAACAAACAGCGGAAGCACGAGTGTTGCCTGCACGAACGCCTTGTTGGCACCGAGGTAGCCCGACATGGTAAGGTGGAAGACAGCGAGGCCCAGCAGGATGCGATAGCAAATAATGCGCCAGGCACCGCCGGTGGCATGCTGCGGCTGGTCCATGGCATAGAGCAGCTGGTACTTGTATGTGACATAGCCGAGAGCAAAGTAGATGAAACCGAGGAAGAGCACAAGGAAACCGCGAGGCATCACGCTGTACACGAGGCACAGGATAAACACAAGCATGGCCGTCGGCAGGTAAAAACCGTACGAAAACGTTGGCGGCTCGGCGATCTGGGCGTAGTCGCGCGGCGTCTTGGCTCCGAGACGGTTGATGGGGTAGAGGGCTACAGTGCCAAACTCGAGCAGACGGAATGGGAACAGGCCGAGGCCCTGCAGCATGATAAAGTTGACATAGAAAATGTTAAGGCGCTGCACCTCACGCGCAAGTGCATAGGCGACGTAGGTGGTATCCTTGAGCGAGTCGCGCAGGACAGTCCAGAACCGCGTGGCCGTGCCGAACACGGTGAAAACGAGGAAAATGTTGAAGAATGTGAAGAAGAAGTTCTTGCTGATGACGGACAACTCGACGTCGCCCTGACTCAGCATGCCTTGGTGGTTGGACAAGTACTCGTAGAGGTAGGGAACGGCAATGTTGAGCAGCGACACGACAGCCGTGGGCAGACCGGTTTGGACGAGGGCTTTGGTGACGTCGTGCTGCGACAAGGTCTTGGCCAGGCTGGGAGCCCACTTTTGGATCGTGCACAAGCTCAGTAGTGAGGCCAGCGACGCAACCGGAATAAGCCACACAATGGACAGCACAGTAATGAAGATGGTGATGATCCACGCGCGCGAACGACGCACGGCGCGCGACGTGTAGGTGTTGTGCCAGATGACGTCAGAGGGGGCTGGTGCGAGACGGGCCAACAGCTCACCAGGGCGCGGGTCGAGCACGGCCTGGATGGCCATCTGGCAGGCGGCAACCGAGTCCATCGTGACAAACGCGAGATCTGTGGCGTCGTAGTGCTGGCGACGGGCAGCCCGGATCTTCTCGTCGAGGCGGCGCAGGCGTTCTTCGTAGTAGTCGATGGCGTCTGTCTTGCGCGAGCGCAGACGGAAAGGGCCATACCAGATGCGGACCTGGGGCCGTTGGCGTTCGAGGGCAGCACGAGCAAGGTCATCATACTGGGCGCTGGTGCCTGCAAGAAGGCCGTCTTGCTCGGACGCTTCGCGGTGGGCAGTAGTGGCTGCAGCGGCAGCTATTGCAGCAGCGATCTCATCTTCATTGTCGTTGGCAGCAGCAGCATTGTCCCCCTCTGCAGCAGCGTTGTTGGCCTCATCTGGAGAATTGTCATCGTCGGCACCGAGGGCGGCCTCTTCATCGGCGGGCTGGCCGTCAGGCACAGCGCGGGGTCGTACAAGCTTGACAGCAGGCTGCGATACAAACACGCTCCAGGTCTCCTCAAGCGACTGCAAGACAGCGGCACGCTCTGCAACAAGCTTGTCCAGAGCACGCCACTTGCGGCATACAGTAACACTCTCAACATGGCCAATCTCAAGCTTCTCAATGAGTGCCTTAATCTTGTCTTCGGCGCGAAACTCGACAGGGATGCCCGAGAGGCGGAATGTGCGATCAGTAATGGTAGCCTGCGAACCGAGGTACTCTTGGCGAATCTTGATGACGCGGAACGTCTCTGTGTTCATAAAGTAAAATGTGAGGGCGGTGAAGAAGTAGACAAAGACGAGGTAGGCCCAGAGATGGCCCTTTTCGCGATTCCACGAGTCATCCTCATTGTCACTTGTCAAGGCTGACGGAATAGAGTAGTTGTTGTCGAAAGTCAAGTATGACGAGGGAGATGAGGGGGTTGAGGTCGACGTCTTGGGGTTGAGGAAGTGTTCGTTGATAGGCTCGAGGACGACCGCGGCGAAGAAGAACATGATAGCAAACAGCTTGACGCTCATTTTGAAAAATGCCAGAAAGACAAAGGCATCGAGGCCGGCCGCGGACAGAACCTGGTCTTCGGTGATCCGGATAACGGCGGGCAGCCAGCCAAGAAACGACTTGGGAAGTATGGGCAGGCCGTCGACCTGGTCGGGGTGCCGTTTGCGGCGAGCTTCGTAGAGTGAGGTCCATCGCGGGCGCATCAGACAAAAAGCGAAAAAGGCAAAGATGCCGAGACCGAGCGAGATGACCAATTGCACTTGGATATCCTTGTTGCCAGGAGCGACATAGCCGTCGCCGGGGCAGTCGTCGCCGCCGGGGGCGGTGTCATTGCGGACGAAGAAGGGGGGTGTCGAGAAGAAGGACGACGACGACGACGACGACGACGAGGTATACGAGGTGGCCGAGTTCATGGTTGCGGGTTTCGTGGCAGTATTGTATGGGCACCACGTCCCATTGCTGTTAAAAGGCAAACAGAAAGGTAGAGAACAGGAAACGAGCGACCGAAACGAGGATCAAGAACGGTGATACCTGATATTGAGAAAGTCCAATTATTATGGAGACACACGTAATGAGGCAAAGAGGGCGGCCATGCTGTGACTGGGAGATGAGAGCGCGCCAGAGTGGGTCACTGTTCCCCGTCGGTGACGTCGAGCACGTGAAGTCTCCGCCTTAGCCAATCAGTAGTAGGTGTGTATATAGTCTTATTGTGCGTGTTTATTCTAGTAGCACTATAATAGAAGTTCAATTAACTAATGACGTGTAATTCATTGGAAACAATCATCAAATTCGTCGATTTAACTTATCAGCAAATCACTCAAATGCGCACGGGATATGAATCGCGCCGCACAAACAGCTTGTGCGACTGGACCAGCGAGTTTTTACACGCATTCTGCCGCAGATAGTCCTCAAAGTTCTGCAGCGTCACCGCAGCGATCTCTGTCAGCGCCTCGACGGTGAAAAAGGCCTGGTGGCCGCACACAATGGCATTAGGAAAGGTCATCAGTCGCATCAGCACGTCGTCCTCGATAATGTCGCCCGAGTGGTCATCGTAAAATAGCTTGCCCTCGCCCTCGTAGACGTCGAGCGCGACACCGCCAAGCCGCCGGCTCTTGAGGGCTGCAATGATAGCCTTGGTCGACACGAGGCCACCGCGGCTCGTGTTAACCAGCAGTGCACCCTCCTTCATGGTAGCAAGCGAGTTCTCATTGATCAGGTGGTGCGTGTCTTTAGTGAGGGGGCAGTGCAGGCTGACAAAGTCGCACTGCGGCAGCAGCTCGTTGAGGTCAGCAACATAGTCGCCGATCTTCTCGTCGAGAAAGTCTTTGCTCTGGTAGAGATCGTAGGCCAGCACGCGGCAGCCGTAGCCCTTGAAGATGCGCGCCGCCGCCACGCCAATACGGCCGGTCCCGATGACGCCGACGGTCTTGCCGTGCAGTGTTGATCCCAGCAGGCCGTCCAGGCTAAAATTGCCCTCGCGCACGCGGTTGTAGGCACGATGGGTGCGGCGATTAAGCGTTTGCAGCAGTGCAACGCTGAACTCAGCCACGGCTTCCGGTGAATAGCTAGGCACGTGAGCGACGAAGAAGCCTAGCTTTTCGGCAATGCCCAGGTCAACGTGGTTATACCCGGCACACCGTAGGAGCACGGCACCTACGCCCTCGGCATGCAGGGCCTCGAGCACAGCGCCATTCAGTACGTCGTTGACAAAGACGCAGACAGCCGTGGCGCCACGGGCCAACGGCACAGTATCGACGCCCAGGGGAAAGTCGTGGAAGACAAGCTCAACAGAGTGGTCCGATGCAGTCGCGGATGCAGCCTTGTCTGTCTTGGCGGCTAAGGCTTCTTGTAGATACTGCTTGTCGTATGCCTTAGATGAGAACACGGCAATTTTGATAGCGGCCATATTGTACTAATACTGTGATGATGAGTGAGATGATGATCAAGTATGTACTGGAAATGAAACGAGTGAGCGTGATGCAATGTTAGGTCTTATATTCTTGGCTGCATTAACCTTGGAGTTGATACGTTGGCAATAGTAAGCAGCCATATCTAGTGTCTCACATAGTTTGGTAGTCAATTTTACCTTCAGAAATACCTTAGTTTCTTGGAAATGTAGTATCGATGGGCTTTCCTTGCTAAATTATAATAATTTGTAATTTTGACACTTACATGTCATATCCTATTTCGAGGGTTTATATTATATACAGACAAAATACGAGAGGAAAAGAATTTAAAAAAAAATGTCGAAGCTTTTTGTAAAAATTTTATTTAATTTTACTGCGGTAGTAAATTTCTTTGCAAATAAATAAAAACATGGCGCGGCGCTGCGTTGTCAAAAGAAGACATAATCAGAGAAATTGACTTCAGTTCCGTTTTCTTACATTTTTATTTTAAATTTAAATCTGTATTGATTTTGTCTGTGCACATCTTTTGATAAATTAACGCTGAGTGTTCATTTGGCCGGAGTGGATGGTGGTACTCCTACTTTCCTCATGATTGCTTTATTTTAATCTCAGGTTTAATAAATCGCTGAAGAATAAAAGACAGTGAAATTGAGGATTATTTAGTTGATTGAAGTAAAAAATAGTATTAATAAATCACCACTGCCCTTGCGACTGCTATAATTCGATTTTAGTTAATACCTGCCGGCTTTAGGAACGTTCAATCCTAGACCATGTCAAGTACTCAACGAGCGTCAACTTAACCGGGGTGAACAGTCATATTCCAGCCAAACACCGATTTCTTTGAAATTTCTATGATACGATACCATGCTCGAAGGTATGCTGAGGATGATGCTTGGATCGGGGATGATAAAAGTTTTGAGGCCTAGTCAAATGACTTGAGAAGTTAGTATACTCCCGTGAAGCACTGATGGCGGCAGGAAGTGCTGGTATGCTGGTTTGTTTGTTATTTAATAGAGTGTCGGAAAGCAAGCGTTCAAACGCCTCCAAGAGAGACTTCACCAACAAATCAGTTACACATCTACCTTACAGAGGAGGAGGATGTACAAGATTTAGAGTGTTGACCGATCGCTAGCAAATCACATACATTTTACCAATACTGATCATCTATTCGGTAGACTGGTGCCCCTATAGAGACATGATGCTTTAAAAAACCGCATTATAAAATTATAAGAAGGTAAAAACTCGAAATAATCGTATAAAGCTGAGAAAAGTTGCAAGGCTTGATAATTGTCACAATATTCATAAATGGACAAGAAAACAAACTAACAGGTTAGACATGTACATAATACATCACATAAAAAGTGAACTGGCTATTAAAAATATAGTTGTAAGGCACCATACTTAGAGATATCGTTTTCAGTCAGTATAATTTTTTAATACTTTTATTTTGATTCCTTGTCTAAATAACCTAATTAGGTAACAAACACTTGAAGCGTGAACTGACAGGCTCCAGGTCATCATACTGTTCAAAACCAAACTTAATGCGGCGGCTCAATCCTCTTCGTAACTGCTGTAGACTGGTCCCATATATCAAGTTTTGTTGAAGGGAACGTCGGATACAAGAAATGGAATCGACAAGTATCGAGCTGACTGGAGTGAGGATAGTTATCAAGTTCCATGAATAAGGAGATACTACCCGCATCGATGAGTATCATGTGGCTGGAGTAAATGGTGCGATGATATATCTCAAGTTCCAGGACTCGGTAAAGGAAACGAGATAATACCGGATTTTATGAGTATTGAAATAGGCTGGAAGAACTGGTTAAGAGATGTAGCCTAAAACACACAAAAACAAACCAAGTGCAAAGTGCTGGCGCAGACTCCTGATCAGAACTCTTTGTTTGTAAAGGATCTTTCAGTCAGGCGGATTCTGATCGTAAGCTCGATGAAAGAGGTCTTGTCGTATAGGCATAGTCGATAGGGGAACGCTTATTCAATGCGTCGATGATTATTCGTCTGGGAAAAACTGTGTGTGTATTCTCTTGCTTTTGCTTGACTACTGATCACAACTCCTGATAAAAGAAATGGGCTCCACCTGTGGGTGGCTGACCATCGCTTGCGCCACAATAGGCAGCTGACAATCCTCCACTCTTTGCAACCGTACAAGCCACCCCAACTCAGTATGAGTTCATCGGAGTGAATAATACTCTGGCCAAGCACTGGTTTTGTTTATCTGAAGCTTTACCGCAGTTATGGGACGAGCGGAATGGAAGAAAACATCGATAGTGATGACAGAAGAGATAAGAGACTCCAAGGCGCGACAGAGAGTAAAGAGCGAGACACACACCAAAAAGAAGGGCAAAACGGGAGTATGTTGCAGCTCACCCGCCAGTAGATACGCCTACAAAGCCAAACTTCGACCTCAGTTAATAGTCAAATAAGGTCGACTAATCCACTGTTTTCACAACTTTTCGTATAAACACGGCTTAGCGCCTGCTCTACAGAAAGCCGGCTCTAAAAGAAAAGATTCAAATATCTTTCTTTTTCTTGGGGAAAAAAACATAAAGGACGAAGAGGAATGATGCGAATCGAAAGAATACACATAAATAAACACCTCGACGCGATGTGTTGATGCGACTCAACTTTGGAGTGATTTCACTGTCGAGCCTAAGCGTAATGTTGTACTCCATCCAAGTGAGTGTCTTTTCAAGTCCACCGACAGGTAGAGGCACCCTCAGTTGACATGTAGTCTCAGTTGCCCCTGCAGTGGGACGAGCCCGGTGCATTAATGTATATCTCGCGCTTTTCTGACACTGATCATGTGTTATGAGATCTGCTAATTGTATCATTGGCGATGGAATCAGTTCGTGCCAGGTTGACTGGAGTAATGAGTAATACTCTAGCGACGCACAGGGAGTAGCTGTAAGTACTGGTGTGCTTGATCAGGCGACGACTTGAGTTTTAGGTCGCTCGTTTGTTGAATTATGATGGGTCACTTCCGGAAGGCAAACATTCAAATGTCTCCCAGGCGAGTACGCCTGTAGCGCTGAAGGAACCGTTCTTCCTTGAGCTCGGCCAGCTGGATGCCGAAGAGGGCTGCGTAAACGGGAGCCAGGTCATGGGGACCGCAGGGGCGAGCATCGCCACTGGCGCGCCGCTTCTCAAAGAAGTTGTCAAGAAGTGTGCGAATCACTTGATCAACAGGCTTGCCTTGCAGAGTTGAGGCGATAAGGTCTGTAGGGGCGTTATCGACGGCACCGTCGTCATTGTTTTCTTCCCATGTATTTTCCACTTCATCAGCTGGACTGACGAACCGGCTTAGGGTGACATCAACCTATGCAGACTTGATGCAAGCTGCCTGTTCTGGTGTGAAGTAGGGTTCACTGATGTAGTGCTCATCAGTTGTTGAGTTGATGCGTGTCAGAGAGCTGGCATCTTTGGCGACATTGCAAAGATCGTGGATGAGAACACGCACTTTGTAGCCGAGGATGGGATCATCACGAACACCCGAGGTGGTGGAAGGCAGTGATGATGTAGTAGGTGCTGTGTCTTTCCCCTTGGCTTTTCCTTTCTGCCCACAATGGCTCTGCTTACTCTGTAACTCCTTTTTGTTGTTTGCCTTTTGCGCCTGCTGCGCCTTTGCGTGCTTATTCTTCGCCATCGTTGCTTGCGGGTAGTTAATTGTGATAAGTGTTGAAAATTTTGAGATGTGTGGTGTTTTTGGTTGGAGAGAGGTTAAGAGCATACATGAGTTGGAGGGAGGGGGGCCTCGTATTTATAGCCATAGCCGAAAAGTTCGCCGCTCTCTGATCGAAGGCAACTTGAACCTTATTTTCTAATGCACTGATACAAAAAGTAGACTTGAAAGTAGACTTTTCGCGCCGCACACTTAAATATGCGAGGCGTAAAATTGTGTTTGTTCTTATGCCAAGGAAGATGGCAAATAACTTAAGGTTCTTAGACTGGAAGATAAATTTCACACGTGACCTTACATGTGCCATCATTTAGAGTGTTGACGTGTTGCTGGCTAGTAGAGACGCGTTTTCGTGTCTGAAAAGACGCGACACGGTCACGTGTTGTTGTGATTTTAGATGGTTCTATATCCCACCCATTTCCATAATTAAGAGGTACACTGCAATTCAGACAGTAATCTTACAAATAAATCAAGCCGTATTTACTTCATAACTAACCGATAAATACAATGTATTACACTTAATTCAGTTCAAACAGAAAAGAAACTAAACCCCAGTATCTAATATACTTCAAAACATAATTAAAGGGTAGCCTAGAGGCTGTGCGATTATGTAGAAGTAGCTTTCTGTTTAAAGTTTAAAGCAGACCGTATCGTCGGGATTAGTGGGGTACTGTAGTACACGATTATCGGTAACGTCTTAGATACTAAAGACATGTGAATTTAGCTAAACGGTAAGTATCGAGATCTAGTCCTAGGACTGTGCTATGGGGCATCCTCACTGTAGGATCAATGCAGTATAGACTGAAAATGGCGAATCAGCCCAATTCAATATCGAACTATAACTTTACCGTGCAAACGCGTGACAAAATGAAAGTATTGTATCTTATTGCATTTCCTTTCAACATCATCCACAGCGCATTGCTTGACTATCATCACACCAGCCTCTCCATCCCCCATCACGTCGGCTTTCATCTTCGCCTTTGGATTCCTATTTCACGTCTATTTTGTTTCAATTCATTTTTCTTTTTGGATATTCGAAGATGGCGCGCATTAAGCCCAAGACCAAAGGTGCTGCTACCCAGCAGCAAGTCTGGTTCTTCATTTTTGAAGACATGCGGAGCGAGAAGGTTCGCCAGGCCGTATTCCCCCGCAGCCAAGTTTTGGAAATGCAACCTACACTCAGCGAATGCGCTCGTCTCGCCAAGGCCACCAGCTGCAAGAAAGGATACTCCTACTGGTTGCACTCGAATTCGATGGCCGCGGCCGTGCAATTGCTATCAGACGAAAGTCTCATAGCAACTTACAACCTATACTGCCGTGAGGACGACTCAGTGAACGTCATTGTCCGTGCTGCTAGTGATCCATCGCCAAACTCCTCCCGAGCTCCGAGCTATTCTAGCTCCCTACAATCACGGCGCAAGATATCGGGAAGCTACAGCGAGAAACTGCGTGTCCCCGAGCTCGAGATACAGGAACCGACCGACAAAGCAGAAGGTTTCCTGGACATGTCTACCCTCGAGAAGGTGCTGGACGATGGGACAATGATATCCATCAAATTAGACGACCAGTGCCTCAGCTTCTCCAAAGAATACCTGCTGGGTAAGTTGCAGCTAAAATTGTAGCATATTGGGCTGCATTATTAACCATATTGCATATCATAGGATGGATAGAAGCCCAGTTATACGACATGAAGGCCCCCACGGACATTATCGTGCATACGGTTGGCCCAGACGGCACTCAGCACGAAGTCAAGCTTGTCAGTGCTGTTTAGGAGACGGCTCTGCTCCGCGGTGACCACAAAGAACCATTCCAGAAGATATGGGCGCGCTCGATTCAGATAGAGAACCAGCGGCGCGAGTTGCTGGCCAAGATAGCAAGCGAGGAACCCACATTTGTTGCGTCATGCAAAAACTTTGTTCATGACCTTATGTTCTTCAGCAAGGATAAGGGCTGCCAGGCCCGGCTGGAAGGCACTAGCAACGCCTATTTTCTCGGCGAGCCGTACTTTCGCCGAAGGTCCGAGATCAGGTGCTGGACCTGCCTACCTTCCACGGCACGCTGTCGACCGTTCTGGCCGCGCTGCAAACAAAGAGAGCTAGCTCCTCCATTTGTGCAGCCCACGATTTGGCGCCGCTCGTTGCGCCTGTCCTCAATATCAAGTGGGACAAGCAGGATAAGAGAGCCGTCGTGGACAAGCCCGACTCGTGGGGAAACACCCTCACAAGGGCCCGGGCCTTGGCTAGCAAGGGGACCACGGCTGTACATGGGTCGCTGCGCCTCAGGGGCGGCCAGATAAAGCGCAAAGGGCCTTTGGCTTTGAAAAAGGCAATTTTGTATTAAGTGGTATGATTTTTGGGTGATGGGCGCGCCAATTTTGCGGGCAGTTTGATTGCCGCTGGCATGGCCGTGAGCTGGATGCCCTTCGTTTTTTTTTGGGGGGGGGAGGGGGTTGGAAATATTTCTAGAAGTTCTTTCTTGTCGTGCCTGTTTGGTTTCCATTTTTATTTTTGGCTATTCTTATTCATAGTTGACTGCTTGCTTTGTTTGATTATTCCACCTTGAAATATAATATTTTAGTACAAAAATTGCTAAGGATGTACAAATCCAGGAGCTAAGGCTGGTTAATACATTGGAGATGTGGAAATAGTTGTTTGCACTTAAAGGTGTATATGTATTACGGCTGTGTCTTTCATCTCATCTTTCACTTTTTTATCATCAAAAAGATAATCATTAAAATTGTCTCACATTTCATCTCAACTATCATCTATCTAAATTCCACTTAAAACACTACTGCTGCAGAGGTGGCGTCGCAACGCTGCGTGAATGTAGACCTCGTCGGGATTTAGCTGTAATATGGCGCACCGTGTACAGCGGCTCCGAGTGCTGAATGAAGCCTAGGCCCGCGGCCTGGTACGGCGAGGTCTCGTCATCGTCGATGTTGGTGTGTGATGGAACATCATCGTACAACATGCCGAGTTCGTAGAGTTGATGATTGACTAGGGAGTCGGTGACCGAGTCACTTGATGCAGACTCTTTCTGCGCTCTAGGGATGACATCGTCGTGGGCAAGAGATACAAAGTCAACCAGGGTAGACTCCTCGAGAGACTGCCGGCTTGCATTCTTGCCGGTCTTGTCGCGTGGAATGTAGGCCTTTGCTGGGTAGGTTCTCCACATAATGGCCTCCTCTCCCGAGGAAGACGGAGACCGCTGTCCAGCCTGTGTGTAGAATGACTTGGCATTGTCATAGTAGCAGCGGGCCGGGTCAGGGCGGCCACTAATAGAAACGCTAGTTCTAGTTCCAGAAACGCTGTAGCTCTCATCATCGTGCTTTCCTAGGTACACATCTGTACTAGGCGTGACCTGCTTGCCTCTGAATGTTTGTGGGACAGGACGGAGGCGGCTGGAGGAAAAAGACATGGCAGAATCCGAAGCAGAACCGGATGGGCTGCTTCCGACTTCGACAATGCGCAGTTGACGGTTTTGGAGAACACGACCAGTCTTTGTGCGGGTGTGCGCCGCATATTTCTGGAGCCCAGAGCGGGAAGATTTTAATTCAGAAAACATGTTGAAAAATTGGTGGAGGGTGAAGTGTGAAGTGTGAAGGGTGATTGAGGAGCTGGTGAGTGACTACGGTATTCTATCTGCAAGCAAGGGAAGCCATGTATTTATCTGGACTGAAGCATCTACTATTCTGAACTATCAAGTCTAGTATTGGCCTTTGCCTTTGCCTTTGCAATGGTCTACTGTGATATTCTTTTGGTTGGTAGCGGGCGCCCGCAATTGCTGCCTTGAGTTGGAGTCATAGTAAGAGTCATCAAAATGAATCATAGACTCAGAGGCAAGCAGTGCTAGTGCCTAACCAGTGGCGGTGTTCTTTGTATCTTTGCTTCTCCTCCAAAAGCCATATTCGCCACTCATCACATTTTCTACCGCGCAAACAGTCTGCTATTCACTTCTGGCGATCCATAGTCTACAAAATAATCGATCATGACAAATTCAAGTCAATAGAGAAGGTCAATCCCAGATGGAGATGGGATCAGAAGACATTTGTCGCCCGCTTATCGTGTGGCTGGATACAGAGCAACACGAATAGTAAAATAGCAGAGATATTGCGATGAGGCAAAATAATAGGGGTGGCCACCTTCACAGACCAACCTTGTGGTGACACGGACAAATACAATCCCCCTTTTCGTGAGTCTCCGTTGATGTCCTCATTATTTTCGCCTGGCATGTTCATTCGTTTCTCATATATCCTTCATCTATCTTTGTTATTTCTTTCATATATTGTATATCTGCTGGGAGAGTTCTACCTTTGGGCGCCGACTGTTTGGGCTGGCAGGATGGCATTACGTTATACAAGATGCAGTGGAAGAGGAGGAAATGAGCAAAGGGAAGTTTGGTAGAACTGACGTTTTGGTGATGAGAGCAATGAGAAAGCCCAACGTAAACAGGAACGCATTGGAGCACACAAGATCTAGCACATGGCACTGTGGGTAGTGAGATGCAGTGCTGCACTGTTGTGCCCTTCTTCTTAAAAGTCTTTAATGATGTGCTTGTAGGGGTATTTGCGAGCTGAGTATAGTGATCTTGACTGGACTTGATAGACTGTATTCATCCAACACGACGAGTAGAATATCATGGCATCGACGACAGACTACGCCAATGTCCACAATGTCCAGTGATCGCGACCTTCCCAACGTAGCAGAGGCATGGAAACTGGCTGTCTAGAACATCTCACGACCGTCTGAAATATAACTAGAGAGTAAAAACACCTCAGCTGCAGGTGAATCTGCCTGTGGACGCTGTGGTAACGGACAAGACCAGCCAGCCCGGTGCCACCACACTGCGTACAGATCTTGCGTTACCGGAAATAGCGAGCAAAAGGGCGACCAGTCCATGACCGACGGTGACTTTGATTTGGAGTGTTCCATGTGCCATTATCTTATACCGTATGCTGCTCGTGTGAGCTTGACCATTAATGTTCTTGCTGTATACAGTACAGGGTGGTTGTTCGCCGTCGCTGCCGACGACCGGACTCTTTGTCTTTGCTACAGATTAAAGAAGTCATGTGGAAAGCAAGCTGAACTATTCGCTATCGTCTATTATATATTCAGAGGTAAATGTGAGGGATGAACCGAAGAAACTGGTTGGCAGCATGGCTTATTCTGGTGGCTGACCTCGCTCTTACTTGCTTGTTCCTCCGCCTACTCCGCCTACTCGCCGTTGCACCCCTCAAAATTTTCCGCTCTGTTACATCCAATTCACTCAGCCAGCCAGCTCCCCCATAAAGCGCGGCGTGCACGCCTTACCGAATACCAATGCGCCCCTTCTATGATGGGCTGATGGCCTGACCAGTTTTTGTAGACAGTGTATAATCTTCGACGGCTAACTTTCTGCTGGGCCCTCGTAAAATGAGATCTGAGTTTTATTCTGGTCTTCTTTTTTCTCCCATATTCCAGTGAAATTCCCGTCTCTATCTTTGACAAGAGGCTTGACTTAATTCAACTTGTGCTACGGAATATCTTTTGTTCTCAGATTGTTCAATAAAGGAGACTCGCTAGGGGAAGACGGAAGACGACATACTATAGACGGCAGCATTAGCCACGGCCGAAACTGTCTAGGATAATCTGCCTCGGCTAGAAGCTGGAAGGGGATTGTATAGCATTGTACACTGCTGTACATCACTGTACAAACGGGATAATAGGCTTGCTTTCGTTATGTTAGCCGCACAACCTGCTACAATAAAAAGTATGAGTGTGTTTGCAAGTGCAGTACAGAAACGGGCGAGAAATGTTTACAGAATCAAAAGTAAATCCACAATAGGTCTGTCCATTGTTCATTTTCAAATTGTGGCTTTACATACTGCGGTATCCTGTACGTCTTAGTCCGCTCATGTCCGTAGTCATCAGCTTCTTCATTGTTCTATGAATTCTACGCATGGGTATATGCCGTGCTTATGTAACATTGTGACCACTAGTATTGTGCAATCTTACAACGTAGCCACCTGCAATCCGTGGTTATTTCTGTATCCTGCTGTGAGGGTACCGTGAGAGTCAGTAGTCACGGAGGGGTTTTGTTGATTGTGTGCATATCGGGGTGTCTCCGTGTCTTTGTGTGAGCGGTCCATCTCGGCTGCATGCCATATTGCCACCTCTAATCAACGGACAATGGACCGTGAACACCGCATCAATGCCATGTGGGAGCAATCCCATGCACTGCATTTGCAACATGGCTTGACCGGGAGATCGAGACATACATTTGGGTAGGTTGGCTACAACATGAGAAGAAACACCCAAAAAGAAAGTAGCCACAGCGTCGATCCGCTCATCCAGGGTTCAGAACCATGTGCGAGCATGCTGTAGAGGATTTACACATCAGACCCAGACAGCATAGACCAGCCATCAATATCAGACATACATGGCTCGTGGATAGCAGATCGGTACTCTCGCTTCATGGCTGTGTGATGCTACTCTTGGCAGCTCTCTCTATACCTCTTCTTCCATATCAGTTGCTATGTATTGAGTACTATTAGGTGTACACTGCATCGTTGTTTGGCATCCTCTCAATGTCTTGTATCCAAGACACTGCCACGGAGAGGAGGAAACACAAGTAGATCACGCCTCTTCTCCGTCCTCATTAATCTCTGTATCGTTTGAGAAAGTTCTCTCTAGTTACTTAACTCTATGCTAATCCATTGCTTGTGCGTCCACACCCTTTTGTACATCTTGGCTTCCACAGCTCGCGCCCTCGCGTCCTTGGCTTGCAATCCAAGACGCATGCTGTGTTGCTCTTCCATTCTCTACCTTTTCTCCCTCCTATCTCTCACACTACTTGAATCTATTCTTTACATATATCACATACACCTACCATCTCCACGATGGACGCCGCAATGCAAGCCGCAATGCAAACCATAATGCAGCGCCACTAGCTTCAGATACAAAAGGCCAACCATAAAAAAGTACTATAGATACCTCTTCTCATCCCCCATCTATAACTATCAGCTACTCATCATGATGAGTCTAACATCCTAAGCAGATACAATATCTTACAGAATTATTACATACAGCGGACAATCCAGCGTTGTTTGGTTTAAAGACACTGATCTGACGCGACTACTATCAAAGGCATCGACCCAGCCGAGGGCTTTTCCCCGTCCTTCAACAGACCTCCCTAGGATAAAGAAATTCCCGGACCACGACGGCATTTGTAAATCATAGGATATACAGCCGGGATCTAGATCGTCCGCTGGACAGTTCTAATGAGCAGTTGCCTCCCCTACTGCCATTAAAAGGAGAGCTAGACGGTGGACTGCATCTTGGCTCGCTTTGAAGTTGGGCCTTTGCTGCAGGACTGCAACGCACTGCAACCCTCCCAGCCTTCCACTCCGTGCATCAATATCAGTCAACTTTTAGTTGCTTCTTTCACCCCTTCGTCCTATCCCCGCACGGCGAGTTGGAAAATCTTCAGTTCACAACCTGCAGATAACGCAGTCGTGATCAGATTTGACCGCCAACCAGGCACATTTAGCGACCTATTTTAATCGCCAATATTAGCTCCACACTGGCTGTTGTGTTTATTGAGTACCAACAGACAAACACGTCCCTCTCAAGGAACACGAACACTCAGCTCATAAGCCGTTACTATTCTATTCACCTTTACCCTTTAGTCCTGCAAGCCATATTTTCTTCCCGAGTGGCGTTCTGGGCTTGAATTTACGAGAACAAGCTCTTGATAATTCAAAGCCAAGAGACTAGCCAAGACTGAAGAATACGGGTGGGCGGGTGGCGTTCGAGAAGCTTTTTATCTTTTATTTACTATTCCCTTGGCTGGCCAGTTTTGATTATCGTCATCGCATCGGCCTTGCCTACAGACGGTGGTGCCAGCTGCATCCGACTGCAAGACGATATACACTTCAGACAAGAAAGAGCATACTGATATTACCCCATATCACTACTACTCCAGCATAGTCCTTTCGACCTCTCAACTGGGTACTTTTGTATGCTCATGCATCATTCCCCCGCTCCAGCATCCTCAACTCCTCACTGTCCCCGTTATCCTCATCTTCCATTCACCCAGATTGCATCTATTTCATTGCTAGTTATCCTCTTAATGACATCTTCTCCTCATTGCCCCCCCACTTCCCCATACACAGGTCAGGCCTCTCCTCTTCAAAGGATCACACTACCTTATTTTCCTAGACTTATCTCCACTCTCTAATACCTCCCCGCACATCACGACTGCCGATCACATATTACGTCTTGTTGTCTCATCCAACAGTGCCAACAGTATCTCTCTGGGTCTCCTTGTTGAGTGTTTGACCGTCCACCTATCTCGAGACAGTTGAAGGCCGTCACATTCCAGCCGGCCCTTTTCCATCTTTGTTTGTATTGCAAGGATAAAAAGATAACAATTGCTGCCGCAGTATCCGCCGATCATCTCCCTTTGTAACCTCTCCGACGCAGCTGTTGAGATACGGTCTGCATTCTGTCCTGTCACCCCCCAGTTGAATTTCTTGGTCGTTTTTCTTTATTCCCTTCCCACCATATATTGTAAAGTTTTTATCTCTCTATCTCTATCTCTTTCGTCGCAATATACCCTGCCCCTCCCTCGGTTGTCTGCTGGTGGCTGCTGCTTATTTCATTTACTCTTGCTTCTCGTGTCATTTCGTTTTCATTTCATTTCATCCTCATTTTATATTCATTGTTATTCCGGATATTGCTTTTAGGACTCTTGTCTACTTAAAATAATCCCACCCACCCTCCTACAGCGTACAGCTTCACCTACGTTTCTGTGTCAGCACGTCGACCTTCCCCCTTGAGTCTAAAGATCTCAAAAAGGCACGAAAACTGGACGCCGTTAGCAGGCACTGAGGCAGATTTGAAGCTATTGAGTATTTCAGCAAGCTGCCACATTATTTTCCGAACAGGATATCGTCCTTTCCGTGGTGTCTCTGCCTTGTCACATAACCTCACTTCCACTCTTCCACGCATTCACTGGTCTGCATTCTTATCTCCTCGATTTACTCCGCAGTCACTACTCTCTTTTATTTGGTCTTCACTCCCAACTATCTTCCTTCTTTCATGTCTACTCATATGCTCACTTGAGTCTGTCAGAACTACTTTAGATACATTTGGGCGCCGCATTCTGCACCTCAACTCTACATCTACCAGAACCCACCTCACAATCCTCCAATTCAATTCACCGACCATGTTCAGTGACGACGAAAAGGCTCATGTGAGCCCTCCCGCAAGTGCCCTTGGCACCACCACACCTGTCGGGTTGTCCACGATGCCCCCAGATCCAGACGCTCACCTCAGCGATGAGGAACGTGCCGAAATTGACCGCAAGCTTGTCTGGCGTCTCGATTTGATGCTCATCCCATGGCTGTGTTTGCTCTATCTCATGGCGTTCCTGGATCGTACCAATATTGGCAACGCCAAAGTCGCTCACCTCGCCACTGACTTGGGCCTGTCGACGTCCCAGTACAACATGACGCTCACCATCTTCTTCATTTCTTACTCAGTGTTTGAGCCGCTCACAAACGTCATGCTTAAGCGCCTACGGCCCTCGGTCTTCATTCCGGCCATTATCATCTCGTGGGGTCTTTGCATGCTGGGTATGGGCTTTGTCACCAACTACGGAGGTCTGCTGGCTGCCCGCTGGTTCCTGGGTCTCTGCGAGGCCGGCCTGTTTCCCGGCATTAACTACTACTTTTCGTGCTGGTATAAGCGCTCTGAGCTCGGCAAGCGCGCCGCCATTTTCTTCTCGGCCGCCGCCGTCTCCGGCTCCTTTGGCGGCCTACTGGCCGCTGCCATCGAGCTCATGAATGGCAAAGGTGGCTACGCTGGCTGGGCTTGGATTTTTATTCTGGAGGGTATTTTGACCATTGTTCTCGGCATTGTGTCGTTCTGGATGGTTCACGATTTCCCCGATGAGGCCAGGTTTTTATCGCCTGAAGACCGTGCGCGTGTGCTTCACCGCCTCAAGGCAGACCAGCAAGCATCTGCAGAGCATGAGGAATTCCAGATGTACTACCTGTACCAGGCTCTGAAAGACTGGAAGATGTGGCTGGGTATGGTCATCTATATGGGCTGCGATATGCCCCTCTATGCCTTCTCGCTCTTCCTGCCCTCGATCGTGGTCAACCTCGGCTGGAGCAGCAGCGTCATTCACAGCCAACTTATGTCTGTGCCACCCTATGCCACTGCCGCCATCCTCACCGTTATTATCGGGTTTGTGGCGGACCGTACACGCGCACGTGGCATGTGCAATATTCTCGTGTCTCTCATTGGCATTGTTGGCTTTAGTATGCTCATTGGCACATCACGGCCGGCGGTGCAGTATGCCGGTACCTTCTTGGCCGCCCTCGGCATCTACCCTTGCATTTCCAACACAATCACCTGGGTTGCCAACAATGTCGAGGGTGTTTACAAGCGAGGTGTTGTCTTGGGATTTGTCGTGGGCTGGGGCAACCTCAGTGGTGTGGTATCGTCCAACATCTTCTTTGACTCGCCACGGTATTTTGTCGGTCATGGAATAATTATTGCCTTTATGACCCTCTTTTTGTTTGGCGGATCATTGCTGATGACAATTCTGCTGCGTGTTGAGAACGGCAAGCGGCTGCGTGGCGAGCGCAATGGATGGGTCACTGGTTTGACTGACCATGAGATTGGAAAGCTGGGCGACAAGCGGCCTGATTTCATCTATACCACGTAGGTAGAGGCTAGTGGCCAATAACTTCCACCGTCACAGCCCCATCTATGAACAGGGTATACAGATGGATAGATATGAGATGAACTTTAGTTAGAAATTTGCATGAGTAATTTATTAATTACTTTTGTCGGACTAGAATAGTGACTTGATAAAAGCATCAGAACAAATTTTCCATATTTGTGTTAAAGATCATAGATTTCCTAGCACACAAGTCATCGATGAATTTATGATCCTAGCCCTGTTGATTTTTCCTAATGTAGTTCCACGGACTATCGATCAATCGGCATATGCCCATACATCGACCTTCTGGTCCATAACGAGAAACGATCTCTTGTAGTATAGTGGTCAGTATACGGGCTTGTCACGCCCGGGACCCGGGTTCAATTCCCGGCGAGAGAGCAAAGTAATTATTTTTGCCGTAGCACAGCTTTGGTCGCTGTGTATACTTTTTTCATCTTGTATTAACCCCCAAAGGAGATAATCTGGGGAGAAACCCGAAATAATCAAAACTCTCACTGACACCTAGTTTCTCTAGTTAATGAATTAAATCGAAGTAAGAACCACTGCAGGGCCGGCCCAAGAATGGTCAAACAAGTGTCAAGTCATGTTAGCGGAAGACAGTAAACTCGACAAGAAAACCCTATTAACTACGGAATACTGCATAAAGATGGATGCAATCATAATCCCGTCAAGCACAGCCCCCCGATAGAGAAGTTGAATGCATCCAGTAGCAAGCATTCGATAAAACCGGTCAGAACCAACAGACATCTCGGTACCCCGTGGTCAGAAATATATGACCAACACGATAAAGTTTTGCAGGGGTAGAAAATGTTACCAATACTAGTTGCAAACATAATTTCTGTATGTTGGTGGGATGCAACGTATTATCTATTATTTTCAGACCACGCAAGGCTATAGCTATGGTATCGAGGCCGTGGTAAATCGCATCACTACAATCTTAACATTATTTGGGGTTGTCAATTATTGACGAGTTTCAGTGCTTTTGGGGCACATTTCTATTCAGAATATGAGCAAAGAAGCTGATATTAGACGACGTTTGTTAGCTCTCTTTTTTTTTTTGGCTTGCGGTTTAAGGTTAATATATCACCCAAGGTCATATAATGGTTCTCTTCAGACAAATACATTGTCCTTCTTAGAAGTAAGTCTCTCTGGCTCATAGCAGCATCATTTTCAATATATTAAGCCGCGCCATGTCCAAATATTGCCCACTGAGAGACTACAAAATCTAAAGAATTAAATGGTTTCTCTATTGAATAGATCCGAGTCAACTGACAGCTAGAGCCGAGACATGACAACAGTCTCTATCTGTATGGAGAGGCTTAACCGATGATGACGGCTGCACAAATAACATTCAATTAAGCTCGGTGAAAAGCATCAAGAGATCTGGAGGTACTTCACGAGGTAGTGTTGTCATCCGTCGTATGTCATGTTTCTGAGGTATAAATCTATTCATTCTGGTATACTATCAACGACTTTATATGGTATAGATATAGCAGCATCGAAGAGTTAAAGCAGGGCATAATCAAGTACAGTCATGGTCTGTTTGTACATATATTTCTACTGCACTGCGAAGACCGGTACACGCTGTAGAATCTCCTTTTGAAACATGTTGGTAACACGAAGAAAAGAACAGGCGAGTGCACCTAGTAGACCCAGCCTCTTGTACGAGGTGTCGCTTTGCTGTTCTTAAATTTGCATGTACCATATGTCAAGAATATTTCGACCTGATGTCTCCAAGGCTCTCACCGCTCTTGTTCTACCGATAAATTCGACACGGACAGTCTTACTATTGTCTTTTCTGTGATTCAACTCACAAATATATAAATATTTATTAATACCTTGGTTCCCCGCCTCCCGACGCACATACCACCCGGCCGTTGTACTTGTCTTGTCTTGCTTGCTGACTGCTACTGGTGCCCCTCGTTAGCCAACCACGGCCGGCAAAGGGAAAAAGCATATGTCGGGCACGCCAGAATGACGCCGTTTGTAAAGTGAACAAAATGAAGAAAACAAACAGCCGTTGTTGGCCAGCGAGAAAGAACCCCCTAGAAAGCATACTTGCATGCAGTAATCTATTTATACCTTTGATGTACATGACTTTGTCAGGCGGAAGTTGTATTAAATAACAATGTATCAACAGCAGCCTTCGGGATTCTTCTCACCTTACATGGATGAGGCAGATTTGTGTCAAAGCTGACCTTGCACGACTAGGCTTGTCGTAAGAAAGAATACTAAAGAATGTAATCTGTCTGGCTCGCTGAAAATTGTTCATTACTCTCATGATGCACAGCATGACAACTAATTACGGCTGAGGAAAGAGTATCGATTTATCACAACAATACAACATTACACTGCATCTATCTGCATTTCCTACGCATCCCCCTTTCTGGCGCCTTCTTTTCCCTGACAGCTATGCTCTTCGCCTTTTGTCTCTACATACCCTCCACACTATCACTACTTCACTCCCTCATATCTTACAGCGCTTCTTTATTTGTTGGCCCCCATTGTAAGATATCTGCAAGTTTCCCCTCACTTTATTTTAGTGATTTCATGTTACTTCTACAGCAGCTGACACGTTGGCATGCTAGTCCTCTTTTCTTGTTTGTTCTCCAACATTTTGACTTTGAGTTCCCTTTTCTAGTCGATCCTACCCTGCTTTCACTGCCTGCCTTATCCTGACCTCACGGACTCGACGACCCATAGTCAGATGAAGAATGAGGAACGGGTCATTGCAACATCTATCGTAAATTGAGCAGCTCCGAGTCTGGTATCCGTTTCGTCTTATTTATTCTGATAGATCTTTGTTCACTTTGCCATCATATTTGTATGGGCTAATAGTCTACTTAGAACAGAGATGACAAACAGTAGCTATACGAGTTTAAGTAGCAGGGGAAAAAATATGAAGATAACTCCGAGTCACCACACCACAAATTCAATACCAGCACTTTTTATATTTAAAGCTGAGAAATTGTTCCGTTTTCATATTCTGTAACAGCACAACCAACTTTTGATTCCTTATAAGCACTGTAACGGGCCAAGATCTTCCCCAGAAAGTGCATCTCGGTTTCTGTGGTCATGGGGAAACAAAGATAACTAGGCTCAGGTGCAAGCACTGGCACTCGTTTTTTTGCTTTATACTCGTTCCTTCAGTGAGATTCCCTTTTTTAGTCCAACTTGTTGTTTCCGCATCGCTTGATACGCAAGCCACCCATCCACCAATACTTTGTTTTCCCATGTCATCCGTATTTAGTTGTTTGCTTTAACACACAATTTTCGCTCGCTCATGCATATTTGTAGGCGAGAAGAAAACAATTTTAAGGGCAAGACCATAGACGAAGGCAAAAAGGAGACAAAAATTTGTATTAAAAAGCCCTGTCAGTAAGATCAGTCACAGCTGATTACTGGTTCGGAAGACAGGATGTCATACAACATGCACGGCCAATCCCAAGACGATAGGAACTACTAATATTGGGTGTGTCCTTGATGAGTTCCCATATCACCATTCTTCTTCTTGCAAGCACTCAAACATTCAAGCACTGCTGTTGATCCCATCACGCCAATTCTCGACTGTTGATGCCCTGTATAGAATCAGTGGTGAGTTATCTAACATAACCAACTTCATCATATTGTTTATTTCCGTCTCCCTTTTGTGGCCTCAATGTCACATTGGTATCCCCCGTCATTCACAATCTTGCTCATCCCAAAATCCCTGTACTCCGTCGACTTATCGGCCATCTTTTCTTTTCAGTTCAGTTCAGTGGCGTGTCTCATCTTCTTTACTTTCAATTTGTTTTCCTCTTTTGCTGTCTCTGTCTCTGTTCTCTGTCTCCATTGCACTTCTCTTCATTGTCCACTATTCATCACGGCTGGGGACAGGTGATACCAGTATTGTACACCTTGAGATATAGCCATACAGCTAGCTATATGACTATGCAATCTGCGTTACAGGGAACAGTGGAACACAAACACAAGAAACAGACGGGAACTAGAAAGACAGGTAGGACGGACAAGATGGAATGAATGACCATATCACGGCCGACGGGGAAGGATATTTGCAGGCAGTCACAGGGGTAGTGGCGAGTCTTCTGCCTATGGTCTTCTCCTGCATCTTTGTGTCTGCCTCCTGATTTCCCTCTCCCGTTTGTCTCTGTATCTCGGCTCTGTGGTGTCGTCTCATTACTGTCCTGGTTTTTGTTTCTTCGTGTCTCTCATCTGCATCCATATAATTTTGCCTTGTGTCCTGTCTTTTAAATCACAAGGAAATTGTCTTTTTGTCCTGTTTGTTTGATTGTTGGTGAACTGTACTGTCCCGCGTGCATTTGTACATTACAAGAACCTTCCCTCGTTTCCGTTTCTTGTTGATTTACCTTTTACATCTCTCTCTATCACCCCATTTGCGTTTCGTCCACCATTAGCCTTACTTGATCTGACTAACATCGAACAGAATGGATGATGCACCGCCAACGATGCATCTCTCTGAAGAGCAGGCAAGCGCCGTCGTGGGCCTCGAACGCACTGGCGCCTCGCTCTCCATGATCGGTGTTTTTCTCATCATTGTCACCTTTACCGTATTCAAACGCCTACGCACCGTCCCCAACACATTCATCCTCTTTGCCTCAATTGCCAACATCGGCGCCAGCACGGCCAGCCTTATTGGACTCACGGGTATCGCGGCTGGGAGCGAATCGTCTCTCTGTCGAGCACAGGCCTTCCTACTCGAGATGTTCATGCAGGCCGATCCATGGTGGTCTTTTGCCATGGCATTCAACGTCTACCTCGTCTTCTTCCACTCGGCCAATCCAACAACATTTCGCCGGTATCTATGGGTGTACTGTGCTGTCTGTTTTGGACTGCCTATGATTCCGGCTATTGTCTGTCTCTACATCTACAGCCCCGAGAAGGGGCCCGTCTACGGCGATGCCACTGTTAGTTTTTCCACTCTTTACATTGTATGAAAAGAAAAGCCTACTGACCAATAGCTCTGGTGCTGGATCGGCGACCGATGGAATGCTCTCCGCATATATTCCTACTATATCCCCATCTGGGTTTGCATTTTCCTGAGTGCCGTTATTTACATTGCCGTGGGCTACCATGTATTTCATCAGCGCAATCAGCTTCGCAATCTTACTCTCAGTAATCAAGCAAAGGATATCTCAAGCTCCGAGATTAGGGACTCGGCCGAGAAGAATCTGACTTCTGCCAACAGAGACAGAGAAGCAATGAGGAGCCCTGAAGTCTACGGCACTGTGACTACAGAGGTTCAAATAACTTCAAATGTCTGCAATCCCGACAATAGCGACCACACGCCGCCAATGACACCTCTAGGCTCTCCCATCCAGTGCCCCTGGAGTGACGACCCGTTCCACTCAAATATGAACAATTCAAGCAGCAGCACAGGCCCATGCGGCAGTAGTCAGATAAAGATGGACACATCCAAACCCACCACAAACATTACCGCCGGTCATGGGTTTGCCATTGATGAAGAACTTGGTAACGCTATATCCCCGCCAAAGCCTGTACACAATATACATGGCATGAACGGTATTAAGTACTACCATGCCACTTCCACCACCGTTATCACATCTCCACCGCCACCTCGCAACATATCTTCTACACTACAGCAACAAGACGTGAACTCATCAACGTACCGCCTACAGCCACAGACCTCCAATATTCATTACCATATGGATAGCGCCGAAGGAAGAAGCATGAGTACAGCGCACAGCCGTATTCATGACAACTCAAATCCAGGCCTGCATCGCTTCAATTCGTCTGCTGCTCCTGATGCAACTGAAATTTCATTTGCGGGTCGAATCCGCCGTGCCTGGCACCGCTTTACTGGCAAACTGCATCATATGGACCCAGTGAAGCTCGCATACCTGCGCACGTCGTTCGTGTTTGCTATTTCTGTGCTTGTCACCTGGACTCCGTCGTCTATTAACCGCGTTTACAACCTCATCTATCCCGACCGCATTAGTTACGGCCTCAATATTGCGAGCGCCGCCGTGCTGCCGCTCCAGGGCGTGTGGAATGCCGTCATTTATTTTTCAACCAGCTGGAATCTGCTGCACGGTGAGATTTTGCACGTATATGCAAGATCAAGCTGGGTTCGCCGGCTACGGCTAAGTTGGAACGGCAGCACATCGCTGGGAAGTGCCACACCTCGGCGTATCCCGGGTATCATCGTCGACAGTCACGTCAACGATCTTACACAGCACTCAACTACGACCGAGATGGGAAGTGTTCTGTCACCCGCGCGAAGTCACCCAACAGGACTGGATTTGAGTGGTAGTGGGAACAATAATGGACGAGGAAGCGGTAGCGGTAGCCAACGCGCATTTGCGCATTGCGCCCATGATAGTGGCAGGTCGCATCACCACCATCACGTCGGCCTCCACGGTATGTGCTATGGCGACGACGACAGTACAGAGAGTGATTCTATTGATGCCGAAGGTAGCCTTGGCCAAACTTCACGGCGGTATCGTCCTGCGGTTCCGGCAACATTGGACTTGGCAGACCCACGCTCGCGGAGTCCACCACGGGTAGGGATTATACGTATCCAGCGCGGTGGTGAGCTAGATACTTGAGGGAAGGTGATGGTGTATAACTCTATGGATTTTTATTTGGTCTGCTTGCTCGATGAGGTTCAATGTATACCACAGGCTCTGCGTAGCTTTTATATTTGTTTGTATTTATTATACTTCCTAGTGAATTATTTGTATTGGTTGATTTTTCATATTGTTTTCAGTATGTCATTACTTCCTTTTCTGTGATAGAGTTTCTTAGCATCAGACTTTACCCACATCCCGCACTGTCTGTATATACGGCATATTTGATTGCTGCTGTCCCGTAGTGGCTCATCCTCGAAGGTATGCACACACACTTTTACCCCAGCGAACACCTCCCTTGTATGTCCACATGCCAGGTGCATTACCATTCTTCAGTCCTTCAACGGCGTCAGCGAGATCTGACCCCATTCCTTCTGCTTTGATATCCTTGATTGGAAACAGGTATGTCTTGAAGGAGAATAGAACACCGCGTGTCCGCGGCAAACGAGTCAGGGTCTGGCACTCAACACGGAAGCGTGCATTGTCAATATCCACGTCAGCATCGTCCTCGTATGCTTCACCCTCATGTATGTGGTTTCCCGTCGGTGCAAATAGATTCGTGTGTGTTTGAATGGACCACTATCAGTCAGTATTTTTATTTTGATGTTTACTTCAGGCGAAACTCATTCCCGGTACAAAAAAAAAACACATACATTGAGTCGCTTGGCACTCTTGCCGATTTCGACCTTTGAGAAAAATCGCTCCATGCTTGGTCCAATCTTGTCGTATGACGGTACCGGTTTATGGATATCTTTGAGAAGTAGGCCCAACTTTGCTTTTGGGTCGAATCCAGATGGGAAGCAGCACAAAAACGCCACAAGTCGATGGCTTGTAGAAGGATATGCAGGTCCGCCTTCCACAGTCGAAGTAGTGTCCTCTTCTTTCAGGATAAATAGGTCATCCTCGACAGTCTCGCCCAACATCCGGAACGCTTCAAGCGGGTCTCGGGGTGGCAAGCAAGGAAACCTGGACCCCATCACTCGATTGTAAAGCACAAATGTCTTTCCGTCACCAGAAGGCTCTTTAGTGAATATAGTCGGGAAACGTGCCGGCAAGTACGACGACATGAGGTAGGTATAGATTTCGTCCACGACGTCTTTTGACGCAGACTGGGGTGTGACGCCGTCTTTGTCGTATAGAACGCCCATGATCATGTCTTCGTTGTTTGCAATCACATTGCGGCGCAACTCAATACGATCTTTGTAATCCTGGTCGATGACGATAAGGTCTTCTAGAGCTGTAGATTGCAGAGCTGTCAATTAGATATTTGTCCTCTTGTCTCCGTTTCTCGCACGCGAGAGACATACCCATTGTTATGTGGTAGATGCGCTTAAATGGCCTGAACTGCATTGGACGTATGCTCTGCCAATTGAGCACCGGTAGCGAGCTGACCAGTGGCAGAGACCCTGATTGCTTGTCGTGTGCTTGGAAAGCTGCTGTATATTTCTAAAAAGGAGTCAGTATTGCGTAGCTTATCTAATAGGGAATCAGAAATACAAGTTCCAGTTCGAAAAGACTGATGTGCCATACCTTGTAGTGTTGTAAGCCGACTGCCAGCCCCAGCAATATCGCTGAGGCCACAGCCAGAATCAAAAGAATGCCCATATTGTAGTCTGGATTGCTATAGCTATTGTGAAGATGTAGACACAAGTAATGCTCATCAGGAACCCCTCCTTATTATAGACTACACTCGGTGTCCTGAGTCATATCAATATCGTCACACCTCTATCAAATGCTTGACTACTTGTTCTTATCATACTCCTATCTGCCTATCAACCTACTTATCATTCAACCTGATGCGGGGATGTACTTGTTGGCGTGTTGCGAGTCTAGGGCGCCCCATAGCCATCTAGGACTGGCCGTCTTGGCCGCCGTCTTCGGCGACACTTCTCGGGATGAACTGCGAGCTAAAACAAATAGTTTAGTTGGTATGTACACATATTTCAGTTACTCCTAGAGCGAGACAACGAGTGTAGGCAATCTGGTTGGCTGGATGCACCGGTTTAAGTAGAGCTGTGTATTAGTGGTTTAGGAAGGTCTAAGCATCGTTCTGCCGTTTTGCATTTCTAAATTGAGAATAAACATACGTAGGATTATCGTGGCTGTCGTGCTAATGAGTCCAAACATCGACCTTGTGTTGTAGGATAATGGGCAGTCGATTGATTGTTAGGGCCATCTTGAACCCTTTAACGTCATAATGTAATAATGATAACAAATTCTGAAACTCGGTTTCATCAAATTGTTTTCTCAAATTAATAAAATAATAAACATACATCACAATATTTAAAGTGAATGTAAATGTTTTATCAAAAAGGAATCAAAATACTAAATAAAACATTTATACACAACAAAGTATACAAAACGTCAAGTTTCATTTTATTTTCGAGTCCTCTTGTTCAAAACTAGACGATCAGATAGATTGCAAACACAGTTGCAATTTTAAATCAACCCCCTCCCGTTTTTTTTTTTTTTTTTTTTTTTTTTAAAACAAAGCCAAATCATCAAATAGCTGCTTGTGCCGTCAATGTCCACTCACGAACGCTGCCACAAGGCTCAAATTCGACTGGCTTGGGCACCTGTGCTTGTGGAACAGGCTCGCCGTTCGTTGGCTTTCCCCATGCACCACCGCCAGGTGTGTATACGATCACGCGGTCTCCAGCGTGCACATCCAGCTCTTGTTTGCCACCGATGTTGATCACGCGTTCTCCACCGTCGTGCTCCCGACAAATATATAAGTTCTTACCACACTGACCGGGGCCGCCGCCCTGCATGCCGTATGGTCGGAGTACAAGACGCTCCATCAGGACCGACACGTGCAGTGGCATACGGAACTCGAGCTCGCGGATGCATCCGTCGCCGCCATTGAACTGACCGCGTCCGTCAAAACCTTCGCGCAGAGTCCACCTTCTTAGAATAACAGGGTAACGCAGCTCGAATACCTCAGGATCGGCGCAGCGTGTGTTGGACATGTGCGAGTGGGTGCCCGACGCGCCGTGCCAGGTGGGCCCATCACTGTTGCCGCGCAATGGTCTCGATATAGCCGAAGCCAGGCACGATACCGCCCTTGCCGTCACTGCCACCCATACCAAACGAAATACAGTTGACACAGCCCTGCGATGCGGCCACGACAGAAAACGCGCCAAGAATGACATCGGTAATGCGCTGCGATGTGATGCCATTACCGGCACACACAGCGGCTTACTTATTCGGGTTGAGTAGCGTGTTCTCTGGAATGATGACATTGAGCGGAGCTAAGCAGCCCTGATTAAGGAGAATATCGACGTTGATAAGACACCGGAGCGAGTAGATTATGCACGAGTATGTGATGGCCTTGGGCGCGTTCATGCAGCTAAAGTGCTCTTCAGATGTGCCGGTGAGGTCAAAATTGGCGTCGCCCGTCTCCTCATTGATGCGGATTTTAAGGTTGATACGGGTACCCTCGTCAAGGAAATCTTCAAATGCCAGCGGCACACCCTTGCGCTCCTTCGCGATGCCACACGGGAACGAGCGCACAGCATTCTCGGTGTTGTCGGAGATGGCCTGCATATATGCGTGTACGACAGGCAAGGTGTACTCGTCAATCAGCGACATGATAAGAAGTGCCCTCTTTTGGTTGGCGGAAATGGCAGCATGCAGATCTGACAAGTTCTCCTCGTAGTTGCGCGTACCTGAGAATCCTTCAAACTTGGCAGGCTCTTCAAACATGAGCCGACGCGTCTCCGCCTCGTTGAAGATACCGTCCGAGACAATATTGTAGCTCATGATCATCACGCCTTCTTCGTATAGGAACTTGCTATTGGACGGCATTGATCCGGGTGTGATACCGCCGACATCAGGGTGGTGGCCACGAGATGCAACCCAGAAAATGATATCTGTGGCATCACTATTCCACACCGGCGTAATGATAGTAATGTCGGGGAGATGCACACCACCTGCTTGGGGATGGTTTAATGATAAGACATCGCCGGGCTTTTGGATACTGCGGTACATGTTGTTCTGGAAGCGCACCGCATACTCCATGGCACCCAAATGTACCGGCACATGCGGCGCATTTGCAACGAGGCGGCCCTCGGGCGAGAATACGGCACAAGAAAAATCAAGGTGGTCCTTGATGTTGGTTGACACAGCCGTCTTCTGGAATAAGCGACCCATTTGCTCAGCAATCGACATAAAGCGGTGCCCAAAGATAGACAGGGCAATAGGGTCAATCTCAGATACGGTGAGATTCTGTGATGCTTTTGTGGGCTGGTCCAGGATGATATGGCGGCGCAGCGATGTGGCCTTGACGCGGGGCTCGACCAAGATCGGTTGCGTCTTGTCAATAATAATGGCTGGACCTTCGCGGGTTGAGCCAGCAGCAAAATTCTCCAGCTTATATACAGGAGCAGCCACCCAGCCTGCCTTGTCAAAGTCGACCTGAGCAGTAGTGTCGCGTGTTTTGGGCGGGTCGACAGAAATAGTCTTGATTGATGCAAGCTCGCGCTGAGGTGCTGCGTACTCGACATTTTCTGACTTTCCAATTCCGCGCACACGGATATCCTCGATCAACACATCTTTCTCGGGGAATGTGAACGAGTACTCCCGCTGGTGATCGTGCTCAAATGCTGCAAGGAAGTCACCATCAGCCGGTTCCTGGGCCATCAGAGTGTTGCCCGTGCTCTTGTACTTGAGGTTGAGGTACACTTCGTGATCGATATTGTGAGCTTCGACACCGTCGTGTGCTAGTTGGCTGTCAACTTCCTTCTTAAGCGCCGCAATTGTGTCTACCAATGACTCAGCTGTGGTAAAGACACCAGATGCGGGCTTTTGAGACTAATGCACAACATCAGCAAGAGCCATAATAACAATAATAATAATGTATGAGATTGGAGAGAGACAAAACATACGTAGGAAATGGACAGCGACAAGAGATGCAAAACTGCTCGTAGCACCCATGCAAAATGTGAGCACACCAAATCCAAAGACGACCGCAGCTAATAATGAACGGATGGGCAGCTTCTGCACCAGGAATCCACCAGGCCACTCGAAGAACAGCCCAGTACTCATCATCGGTGCCTGTGTCTTCGGTCTCTCGACAGCGCTCAAGCTAGCCACCTCGTGCTACACCGATATCACCGTCCTTGAGAAGGACGACCGCATACCAAGTCGCTTCTCGGGCGGCTACGACCTCAACAAGATTATTCGCTCAGAGTATATCGACCCTTTCTACACTCAGCACGCGTTAAACACCATTTGTCAATGGCAGACCGATCCCCTCTATCAGCCGCACTTCCGCCAGGTCGGTTTCCTCAATGTCGTCGCTGGCGAGTTCAACGAGGTTGTCCAAATTGCACTCGCAAAATACAACAAGTCCGTCGCTGGGAACCCTGCCTTTGACGGCTACCTGGTTCCTTGCCCCGGCGCCGAAGACATTCGTCGAGTTGCGCCGCAATTTACAGGCCCTCTTCCCGGGTGGAACGGTTATCTCAACCGCCTAGCAGGGTACGCCCAGAGTTCCAATGCCATGGGCGCTTGCTTCAAAGCGTGCCAGCAGCTCGGCGTCAAATTTAAGCTCGGTCTTGATGGGGATGTCGAAGAACTTCTATACAAACCCGGCACCAAGGTTTGCTTGGGTGCTCGCACAGTAAATGGCACTTTCTACAAAGCTTCGCGCACCATTGTGGCAGCCGGCAGCTTTGTGGCCAACGTGATACCTTGCATTGCCGAACAGGTGACGGCCATTTGCTGGGGTGTCTCTCACATCAAACTCACGCCTAAAGAGTCTGAAGAATTAAGCGGGATGCCCGTCACAACTGTGCACGATATTGGCTTCTTCTTCGACCCAGCCACCCACAAACTTAAGATCTGCTACATGGGCGGCGGCTACACCAACACAGCCCAAAACAATGGCAAGTCCATTCCGTACAATACCCTAGCGGAGT
Source organism: Ophiostoma ulmi (assembly GCA_029298715.1). Lineage (NCBI taxonomy): Eukaryota > Fungi > Ascomycota > Sordariomycetes > Ophiostomatales > Ophiostomataceae > Ophiostoma > Ophiostoma ulmi. The sequence goes on along the minus strand of JANSLN010000005.1, from coordinate 118,305 downwards.
CCAACTATATCCCGGCAGAAGATGTGAAGCAGGTGCGTCATATGTTGCGGATGGCCCTGCCGCACATTTCTGAGCGGCCGCTGATCGACACACATCTGTGTTGGGTTGCGGACACAGACAACTCGGACTACATCATCGACTCTATTCCAGAAACAGACAACTCTTTGATGGTTCTGAGCAGCGATTCAGGCCACGGCTTCAAAATGATGCCCATTTTTGGCGACTTTGTGCTTGATCTGTTCGAGGCCAACACGCAAAAGCTGGCACGTTGGAGGTGACGCGAAGTGAAGCGTGATGAGACGGACAAGGGCAAGCAAATCTCATGGCGCGCATCAGCTATTGTAGATCTGGGCTCGATACTGCGTGCAAAGTTACAAGTTGCATAGAATATAGAATAGGTCTAGGAAGTATCTAGTGGCAATAATAGTTCATTACTACTACTATAATGGCTATTTTTATGATGACAAACAAATACAAACGTGTAGATGGTGAGAAAAATTGAAAACTAACCATTCTTGAAATATGTACCCCGGTAATCATGGGCAAGCGGCGGATTCCTTGGTGGGGATTGATAAGGCTGGTTGAGTGTGAACCATTGTAGATAACAAATATATCTGTAGAGTCATGAAAAACGCCTCCGCTCTCTCTCTCTCTCAGTTCTTTTTGACCTTTTTGTTTTCCGGGAGGGGGGGTTGCATTCAGACTTCTCTTCCATCCTCGCGGCATCTTCTAAGAGCTCGCTTGTATTATCTGTTCTCTCTCCTCCTTAACCTTTAACTCCTCTCTTCGGCTCCTTTTTCCACTGTCTCCAAGCAGTCCCCTGTTCCAACCGTTGTTCCCATACATGTCTAAAAGCGCTCCAGAACAGGCCAACATCCTGTCTTTGACTGCACATGGTCGCCATAAGATACAAAGTATAGTCGAGAACAATCACAGTGTCACTTCTTACCGTCTGTGGCGTAGAACAGCGACTTAGAATACGCGAAATGACACCCAGACAGCCTATCACTAGTACCCGGACACGGACCGGCTGCTGGACTTGCCGTGGCCGCAGCGTGAAATGCGACGCGCTCCGGCCAATCTGTCTCAAGTGTCAAAAGGCGGGACTATCCTGCTCCTCTCCTATAGTGTAAGTCTCACTTGGATCGAAGATTCGGTTGCCCAGGGCTTGTGTCACAGTTGTTGTTGGGGGGGGGGTGGGGGGTGGTCGGCAAAACCCGCAGAACAACAACACTGCCAGCGTCAGCCTCGGCCTGCAAGGGGAACATAGCACTCCAGTCACACAATTCACACAGCTCACGAAATTCATCCTCGGGAGCCTCTCAAAATGCGATGCAGCAACTCAACAGTCACCTTCATCGGGAAGTCGCGACGCCGCACTTTGTCAACACATCATACCAGGACGTTATTCTATTTTAGTGCAGATCCCGACGAATGCACAACCGAAAGCGCCGCGCCGTCAAGTCAAGGCATCGTGAAGTCGGATTTGGAGGGAGTCAATGCATCGTCTTTCAATGCGCCCATAAACGACACCAAAAACAATAAATCCGCGTTAGAGTCATACAGCATAACACGCTTGTTGGTTGGCAGGTGGTCGCCTATATTTGGAAACATATGCCGCGCAGAATCGCACCTGTTGGACTTTTATACAGCCATTGTCTGTTCAAAGGCCACCATCCTTGATGAGCGCGAGCACAATCCCTTTCGGTTCATTCTACTACCCATGGCAATGGGGTCGTCGCGCATTTACCATGGCCTTCTGGCGGTCGCGGCAGGCAAGATGGCAGCAACGGGAAGAGACTGTTATTCGCTCGCCCTCAAATATCACCAGTATGATCTTGGCGGATTGTGATAGCTCCTGTCAACTCTCAGTACCGAGCCGAAGGATTTGGTGGATGCATTGGCCTCTGCGATCTCGCTGTGCTGGCTTGAGATTGCTGACCACTGTCAGCCGACATGGACTGATCACCTTGCAGCCATATCTGTCTTACTGAATGTGTGTACCAACCAACCTAACATGCCAGCTCATGCGCGGGGCTCATCCAATTTGGCTGGCAGTACTTTGAGCTTCATCTTGTCATGGCGCAAACAATATTTCCCGTTCATAAATTTGTGCCAATGTCATCATCGTCAACCTCACCACATCCTTCGTCGCAGTCCTCCGCGTCTTCGATATCGATAGGAAGTGGGAATTCGATTTGCTCTCCGCTGTACGCGCAAATTATTAGCTCTAGCATATCCATCCGTAGTCGCCACCGTCGGTACAATCTTGATGCGTTCAAGAATATGTACATTGACGCTTATCAAGGATTCAGCAATGGTCTCTTATTTTTGATCGATGAAGTGTGTGAGCTGCGGACTGCAGCTCAGACTGCAACCACGACCGGAACTACTACTTCATTGCTGCCAGCAGATGCAGTGGCAGAGTTGATCTTGCAAATAGACCAGGAGCTCATATCTATGCGTCAATCTCCTCCAAAGCCATACTGGATTGAGGGAAGTGATGCACTATTCCACGCTTTGTTGTCCAACGATTCACCACCCGTGTATAGTCCGTCTACAGAGCATGCATATCAGGGCACAGGCCGTACTCGCATCCTCGAGAGCACAGCTGAGGCTCATCGGCTCACGGTTATGCTATTTTTGGATGAGACCTGTGCTCTCTACTGGACGGATATTGTGCCATGTTCCCGCGCCATTCGCACCAAGCTCGTCGACCAAATCATTCATTTGGCCTTGTCAATCGAGTCGGAGAATATTACAGCGGCTTTTCCCGTGTGGGCTGTTTTCATGGCTGGTTGTATGACATGCTATGATCTGCAGCGGAAGCGCATTTTGAACATCTTCTCGCTTTTGGAAAACACAATGTTCCGGAGTATTCCACCAGCTCGCAAGGTAGTTGAGATGGTATGGCGTCAGCAGGATCTCACAGCAGATGAGAATCCACGAGTTGCATCGTCCTGGGAGGGGACATTTCGAACATGGAAACGGGCGTTGGGTGTTCATCATGTCAATGATGATTGTGCTGGGAGCTGTGATATTGGCCGCAGTGGTGGTCAGGACGTACGACCTCGGAAGCAAAAGAACACTGGGAAAGATTTAAAACAGCAATGTAGCACATCAGCGGCGCAGTTCCCATGGGAACGCACCATGTCCATGGTAGAAGAGAGTAAGCTGAGCTTAACTTGATGACCGCTCGCATGTTTCATGTCTGTAAATGATTTTGATCTGTAAAATAGTCTGGTATTTCATATTCACGATATTTATTCTAGTCTTAATGTGTGTGTTCATTTCATGCTGCTCAGCAACATACATCATAAATGTATTCTTCAATATCTGTCTTTGATATTCACGGGTGGGGGTCAATGTCGCCGGTGACGTCCAAGCACCCTAGAACGCCATTTCTGTTCCACACGCGGTCACCTTTTGGTGTTAGCCTATAATAAAGCTACAATTTGCGTCAAATGAAACAAATTGCTTTACTAATAGAGGACAGAGTACGTACTGAGCTTGAGCTTGGTGTCATGGTTCTCTGTAGTGTCAGTGTACTGGCACTCGCAGTCCATGAGCGTCGTCTTTGGGTCCAGCGTGCACCGACTGCAGGGTGCACAGTAGGTCGATTGGTAATGACTGGTGGACTTGTAGCGCCACTTGAGTCGTTTGTCTTCGTACTTTATGCACTGGCCAAGGTCGAGAAACGTGTGCTGGTACTGAACGTGCTTGTTGGCGCCAACCGTGCTGCCATCTGTGGTGCAGTTGGCCTCAAGACGGCAGTAGCCGTAATAAGAGACATTCTTGCAAGACGACGCAAAGCTAGCGGTCCGGCGCGTCGCGAGGTCATTTGTGTTTGCTGGTAAGAATGAGGGTGATGATGCGGTAGGTGCTGCAAGGCATAGAGCCATCAGGAGTGTGATTGCATGGATCATAGCCGGCTGAGAGATGAGGAGAACCACTGGAGTTACGAAATATTAGATGAGGGAGCAACGAAGTGTGAGAGATGAATAGTAAATAGTTTCCAGGGAGCTAGTGTGAACCTGCCTGTTAATGATGTTTGTAGCTCAACATTACATTTGAACAGCGTGACGCCATCTATTTATCTAAAAGTTGTCCATGGGCCCTTCGTATGCTGCGATATTGAAGCTTGCTAATTTCTCGCTTGGCTGTAGCCGCCACTGTCTCACTAACAGAGACATGATAATCTCAAGGTATAAACGATGTCCGACTCATATAGGGCAATTTGTGTAACATTCAAACAATGATATACAGGCAGAGATCAATATATAATCAAAACCAGTTCGGCGTTCCATGGCTTCCAGCGGAATTCTAGAGCTGCATCAGCATCAGCATGGTAGCACAAGGAGCGCCTCGTCGCTTCTCTGCACAGCATCTGCCAGCTAGCCATGTGCTTTATGCTCGTAATACTAGTCTGTGCATCCTGCCACATAGTACGAGCCCATATTACGGACAGACAAAGTTCTGTAAGTATATCCGGCAGCTCCTAGTTACACTTACTCATCAACATCCTGGTACGTGTGTAATAAATCCTGGTGCTTTCTGTTATAAATCTCTTCGTGTTGATTTGCTATGTGGTTCGATTTATCAGATTCTGATTAGTTTTTTCTTCCCTTGCATATGGTGTTGTATGTTTTTTTCTGGGTGGGGTGTATAGATTATCGAATGTACTGCCTTGTTCATCATATTATCAAGGTATACTTTATTACCCATAGCGACTTCTAGTTGTCACTTTCGCGTCTCGAACTGTCAAGTAAAGGTATGAGTAAAAATGCCAGGAATATCACGCCTATTCATTTAAATAAAGAAAATTTAAATCTTCTGCAGATTTCTCAAGTTTGACAATGTGATCAGTACGTTCACAAATGCTTTCTGTAATAGGTAAATGTATGAGCATATATATCTAACTCTTGTGTGGAGTTTTCTGGATGTGTTCAAATATTCTAAAAATTAGCTAGAATATTTGACAATAAACAAATAAATGAAATGATTTGTAAAGTAATTATCTAAAAGTGAAACATTGCATTACACTATTATATGAGAATTGAAATATTTTCGAAATTATACCTAGATACAACAGTATATGCTACAGCCACTTTTCAAGTCCCAATCAGCACATGTCGTGATGGAAAGACGAATCTGATTAATGCCGTCCATAACGACAAGGCTGATGTTGTTTTGTATGCTCTGTTTTCATACCAAAATTTGATGGGTATGTTTGATGTGGAATGTTGAATACAGAGACATATGCATAGATTAAATATGTAGACCATTTTCCATATACATAATTTTTCGGTTGCTGTATTCCATCATCCGGCGTTGTTTTCCTGGTACTGCCGCTCAGTTCGGGGATCCGAGCCGCTCCGTCATCGATAGGCTAGCCTCGTTCCCTCCCGTTTAGGACACCTGATCATCGTACCCACCAACACAGTGTCATTTTATATTGCTACTGTCTTAGCGCGTAATCGATAGAGTTAAAACACTGTACAGGCCTCTTGGGTATACATGATTGGCCCATGCTTCCCCATACCCAGCCACCGTTTGCGCTCTCTGTCTCTTTACAAGCCAAAACATTATCTACTTCGTCACTGGACAACTTTTAATGCTCGACTGCCACATTGACAGCCACATCCACGGCTACCACACGAGCTCTATCGCACCCTAAGCCGCCCCAGAAGAATAGACATCTACGCAGTCTATTATTATTTGTCCTGAATCCTCGGCTTTGAAGGGGTTTGTCTCGTTGACCATCCACGCGAACCTCGGCACCATCATCGCAACTTCTGCTATTCTGCCCATCCATCCAACTCGACACCCGTGGTCGGCCTTGTACTGGGATTCACCCTCAGATATTCTAAGAAACATTTGGCGCATAGCAAAGACTAGTTACAGGCTACCACTGACGTGCACTGCACCTTTCTCCTCTCGCACTCCTCTGGCGTACCAGCCGACATTCGCTGCCTCCTAGCGTCGCATGGCCTCTTGCATCGCGTCGTCTTCTCTATAGAACTTGCCAGAGAGCAGATCGGCCTTCGGGGCTAAGGGCTTATTAGCAGACAGTCAGCGCGCTCTCAATTATTCCCAACTATACGACGTCTCTATCTTTACCTCGGCCGACATTTCTCGATCACGACGCCATGACTACTCCACGTACGTGCACCTGAACTCTAGTCTACGGTCTATTTTTGTTTCAGCTTTGTGTTGCTTGATTTGACCACTAGCATTACAAATTGAAACTAACATAACCCAGTTTCCGAGGAGGAACTCCGTCGCTATACGCGTTTGATTGATGGCATTCTGGCAACGGCCGATCTCGAAACCGTGACGCGCAAGAAGGTGCGCAAGAGCCTGGAAAAGGCTCTTGGTGGGAAAGACTTGAGCGAGCAAAAGATTGCTATCAAGGACCTGATCGAGGCACGGTTTGACGCTATCAACTCAGATGACTCGCCTGCTAGCAACGGCGTGAAAGAGGAAGCAGACGACGAGATCAAAGTATCTACGTCGCAGTCTTCACAGCGCCGTGCCCGGTCCGATGACGACGACGGCGACAACAGAAAACCAGCCAAGAAACACAAGCGGGCATCAGCGTCTGACGAGGACGCCGATGCACGACTCGCAGCTGAGCTACAGGCACAGGAAAATCGATTGGCACGTTCACGGACAACAAGAGGTGCCAGCACATCAAAGCCTGTGAAGAAAGGCAGTGCGAAGAAAAAGAGCAAGAGTTCAGCCAAGGTCAAGGATGATGGCAGCGACAGCGAAGGTGGTCAGAAGAGTGGAAGCCCGGGTGCCGAAAAGAAAGAACGCAAAGCAGGCGGTGGCTTCCAAAAGCCATATAACCTAAGCCCACCGCTGGCCGAGCTTCTGGGTGTGCCTCAAGTGTCGCGGCTGCAGGTGGTCAAGCTACTCTGGGTGCACATCAAAGCGCACCAGCTCCAAGACCCCACAGACAAGCGGCAGATCTTGTGTGACGACCTGATGCAGGCTGTTTTTAAGCAGCCAAAGATTGATATGTTCCAGATGAACAAACAGCTCAGCCACCATCTCTACCCAGTAGAGGAGGAGTAGAGCGAGCACCAGCGTGTGATAAGTATCTTATTATGGACACGAAGTGCATGCAGAGCTCGAAGGACATTTGGCTCATGATGAAGCGTGAGACACAACCCTACCCTGCTGGTGACTGCAATGCGATGATCCTGCATATTCAGCAGACTTGACACTGATATGACAGTTGGAGATATGGATGGTTCAAAGGAAAATGGCGTTATGGCGGCGGACTTGCACGGTGTTGATCCCCTTGATTTTGCTTGGTATCTGATTGTTTCTTGTTTGGTTGTGTCTATATTTCAAAGATGGTTTCCTTTTGACTTTTCATTTTGACATCTGCGGTTTAGGAGTCCTCAATTTGTACTGCCATGCACAGCGCAATGACTCAAGTACCATCATTATGAGTCGATCTTTAATGCCTAAGTGACTCAATTATCTATGACAGGTAGGGTCTCTGTCATTATCTTCTAGCTTCAAGTCTGCGGCTACTATCGTTTATCTCTTCCAATTGAACACTGGCCTTAATGTGACATCTTTATTTTCTCTGATTTTTAAACTCTTGATATTTTTAAATGTAGCTCGGTGATAGTTTAAGTTTATCGCTCTCTCCGCATAGCAAGGCTGAGCTTCCCTTGCTGACCGTATGACACATCTCTTTGGTCTGTAATTACTCAATTAGGCCACTGTGACTCTCTATCTAGGGACAGACATTGCCCCTCGAATTCTCGCCCCACTATAAATTTCACCCAAAATTATTTGTGTGTTCTTGCTTCTAACCAATCATAGGCCGTTACTATATTGCCTTTGGACTTTGTTTTGCTTACTGTGCACTTCATAGCAGCTTCACGCAAGACCTGGAATTTTCACGCCAAAGATTATTAATGGGATAGCTTGCTGCGACGGCTTCATTCAGCTACTAGCTTGGCCAAAATTCCTCTGCTTTGAAATCTCACCGATTACACACTCACCGTTAACCAACGTTCCTCGAAAACAATTCTCCATCTTCAAGCAACTAAGAATAACGTCCGATCGATCACGAGGAGGAATGGCTGATACCAGTGCGACAGACGGAGGTGGAAACACTGCCCCCAGTAACTCAAACTCAACGCAGCGTAACAACAGGAGAGGCGGAGGTAGAAACAGCGGTGAGGCCGGTGGTGACAGTACCAATGCGGGCCGAGAATCTGGAAGAGGTGGTCGTAACCGTGGTCGGGGTCGGGGAGGTGGTGGCAGAGGCGGCAACCGTGGTGGCGATTCCCACCAAGCACTCGGAGACGGCACCGATACCAACAACGGCAACAGCAACAGCAGCGGCAGCGGCAACCGGAGACGAGGTGGCGGTCGGGGACGGGGTGGCCACCATGGGGCTGCTGGCGGGGATGCTACAGCTGAGCCCCGGATATCACAAAAGGACCCTATCCTGCGGTCAACACAACAGTCCGATGCGGCAGGAGGCGCCGGTGAGGGCGATGACGACGACGACGCTGAGGTATGCTTCATTTGCGCCAACCCTGTCATTCACCATGCTGTTGCATCTTGCAATCATGTGACGTGCCACATTTGTGCCTTGCGCATGCGCGCGCTCTACCGCACCAAAGACTGCCCACATTGTCGTACTCCGGCGCCATATGTTATTTTCACAGATGATCCGGCCAAGCGTTATGAAGAATACACCACTGCAGATACTACGAGCACCGATGACAACATCGGAATCAAGTACACCAATGAGGAAATCGTGGGTGACACTGTGCTTCTCCTACGATACAACTGCCCCGACGACTCTTGCGACTATGCCGGCCTCGGCTGGCCCGATCTCCATCGACATGTACGTTCTGTGCACCACAAAAAGATGTGTGACCTGTGTACGCGCAACAAAAAGGTGTTCACGCATGAGCACGAGCTGTTCAGTGACAAAGGCCTCGAGACACACATGCGCAATGGCAATGACCGGCCGGGTGCCAAAGACCAATCCGGCTTCCGAGGTCATCCGCTGTGTGGTTTTTGCGGCGAGCGGTTCTATGACGACGACAAGTTGTACGAGCACTGCCGCAACAAACACGAGCGGTGCTTCATCTGTGACCGCCAGGACTCACGTCAACCGCACTACTTCCGCAACTACAATGAGCTCGAAAAGCACTTTAGCAAGGACCACTACTTGTGCCTCGATCGCGAATGCATGGAGAAGAAGTTTGTTGTCTTCGGCTCCGAAATGGACCTTAAGGCACACCAGCTGACAGAACACGGGAATTCATTGTCCAAGGATGTTCGTCGCGACGTACAGGTTGTGAGCATGGCTGACTTCAACTACCGGCCATCGCAATCACAGTCGGGACGCAACAGTGGCGGCGGTGGCGGCATTGGAGGACGACAGAGTAGAGGCCGTGACCCTAATACAGATGCACCGACGCCAGTAACAACATCCCAAAATATGCGCCGCGATGAGATTGCTTACCAGCGGCAACTCAACATCCACTCCGCACAAAATGTGACAACGCGTACCTTTGGTAGTCGGTTGACTGCACCCACACCCGCCGAAGCAGGCCCCTCGAGACAGAACAACCGCAGCCAAAACAACCAAAACAACCAGCGGAATGGCGGCGCCAACAACACTATCAGCTCCTCCAATACCACACCTTCATCCCTAGGTGGCTCTATGGAGACCCTGAGTGTACAGGATATGTCGCAGATGACACCCCAGGACCGTGCTCGTGCTGTGCGCCATGGCGCTGTCATTGAGCGTGCTTCCAACATGCTGGGAAGTAATCCCACCAAGATTGCAAAGTTCCGAGCTGATATCTCGTCTTTCCGTCAGGGATCCTACTCTGCAACACAGCTTGTCGATGCACTTTCTACATTATTTTCAGACACCAGTGACACGGCTCTCAGCAGTCTTGTTCGGGAAGTCGCTGACCTCTTTGAGAACCCATCACAGGCAGATGCTCTACGCCGTGCTTTGAGTGATCGCCGTGCCGTCAACGACCGCATTGGCGGCGCTACTGATGACTACCCGTCTCTGCCGACTCTGGGTGGCATGCACGGCGCCACTACGTCGACAAGCGGATGGGCCGCAGCTGCATCTTCATCCAATGCGCAAATGCCCAACGCGCAGTCTGCACAGCGCAACTCGTCAACACGTGTGCTTCGCCTCAAGCATAGCACACGTCTCGGTATCCCTAACAGCACTACGGCCTCGATGGCTAATGCGCCGCGTAGCACTGTCGGTCCTGCCGGTCGCGCCGTGCCCGGTGCTACATGGACTGCACCTCCGTCAAGTCGTCCTGCTGTACTCTCCTCGGCAAGTCTATCTTCGGCGTCGTCGGCGTCCTTCCCCGCGCTCCCCACCGCAGGAAAGAAGTCGTCTAGCACTGGCTCTGGCTGGACAAGTGTTTCTGGTGGTCCTGCATCTTCGCTAGCAGCTCGTGTTGGCGGTGCTACATCATCTGCTGCAGCATCGAGACCATCTATGTACTCTGCACCAGTGTCTTCATCTGTAAGCAATGCCCAACGCCCAGATGGAGGAGAGGATAATTTCCCCGCACTGCCTGCGGCAGCCAAGCCCCCGCCGCCATCTGTGTTTAGTTATGGAAGACGCACTGTGCGGCGTGATCTGGGAGGCAACCAGGACACGGGTTTCTCGTGGACTGCCGGTGATAGTGCTGCGGATGCTACTGAAACAGAAGTGCCCGAAGAGGTGACCACAGGAAAGGGCAAGAAAAAGGGCAAGAAGGTTCTTGTGCAATGGGGCTAGATGTATGTCACACATTAATAAACTACACATTATGCACATAGAATAACAAGTCGTAATAAGTTAAGGGCCAGCTTACAAAAAGTATTAACGTTTTATCCTTCTCGAGCCTATGGTGCGCCATTGCGTCCCATGACTGCATTATCATATATACACTCAACAATGGTCGTGTCTATTTTCCCACTTGTATGAAACAAAGATCATCGGCTGTACGTGCCAGCAATAGTGTAGTCCTTCTTGGGGCCTTTGACTCCATAGCGTAGCTGCCAGTCGCCTAGCCGAACGCCATGGAAAGAAAAGTTGTAGTGCACATCATAAAAGTCGTCAATGCAGAGGTGACCCGCTGTTGCCTCCCAACTCTTGTTGGACTTGCTAGAAAATTCCAGTGGGTGGAACAGGTAGTCTGCACGGCTGTTGTCGTCGGGCTTTGCAAACCACACCGTCAGCTGGTCTTTGAAGGAGTTGTAGCGCCACACATAGCGTCGCGTGGCTCGGAAGGACGGCCCGCCGGTGGCGGTGAAAATGCCGTCCTCAACATATAGATACTCCTCCTCGCCGTAAATATCTTCCCCGACGGGACGACCGTCACTTGTTGCCTTGCGTAGTCGAAACTCTGCTGTACCTACAAAATGACCACTCGGGTGTGTTGGCAGACGGCTGGTGAGGCTTCGGTCTAGCTTCCACGTACCCAGCAGACTGCGGAAAACTGCACGCGCGACAAAGCGACCAAAAAAGAGACCAGCTGCGGCCACCTCGTGGGTAGCACGCAACGACACCGCCGTCGATGTCTTCTGCATCTCACTTGCAGTATCGTCATTGTGAGTATATGATGCAGCCGTGACTACTTCCATGGCCAAGTCGCCCTTGACGAGTCTTTCATCGCTGTTTCCCCACTGCCTCTTCAGATCCAGGGCCTGAGCAAATTGGTCCATCAAGTACAGGTAGTCGCCCATGGGAAACTGCGAAGTGCGCTTCGGATCAGAGCGCAAGAGTAGCGTACGCTCGATACACTTGTCTGCTGCCAAGGCCTGAGCCAGATGCGGGTACTTTTTGAACTGGGCTGGGTACCACGTTGATTCCGGCGGAGGAGAGTCTGCCAGAATGTCTTCGACAAAAAGCGCCGTGGCGACGCGTGCCTGCATCTCCATCACGCCCCAGTAAGACGACCGGTAGTAACCAACAAATGCAGCGTGAGGTAAGTTCCGATGATGCGTGGCATGAAACGTCAGCGCCACAGTGTTGCGAACATCGCTTGGGGTGAACTGCAAAATGTCCTTGACAGCATCGGGAAAAAACGATAGTGACGTGGCTGGATTAAAACCAGTGGCCAAGATTACGGCAGCAACATCTTCCACCTTGTCGCCATTCTCTAACGTTGCTGTGGAACCATTGATAGACGAAAGACGACCCTTGGAGAGGCCAATTAGCCCCTCCCGAACGTACTCTAGGTAGTTGTTGCTGACGCCAATGTAAGGTGGTGCATCTTGAATGACATTATCGTTGTCGCGCACAGCCAGCATAGGGCTCATTTCGCCTTGATCACTGCCGAGAGTCGCGCGCATAAACTTATGACCGCGCCGGGCAGCCTCGATCGTAATGTGTCCTTGAATATCTTCAAGAGGCCGTGGCCGCTTCAGAATGTTGTAGGAGCTGAAGTCAAAGGGCAGAAAGGGCGGTGCCTCAGCCCCAGGTGTTGGAGAGGTGAACAGCGGATAAACCCAGAAAGGACGCTGAATGAGGTTGACCACGGAGACATTATCTGCATCGACGCCGTACTCTGATTCGCACTCTGTCTTATTACCAGGAGAGTGCCTTGCGGACGACAAGTGGGTGGTGATTGTCCCAGCAATTTCAACGCCCGAAAACTGACCGCCTGCAATGAGGATCTTTCCACTCCTTTTCTGACGGCCGCCAAACAGTGTCTTGAGGTCACGGTACTGGCTGCTGTGGACGACGGGGATGTGCGACATATCCTCTTTGGACTGCTTAAGGCTTTCCTGGAGCGAGTCGGGCACGGCGGGACAGCCAAAGTAGCCACTAGCTACAATGAGATAGTCAAACACGCCGGCGTCGGCTTCTTGTCCGGTCTGTCTCTCTTTGGTGTGGACATGCCAGCCTCCTTGGCCGCCGTCGAGAGGGTCAGCCTTAGTAACCCAGCGACCCAACTGCACCTCAAAGTCTTCACGGTTGGAAAGATAGCGGTTGTAGTAGCCCTCGAGGTACTGTCCCACCTGCCAGCCACGGGGAAACTCGGGTATGTCGCCACTCTTCTTGCAGTCGGTAGCGACATCCTCCCAAGCGTAGTCGCTGAATTGCACCGTGTGCCGACTCTGGTTGGCCATCATCAGCGGATGAATGAGGCCGATGTTCTCGCCTTCATCCTTGGAAGTGGGCCACAGGCCGCCAATCCAGCGTTGACTCTCAATGACAGTCACCTTGAATAGACCCCGCGCGCGGTTGTCCCACAGCAGCGTCTTGGCGGCCACGAGACCGGCCGGGCCGGCGCCGACAATGCAAACCGTCTTCATGGTAACGACTCCGTTTGTGCTTGATTGTAGATGTGCAGAATATGTAAAGGATGTAGGAAGTGAAAATGCCCGTGACACTGAAGTATGCCGGCGCGCGACGCGAATCCAGGACTGAGCCGTCGTAAATCTTAAATAATAAAGTAAGGGAGGTCGTCAAGGATGACTAATCTTGGGTAATACAACAAGAAAACCGATGCCCATTGCTCGTGCCCACTGAGATCAACGCTATCTGGAGCTGCCACTTTATACACCAGCCCGGAGATCGGCACACTTGGCCACCAGTTTTGATCCGGCAGACCTGTAATGCGCTGTGATATGCAAGGGAGATTAGAAGGATTAGCGGACTGAGGCGTATGCTTTGGCCGAGGCGGAGGTCGGGACGGAGACGCGGGATATGCGCCGTGAGACTAGCGGACCGCGCAGTGCTAAGAGCTGAGATAGGTCAAAATGGTCTGATGGTGCGGAAATTGAACTTGGGCTACCCCGTATTTTTAGGTTTTTAGGGTTGTAGCCAATCACAAAATGTAGTGGTAGCCGGCAGGCCGAAGTATCTTGCATATGTATGTTTTCTAATGTTTTCGTCTGGTCATAGTAGCGGTGATGGTTGCTTTTTGCAAAGTTTCTTTCCGCCGTAAAAGCGGTGATGGTTGCTTTTTTAGATGTATGTTTCATTCGCATATGCTTTTGGGACGTTTAAATGTACTTCTATCGTTTGGTTGCTTTTAGTGGTATGATTTACATTTGTCTTGCATCATACCTTTGCTCTTTTTTTTATATATAGATATATCAAAGGTTTCTCTACTCTCATTTTTATCTTTCAGCTAGTGATGATAGCAGGACACGTCACGAAGCAAGACATCTCAAATCAGCTAGCGGTGAGTTCGGCCAATGTCTCGTCGTTGCTCACGGGGGTCGGTTGTGTCGGTTGTGTCAAGTTATTTGGGGGCAGCCAAGATTTAAACGTACCCGAATATTCAAACATCCCCAGTCCAATTAGAAAGGAGACCGTTAAACCTCGTCATCCGCCGTAGCGAAAAGATTGAGACTGTCTTGGCTTGATACCGCTTCGTATTGTCTTGACTAAAATTGGGAAGAACCACCTGCAAGAGGCAGGGGGGATAAAAGACCATCCGTAAAGCTGTAAGAAATGCATATGCAATAGTCATAATGGCGGTAACACTGCAACCGAAATACAGAAGTCCACAACCAAAAGAACAGGTCGGTCGAGGAGGACCGGTTTACCCAGCAATTTATTGGCACTGCGCTACCGACTGAGAAAAAGGCAAGTATTTCGAGCTGAATAGTACTACAAAAGGCTACGAATTAAAACTACAGTGACTTTCATGTCTGGATATAAACTTGGTTATCATTGATACAGCTTGCAAGACAATTGAAGACAACAGCTAAGAGCATACAATTATTGCTGATACATGGATATCTAACAGCGCAACGACTGTGTCATTGTGCATAACGCCAAAATAGCTGTTAGACTTGAACAAACCCAATATGAACCGGCCTCTCTTTTCGTCAAAGTCATGCTCATGCGGGTTGACAGCCACTTCGTCATTGTCGGCAACTGATCTCCTCTAGCGGCATGTCTCTGGTATCGGGCCAGAAAATCCACAATGCAAGGCCTGACCACCCAAGAAGCTGGATATGAAGAATACCAAAAAGTACTTCCAAACCAATGGTTTCAAAGGAGGTTCCCGCAACCCTTGACCATATGATGAGCATGCCAATGACTGCTGTCGCCTCATAGATGCCCTTGGCACGAAGATGTGTACGGAAGATCTCTGCAAGGAACACATAATTGGGACTATTGAAGATATTAACTAAAAATTGCTGATGCATAAAACAGAGAGCGATACGGCCCTTAAGAGCTGTCGTAGAGTGTCTTGTGAATAATTTTTGTCATGTCTGACATGGGGTCGTTAGAGACATGTTATATGATTAGAAAATAAGGGCAGTGCCTATGTATGTACGTAGTTCAGGGTGATGGATGCTGGTGCCATGCAAATTGTAGTGCAAAGCGAGAGTTCTAGAATCAGTATTGCCATAGTGTCCTGGCTGGCCGACCAAGGTGCGGAGGGAAATGCTATTGTTCCCTGAGTTTCTGTGTGCCAACTCTTGAGATATGCGTCAAAAAGAGTCATAAACAAAAACGATAAAGTGTGTACTCTAATCAATGTTATAGCTGGGTGTGGTCCAGACCCAGGCATTGGCAGTGCCGTGAAACTCAAAGTTGACGACTTTTTGAGTAAACCTCCGTCTTCTTTTCCGGAGTCACTTTAGATTAAATGCCTTTGGTCTCATTATATACTGTTCGTAATTCTTACGGTTGTGTTAGGAGACATGTATTGTTGATTTAGACCCTGATGCTTTTCTCTACATCGTGCCGGCATTTGTAATCAACAATGACACTGCCGCAGGGTCGTTCAACTCAATCACTCTTTTCGTGCCACCCAACAGTGGCAGTGGAATCCACAAGTACACGAGAAATGCTTTTATCCAGTCAGCAGGGGAACTGCGTTCAGGGAGACAAGATAGATGTGATAATTTATTTTCATACAGATACGACAGTTCAACGGATAACAGCGGCAATACGGCTACCTGCTACATCGATCTCAGAGGTTGTAATAATCTGTTACCAGCACTTTCATCGTCTTGTGCCAACACCAGGTCAGAGACATAATGCTCACTTCATTATTTATGCAGCCTTGTTACCGGAGACTTTCAGTAAAGTAGAGATGAAAACATGGCTAAAAGCAGGGCAGCATATCAAACACCCACACAGCTGTAGTTTGTTGCACGTGATATATATCTCAGTAGCCTATTATACTGTTTATTTTCACATTGTTTTCAGCAACTTTGGGAAATAAAATTAGCATACCTTCACTGTATTGTAAAATGATGCAATTACGTGCAATCTTCACCATCTCTCTTTTACGTGCTACGTTTTATCGAAAGAACGTTTCCCCGTCAATCCCTGGACGGGAGTATCGAGTTTACAGTTTACTGTATGTCCGGTAAACTACTGTTGATTTGTAATTTACTGATGTCATCTTTGTTGCAAAGACAGCGGTCGCTTAGAAACCAAGCGTGGGTGCATCTCGAAGTACAGCACGTCATCATCAACGATGGCGAATCCATGCGATAAGCTGACGAGCGACGTGGGAGGCCCTGCAAAAACCCACACAACTTGTTAGTGATTGTATTAAAACAGAGCGAGATGTTCTCTCTGTCTTCCAACGAACCCAGTAGAAGGTTTTACCTACCATCATATGTTCTGGCTCTGCTTCAAGCTCCTTAACGTATCTAATTGTGTGCCATTTTATTGACGACTTTCCAATACCAGCTCGTGAATTATACTCACATTTACACCCTCCAGATGGCAACCATAAAATCCGTTGCCATTATTGGCGCCGGTGCTTCGGGCGCTGCCGCAGCCAATGCTTTCGCCGCCGAAAAGTACTTCGACGTGATCAAGGTCTTTGAGCGGCGAGAGGAGCCCGGTGGCACATGGATCTATGATGCCACACCCCCGGAACTGGATCTCATCCCGGGCGCACTGCCTTACGAGCTTGATCCGCCGCTTCATATTCCAGCCGCTCTCCCTGCCACTGTCAAGGCCAACACACAAGAGCGATTCCAAAAGACCCCAATATACGACGGGCTAACCACTAATGTTCCCGAGATCGCCATGTCCCTGTCTGATCGCCGCTTTCCATACGGTCCCTTCGTGCCGCACTGGATTCCCAAAAATTACATTCGAGAGCACTTTTCCATCAACGGTCACGACAAACTTCTCAATCTCAACACGACCGTCGAGCGGGTAGACAGGATAGCTGGTGATCGATGGCACCTAGTTCTCCGCCGACATGACCCACTTCTGAACAAAGACGAGTGGTGGGAGGAGGAATTTGATGCCATCGTTTTTGGAAATGGCCACTATTCCGTCCCATTTGTTCCCTTTGTTCGCGGACTCTCAAACTACTTGCTGAAGTTTCCCGGCCGTGTCACACACTCAAAAAGCTACCGCAACCCCAAGCAGTTCACCAACCAGCGTGTTATTGTTATTGGCAACTCCGCATCAGGTCACGATATTTCTGAACAACTGCGCACATCTCCTCTGATTCAACGCCCTGTCATACAGTCGAGGCACTCGCGGTCTCTGTGGGAAGGTGACCACCCACCACAAGGCGTAGTCTGGAAGCCAATCATTTCCGAATACAAGTCCGATGGGACTATTATATTTGAAGACGGCTCAGCTCTGGCACATAACGAAATCGACACCATCATCTACTGCACTGGCTACAGGCCCTCGTATCCTTTCTGGAACGCGGAGCAAAATGGACGGACTCTGTATGACTATGAAGCCAACCGCTTCAAAGGCACATTTCAGCACACTTTTGTACCCGACTACCCAACCCTTGGCTTGATTGGAATACCGCGCACTTTGACTTTCCGGTCATTTGAGTATCAGGCGATTGCTCTTGCTCGCGTATGGTCCAGACGTGCTACTCTTCCGACATTAGAGGAGCAGAGATTATGGGAGACCAACAGAGTCAAAGAAAGAAACCTGAGCCACAAAAAATTCCATGACATTGAATGGGACACCGGCGAGACAGATGCATACCTCACCTTTCTTTTCCGGCTCGCTGGCTTACCTCTGTTAGATGGTACGGGACTAACGCCACCCATCCTCAACGCATCAACACGTTGGGCACTTGAAAATATCCGGAAGTACCCCATATTGAGACCACCACCGCCGTATACAAAGGATGGCACTGGCCCTGAGTCAGCAGATGGTGACTGGGTGGTGGTTGGGCCCTGGAAGGATTCACTTTCATATATTTGATAGTAGATTGCACTTTTGAGACAAAAATGAAGATAATTTTTCCCAGGTCAAACACAAGGAGTGCCATGCAAATTATATTTAACCTGGGTCAAAGTTTCTTGATCTTCATCAGATATGAGGCTACTCAATATGAGACAATGGTCACGATAGCTTTTATGTTGCAGTACAGCCATCTAGTTTTAACAGTGTAATGGCTAAATCTTCTGGCGGTGAAGTGCCTCTTTCTTTGACTGGTAACTTTTTGGCATCTGTCTTATGGTCAAATCCAGCATGACATCCTCACTGACACCAGGGATACGACCGGCTAGGACCTCTTGGCAAATTTGTCCTACCAGCTCACCCTCACCAGTTTGTGTATATCCCAGGCCACCAAATAAGAGCACTATACGGTCAGCTCATTCATTGATAACAAGGCTGGTCTTCGCTTTTACCACAGTCATTTGTCCACCCAGGTCCACGTTGGCTTGAGCTTGGTCATCAAATAAGCAAGCTGGTTAATCCAAGCAGACAATGACTCATGATTGTACGTAATGATGCGAGGCAAGCCATACACAATGCCCGTATGCCCATAGCCAGCAACGAGATTGGGCCACCGATGCCGAAACGTCGCGGCTCTTCAATGTAAATGGAGGAGTAGAAGCGGCCAAAGTCCACCACTTTCAACCCGCCCAAAAGGTTGGGGATTCTGAGACCTTTGACATTGCACGCAGGCAAGTTAGGGACTAGCATGTTTTGCTTCGAAAATGCCACGAAAACATGCTCTGGAACCCCGCCGACGTTCTCCCACTTGATAATATGCTTTGTAAGGTGCTCGTCCACGAATGCACGACATGCATTTTGCCATTTGCAGTGCGATTGAACATAATAGTGTGATGGCAGGCCGGATAGCCATGGCGGCCCAGAGAAAGGAACGACCACCTTGTTGGACATGTTGGTTTTTTGGTAATTCTGGGATCTCAGTAACTATTCGGAGTGGACATCATGTCAATAGGTGTGCGATAATTATGTTATAAGGCATGCTTGCCGGGGATGCTACCCATGATTTATTTTGTCTTTCTAGATAATAGTAATTATAATCACGATGCATTGGCACTAAATAACGGATAAGGAGGAGTATCAACGTATATTCAATGACTAGGAACAGAAAATAAAGTAAACTGAGCGAATTGGCCCGAGCATTGATGAACTTTCGTGAACTTGTGCAGAAAGCGGGACTTCCACCTGCGACAAAGTTGGTTATCCGGCAGCAAGAGGAACAGTTTACTCTTTATATTTACTTTGGCGGCGGTTCCGTAAACAAACGGCGCCGAAAACCCATTGCCTTGGGTTTGTTACTAACCGGGTATACCAATGACGATTTATTGCCGAACGGGAAAGTGTCGTCCTGGGTATGTAATGGCGCATGTCTCGAAGTAATCCTCAAAGCAGTTTTACGAGGCGGGGTAGACCAGAGACGCCGAGGCTTAGCATTGTCGCTATATTTCCACCTAACGCTACAGATTGGGGCTTTCAACTTTCAGTACATAAGGGCCATCATATATGCAGTGACCTACTCATGTGAAACGACTTGCCACCTCTCTATAGAACTATGTCGATTCCATTTTTCAACACCAAGGTGCGCAAGAACCAGCTTGTCGCCGAGAATGCCCTCAGACTCGTTGAAGGAACACCTAAAGACGGCAGAGACGTATTTCAAAATACGGAGAAGCTGTTACACCCCATATGGGCCCGTGGCGTGTTTGGCGGCGCCCTAGCCCAGTCCCTGGTGTCTGCTTAGCAGACGACACTACCAGGCTTTTTTGTACAGCTTTTTTGTACACAGCATGCACTGCCGGTTTATACAGCCGGCGCGGATAGATATATAGATCTCCTATCATGTGGAACGAGTCCGGGACGGCAAGTCACTTGTTGCTCGCTCTGTGCAAATTTTACAGAATGGCAAGTGCATTTTCACGGTACAGCTGAGCTTTACACGCGAAGCAGTACCATACGATAATCCATTCAGCAAGTCTAAATCACTCCGCCATCAAACACCCCTACCACCACGAGCAATTGTAAATGGCCCACCTACTTTGAGAGGAAAGCCTGTCGACCAGATCCTACTTATCCGTACATGTCAAGCCGAAGGCGGTGGTCTTTACGAGTGTGAAAGGATGTCAAGGGATGGCCGGACAGAGCGACGTCCGGAGTCAACAAAATTTCTCCAATGGATCCGAGTTCGCCAGACGGATGCCACTATTTGCGAAGACAACCAGCGCCTGACTGATGACAGTATCAACGCACACCTAGCTGCACTAGCATACGTCACGGATCACTACTTCATCGGCACTGCCCTTTGCGTAAACGACGGCGAGCGGTTCGCCAGTTCAAGATCATCTGTGCATATGATGAGCACATTCGATCAAAATACTACACTGGGAAGGACGAAACTGAGGCTCTTCAAAGATCTGATACAGGAAGAGGTTAATGAGAATACCCTCGTAGCAGTTGAGAAATCTCACTCGGCTAAAACTTCACCCGTCACCGCGGAGTTTATGGTCAGCCTTGACCATACCATATATTTTCACGAACCAGCAGCTGTGGTTGCGGACGATTGGATGTTGTTTGAAGCCGAGTCTTCGTGGAGTGGAAACGAAAGAGGACTTGTCATTGAAAAGATATGGAATAGCGAGGGAATTTTGATCGCGACGTGTATACAGGAAGGGATGATCCGAGTCAAACAAGATGGCCCAGAGACTAAACTATAGATGAGAGTGGGCGCGGTGTTTCAATTATGCCTTGGCGGCGCATGTAGACTGTAAAGAAGACTTGCTTGTGTAACTAGCTTACCATTTCTCTTGGGCTATGATCCCTCTTAAGAAGTATGTCTCCGAGCGCTAGCGTAAGATAGCGGTATTGTTCAGCGGCTTCGGGGACATAATTCTCAACCGTCAAGGTCTTGTATATGCACGACCAGCTCTGTACCTTTCACCTATCACCTTTCCTGATATGAATTAGAATGATCTGCCCAACCGGGTAAATAAGTTTCACCATGTCGCCGCCAAATCTAAGATATTGACTATTGAAAGAGCACGGAACGCACCATGCTTTTCTCAATCCAAACTCAGGCTATCAAGACAAAATTCCCTGACTCCTAAATCAAACTTATCCCAACCATGTCCTCAGCAATCAAAATCGCTGTTCTTGGTGCGACTGGTGAGACTGGCGCATCGATCACCAACGGCCTCATCAACTGTACAGAGACCCGCTTTGTAAGGCCCAGGCCACTCGCGCTTCTAATCAACGTGCATACTAATGAATTGGGTAGGAAATAACTGCTTTGGCCCGGGAAGAATCTATCAACAAACCTTCATTGCAGGCGTATGCAAAGAATGGCGTTAAGGTCATTGCTGTTGATATCGATGGCCCGATTGATCCACTCATTGCAGCGCTTGGCGGAATAGATGTTGTCGTCTCTGCCGTCGGCCCCAAGGCCCTACTGTCTCAACTCTGTGTGGCAGATGCGTGTAAGGCGGCTGGTGTGAGCCGCTTTGTACCATGCAACTTTGCTACAGTCACCCCTCCTACCGGCATCCTGATGCTGCGTGACATTGTTAGTCTGTTTCTCCTCAGCCAAATTGAGATGCTACTAACTATAACATCAGAAAGAGCAAGTCATCAACCACGTCAAAAAAATCCACCTGCCATATACCATCATTGATGTTGGTTGGTGGTACCAGAACACCCTTCCACGGCTGCCGTCTGGCAAAATCGACTATGCACTGCTCCCCTATCAACAGTCTATAGCAGGCGATGAAAACACCAAATATGCGGTCACAGATGTTGCCGATATTGGCAAATTCACGGCTCGCATTGTTGCTGATCCTCGCATACTTAATCACTACGTCTTTGCCTACGGTGAGCTTCGGACGCAGAACCAAATATTTGATCTTATTGAAAGTTTGAGTGGCGAAAAGGTTGAGCGTACATATGTGTCAGCTGAAGCTATTGCTGTTGGTATAGCTGAGAGTGAGGGCCAAAATCCTGAGATCGCCACGCGTGAGTTCTATAAATTGGTGGTTTTCCAGTACCTCAACACTTGGGGCATTCGCGGAGACAACCAGCCTGGTTATGCCAAGTATCTTAACTACCTATTGGCTGAGGATATGTACCCCGATATGAAAAGCAAGCCATTTCTTGAGTACTGCAATGAGGTACTTGAGGGCAAAGCTCGCGTCGTGTACAAAAATACCGTATTTTTTAAACATCTCGCATCGAGTTTGTGTATTAGATGCAGACACAAACTCAACGCCAAGCAGTGCTTCTCAGGAATTTCAAGTTATATTCTCAATACTATGAATAATACACGATGGAGATGTATGGATTTCCCAATGCTAAACGAAAGACCTGATAGGAGCATCGATGTTGACGGGCTGATGATCAAGTGCCTTGTTCAAAGTAAAATGCATGGCGAACACACTACTGGCTCTTCTCCCCGTCAGTAACTTGGACAGCTTCCCACTCTTGCTTCTTGTGGCCAGCAGCGTCATGTGACGCGTCCCACCCTGGAAGATCGGCGATGGGAACTCGGACAATTTGGTGTGCTTGGGCACCATCACCAATGTCAATAATCTCAGGCCGGAGCTTGTAACCCTTCCACTTCGGTAGGTAGATTGCCCAGATGGCGTAGTAAAGTCCGCAAAGCAGGAGAATACCGATGCCAGTGACGATGTAAGTGCCATACCAGAAGGAAACATCCGCGCCTCCTTTCTTCGGAGGGTACCAGGGCATGACTACAAGATAGGCCTGCACCAAGATACTGAACACAACAACAAAGTTCCAGGCCTGGAAGTCGGGAGGGGGCAGGTTTGCCTTTTTGCGGCGCCAGCGGAGAACAAAAAGTCCGACAGCCAGAGCCAGGTTGAAGATAGCAGAAGGGTAGACAGCCAAGTCGGAAACTATCATTGAACATTAGATACGTGTGGAGGGAATGACGTCAGGGAGACAACCAATATTACGTACCAAAGTTGAAAGCGCTTCCAGTTGGGATGGCCAATATCATCAGAATGGTCATCGCCCACTTCACAAAGTAGGGGAAAGCAGGCGTACCGAATGGCTTCGTGGAAGACCATATGCCTGGGTAGGGAAGAACACCTTGGCGACCACACTCGCGAAGCATGCGAGACTGGCCTAGTGCCGTAGCCATAAGGTTACCAAAAGCACTGAGTGCAATCAAGAAATTCAATCCCTTTACGGAACTGCCATTGCCAAACACTGCCGCAAAGAATAGTCTTGCGACAGTAACACCCGAGTCCTCAATCTCGGCTTTGGTAGCTATTGAATGTTAGCAGTATGTATAAGTATGTTTGTTCGTTGTTTTTGACTTACAAGCAGCGAAATAGGCGACATTGGCAAACATGTAGATGATATAGACGGCCAGAAGAGCGAAGAATGCATTGTACTTGAGTTTCTTGACAGGGTTCTAGAAATTAAACAAACATTAGTAATCGGTAGCTGGCTAGTGCAAAGGAGCATGCAGTAAACCTACTTTGACTTCGTTTACAAAGTTAAATGCATTGTTATAGCCGCCATATGAGAATGTGATGCGATACAGTGCGTTTGTCAAACCGTAAGCGCCGGCAGATCCAGTTCCTGCAAAGGTGTCTTGGAAGTTTAGCTTGGGGTTTTCAACGCGTGTACGGCCACCAAGAACGACAAATCCCGTGATGATTATAAAAATCAGAGTTGTCATCTTTATCACACCAAGACCATTAGAGATGTAGTAGGAGGCTCTCGTTTGGACGACCAAAACTATGTCATGTCAGTGAATGTCGCGGCTATCATATGGAGTCTCGAGAAAATACGTACTAAGAATGACAAGTGTGTAACCTGCCACTGCCACCCCCTTGATCTGCCAGTCAGTGGCAGCATGCCCAGAGATTGTGAAGAGATAGTTTGCTAGTACTGGACATTGCAAAAGCTGTTAGCAAAGGTTCACTGTGTACCACAAGATATCAAAGCTGTGACCCACCAATGGCATTGCTGCTAGAGAACGAGAAGAGTACACTCTGAGCAGCAAATACAGTCGGGAAGAAGTATGCCGGTCTGACATATGCCTGTTCGAGGTAGGCAACTTCGGATCCAGAACGGCTGGGGAAGCAAGCGGTGTACTCGAGGTAGATGGTACCTGAGGCTAGGGAGATGAGGAAGCCGATCGTCCAGTAGATGAACGCCAGGCCTACAGAACCGGTTCCCTTCAGAATAGAAGAGGCTGCAAAGTGTCAGCACAGATAAATCAACAACCACCTTAGATGCGAGCAAGATCTGATAATCTGACAATGGTAAACCAGGTATTGTTACTCACGTGTGGAATAAATTCCTGTGCCGATCATCATGTTGATGTTGATGAAGATGATTGTGAAGGCGCCCATTCCATAGCCCAGTGGCGATGATGTCTCGATGGGTGCGCCATTTGCTTCTTGGTACGTCGGGGGCGCATCGTTGCCGCCCTTCTCAGCAACGTACTCGACACTATCAGAGTCGCTGTGCGGCTGCCTCTGCCGCAGCGACGATTGGTCAGAGAACATGGTGAAGCTGTGTAAAAGCTCGCTTGGTGACGAAATACTGTCTATCAATGAAAGATCGGCAAGAGCTCGTCTGATAGTCTTTGGCAATGTGAGCTTCTAGAATGCGGCATGCCGTTAATTTATTCAATACCGAAAATCTACGACCTGCATACAACTAAACCCCCACGGCGATGTCGAAATCTAACACAATGATGGTATGACCAATAATCACTTCATCCCCCGCAAAGGATCAACGCCGGCTTTTCATGCTACCGCCCGGAGATGGCAGTCTTCATCAGCTGTTCGGAAGTACTGATGTATATGGCAAGACTGGCAAGACATAGAACTTCAAGCAACGTGAAGTACTTCCACTCAATATTACTCCTTATCTATTACGAATGCTTACTGATGCTACATAGATGCATAAATTATTATTATATTCTATATGCACCTTTGAACCCCTTTTTTGAACGGGTTTGCAGTGTCTAAATCCTACAACGCCATGTACCAGGCTTGCCTTGAATCTCGGGTTTGCAAATGGTATGCCTATTAGAGAATCAGAACCACTAAATACGCAATGCTTAGCAGCTTCCTAATGCGGTAATTTTGCGTGTAAGGCCAGTCTCCCCAATTAGCACGCCGCGCTGAGTGGCAAAGGCACCATCGCGTAACAATAGGGACGTTCCTGAATTGTCAATCAGTGCCTACTTGAGCCATGGTGCAATGGCAATATGGGCATCAACTAAGAGTCAGTAACAACCAGTAAGGTAGGTACTTTTCATTGGTTACGTATTGACTCTGCAGACAGCACTACCTGTCGGGCTTGACAATGTCATCCCCCCCACAACGATTTGTATCTTACCATTCGGCCTCTCCGTATGAGGCCGTGAAAAATATATTCCACGTTCATGTAGATTAGTGCGCACCCGATACGCGTCATAATTCCTACCATGCTCTTAGTCATAAACCATCACGACATCTGCAATTCGCCGAGATGAGGGCGCTTTCCCTGCTCCTAGGATCTTGATAATCCTGCCAGTGGGCAATAAGTCGTGGTCTCATCCGTCTCCCAAATTCTCATCCATGTAGAGTGTTAGTCCTAGCCTATGAACCTGATCTATGTAGCAGATAAATACTGTTCTGGCTGAGAGAAGGCGACATCATACAACAGCATGACAATTGTGGTACGTAGATACTGTCTATATAAATGAATTCACTTTCACTTTAAACACTCTGTGTGCTCATACACTCCATAGATATGTTCATGATATAATTCATCATAGTCTGGCCCATGAAAAATAGCCAAATATATATATTCAATAGGATAACAACATTAGGGGCGCTAATTTTCAATAGGTCCAAGAATTTCACCTCCGACTATTGAGTACTGATGCCCCGGACTGTCCCTATTAATCAGTACGGTGGTCCTAGAAACCAACAAAATAGAACCGCGCGTCCTATTCTATTATTCCAAGCTAATGTACACAGTAATGAATCCACTAAAGGCCCGGTCCGCTGATATGCGTCTCTAAAGGGTCGTGGCAAGTTTGGGACTTGTCCTTATACATAGGCGATGCTTACTACCTTTTTTTTCTCGTTACTCTGATAGAGATATTAAAACAGAACTCTATTTATAGAACTATAGTTTCATAATAATGCTCGAGGAGATCAGCACAATGTGTCTACTGAGATTACAAGGGTAAATAAGTGCACCATGTCAAGTACATGTAGTATTATAATAGTTTACTATTGATGGAGTAGGTACCTGACAAGGTGCCTTTGTTTATGCCTGCTACCTTCGTATGTGTGAAAGATCGGCTATGTGGACAGTTGAAGATAATGTAGTATTTGATAAAGGATTTCATGTATTACAATGCACACAGTAGCTAACACTAGCTAACACCACAATGCCAGCCTAAGATTGGTTATCATATATATGATAAGCAAGGGCCTTGTAATCCGTTCGGTCCAAGTCACAAAGCATAGTAAGTGTATATAATTTTCAATGCAGTGTAGGGTATCCCTCTTGTGCATTATCTACTGTAACGCAACATCAAGCACGTTAGTTCTGTAGCACAGAACCAGTCGGGTAGTATACGTACTTTATTCTTGTTACTTCATATATGAGCGACTGTTTTAAAGCTGGCCGTATGCTTACAAGCTTCCGGGCCGAGATGTGCTTTGAGACGTCGTGAAACTATTTGCTGTGAAACTGCTTAACCGAGAGCAAGAAAGATGGCGCAATTGGCGCACGATTTTGAGACACAACACAAAAAGGCGGGCTCGACCAACATATACACCTGAACGGTGAGGATCATGCTCAAGGTGCTGCTGTATGATTGGCTTTATATCGGTTTAAAATACTGGGCAATCAATCAGCCAATGGTAATTGTTTTTCAATTTTAGTGGGTATTAGTAAGCGCATATCAGTATTTACTCCGTAAATGAGATACGATTGAACTTCTGCTTCTAATCAACCAGATCAATGGCCAGGCCAATGATGTCTAATCAAATAGTCGGATTGGAAAATTTTCTCTATTCTTTCCCCTCATTTTATATAATTATGGCGAGAGTTTTATACATATGTATGTCGAGATAATCGCTTGAATGTCACAATAGAGATCTCTTCACTTGATTGATTGGCTTGAATGCACCCCTTTATCGAGACGTACTTGTCGTATTCGACGTACGTTCGATGTCCTGATTGTGCTTGTTAATGTCAAGTCTGACTAGACGACAAGGTGTCGAAAAGTAACAGTAAAGTAGATTAAAAACTTGTATGCCCAAAGTGGGTCTATCCTGCTTAATCATCGGTTACATAACTGATTATATAACCTGACTAATGACAATGTACATAATTTTTGAACACTTTAATTAGTAAAACAACAAACAATAGAGAGAAAAAAAAGCCCGACCAAGTGCAAACTTACTCATCTAAATATAAAACCAATTAGACTGCGTTCGCATGGGTTAATCAAGAAAACTTATTGACACTGCTTGTCTACTATAATGGTTTAATTATACGACCAGGTTGAAAATGGTCTGATCGCCATCAACTTCCCGTTGGCCTGGCCCCGGATCATCACGACCTCATGTTGACATAGAAGCCGAAGGATCCAGCATTCGATGTTAGAATCTAGTGGATTGTACCTTTCCACACCTGTCATCATCCTTCCTGATCACCAGCTTCTTAAAAATGCAATTGAATATTGACAACTTAACTAATATATATATATATATATATATATAATAAACATATGCTCATTAATGCTCTGCCCTGCTGTTTCTTCTCCGACAGTCTAGATGCGCGCATGATAAATAAAAACTAGATATACAACAAAATACATTATACGGGTGAATACCCATCCCAGACAATTGAAACATAATAAGAATAAACGCCACAATGCATAACCCTTCTCATGGTGCTTTTGACTGCTTGCATAGTCAAGAATGCGCACATGCGATACAACCACAAAAGGAAATTGAAAAGTGAAAAATGTGGTAACAGCAAAAGAAACACAAGAGAATAGAAGTCGTAGACATCAACCCAGCCACGACTTCCAGACATAGATGTATGTAATCATAACAAATTAAAGCGCAACCGCAATTGCAGTTCCCATCCTTCTAAAACAAGAAGGGAAGAAATGACATCACGAAGATCAATGTCGTGTACAAAGTGGTTGCGGTGTATTCCATTTCGTACCAAGCGGTCTGGCTGTTGAAAGAGATCTTCTTGGCCTTCTCGGTAGGGTGAGCGACACCGGTCTTTGGGTCCCGGACCAGCAGCTCTTCACGGTCGGGCATGCTGGGTGGGTCAATGGCGTAAGCAATGGGGGTCCACATCGAGCTACAAATGAAAAGGAAAGTCAAAGGCGGCCAGAAAGCATGAGTGACGAGGCCCTGTAGAACGTCTTTCACTGTTGTGTACCAGAAGAAGCAGCGGTAGGTCGACAGGGCAACACCCACAAGTGTGATGTACACGAAGAGCACGTGAAACCAGCCCATGTAATTGAAAATGATGTTCCACAACCGAACAGCCATGTTCTTCCGAGTTTGAGCATCACGCTCATTCAGCTTAGAGGCGATAGATCCAGTAGGAGTAAACGCCTGTGCTTCACCGCCTAGCCACTTAGGCAGCATGAAAGCTCGGATCAAGCAGAGACCAATGTAAGGCGACATCCAGAGCTGGTAGCGAGAACCTCTCTGGCCAGTGTGGTAACCCGAAGGGATAAAAAGCACGAATTCGCAGGCTCTGTTACCGAGGAAGGCCGCAAAACAAGCCCGGACCAACCACCGAAGCTCGTCCTCGTTGGCGTATGCGACGAGCTGCTTACCCATGATCAAAATGATAGGGATAGCAAAAAGCGAGATGTTGAGCAGGATAGTGTAAAGCGAGAGCATGGCGTAAAGGAAACCGGAAAATCTCTGAGCAAAAGACATTTGTTTCACGTCATCACCCCACAAAGAAAAGTTGAGTTTGAACGAAGTGTCGACAGTGCCGATAGCCCACCGTGTACGCTGCTTCAAATGACTGGCGAAATCATCAGGGACAGTTCCGAATTGCAGAGGCTCATGGATGAAGGCAGTCTTCCAACCTTTACCGAGCATTTTGGTCGACGTTGCAACATCTTCAGCAAGTGATCCCAGGGGAAAGTTGCCAATCTCGGTGAGAGCTTCACGGCGTGCGACATACCCAGATCCAGTACACCATGCAACTCCCATGGTATCCTTGATGGGCTCGATGACGTGCACGAAAAAGTCAAGGCTCTGGGCAAGGGGGTCGCCAGGAGGGGTGTTGTAGAACAGTTGAGGAGGACATGCAAGAGCGAGCTTAGGATCAACCATTAGGTGAGGGATAATCGCTCTCAGCCAGGCGCGTTCCGGAATCATGTCAGCGTCTAAAGCAGCCATAAACTCACCAGCACCACCGGGAAACTCGTGAACTGCATCCAGACCGTAGTTTAGGTTACCGGCCTTGAAGTGATGGGGAACGCCAGGGTACTTAGGCCGGGAGATATAGTGCAGGTTAGGGTATATGGCAGACAAGGACTCAACTTCTTTAGCCAAGCTTTCAACATTGCCGTCGTCGAGAACAATGACCCGGAAGCGCTTCTTGGGATAGTCTAGGTCGCAAGCGGCACGAACAGTGTCCATGACAACGATATTCTCCTCCTTGCAGCAAGTAACATATACGTCGACAGAAGGGGCGTCGTCGCCCATCCACCGCAACTTAGGGCGGTTACGCTTGCGCACAGACATGATGGTCCAGCAGTTGTGCATGATAGAGGGAATAGCGGTCGCAACCTCGACAGCGACGAAGAGCCAAGCAGCTGCGAATGTGATATTGAACGTGTTCTGCGCAGAGATGATGCAGTAAATCCGAAGGCCAAGATAAAGGAGGTAAAGACCCATGCTGAGTATGGTCAGGTAAGGAGTGAACTTGTACAGAATACGGCGCCAGCCCTTCCAGATGTCAACATCATCACGATCGTGAATCCGGGCAACAGTGCCAGGAACGACCCAATCATTGCTCAGAGTCGGCTCTGGATCCTGAGGGAGAAGACCGGCAAGGGTAACACGGCTCTGGTCCTATTTAATCAGCGTGTTAACAAGCAATTAATTTCTCGTGACGAAACAGTAGGGAAAAGAACAAACCATGGTGTTAGGAGTGACAGGGCGTGAGTCGATTGGACGGTGGCGCTTGAGATAGGCCAAATCAATGGTACTCGCGCGGCCGCTGTTTCTTGGGGATGAGGCATTGGACTGAAAACCGTAGATCTGATGGGAGTCGGTCAGAAATCCGCTGCCAGCAGCGTTTTGCATGTTCAATGCCCAGCTTGACTGGTTTGCGCTGTCGTCTAGGTTCACGGCCGTAGTAGACGTGTGGGCTGACTGATAGACAGGGGTTTGCCGGGGCGAAGCCAGGGGCCGCGAATGATCGGTGGCATTGTTAAGATAACGGCGGTCATGGCGGTCGTGGTACGGGGACGAGTAGCCGTCTTCCTGTTGCGCGTAGCCAAAATCCTGGCCGGCATGCTGGTCATAGTGCTGGTCTTGGCCACCATGCTGAGATGGCTGCTGCCAGTAAGGGGAGTCCTGACCATCATGGTGTGGGTTGGTCGGCGACTCCTGGTACTGCGGGCTCCGATCGTTGAGATCACGAAGCTCGACCTGGCTTGCCATCCGGTCTGGCGTGGCGCCCCCGTCGACGTTTTGATACCCGTGGGACTGCATTCGATCCCAGTTTGGTGCGGTCTGAAGTTGGGTTGATGTCTATGGGGGAAACGCGCAGTACTGAGGTTGTGAGTTGTGTCGATGTTTGTCTGAGTGACAAATTTGATTGATGGAAGCGAGGGTATGCCACAGTATAAAACGAGAGCTTGTGGCGATTGAAGTAAGGTAAGATTTAACGAAAGGAAGTGCTAAAACTATTGTTTGCCAAAATATGTTCTCAACGGGAGTCGCGAACAAACAAACGAGCGTGGGCGAGCAATAGTTAAGCAGGAAAAGAAAGAATGAAGCAAGAGATGGGAGGTGAAGAAAAAAGAAGGAAAAGGAAGCCAAAGGTCGTGATGGCAGTAGATAAATCAAAAACAAATAAGAACGAGAGAGGCAGGAAACGAAAGGAGAAGGAGATAGGGAAAAGTTAGAGACTTGGAGGGTGGGATATTGGGATTAAAAGAGAGAGATAATGAAAAGCAGGGGGGTATGGTTTGCACAAAGGGCGTGAGCAATATCCACACAATGCATCCCCATCTTGGACGAGTTACATGTGTGGCGCCTAATGGCCGGGCCCTATCTTCACTATTCAGACACTGTACACACATTCTACTTGTATCGGACTACTCTGACGGGCGGTCCGGGACTGGCCATTGCGTGCTGTCACACTTTCACCTTTTTCGTGTTCCTTGTTTATCTTGTTTTACAACGGGCCCAGTCCCATTTTTTCTTTCCTTTCTGCCTCTCTACATGCTGTTACTTGCTAAGATATTTACATACTCATAGTTGGTGATCAGCTTTCATTTCTACGAGTACCTCTGCTTCTCAGTATATTTATGTGGTCGGCCTCATCATATTCCTTTCGATCTGTCCATCTTATCCTTTTCTCCTCTTCTTGTTACTCCCTTGACTTTCTGCTTCGTATCTAACACTGCCTGGCTTGGGGGAGGGGCATGGATCGTAAAACACACTTGATTTTTAACCTTTCACAAATAGCGTCACCCTGTGCCTGTATTTCCACTGCGCCGTCATGCCTCCCCCTGTCTCGTTTTTCTTTTTCCTCTTGACTTTTAGCCCAGCACCGTAGCCTGGATGCCTCGCCCCCCTAATAAATATATTTTCCTCGCCCTCTTCAGTTATGCCCCTGCCACTCCATTGGACCCAAAGTTTTCAGCTTGACTTGAAAGTACCTCTCTGTTCCCTCTCTTTTGGGGCTCTCTAAGCCCCTTGCAGTAACGCGTCACGATCAGTTCTCCCAATACATTGATCGACAACTGGATGGCAGAAAGTTGGCCCTGCGTGTAAGTAGCGTCGCCAGCTCGTTGGCTGTGCCTTAATTCACTAAGCGGAGTGTACGATGATATTAGTGAATACATCACCCCCTTTATCGTGTTCATAACAAATACGTTCGTCAGCCACACTTGCTACTTCTACTGGTAGCTTGATACGAGTTTTTTTAATGCTCCATGGTACTCAATTCTAGTTTTGTCATGTTAAGTGAGTTTTATGAATCTATCACATGGGCAAATACGATATGGTGCATGAAAACCAAAGAAATAGATAATACGAATGTAACTTCGCAAGGCCTGTATCCAATTATAAATCGAACACGACATAAAGAAAGGGGAGAGATAACAAATGAGAATTAAGATAACATAAATAAATACACCCTTGTCAAATCCACTCCTCGATGACATCGTGATGAGTGTGCCCCACAGAAACCTACTTCGCACAGATAAAAATAAAGGAGTCTTAGGTTCGAAGGGGGGGAATCTGTGTTGGAATAGAGTTAATTGGCAGTGGAAAAAGAAAGTACAACCATCGATACGAGTTCACTAAAGACTATTTCAGTTCACGAATGTTTTTTTTTTTTTTTTTTTTTTTTTTAGTACGGCTACGGAGTACCTCGTTTACTCTGTACTAAGTACAGTATGCTTGCTCCTACCGCACGAGCCATATTACAGTCTCCAGATCCCCTAGTGAAAATCCCGCTAACCAGGCTGGTCTCTCGATCAAAGTTCCACTTCAACTAGTATTAGAAAATGAAAGAAAAGAAAAAGAAGGGAAAAAAAGAGAGAAAAAAAGGGGAACTTAGCGCGAGGTGGGTAAGGGATTTGTCCCTCTAGATTCCTTTCGCCCTGATTCTATTCTCTACAGTATGTTTTTATTCAGTTTTTCCTCTCCTTCGTTTTTCTTTGCTTCCATAATCTACTTTTCTCAAATTTCTTATCGTTTATCTAAGAATAGCTGTTACCGACCGGTGTTGCACTGCACTACTGAAAACGCCCCTGTACAGTGGCTAAAAAAGCCTGACAACTCTTAGGGGGCGTCTCGCTTGAGACTACGTCCACCCCCCCCCCCACCCCAATCTATCCGGACAAAATACAATGTAGGTACACACAACATTGTCTGTGAATGCATTGCGTGCCATCTGTATGCCGATACCTGTTTTCCCTTGTATCGCTACATATCTTACAAGCCACTCGTTATCTACGGGGGGGACAAAATTACGAGCATACCCCTGTCATCCGTTTTCTGTAAATTCTGTAAATACACTGGAATGCATAGTACTTTTATGGGTTAATGCAAACTGTTTGTCCTGTGCTTGATTTTATTCTAATTTTAATGGCTGGATTTGGTCAGTGTGTTGAGACACATGAGATAGCACATCGACATAGTCCAGAAGAAGTCTCAGGGAGGATATCTCTACCTACACACCCTGCCGCAACCTGACAGCAAGCTGACAGTCCAGTCCAAACCATTCATCTTCCATTCCTTGGCCACCCCTTTCTCCTATTATTTCTGCTCCCTTTCACTGATTTCTGCCATCTTACTCCTGCATATTGCTATTTGTCTTTTATTTTTCATGCGCCAGGTGTTATCGGCCCGTGCGTGTGTTCCTCTACAATTACTATATTCGTTTGCTGTCTGTACAAGAAGCTGTCGACTGCCTTTCCTATCGTCATCTGTTCATAGCCGTCTAGTCGACTCTTATCCTTTACCAACTGGGGCTTCATATACACGCTTCTCAAGCCGTACTCCCGCAAGCATGGGTTTTTTCGGCTCCACGTTTGTGGTCAACTTTGTCCTCTTGGCGATCCCGATCGGAGTAACTCTAGGCGTGCTCTTCGGCGTTGACGCCTCCCGTTCCGCAAATGGACAGTCCCCGATATACTCACCCGTAGCCACGTCCGGCGGCGGCGGCGGCGGCGGCGGCGGCGACGGTGGCGGACTCAGCGGGAACAAGCTCACCACAAAAACATACTGCCAAACATCTTACGGCATCACGCCAAAATCCACCGGGCAGGAGTACACTCGTGAGTAAACTGTGCTATCAGGACAGAAAATAGCTTATGAAATGCAATGCTAATGCATTTTTCTTTGACGCGGTGCTAATATCTCGCTCTAGTTAACCCCAATCAATGGGGTTGGGATGCCTCTGAGGGCGGCGGACTGTGCATGAACGTCACGACCTACGACAACAGCACCTACCCTACCAAAACCACCGCGCCTGCTTGGTCAATCACCTGGGAGTACCCTCAAGGCCCCGAGAGCCAGCCCGTGCACGCCTTTCCTAACATTAAAGTCGACGGCGGTGTTTTCCCGGCAACGGTTAAGTCCCTGGCTCACATTGAACTAGACTTTGAATGGACATATGGTGTTGGTAATGACAGCGCTACGACTACGGATGAGACATCTCTGACTACAGATACACTGAACGCCAACGTTGCTGTGGATATGTTTCTTGACAGCGATCAAGAAAGCTCGACCAACAGTTCCGCCGCGGCGTACGAGGTCATGGTCTGGTTTGCCGATTTCGGCGCGGCTGCGCAACCTATCGGGTTGTCCGCCGGTGCCGTTACGACGGAAACGATAAATGGCACAAAGTTCAGCCTTTACTATGGTACAAACAGCCTTAAACAAAATGTGCTGACTTGGTTGGCATCGACGACTACAGACACTTTCAGAGGTGATCTGTTGCCATTGTTCACAAAGCTGTTCAGCCTTGGTGACACTACCAAGTATCCCACTAGCTCAGACTTTCTAGGCTACTTCGCGTTTGGATCAGAGGCATATTATTCGGATGGCTTTGTCACTTTCTCGGTGCCTCATTTATCTATCAACGTAACGACAACCTAAATGATTCTAATCGGTGGGGGAGAGGGGGGGTCGATACTAAGTTGTTTAGTTGTTTGTAATGTTTTCATGTTCATATGGCAGGATCGGGAATAATTTAGATCAGCATTAAGGTTTCAACAATATATTAACAACCCGCGGTATTTTAATTTCCGTTACACCGTTACAGGCGCCAGTGTCATTGTTTAATAGCACCCGCAGAACGGCAGAACCATAGGACTGGATGCAATGTCAATCTAAATACCTGCGTGTGCTGCCATATACTCCGAGTGGCCTCTAAACAAGGTCAATATGTTTCGTATATATTGCTCACATGCAGATGGCATTGGTATTTGGTAAGATGGCCACGTAGATAGTAAATGAGGTATGTATTGACGCTCAGCATCTCCCACATCACTTGATTAAATTGTTGGATAATAATTGAAACCTATCGAAAACAATATCTTTTTACAGTTAAAACGAGGCGCATATAAATTTATGGGAAATAATAGTAGCAGTAAAGGAAAGGTGAATAAAAATAAAAAATAATATGATATAATGTTTACGCCAAATGCCCCCCCCCCCCCCCCCCCCTCCTCCTCCTCCTCCTCCAAAAAAAAAAAAAAAAAAAAAAAAAAAAAAAAAAACAATTCCATAAGTATATGCACAGGACATCAGATTCATGTAGTGACTGAGTGATGCAAACTTGCTCGCACACGTCAAACATCTGAATCCACCCATTAGATCGTGCACGGTCTAAAAAAGACCGTCTTCTTTTATTCAAGACATCAACCCGGGCCAGGTGGTATTGGTAGAACAGTATTGCAGGTATGATTGACGTGCCGCCTTCCCTAAGACTGCGTCACACTACGAGACTGATTCTCATATTTAATGCACTATTAGGTCCATATTCCAAGTGACGACCCAGCCGTGTCCAGCCAGCGTGCGTTTACAGAGTATTAAGGCGATGAGTCAGCCATTGGCTAACAGTACACATACAAAAAAATCTCATGCATAAATAGCACATACCTCGTCGTACAAATATAATGAATGCAACCGATGTATATTAAATGATGTGAGTTGGTAGAAACCACTATCGTAGCTTAGATAAAGATCGTTTGGGATAGATAATTTGTGAACACCACCTTTGTTTGTGCTACCGGCTTGTGTAATGAGCTCTACCCTTCTGCTGAGGCCACTGCTTGAGGTAACTTGCCTAGCTCCCTACGTTCTTATCGACACCCATGCGACGAGACACCGTTCACCAGTCGCGTTGCTTCTATCATAATGCAATCTTAATCAACTCTAAGGCCGAGTCACTGATGGCGAAGGACTTGGGTTCGTTATAGATTTTGCACTAATTGTCCGCAGGACACGAATATGCTCATTTTTCAGCTCCTCAAAGTCATGTTGTAGCTGATGGTGCCAAGGGTACAAAACGAAGACTTGGAATGCGAGTGCAGAAGATGCGACGCAGAAGTTGGTGAGCGAGATGATGCGAGTGGTTCTCATGATTGCTGTGACGAGATGGACTTCGTGTGGTGCGTGGTAGTGAAAGGAACAAGGGTGTGGCGTGTTCTGTTATGGAAAGCAAGTTAAAAACCACGCCACTATCAGACAAAAGTAGCAGATTGTCATCGATGAAGAATGGCTCTCACAACATACCTGCAGTTCAAAAGACGGAAAAAATTATTGACGTTGCTCTCGTACATCGACTGTTGATTGTCAATATGTAATCTTCCATGGGCGACAAAATACAAGTTTCTCAAGAAGTGAAAGAAGAAAGAGAAATGGGGAGGAGGCAGGAATCAAAGAATTAATACTGGACAGAGAAAAGGAGACTACGAAAAGAATTTGAAACTGGACTGTCAAAAACCGGAACGTGTTGAACAAGGGGAAACTAGTCAGTTACCACAAGTTAACGGGTTTTAACGGGACAGGGCACCGGTTGACTCTTTTTGCCTAACGCAAATATCGTTCGATCAAGCTGGGCTCCAGACCAATTCTGTCGCGTGATATTTGCGGGGAGCCCCTTTTGGCTACTCCCACAACTGCCCAATTTCCTTTCACATGCTAGCACCTCTATAGAGGCGATATTAAAAGCGGTAATAGTGCGTTGGCTATCCTCTTTATTAATTTGTCCTGCACTGCTATTGGAGAGATGAAGAATAACTGCTGCCACAGCCCGATACAATACATACTCTGTATTATGCTTAGAAGGCGCAATAAAATGGTGCACCTCCCGCTACCGACAACGGCACCAGCCGCCTGCGATACCCCGCGTGTCCGTTATGGGAACGCCATGCTTCAAAATACATCCAACCCAATTCCATCAGAGAGCGATAATCGAGTCGTGTTTCTTCACGAGCATATTCGCTAGTTATTTAATTTTTATTATAATACGTATAAACCAGAGCCTGCCACATTTACGACTTGGCCGAGAGCAGGATTGTAGAATCCGTTCGATCAAAATAGTCAGCAAGAACTGACCGCAATTTGAGCTTCTCGCCTGATAAAGGCTCAGCCCTGGGAAGATACGACTTTGAAAACCAATGGCTTATATTCTCACCGAGTATCATCTTTGACAAAGCCTCGCCGCAAATTAGACCACTGGTCATACTGTATGTATTCCAGCATCTGGATATCCACTCCCCAGTGCCATTCCCCCGAGCTGTGGTGTCTGCGCCCTTGGGCTGCCTGCCTACAAATGGAAGATGATCGACGGTGTATGCCTGACCATAAAGCCAGAACCTCAGTTTTGTCCGAGACCCACGGGAAGCTGAACAACTTGGAGAACATGCTGCACAGGTAGGAATCGGCATGCGTGCCGAGCGTACTTCGTCGGCAGTGATGATGCTGTGAACTCTGTCCCGGTCACCACCGATACATATGTCTCCCGTGTGAGGGTGCTGCTGTGCATAGTAGCGGCCAGTTTTTTTGCACTGGTGCGAATTTGACCCAGGCATTGAAGTTGAAAGACTAAAACCGCCCTTCACTCATCTTTGTGAACAGGCAACTTGCATTTTACACCGACCCTGTTTGGCGTGACATCCCCTTTGCCGCGTCGATGGGTGGTGAAAACCGCTGGAAGGCACCCCAGCCTCGTATGGCATAGAACCAGACTCTTGTTTGCGGCACATTTGGCGTCGCCTGCCCGGCTGACACGGCACCGATGGGCTCTGCTGACACAGTCACAGACGAGGACTACCTTTATCTCAATATCTGGGGCTCGGCCAACTCGACAGCAACAAAGTGACCGGTGATGATTTGGAGCTATTCTGCTAGTGCTAATAAGGCATGGACTTTGTTTGACGGCGCGCTGCCATATCGCTCAAAGACGTGATTGTAGTGAACTACAACTACCGTACAGGTCCTTGTGGTTGGTTGGCACTGCCTGAGCTCTGGGAAGAGTCCAGAAACTTGACTACCGGAAGCTACGAACTGCTTGACCAGATTGCTGCCCTGAACCGGGCCTACGCCAACATTGCAGCTTTTAGCGGTGACCCCGATCACATCACAAGCATTGGCCAGTCTGCCGGTAGTCCTGCAGTATACCATACTGTCAACAGCCCCTTGGCTAAAAACCTGGTTGTCGGTGCCATCACCGAGAGCGGCATCCGGAACCCGCGTGACCCTACGTCCATGTTGCTTGCCGAGGAGTACGATAACATGACATTCTTGCTCGGCCTTGGTGCTGAGCTCTTATCAACACTGAATGTCGCGCCAGTTGTGCAGGTGAGGAACGTCTTTGCCGAGACGATCAATGCAAACAGTGGCTTTGTTGGCTTCTCGAGTTGGCGCACCACTCTCGACGGATATTTCATGAACCAAACTTACTGGGAGGAGCTTCAAACTGGCTTTTCCAATGATGTTCCCCTTATGGCAAGCAACATTAAGAATGAGTCAGGTGCGGCATGTGGCACTAATGCCCCAGTTTCTCGATATGCAACACGACATATGGCTCCCTTGCCGGTGCATTCCTCACTGCTTACCCAGTGTGAAACGACACCAAGGCATCTATCAACATCAATCTCATTGTCGGGGATATTTCTCTCGCGGGTTCATGGAATTTTGGAATCTTCTGGGCCAAGTCTGCCTCATTGCCATATTACAGCTACTAATGGAACCATTCACCGCCAGGCCAGGACCAGGGTGCTCAGCACATGTCCGAGATCAACTATATTTTCAACAACTTGTATGGCACTGACCTTCCGTGGACGTTGGCCGACTACGAAGTTGAGGACCGCTTGGGTGGCTATTGGGCAGATTTTATCAAGACTGAAAACCCTAATAACGGTAGAACACCAGTAAAAATGGCACCCTGTCACACTGGGCTCCCATCAACAGCAGAAATGCCACTACTTTCCACCTGTCACCTGCCTCACCTATTAATGAAAATGGCCTGGATGTTGGCTACCAGCAGGTTCCAGTCGCTTGTGCTGACCGAATCGCTTTGATTAACAAATTCCTTAAGACTTGCGAGTCTCATTGAGCTTTCAGACTGCAGATCACACTACAGAGACGTCACTTTGCACTGCATTATTGTTATTTACTTACTGAACAGTGGGATTTAGATTTGACCGTAGATGCCTGGAATTTATATTGCATAGATTGCACATCAAGACACCCCTCTAGTCCGTGACTGACCTATATTAAGAAAGCACAAAAAACGAACAAAACAAATATTACTCGGATTTGATTAATTAATGTACCAAGAACAAAAAAGATATCCAATATGCAGATTCCAGCCATGATGATTGCAGTTCCGCCACGTGTTGAAGGTTTTGTTTCGACCGAGTGTCTTATTGCTGAGGGATCTACTTAGGTGTGTGTATGCTCGTGACAATGGCCTGCGCGCTTCCCTTAGTGGGCTCATCAGTGCTGCTGTCCACCAATGCCGACTCGTACTGCACTTCATCCGTCACTTCAGTGGCTCTCTTTGCATCTCGCTTTCTACTAGCAGTTAGTACTTTCAATTCAAATGTTTTGTTTTGAAACTGTGCGAGTAATATAGATTGCAATTTATCGTACCTTTGAAGACGGAAAATGTTGTTGAGTAAATGTGTGAAAACAATCAGGGCCACGGCACATGATAAACTGTAAGCGTAGCCGCGCTTGTACCGGGGTGCTTGGACAGTCGGATAGGTGAGGATGCCAATCCTTGAAGTTGCAGTGTTAGTACATGTAAATTGTTCAAAGTAAACAAAAGCAAAACAATCTTACCAAGCCGTAGACGACTGCGCCATGATGTTGATGAACACCAAAGTAAATGAGCGAGTTCCTGGAGAGTCGCGGAGGATATTGTTGATCCAACCGTATAGAGAACTGGAAAGCGCATAGGAGAATGACGTGGTACTGTATGCATACCACTTAGCACTTTCCGGAACTTCCCAAATTGTCTGTGGCAATATGTCAGTGATTTTGAAGGATGAGTAGTGAAATAGATAGAAGTTTAACATACCAGAATAAGGAGTGAGATTGCATTCATAGTCGCAGCGACCGTGATACCCCAAGCCGGGCCCCAGAGCAAATCCGAGGAAAAGTTGATAAAAAGAGTGTAGAAAATACCAAGGCCGGACGGCAAGGTCCCGTACTGGTTGATCTTTGCTGATGAGTAGCGATTCAGAGACTTCAGCCACAGGAGAAAAGCACCGCTATTAACGCCGCAATTCCAAAACAGTACGTCGACCAGCACTGCCACGTAAAAGTAAAAACTCGTGAAGGTTTTTTTTATATGCTCGATTTTGAGCTTCCCCTGAACTGCATGGCCACTCCGTGTGAGACGCTTTCGCGAAATTTCAAGCTCCTCCTCGCTGAACAAGCGGCGATTGGGCTGCTCCATGGTACCAGGCACAATCAAGAAACCAACCAAGCCTACGGGGATGGTGATAATGGCACATATGATGAACATCCAACGCCAGCCGGCAAGGCCATTGACACCCTCAAGACGGGTTGTAATACCACTTTGGACAAGACCCGCCGTTAAACTGCCGATAGGAACACCGAGGTACCAAATACCACCCCGACGACTGATCTCTTGCCGCTTATACCAAGATCCGAGAACGTAGTGCACCGCGGGAAAGTAAGCCGCCTCAAATAAGCCCACGAGGAAGCGGTAAGCCGCAAGTTCGGCAAATGAATTGACACGGTATTGTACCAGAGTGAAGATTCCCCAACCAATGTCCATTCCGGGCAACAGCCAGTGCATGGGTATGTAGGTGAACAAAAACAAGAATGGCACTTGTCCCACAACGGCACCGATGATGTACATGGTTTGGAGTTCAACAAGTTGGTTGCCGTAAAAACCAAGGTCCTCCTTCAGGCCAGCAACGTACGCATTGTCTATATAGTTAGTATTGTCCGCGCAGTATAAGAAAGCAGCTCTTACTGATGTTGTTCTGATCCAGATTTTTGACCCAGTATGTGATAAACAGATACGGGATGACATACATGTCCATCTTGGTCAAGAACTTGCGCTCTTCTGGTGTATCATCGTCCGCAAACCATTGTATCTTCCACCATTTCTTTCTCTGTATCGTTGCCATCTTATAGACAGATATGATTTAGCTATCGATTGGCTGATCTATGGGTGCCGAGACTGAGGCTGATAGTGCGTATAACTGATTAAGGAAGGCGTTGTACTTATATGCTACATGAAGTAGAAGTGTCCAGAACATATATTGTGCCTCATCGTCCCGTTTTATATGACCATCAAAATATACAATACAATATCGCTTCTATGTACTAAATAAATGGGCTCTGATACATTGTTGTTGCGATGCACCTCATGTCCAATAGTAGTTGGCCAATAGTTTATGGTAATCTTCTATGACTCGTGAAAATTGTATCACGACACATGGAACGCGTGGTTTAATAATTGCGCGATCATCTATGCAGTGATGACATAGAGAGTGCTACACAGCGACATGATGCTGGAGTATGGCGAGCCGTAGCTGCCCTAGAGCCCAATCAGAAGATGGCGGCTGTGGATATCCGAAATGAAGCTATGCCAACTTTATCCTTCATTCATCCTAAGTTATGTTAATGAGCTGGGATGGCTGTCTGAAAACGGGCTCTTCCGATATCATGACATTGTAAGGATTTCTTGGCAAAATTACCGTAAGTAGAAATATAGTCATTACAGACTCGAGACGCCAATTGATCTCAGCTTTTCGGATACGCTAGGCGGTCTGAATACACAATCAGAGGTCTTCTAAGTAGGTTTAATTTAGCATCAGGTATACTATTTTGCCAAAGCTTTTACATTTACCGGGGATGTGTACAGCCTCCAGCGCTACAGATCTACACTGCTTGAACTTTCACTCTTTCAACTCAAGTCGTCGGCAGCTGCATTGTAACTGTAAGTGTATCAATCAGCCACTCATTGTGCGAATCGCATTTATGAATATCTCA
Organism: Ophiostoma ulmi; assembly: GCA_029298715.1. NCBI lineage: Eukaryota > Fungi > Ascomycota > Sordariomycetes > Ophiostomatales > Ophiostomataceae > Ophiostoma > Ophiostoma ulmi. Next base: position 75,822 of record JANSLN010000005.1, on the reverse strand, counting down.
GCCGAATAAGTCGTAAATTTAGTACACATGATGTGATGCAGGTAGTAGTTCGCTAGGATGACAGTGTTCCGCTTCTTAGACAATACATCAGCCTGGACTCATTGGGAACCCCGATGGGGCTAGTGAGGTTGAGATCAAGATGGGAATGCGAAAAACAAACGATTCTGCTTTGACTAGCAAGACAAGCATTGCTAGCACGCTGCCAAGACATTTCTCGGTCGACAACATTTGTGAGTCGGCTAGTCTCGCAAATTGTTCATTGAAAGTAGCAATCTTGTTACTTTGCGGTCAACAATACACTTTTTTTATTCGTAACTGAAGCAGGACAGTCCCTAAATAAATATCATCAACCCACAATGAACATTTCCTCTATGTATCACACCGTCCCTGCCAACTTCGTATCTACTGCCTTGTTTAAATGAACTCCCTGGTAAAATTGGCGCTCACGGTAAACACGAATGTCATCATCAAATATCGTCTTTCCTTCCTTGCGCGCCTCAATGGCTTTTCTCTGGATACGTAGGACATCATACTCAGTATTTCGAGTAAGGTACCAGGTCCACATATTTGCAAGCCACCCAGCAGCTATGCATGAAGCGGCGATAGCAAAACTGTTCTTGTAGCCATTGTGCGCCCATCGACTCTGGAAGAGCTGAGGCCCAACTACTCCTCCAAGCTGTGCTATTCCTGACTGGACTCCATATGTCAGTGCAGTGCCCGTAGTACCAACCAAAGTTGCCGATCTCCAGGCCCAGAAAGGGATAAAGTATGACTGGTAGAAAAGAGTTCCCAGAATACAAGTAATATATATACCGACGCGGTTGCTGAGCGAGAAGAAAAGAACAAAGCAGACAACCATTCCCGACATAATGACCATAATGTAAGCAGGCCGGACAATGTATGCACGGCTGATAAACCAGGCCGAGAATACGAGACCGAGGATTGCAACAGCAGCCGGTGGGATGTTAAGAAGCTGGTTTTTCGGGAGTGCAGCAAATCCAAGATTTGTGATGATGGTAGGAAGATACCACGTTAGTGAGTAGCCTCCCAAGTTCACCAGTGTTTGGGAAAGAGTGAAAGACCAGATAAGAGGGGACCTCAACGTGGCTCGAATTTCTTTGCGGGAGAAGTCTGGGTCACTGGTGAGAGGTGCATTCTCCGGCAGGCGTGCCTCGACAAATTCGCGTTCACGCTCCGTCAGCCACTTGTGTGTACGGATAGACTTTGGGTAATCGGGGAGGCGGAAGAACACGACGGCTGAAAAAAGAATCGTAATGCAACCTTCAACGATATATACCCACCTCCAAGCACTTATCCCCCGGACCTGGTTCATATAGCTGATGCCATAGCATAGCAAAGAACCCACGATGGGTGAAAGTGCTGAAATTCCAAAGAACCAAGTCACTGGTCTAGCGACCTCATCTGTACGGTACCAGCTGGAAAGTTGAGCCATGACCCCGGGAAACATGCCAGCCTCGAACATGCTGGTATGAAGTCAGAAGAAAACTGGTGTGAGTACGATCGAAGATAGTATGACACTTACCCGAGAAGAAACCTCAGAGCCCAGAGCTGATGATGCGTCTGTACAGCTGCATGACAGGCTGTAATTATACCCCAAGTAAGGAAAATACGTCCCTGCCATACGTGCGGCGTCAACCGTTTAAGCAAGAGGTTGCTTGGTGCTTCGAAGATGATATACGCAATCTGCATGTTAATTACTGTACTGCAGATATTATGTTCAGCCGTGACTTACTCCATTGATCGAGCCACACCAATTGTATTGGTTTGCGGTCATGTTCAGTTCTTTTAAGATGTTGGTCGTCTGACCGACCTGGAGAACTTTGACATTCGAGATATTGTTCACATCAATCTGGATGAATCATTAGAACAAGCTCTGAGATTCTATAGTATGACTTCACTGACATTTTTAATCATGTACATCAGACCGATAAGAACACAGAAGCGATAGTCAACTTTGCGCATGATTGTCCTCTCTTCGTCTGCAGAGAAACTTTCGAGGAAGGCAACCCGTGCTTCTGGATCATCCCGCAACTCTGTACAAGAGCCACGGGACCGCCCCTCGAAAGACTGTCGTTGAACCTGGGGCTGAGGAATGCTGACATTGATTTCCTCGTCAACGCCGCCAACTGTACTAATCTGTGTCTCGACTTCTTTAGGCATCTTGATGAAAGTCAGATATGCGTCGGCTTTTGATATACACAAATTTAACAGCATATATGACGAGCACCACAGTATTTATAAAACAATAATCGCGTTTATGATCATGTCTATTGTCTTGTCCTTCTTTTAATTGCTGATACGCAACAATCTTCTTATGTAACACAAGGCAATTACGGAAGGGACTTATTTAAGGTTCTTATTTCCTTAGAGGTGGCAGGCGCGCCAAGAATATCTAAAGCGGACACATTCGCATGTCATGGAACGACGATGCAACCCACTTGCAATAGTAGCTCCATGACGCAATGAATACACGATTGCGCGACTGCTAGGAGGCAGCACATCACTAAAGTATGGTATTCATACAAGCTCTGTCTGACCGTCCCAATTGAGGCAAATACAGTCATCTGCCAGGTACCTCATAGATCACATATGTACTCGGAATATGATTCTCCAGACATTAGCGGAACTAATAGGGTGATTAAAGAGCCGAATAGGTGGATTATCCAATAAAGTTTGAAATGACAACATAGTTTCCGATTCACGGACTCCGATCAGGGCGGCATCTCACCCCGTTAGTTTCGCTGTCCAACATGTGCGATACCGGACCAAGATTACGAGAAGCATATAACAAGCCTTCGCCCAAAAATGGGAGACGTGAATCACAATTAGAGCAACAGCAGAACGTACGTCAAGATGGCAGATGCGGACGCAAAGAAAGCCCATGATCTAGGGAACGGGAAGACACAGATTTTTCTCAATGCATTTGATATGTCCACGGTTGGCCACCTTTCGCCAGGGCAGTGGAAGGTGAGTCTGTGAAAGACGTCCTACAGTTACGACCCTGCTAACGTACAAGAACCCCAAAGACAGGTCGGCTACAAAGCGCAAGCTTGACTACTGGATTGATCTAGCCAAGACACTTGAGAGAGGCGGTATCAATGCATTGTTTCTCGCTGATACGTACGGCGGCTATGATACGTATGAAGGTAGTCTTGATAACTGCATTCGGAGGGCTGCACAGTGGCCCATGACAGATCCTAGCATTGTATGTCCATCTACCTTCGGCGATATACGAGAGAGATGATTAACATAAAATAGCCAATTTCTGCGATGGCAGCTGTAACAGAAAACCTCTCGTTTGGCATCACTGCATCAACCTCCTTCGAGCCCCCCTTCCTATTGGCAAAGCGGTTCTCTACTTTGGACCATTTGACAAATGGAAGAATTGCTTGGAATATTGTCACGTCATGGAAAAAGTCGGCTTTCCAGGCAATCGGTATCGACGCTCCTATCGAGCATGACCTTCGGTACGAGCAAGCAGATGAGTATCTCCGTGTCACATATAAGTTGTGGGAGGGTTCTTGGGCAGATGATGCCATCACCGCTGATGCTGCTACCGATACCTATGCCGATCCGGATAAAGTTCGTACCATCCATCACCACGGCCGCTTCTACAACCTGGACTCTAGGCATATCGTGGATCCCTCTCCGCAGCGTACTCCTTTTCTGTTCCAAGCAGGCACTTCTAGTGCTGGGTCATCATTTGCTGCGCAACATGCCGAAGCAATCTTTGTTTCTGGCCATGCGCCTGCTGTGTTACGTCCCAAAATTGATAACATTAGAAAACTTGCTGCCGAGGCTGGTAGAGACCCGCGGTCAATCAAAGTTTTTGCAACATTTACCCCGATCTTGGGGCGTACAGACGAGGAGGCCAAGGAAAAGCACGAAGAGTTCAAGAAATACGCTTCCACAATCGGCGGCTTGGTTCTCGTAAGTGGCTGGACAGGTATTGATTTGTCCGCACTTCCACTCGATAAAGAGATTACCAGGGACGACTCTAGTGTGCCAGATAGGGTGCACAGCATACTTGATGCTTTCTCGACTACGAGCGAACAGATTCCGAAGTGGACGCCACGTGTCATTGCAGAACGTGCCTCTATCGGTGGCCTTGGCCCTGTTTCGATAGGAAGCCCAGAGACAGTAGCTGATGAACTTGAGCGGTGGATCCGTGAGGCCGATGTTGACGGTTTCAATCTCGGCTATGTCATAACTCCAGGAAGCTTCGAGGATATTGTGGATCTTCTAGTTCCGGAGCTCCGCAAACGCGGCATCTACCCGGAGCACTCTAGTAAGGGAGAATCTCTCACCGCTCGGGAGCGAATCTATGGTAAAGGTCAGAGGGGTCTTCGGGACGACCATCCGGGCAGGAAATATTCGTATGCTGTTTATGAAGAGGAAAGTGCACCTTGAGTTGTCAATCTGAAATTTTTAATTTTCTCTTTTTGTAGTCATTTTTTTCCTGCCATATGTACGTCTTGAAACTGCTCCCTTAGAGATGGAGGTGGCAGATAATCATATTAACATCTCAAAGCGAAAATTTATTGTTTTGTGTATCTCTTACCCGGGCATTCCGATTTTCCATAATGTTTACTGCTTTGTACAGCATCTTGTAGATCGGTTTTATAATATTTTACCCTTATTACACTTTAGTGTACATACTTATTTTTGAAAAACAAAACAATAACTCTACGGTACATATTCAGTTCAATTTATGAACCCGGCATGTGTATTGTTAACCTTATTTTATATAACAAGAAAAGAAAAAATTTGTCGTCTGTCAGTATTAAAATTTGACATTGTCCGCAAGCCTAGTTTTGTCATGTCTAGACCCAGTATAAAATGATCTCACGCTTCTAGATTCTCTCGACAAGACAGCAGCAAGACATTAGATAATATGTTTTGGATATTTTCATAGGACTTGTAATTTATTTTTAAAGAATCAGTCTCACCACAACGTTTCGGAGACTAACAAACTTTCTTCACTTTTCTGCAATGAAGTGGGAAGCACGTAGATATAGTATATTAACTTGAGGTAGATAGCCGTAGCTATTTAGATGTACAACTCCACGAATCCGACGAGAATATAGTATAAATGAACATTTTGTTTCCCACAGAGGACTAAGATTTTGCGATAATGTGCTGGCCTACAACAATAGTATTATTTTTAACGCATAGTCAACTTCTCAATAAATTGAAGACTTCCGAGTCACCTTGTTCCCGGGAATTGTCCACTTCGACGCTTCGAATCATCGTTTCAGCAGAGGCACTGCGTGTAGTGATCGATAACTTGTAGTCTGCGGGGTGGCTAATGATACCAGGAAGAAAGTCTGCGGCTCGTTTCGAGGACTCACCAGCACCAACATCCATGACAACATTAAAGACGGCCAAAGACTTCGCAATAGAAAGGAACATAGATGCATCAGCTAGGTACCTGCCTGGGCAGATTCTTCGACCGAAACCAAAGACATATTTCCGCGGGTCTTGCTCTATACAGCGGTTATCGAGGCCTAAAAAACGACCTGGATCAAAATCTGTAGGATTGGGGTAGGTATCGGCATCATGAGTAAGAGCCCTGGAGTTTGTCAGATAAGTTTTCTTCGCGTTGTTCATATCTCAAGTTCAAAGTTCGGGATGTAGTTACCAAATATTGGCCAGAAGCACGGAGCCTTTGGGAATGTGATATCCGTTGTACGTGTCGTCCTCAATAGACACATGAGGAACTCCCACCGGACCAACGGGGTGCCAACGAAGACATTCCAGTAGTATAGCATTAATATAGGGGAGTCTGGCGCGATCCTCAAGAGTCGGAAGCTTTTCGGGGCCCAATACTAGATCTATCTCATTTTGGGCTTTTGTCTGAACGTCAGGATGAAGTGCTACCGCCAAATAGAATATCTCCAGAGCGGCGACGGTCTGTCAATGATTGTCAGCGTTGACACTGTGACACTGTGGACTCACTTGTTTTCCTGTAACGTAGGCAAGTGCCACATGTGAAGGCATAGTAATACGTACCGTATCTGCCCCACCGCCATACATTCCCGCTGCCGTCCATTTTAAATCAAACAGCTCAGAGTTGGATATCTCTGGTCCCAACCTATCAAGTTGAGAGGACACAAATGACTGCTCGTGTTTTCCGCTTTGGCGCTGGTGCAAGACAAAAGAAAACGGTTTGTCTGCTAGCTCGTCGAGTACACGCCGCCACTCTCTCGCAACACGCTTGATGGATGCCCCAGGAACCCACTCGGGCAAGTATTTTACTAGACGGACAATATGAGTTTGCATCCTAGGCTGAGTCAAAATAGAAGACGTGGTGGTGGGTGGAAACTTACAGATGGGGAGAAAATCGATAGTCCAAGCACCCGGCTCGATAGCGATAGAGAATTGACTGTTCGACAAGCCGGCAAGCCTAACAAGAGGATCCTCCTTTATGGGCTCCACACTGTAGCCATAGACAAGATTGAGAATAGTAGCCCCTGAATGACTAGATGGGGACAAGATTAATGCCGACTCTGAGGCTCTGTACGTTGTACCATCATGGGAATCTTACAAGCGAATGTGATCAAAAAGCTTCTGTGGCTCCGTGAGAATCCGTAGAAGGAGGCGGCGAGCTTGCCAGTCCAGGTTTTCCGAAAACCCACTTGTTGCCTTTTCAGTGCCGAGAAACTGGGCCATGTACTTTCGATGAGACCGAACGATGTTTGCATCACCTTGAAGTGTCAACATGCGGTTCCAGCCTGTTCTAGAATTGAGGTCAGCAGAAAGAGATAATATACAGGATAACCAGAGCAGCTCGTACAAGTCTCTAGTAATAACCGTCTGCGGTCGTGAGGAATGAACGGCAGAGCGCTTCTCGAGAAGATCCAAAGTAACCTTGCTGTCATTCAATATAATAATTGTCTGTCCCATGGTTGTCAAAGAACTTATTGGGCCTGAATTATGTTAGTGAGTCATTGAGGTTAAATATAGCCTTGGTGCAGTTTGTATAGTTGATTCTGGTGATTTCTTTGAGCTTAACCGCTCACCATATTGAGCTTTGAGCTTGTACCAATGCTCCCATTCTTTGCATCCAGACGGAGGATTGTGAAGAAAGTTTCCCACGACGGGCCATCCGCGAGGACCGGGTGGCAAACGGCGGCGTCCCAGGTAGCCCAGAAACTCTTTGAGTAGCCAGACACCAAAGCCACCGCACAAAATGGTAAAAATGAGACTGCTGGAGAACATGACGAGGAGAATAAGAAACAAGAATTTCAAGTTGGCTTGGTGAATATGTTTCTCGAGCGAATAAAAGGTATCACCCGAAGTAGTCACGACATTGGACAATATCAACATCTAAGACATAATATATATGAATAGCTGATGAAAATACATGACATGTAGGACGGGTGAAATGAAACGAAAACTCCATGATGATCGACGGACAACTCATGAAGGGTCAAGGAGGATTCACTCCGATATCCTCTAGAACACTCCGGCACAACACCATCTAAACGGAGATGATTTGTTATCATACGATAGATGAGGGTAAATATAACTGATTGTTATGTTGTGTCTTGTCTATTTGTCAGCTTAAAGTTCTCTTTCGGATCTAATTCTGGTTTCACGTGCATATGAGAGTATCATGCAAATCCGAAAGGCTGTGAACTATCTCCACGGTACTTAAGATACACTAGCGAAGAGGTATAAATTTGCTCGGAGACAACAACAATTGAGTTACAAATAAATAACTACCACCAACAAAAATCAAAACAAACGACACCTCAATACCAATTCCAACTAGTATACCAACATGTCCCCTTCGTCACGTCCACCATGCAAAGTCATGATCATTGGAGCTGGATTCTCCGGTCTCACAATGGCCTGCCAGCTCAAGAAAAAGTTTGGCCTGGACGACTATTGTGTCTACGACCGCCACGAAGCAATCGGTGGCGCCTGGTGGGCTAACACTTGTCAGTTTTAATAATCTATGCCACAATATACATGCCATTTTTCTGACACGACCGGGGTATAAGATCCAGGTTGTGGTGTCGACATACCGTCCTTCTGCTACAGCTTGTCGTTTGCGCCCAATCCCGACTTCACACGAGTCTTTCCTTGCCAAGTTGAGATTCTCCGATACATTACAGATGTGGCACATCAATACGACGTCGATAGGCACTTTTTCGGGCATTGTGAGTGGCGATGTGGATCGTGGCAGGAGGACTCGCGTACTTGGCTTGTCACTCTAATAGATCTGAAAACCGGCGAGAACTTTACCCAGGAATGCAATATCATCATCTCTGCCGTCGGCGGCCTTGTTGACCCGAATACCGCATCTATTCCGGGTATGGACGACTTTCAAGGCGCTGTCATGCACACAGCTAGATGGGATGCCACGGTAGACCTGACTGGGAAGAAAGTTGCAGTGATTGGAAATGGAGGTCAGCAATGCCAAAATCTGAGGTTCACTCCTATACATTTAGACAATGCTGATATTTAGCAGCTTCAGCCACGCAGCTCATCCCGGCCATTGTGGATCAGGCCGCACAAGTCACACAATTCATACGGGTAAGCAATTTGAAAACCGCAGGCAAATAAGCCCCAAGTAACCAAATAAGCTAATCAAGCAAACGACTTTTGACGCGGCCCTTCAAAACAGAGCCAGCATTACATTGTCCAAAGCACCAACTACAACATATATCCCATATGGAGGCGGGTATTCCGGGTGTTTCCCGTGGTCCAGCTACTTATCCGAGTTCTTCTTTTTCTCTACATGGAGATGACATTCTACCACTTCCAAAAGACGGACACAGGACATCGACACCGGGTGCACTCAACAAACACGAGTCTTGCATACATGCAAAGTAATGCACCAGGTATTTACACACTGCAAGGTTCACTCTGAATGCCATTGAAATTCCATTATCGAGCTGACAATGTCCATTTGTGAAGATAGGTACTGGCGTATGCTAACGCCGGTATATGAATTCGGATGCAAGGTAGGTGACATAATGTTGCTTATCACAAATACAATAAAATACTACCGTAACGAGGCTAATTCAAGTTGCATAGAGACGTGTATTTGACCAGGGCTACATGAAATCGCTTCAGAGACACAACGTGAATCTCACTGACAGTTCTGTTGTGCAAGTGAAGACAGGCAGCCTCGTGACGAGTTCCGGAGATGAGTTTCAAGCAGACGTTATTGTGCGTGTGGGTCGAGAAATAGGCTGGCTTACATGTTTTGCATGATCTTGCTTTTCCTTCCCGACGACGTGCATGCGCTAGCTAACACTAGTAAAGATTCTTGCCACTGGTTTTGCCCTGACACAGTTTGACACAAACTTGTACGGGCGGCACGGAAAGTCGCGCGAACAGCACTGGGCAGACTACGGGTGCAAGGCAACGTTCCAGTCCGTTGCTATGCATAATTTCCCAAACTTTTTTTACATCATGGGGCCCAACTCTGCCAGGTTGCATACATCGACCACATTTTCCATCGAATGGTCAGTGAAAATAATGGCATGCTTGTCCGAATTCACGATGCATTGGTGGATATTAACAAACTAATACGTGGTACTTGAAAACTAGCTTTGTGGACTTGATTATCACCGTTATCCGGCCCATTTTAAATCAAAAGGCATCTAGTGTGCAAGTCTGCCGTCGCAGTGAGCATGCCTTTGTACATTCGGTCCAAAGTGCACTGGATAATACGGTGCATGACGATCACTGTTCAAGTGTCAGTAATGCTTCTACGTCTATCTGTGACTGGTCATCGTGCATTTGCTAATCAAGTCCTTTAAATGGCTAGTATCTCATTGATAAGAAATCAGGAAAAAACTGGTTTGTCTACCCGTGGAACTCTTTCCGTCTTTGGCTATCGACGCGTTGGAGAATGGAGAGTGATTGGGAGTACGATTAGAAATGCGTCAGAAGGCAAGCCATTGGGAGGCTACAAGAATCAACCATGGATTGTTCAGGGAGGTGTTGTTGACACCTACTTGGGTTAACTGATATTACCAGTATTTATTATATCGTTATAATTTGATGTTGCAATATTAGACTCTACTAGTACATGTTTTATTACATGCATAGTCTGGAAAAGCATGTTCCTATCACCATCTGGAGGACCCGTATCCCTGTGTGGCAGATATGAAACCATCATGCATAGACGATTAACATGAGTCTGAAGTTTAATAATCTCCATTTCTATTACAGCAAATGTAAAGATACGAGAAGTACATATATAATGAGGCCGACGAGACACACAACACTGGCTACAGACACTACCAACAAATTCTATATCTTATCTAGAGGACTTTTCCTTACTCTTTTAGATACCATTCGCCCTTTTCACTTTTCAAATTTTGAACAACTTTTACACAACTTCCGAGTAAATAAAAACAGCCATGCTGGCATACGCAACTCCCATTGCCAGGGAGCTGGGACTTCTTGTTCTTTATTATGCATATCTATCACTGAGCGCTGTTTATATATTCAAGGCTATTATGGCCTTATCCGGTCTTGTTTTGACTATTATTGTAGCATCACTGCTAAGTCTGGCTGTGCGCGCAATTACAACATCTCGGAATCTTGTTTGCTTACCGGATAGCAGCCCGTCAGTTCTTGGACGCCCACTCTTGTTTCCAGCGATTATTAATCATACACGAGTTTCTCCTGTGAAGAATCACTTCCATCACCGTGTCTTATTTATAGGCATACCTGTTGGTCTTCGTGGACATCTTGGGAGCTTGCTGTCTGTAGACGAGCAGACCTTCACGGAAGCACCCGGCTTGGAGAGTGAATTTCCACGCCTAAAAAATATCCAGTTGTGGTTTAGGACATGGTTTAGCTTTGATTCACAGCGGTACCTTCAACGTGGTGATGATCACCTGGGACTGCGTGAAAAACTCGATCGGTTCTTGAAAACCCAGGTACGCTACGTGATGTCTTAGAATCCCATAAACTCACATTTTTGCTGACCATTATTTTTCCACTCAAAGGATGAGGATCCGAAGTCATGGCCACATGCTTACCTGCTGAGCGTTCCTAAATTCTTATGGTGGTCTCGCAGTGTGGTTTCCTGGTGGTATCTCTACTCACCAGAACGGGAGCTGGGCGCCATGATAATGGAGATCAACAATTCTTTTGATGAAAAAAGGAACATGTTCTTTCATGTTGAGGGACTATCTGGCCTACCTCCATTTAGCCGTGACCAGAAACACGATATAAGCGATAACGGACCAGATGGGTTGTTCCTGAGTCCGCGCCCCCGTGGTGGTGTTTACAAGGGCAGCTGGGTGAAACATATCTTCACCTCTCCGTTTGAGAATGTCGAGGGCTCTTTCTCAGTGCAGTTTACAGATGTCTCGACTGCCAACAAGTGGCCGTCCTCCACTCTGATATCGAATGCAACATCCATTGGCCGAGCCAGTGAGCCGAAGATGGTCACTCGAATTACTTGCGCGGCGCCACCTTTGGATCCTCTCCGGGCAACATGGACCGAGCTAGCCAACTTCTTATTCTGGTGGACACTGCCTGGTCTCCTGACCACACCGCGAATTATTTTCCAAGCTCTGAGACTCCATTATTGGCTGAGGCTGCTGAAAATGAAAGCAAAATCGGAGATCCGGGAAGGCAGTATTCCTCGGCATGCTAGTCAGATTGAAAGGTAAAGGCAAGACATTTACACCAGTTTGTGATTCATATGTTTTTTTTATCATACTAATGATTGAAATTCTACTTAGGAAACTCGAACCGTACTTTCAGAAGTACCTTCAAGCATGCGTCAGATCATTTCCTGATAGTGTTATATTGACATATATACCATGCAGAGCCATAGGCAATGGATGTGTCATTTTTCGGTCGGATGGTATAGCACAAGAAGGAAGTGCTGCCCAGTGCCTGTCCATTCAACCGCTCGACCCTGGCTTTTACATTCGAATGACAGACTTTGTTGATCCTTGGAAAGGCCTAGTCAACGAGCTCCAAACACTTCAAGCGGAAGCTGACAATACCACCTCGCTCCTTCGTACATCGGACCCCGCTCTCTTGCGGAAGATTGTATCTGCCAACACAAAAACTATTTCTCAAGCATCAGCACCCCGACCACAATCAATCCTTTCTAAGTGTGTCTCTTGGACACGCGGCCCTAAATTCATGGATAAATTTGTTTTATTGCACGCTTCAAAATCTTTACAGTATATGTACTTTCTAATGTTGGCACGAAACTGGGCTGCTGCTACCCTTTCGTTTGGTTTCTTCAAACTTCTCGACGTTTACATTTTTATGGTCGGCATAGTTGCTCGGTGGAGTCTGTTCCGTGCAGTTTCATTTGTCACAAATACTGCTCTATCTGAAAATGGTGGAGTACTACTCACGACTGCCATCTACCTTGTTGCATTGCAGTGTGTCTGTCAGGTTAATATATAGATTACATGCAATAAACTCACCAAAAAACAAGGTTTTGGTATTAGTTGTTAACGTACTAGGTATTGAAATATCACAGAATGACACATTATCTAGACAGGGGCATCACGCCCCGCGCCCTCGTTAATGTACTAGGAATGTTGCTTTGGAGGGTGCTGGGGTTGATACACCTGTCTAGATAATGTGTCATTTATTGTGATATTTCAATACCGAGTTTATTAATAACTGACTATTGCGTGATTACCCATCGTGGATGTTCCATGCAGCCAATTTCTGTAATAAGACCGCGTATGACATGGCCCACTTTTCACTAACACAGTCGACGCTAAGGACTTAGGTCGGGTTACTTAGTGTCCCAGACCACATGGCAATCCCCGCAATACAATAACCTGTAATACATTGCATTCTTGCCCACCTTCCTCTTGGATTAGTGTCTTTTTATGCTTAGGCCACACTTTATTTAGTATCGATCTCTGCGACTCGTATTCAACATGGCACATGAAGTAGACGTATACAATCTAACGCTGTTATCACAAAACTATATAAGAAGCACAGGATCGCGCAGTTTCACATCACATCAGTAATTTCTAAACTAATAGTCTTACCTATATCATAATTTCAGAATGTCTGTCACTTTCAAAGTATTCCAGGCGGCCAAGGATGGTAGTATTGTTGCAGCCACTACGGCGCGCATTCTACAGCGCAGCGAGGTCTACATCGAAATCACGCACGCCGGCTTATGTGCAACGGACGAGCATTTCCTGAGCTCTGGCATTGTGCTCGGGCATGAAGGCGTGGGCATTGTGAGGCAGAAGGGGACTAGCGTAACGTCTGTTCACGTCGGTGACCGAGTCGGCTTCGGGTACTTTCGCAAAGTGTGTGGATCGTGCGAAAACTGCGCTTCAGGTATGTACACTTCTTAGATCATTGTCTTTTATGTTGTTCACCATCACAATTCGCCGTGGTTGACATCGTTTTCAATTATTCAGGATGGGACCAGTACTGCAGAACGGCTCGCTTTTATGGTCAGTCTGATTTTGATATCGGCACATTCAGTCATGGCACCGTATGGGACGAGAGCTGTGTTTTTTTGATCCCAGATGGCTATAGCTCCCAGGATGCCGCACCGATGATGTGTGCTGGCTCTACTGTATGGACTTGTCTACGGCAATACGGCGCACGCGCGGGTGACCGCATTGGTGTAATGAGCCTTGGTGGGCTTGGTCACCTGGCGATTAAGTTAGCTTTTGCAATGGGATGCCATGTCGTGGTCCTTTCACGCACAGCCGACAAGGAAGCGGATGCAATCAATTTGGGGGCATGCGAGTTCCACGTTTTCGATTCTTCAAAGAAAATGGATCACATCCCACCATTGAAGCAGCTACTTCTTTGCGGAAGCTCGACAGTTGATTATTCAACGTGAGTTAACCATAGGATGCTATTGCTTATACATTATTAACATTTTTTTACAGTCTGGTGGAAGCCATGGACACCAATGGTGTAATTTTCCCCCTTGCTGTAACGTTTGACCACCCGCCTATACCTATTCTCCCTATGAACTTAAAGGGAGTTAGCATTCAGGGTTCCCTGGTGTCATCACGCCAGAATCTACGCGATCTTCTCACGTTTGCGGCACAGAAGAAGATCACCGCCAACGTGGTCAAATATCCTCTGACTGTCGCAGGGATTGAAACTGCTATGCAAGAACTACGTGACGGACTGGTCAGGTACAGAGCAGTTCTCGTAAGGGAATCGGTTTCTGATATATGATAATTGCGATGTGGTCAAGTCCTTGATAGTGTATATTTCAACAGATAGTCAAAGTCCTTGGTCATTGATATTCCAAAAGAGGTTGTTTTGCGTCGTCCGAAGGTATGGAGTACACTAATGCACTGCGTGGTGACATTTCCGATATGACGTGTGATTGTGCCGCTTCGTGATGACTGAGGGAAAGTTTTTTAGACAGGTAATATCAGGTGATATCTAATCAATTATGATCCAGGTTACGGAACACAATATAACTAGAGCTTAATTATTGGTTATTAATTATAAAACATGAAATGTCAAAGATAATACAAGCACCAATGTTTGGGGTACAGCAATGATTATAAATTGAACCTGACCTTCTCTGTTTTGGCGGGTCTTCTTCTTTTTGTATTCTCAATCACTCGTACTAATTTAGCTACATATCAACTGCCGATACAATCTGTTCACAAACACCAGCTAATGCCCAGCAATCATGGCGACATCTTCGCACCTCACGGCCTTCATTACGGGTGCTGGTTCTGGTATATTTATCTGTTAATCTGATTTTTCGGGCGTGATGCCTATTCCCTAAGATCTCATTGAAACACGTTGTTCATGGAGACTAACACATAAATACAGGTATCGGTGCTGCATCAGCTCGCGCGTTCGCTCTCGATGGAGTGTCTAATCTGAGCTTGGTCGACATTGATCCGGATGCCTTGCGAGAACTTGCAGCAAGCCTCCAGCTTGACTTTCCAGGTGTGGTAGTCCTCACGCTACCCACAAATGTTGCAGACGAGCAGTCTGTTGAAGACGCAGTCCGCGAGACCGTGGCCGCATTCTCGCGAATTGATGTCTCAGTACACGCTGCCGGCGTTGGGGATGTGAATCTAGCAACGCACGACATTCCGGTCTCCGAATGGCAGAAAATGATAGATACAAATTTGACTGGAACTTGGCTGTGCGAAAGATCGGTTATACGGGCTATGCTTCAGCAAAAGTACGTGCTTTGACTAACCCCTTATAATATCAGAACATAAGATGAGTTTGTTTTCATATATCATGTTGATTTTACTAATCGTATCAAGATCTCTCGGCAGCCGAGTCGGTCGGGGCGTCATTGTTAATGTTGCATCCGCACTTGGGTTGACTGCTTCGGTGACAGCAACACCCTTTCCTTCTTATATAGCCGCAAAACATGGTGAGGCCGCGTCTTGGAACGCGAAGTAATACCTAAATATTTTTAGTAATGCTGACCAGTGATCTTAAAATACAAGGGGTTTTAGGATTTACAAAGATGGTAAGAATTCGAAGTCTTATACTTGGCATCATTTCCGATATATCCATGCTCATCCATAGGACGCAAAGGTTTACGCACAACACGGTATACGCATCAATGCGATCTGTCCCGGGTATGTCTTAAAGCTATACCTATATTTGTAGTATCTGCCCCGTATATTTTCTAATCTGCTAATTTATTATAGCTGGGTACAAACAAAAATGACCAAAGCTGGCTTCGACTCCGGTGCTTTATCGGCAGAGATTCAGTCGATCCCTGTTGGCCGAGTAGGAACAGTAGACGAAGTTGCAGATTCGATTCTATTCCTTTCCTCCCCGAAAAGCAGCTATATGTATGGTGCAGCACTCGTTGTAGATGGCGGTTATAGTATTTAAGTTAATTTAATTTATATGCTGTTTACTTTAGAATACTTGACATAACTTTCTTTAATTAAACTGATTTACATTGTATATACTATGAAGTTGTAATATAAAAGCAAATTAAGTTCAAGAATACTTGTCTCTTCGAGTTCGTCATTCTATACGGAAGTAATATGGAAAATATTGCCGAAAGCAAAATGCCGGTTGTAGAACTATCCTGTTGTATGTAATTTATATATCGATTATCCCAAGCCAAGTATATGAGTAAAATCATGAGGTGAATCGAGTTAGGAATTAAGAATTATTATCTCCTCGAGTTATTATTATGCCTTTAAGTTACAGTATGTTCAAGTTATTATTTTTTTAGGTTGTTATTTGTTCGAGTTATTCGAATGTAATATTAAAAATAATAAAAATAAACTGCACGGGGACGTGAACTTTCCATAGCCTGGGACAGGAACTGCATTACATTGACGCCACACGGCAGGTTACCCGGGTCGTACATGAAAACCTAAATGTTGGATGAGACGTTGTCTTAGACGTGGTGCTTAGTTTACGACGGTGTACTTGAGATAGTATGTCAGGGCTTCGCCCAGGACCGGCTGGCTATAGAAAAGCTGATGCATATAGTAGTTTCTGACGTTAACTAAAGATTCAGCGCCGTCGTCTGGGTTGTAGGCGAGGTAGTTTGAGCCAACCGTGAGGTAGTTGTGGCTGGGCTCGATGTGTAGCGGCTGGACGGTCCACGTTGGGTCCTGCGGGGCAAACTCGGGGGTCTATGTATCGCCGCGGTTGGTCATGAGCTTGCCGTAAACAAAGAAGGTAATTTAACTGCCCTTTTTATTTCTCGTTATAACATCCATCGCTTAGGCGGCCTGATCCAAGACGGACCGAAGCAATAGCCGGTATACTAATAGTTGCAAATATTTAAAATTATTATGACTAAATCAAACAATACTTCTTAATCACATCCAAGACTCGGCTGCGGTTTTTCGCGGTCTCAAACACCTCGGAGTGGTCAAGCGTAGGGAACCACAATAACTCAATCCCGTCCTTCGTCAAGCAGTTACTGTTACCCCCTCCACGTTCTGTAGACCCAAGATCAGCCGCAGATTCTCTAGCAAACTGGGCAAATAGTTCTTTTACATCCTGCAGCGGTGAGGTTTTAAGATTTCCGTCAAACAGCAGATATTGCAAAACACTCCGCGTGTTAACGATGAGATCCCTGCCAGAGAGAACGACAGCAATCTTCCTTTTTATACTTTGTTGTAGAGTATCCTTGCAACCTGCAATGCTATGCTGGTGGAGTCCCGCGTGCGTGCTAACATTCCCGTTTTCACGTTGCACTATACCGTTATCATTGGACAGCGAGACCAACTCTTCTTTCCAAATGAGGTTTTCCTTCCAGAAGAAATGTCGGCCTAAAGTAAGCGCCGTGCTGGGGTCCATGCTAGCAAAATACCATAGCAGCCACTCGTTGGCACGCCGCGGCCGCCGCCGCGTGAAGTTGTACGCGACGTCCGGTAAGTGCAGACAGATACTAACGGGGTCGATCAGGACCACACCAGTCACTCTAGGCGCCAGCGTAGGCGATCGCAGGATATGCGTCGTCAACACGCTGCCGTATGAGTGACTGACGAGGACAAAGCGATCCCAGCCATAGTGCGCGACAATGCACTCGACCTGGCGGAGGAAGTCGGGGCGGGACGGCGGCTCGGCATAAAGATGCATAGAGATGGAAAGGATCTCAAGGGCAATTACACCCGTCTCGAGTGGTATCTCAGCGAGTAGGGCTGTATATGGGTAGAGGCCGATGCCGATTCCGTGAATAAAGACTACCGGCAAGCTGGTGCTGGATGTATGAGGTCGGTACCAGTAGCCCAGTGTGCGAGAGGGAGACCTGCGCTTCCAAGCCAACTTGCGGCAAGGAAGCAGTGAGGGTACCAGCAGCCCTGGACGAGGAGGGAAGACTGTCAACGTACTACGCCAGGATGGAGCACGTAACTGGAAACCGTACCAGAACAGCCTGCAATGTGTAGTAAAATCAACCAGCAAGATTAGCACATACCACACGATGCTCCGATACTGTGTCTCAACCGCGTTGAAGGTTAGTAGGAGCGGCTCGGCTCCCCCGCGCCCCGGAGGCAGCGGCCATCCCAGCATCTTCTCAATCCTGGCAAGATAGGTTTCTAGTTCACGCTTGAGCGAATCCACGTCCTCCACATCTACGTCATCTAGATTGTCTGGAGTATTACCATTTGTACCGAGCAAAGTAGCTGCCCCTTGGCTCTCTCTCAGATTAGTTTCACTGCCATCGTCGGCAGGGTGTTGCCCATTCACCAAATACACCTCCTCCAACGATTTCCGGTCGAAGAAAGCCCATAGCACAAAGTCCTTGACGTTGTCTCGTTTGATCTCCTCTAGATCGGCGCCAAGAAACCACATCTGGAGGTAGCGTTGGGGGTCGGCAATACTGTCTAGACAGCGGTCCACAAGTTTTGACCGCTCGCTCGGTGTTAAAGGCGATGGGTGTTTTGCGGGAGCGCGCAGCCGGGCTTTGAAGGGGAGGTAGATGAGGATAACATAGAATAGCTCTGCGGTGAAAAGAAAAGCGAGTGTATTAGTTAAGAAGGACGGCGTGCCCGTGGCACGGAATAATGTGACATTGAGTAGAGCGATTAAGAAGACGAAGAGCGGGACGGCATACTGCACGACGAAGATGCAGACGCGGATAAAGACCAGCTCTGGGACGGACGTCCCGAGCATCAATGCCTTAATTTCAGCGCGGCTCTACCGGGCTTATTAAAGTGTATGTGAAGGAGAATGGTATGTGTCGAGTGCGGATTCAGCGCGCTGATTTGTGTATAGGTTGGTTAATTCTCGAATGTTTACTCGGATGAGAAGTGTATAGTTTTTGAAAACGGTTGAAGTTTAAGTTTTACTCTTACATTAAAGCAAACTTACAGATATCTTTTTATCTTAGATATGATTTGTTATTAAGGAGTAGCTAACGCAAAACTGTTGGGACGACTCAACAATTATCACATGTTTATATAAAATTTTAATAAATAACATCATAATAAAGAAGTATTATAATAATAAACACGTGTAATTCTTTGTCATATCGGAATCTTTACAAAATCTTCTACCGGCAACTTTCATAGTCTATTAAGCTAAAAAAGCAAAGTATTATCGTAGTAAGTCCTACCCGCACCAGCTTCGCCTAACCCTAACACTTATGTCCAGCCGTTTAAGCCCCAAACGACCTACTTATTTGAAATATTCGATGATTCCAACCAATTAAAAACCTGTATTTAAAGTGGACCGTATCGAGCCGTCCGTATTAAACCTTTTAGTTCTTATAAGATTAAATGTTTAACTTTTTATTTACCGTATAAAGCTAATTTATGTTATTATATAACCTAACTATTATGTCCAGCCGTTTAGGGCTTAAACGGTCCACTTATTTGAAATATTCGACGATTACAACCAATCAGAAGCCTGTATTTAAAGTGGACCGTATCGAGCCGTCCGTATTAAAACTTTTGGTTCTTATAAGATTGAATGTTTAACTTTTAATCTACGGTGTAAAACTAATTTAATGTGTGAAGCTGTGTTAAGTCGTGTGGAGCTGTAATGTGTAGAGCCGTGTGAAGTTGTAATGTATGAAGTCGTGTAGAGCTGTGATGTGTGAAGTCGTGTGAAGCCGTGTGATACGCACACTAAGCTCAGCAGCGCCACACTTTATATAGTCTAGCGTTGCCATAGTATCGACTCCCGTAGCTATATAGCTTAGCATAGTCTTTTCTTTTCTTCTCTTCTTCTCTCTCCTTTCTTAGTCAGTCAATATATTATTATTATTATACACATTTAGATTGGCTCGCTACTTATAGCCGTAAAACGGCTTTCTACTTCCGCGATACTTGCTACTATTACTGTTACGATAGCTTCGCGCTTATAATAAATGGTAGCAACTTATCTTTCGAAGGGATTATTATAACTATAGTCCGTTGCCGACTTACGGCATACTATAACTATACTTCTTTTCTTTTGTTGCTTTAACTAGTATATTATACCCCGTTTTCTTCGCTTCTTTTTACAGCCTCACGGCTTATTATACCGTTTATTTAAACCTTTTGTTACTTTCGGGCACGCTATACCGCTTCCCCGTCTTTAAAAACCACCGTATAAGTTCGTACGTACTCGGTACTACTATACTTATAAATCAGTTTATACGCGCCCGATAACTGCCCGCGTTTTAATAGGCTAAATCCTCGACTTTTAAAGCCTTAGCGGCGCTTTTTTTATACTTGCTAGACCGTCGCTTTAACTTAACGATAACCTTCGTTTAAATTTTATTCGTTACTCGTACGGTACTACTCGACTACGACGTAGTCGCCGCGGGCATTAATTAAGCTAAGTAGTTATTTATATATTTACGCGAGTACGTACTTTACGTATTATTTACCGCGTTCTTTAGTATCGACCGCGATACCGTCCGTTTAATTACTAACTTTAACCTTATCCTTACAAATAACTCTTCCTACGTTACGTATAACTTTACGACCGTCTTTAACGTTTTAATAACATCTTTATTACTCCCCGTCTTAAAAATACGTATTTTATCCGTTTTTTAAACTATTCGTTATATTATAAAACTACTTTATAAAACCGGCATTTTATTAAACTTAAAGTAAGACTACTTTTTAAAGCCCGTTTCTTCGTCCGAAGTTTATATCTCTTTTACAAACGACAACGCGGCGACCTCCCCTTTATAACGTAAGCGTCGCTTCGAAAAGCTAAAGCCGACGACGCGTTAAACCCGGTTTATTAATAAAGCCTCCGCCGCCTTCGCCGTAGTTATTACTAGTTAAATATACGTAAAACCAGCCATTAAATTATAGTAGTCTATAGCCTCTCCCGACCTTTTCTCGGCTTACGTAAACCTCTTAACGGAAAATCTACCGTACGCGCCCTCCCTTATAACTAGTCGGGCATCACCGTCTACCGCGACTCTTACCCTTAGCCTAAGTATAAGCCCGCCTATCGCGGCCGCCGTTACGACTCAGCCAACTACTAAGTCTCGCTCTAACTCTTTAATTTCTTTCGCCTTTAACCCGCCCGTATACCCCGTGGCCTCGACGCACCTATTCCAGCTAAACTTAAACGGTAGCTCGGGCAGCTTAAATAATATAATTATCGGCCCGCTACTAACTATAACACGGCCTATTATATCTTACTTACCCGATTTAATAATAGTCGACACCTCTTTCTCGGCCCTCGTAGCGGCTCGTCGAGAAAAACAACCGGCTTAAGAAGCCGCGCAGCCGTCTCTCTTAACTACGATAAAGGATATTACGATATTGAGACCCGCTATGAGGACGTCGGCCTTACCCGAATACTAGTTTTAACCGCCTTATCGGTAGCCGCGTTTTATAAAAATAGCCTTAAATAACCCCCGGGCTTAGCCCGTAATAAGACCGTTTTTTTAGGCCCGCTTTTAAACTACTATATTAACTACGCTCGACGACGATATAGCCGTAGTTTAATAGTTGTTAGCTATATTTTTTTAATTTTATAGCTCGGCCCCGGAAAACTGTATAAGTTTTGTAGAAATATTCGGTGTTTTTATAGCTATTAAGTACGGCTATAATATTTTATTTTAATACTCTCTTTTACTTTTTATGAGAACTTTTTTACGGTATTCGTTACTTTTAGTACTATTATAACGAGTATAACGTACTCGATAGACTTATTTATATAAAGACGACGACTCCCTCTAACACACACACTAAGCTCAACAGCGCTACACTCTACATAGTCTAACGTTGCCACAACACCGACTCCCGTAGCTATATAGCTTAGCATAGTCTTTTCTTTTCTTCTCTTCTTCTCTCTCCTTTTTTAATTAATCAATATATTATTATTATCATACACATTTAGATTAGCTCGCTACTTATAACCGTAAAACGGCCTTTTACTTCCGCGATACTTACTACTATTACTATTACGATAGCTTCGCGCTTATAATAAATAGTAGCAACTCATTTCTCGAAAAGATTATTATAACTATAGTCCGTTACCGACTCACGGCATACTATAACTATACTTCTTTTCTTTTACTACTTTAATTAATATATTATACCCCGTTTTCTTCGCTTCTTTTTATAGCCTTACGGTTTATTATATCGTTTATTTAAACCTTTTATTACTTTCGGGCACGTTATACCGCTTCCCCGTCTTTAAAAGCCACCGTATAAATTCGTACGTACCCGGCATTATTATACTTATAAATTAGCTTATACGCGCCCGACAACTGCCCGCGTTTTAACAAGCCAAATCCTAAACCTTTAAAGCTTTAACGGCGCTTCTTCTATACTTATTAAGCCGTCGCTTTAACTTAACGACAACCCCCGTTTAAATTTTACCCGTTACTCGTACGGTATTACTCGACTATAACGTAGTCGCTACAAGTATTAATTAAGCTAAGTAGTTATTTATATACTTACGCGAGTACGTACTTTACGTACTATTTACCGCGCTTTTTAACATCGACCGTAATACCGTCCGTTTAATTGCTAGCTTTAACCTTATCTTTACGGACAACTTTTCTTGCGTTACGTACGACCTTACGACCGTCTTTAACGTTTTAGTAATATCCTTATTACTCCCCGTTTTAAAAGCACGTGTTTTATCCGTTCTTTAAACTATCCGTCGTACTACGAGACTGCTTTGTAAAGCCGGTATTTTATTAAATTTAAAGTAAGACTACTTTTTAAAGCCCGTCTCTTCATTTAAAGCTTATATTTTTTTTACGGACGATAACGCGGCGACCTTTTTTCTACGACGTAAACGTCGTTTTGAAGAGCCGAAGCCGACGACGCGTTAAACCCGGTTTATAAATAGAGCCTCCGCCGTTTTCGCCGTAGTTATTATTAGTTAAATATATATAAGACTAGCTATTAAGTTATAATAGTTTATAGCTTTTCCCGACTTCTTTTCGGCCTACGTAGACCTTTTAACGGAAGATTTACTATACGCGCCCTCTTTTATAATTAGCCGGGCATTACCGTTTACCGCGATTTTTACTTTTAGTTTAAGTATAAGCCCGTTTATCGCGGCCGCCGTTACGACTTAATTAATTATTAAGTCTCGCCTTAGCTTTTTAGTCTCTTTCGCCTTTAACCCGCCCGTATACCCCGTGGCTTCGACGTACTTATTTTAACTAAACTTAAACGGTAGCTCGGGTAGTTTAAATAATATAATTATCGGCCCGCTATTAACTACAACACGGCCTCTTATATTTTACCTACCCGATTTAATAATAGTCGACACCTCCCCCTCGACTTTTATAGCGGCTCGTTGAAAAAAACAACCGGTTTAAAAAACCGCGTAGCCGTCTTTTTTAACTATAATAAAAGATACTACGACACCGAAACCCGTTACAAAGACGTCGGCTTTATTTAAATACTAGTCTTAACCGCCTTATCGGTAGCCGCGCTTTATAAAAATAGCCTTAAATAACCTTTAAACTTAGCCCGTAATAAAACCGCCTTTTTAAACCCGCTTTTAAACTGCCGTACTAACTACGTTCGACGACGACATAACCGTAGTCCGATAATTATTAACTATATCTTTTTAATCTTATAGCTCGGCCTTAAAAAACCGTATAAGTCTCGTAAAAATGTTCGGTACCTTTATAACTACTAAGTACGGCCGTAATATCTTACTTCGATACTCTCCTTCACTTTTTATAAAAACCTTTTTATAATATTCGCTACTTTTAATACTACCGTAACGAGTATAACGTATTTAATAAACCTACCCGTACGAAAACGACGACTCTTTTAACGACGACGAAAGGTAACTACTATACTTATAATTTTATTAACGTTTAAATTTCGCGAACTAGGCTAGAAATTAACTTTAAAAGCCGGGCCGAGACTTATATAGCTAAGACTAAGCTACTTAAAACTACGACTACAAACACCTTAAAAATTATACTTAAGACATCCCCGATAATCTCTTCGCTTCGCGTATTTACGCCTCCCCGCCGCCTCCCTCGACTAAACTTTATTAAACGATATAATTACTCGGCCTTTTTAACTTTAACGCCTCTTTTAAAAAACACACGGTTATATACTTCGTCTATAATAACGTAGATAGTTTTATCCGTAACGTTAAATCGGAATTAAACGCCGAGCCCGGCATCGAACGGCTATTAAAAATTAAGCTATAATTATAGCTACGCGGTAACGCATCCCGTTAATAAAACGACGAGCTTTTTAACGCCGAACGTTAATATATATATAATAACGTAAAAGTATAGTATAACGTATTATACGATAAATTCGTACCCTCGTTTTTTAGCGCCGCCGTTTAGCTTTAAATATACCCGTTTATAATAAAGTTAAATATAAAAAACGACGTTATACGCGACTACTATACCTTTTATATAAATAAAGCCCGCCTCGTTAATATACGCGACGACCGAAACGCTTTTAACCGCGTCTACTATAACATTTACCCGGTATTATAAATCTATCTCGACTGCCTAACTAAAGACACTTAAACCGCTTAATTTAAAAATAAATTTATCCTTAAAGCGGCTACTTAACGCCGCCTCGATAAATATAAACAAAGCCTTAACCCTACCGCCTACGTATCCCCGCTCGCGTCTATTAATTACAACCGCGACAGCTCTAATAGCTCCTTTAAACGCGGTAACGGCTTTAACTAACGAGACAATAACCCTCGTTACTAATAATCCGGCTATAAACGCTCGCAGTCTCACTCTTAAAAACGCTCTTTTCGTTTAAAAAACGATAATAAAACGTACTTAACTAATTTACTAATAACTACTATCGTAGACTTAACCCCGGCTATAACCGACCCCGCTACAGTATAACAAAACGCAACTATAAAACTAGCACTAATATTTAAAAATTTCTTTCGTAAAAACACGAACGGCAAGCCGGTATAAAAACGCCTCTACTTCGACGATAAAAACTACCGCGACCGCCGTACCGCTTTAAAACGCGAAAGATACTCCTACTACTACTCCGAGCCGTTAAAGAATAAATAAGATCACGCTTTTTTTATAAACGCGTATATAATACTATATAACTACGAAACCTTTAACTATAATAACGATATAAAAAGCTTTACCGTCGTAAACTCGAAAAACGAGCCGCCGGCACTTAACGACTCGAAAAAAAAAATCAACTACTACGTAATAACCGCGCCGGCCGTTAACGAAGCATAGCTTTTTACAACTATTATACCGCTACCGCTTATAGTTTTTAATATTAATTTTATACTACTAAAACGCCGTATATATTTTAAATATAGCCGTGCCTTTTTATCTTATAATACTATAATATAATATATTTATATAAACATATATATTTTAACGCCGGTACTATAAACTAACCGTTAATACTAACCGGTCGCGTCACGGCTTTTTAAAACTAAAACGATAAGTAAAAGCATTATTTAAGTCCCGAGCTTAGCTACTACGCCGACAACCGCCGGTATAACTAAATCGGTATTTTTTATACCGTTTCTTTAAACGGTGTCGTTAATACTCGTTAACGTTTCGGCCAATTTTTAAAAAACTACTCTACTCGCCCCGGTTTATAAAATCCTAACGCTCGCCCCCTTAAGTAAAACGACCCCTAGCCCGTTTATAGTCTTAACTAAGCTATATATCGACGGCCCGATACTCGAAATATATACCGACTTAAACGTATTTTTATATTTAATAAACCGTAAATAACTAAACGTATACGAGCGCGATATTAAATATATTAAAGTCGACTGTAAGTTAAAAATTATAAACGGCTACTATACTATCGAATATTAAATAAAATTCACCGTTTACTTAATTAGTAAAGACACTACCGATAATAAGTATACCGTAAACTTTTAAATCTTAACCGACGTCTTTTTATACCTCGGCCTTAACATACTCTTTAAGCTTAATATTATAAAATAATACGGTATTATTATTAATACTTAAATAAACACCTTTTCGTTTAAACCATACCTTAATATTTTAATAACCGGCTGTACGTATTAACTACGATTTCGTATTAAAGTCTAAATAAAAAAACAAATTCACCTAAAACTTTATAAAAAACAGCTCTATTAAATCTAATACGACGATATCCCGCTTAATACAACCGGCAACCCGCTCGCTAAAGCCGAGACTTATTATTTCTCTACTTTATACCCCTACGTCTACGACTAAACTATCTCCCGTACCTAAAAGCGCCTTTTTTTATTTTACAACAACACCGATACCCGGTCTTCTATTACTAAAAGCGTTATCTTAAGCTATATTACGTTAATACAACCCGGCGCTACCGTTTATTAAATAGCCGCCGAAGCGGGCGACGTTTTACAAGAAATGTTTATAAACGGTATACTAGACTACGACGACGCGTTTATTAACTAAGTCTACTACGTTATATTAAACACTTCGTATAAAAATTCTATTATCGGCTATTACTTATTACTTACCTCCACGACGTAGTCTTTTTATACCGCGGCGACATTTTACTACACACCCCTCGCGATATAAGTAAACGAATAAAAACCGCCCCCGGTACTTACCTCTCTACGCGTACTATTCTATAATATCGAGAAGCCGTCTAAAGTCTTTTTTATAAAAATAAAAAACGGCGCCGCTATTTATAGCCGAGACCTAGCCTTTACGGACGCTCTTATTACGTTTATTATAAAGTATAAAGAAATGTTTACTAACCGCGGCACGGTTCTTATACTTAACGATATAAAAATACGCATCGACTTTATCGAATACTAACAAAATCAAAAACAAAACATCAAGCCATATCCCTTAAGTCTATAAAACCTCGCGCTAATCAACGAACGCTACGACCTACTATAAAAACAAAATAAAATAAGCTTTCTTACCCACGGCGCCCTTATCGCCTACCTCGTCTTTATCGTATAACGTACAATTAACGGTAAAAAAAAAAACCGCGTCGTAGTCGACTTTAAACCGTTTAATAAACTAACAATACCTAACGTATATCTATTATTAAACTAAAGCGATATAATATAATCTATCGCTAATAAAAAAATCTTCTCTATATATAACATAACCTCCTTTTTCTTTTAACTCCCGATCTTCTTAAACTACCGCGACCGCCTCGTAGTTATCAGCCGCCGCGGTTTTAAATACTTTAACGTCGTCTTTATAAAACTACGCAACGTACCCGTATATACGCAACGATTCATAAACCGCATACTAAAACCGTATAAACGTTTCGTAAAAGTATATATTAATAATATTATAATCTTCAACGACACGATTAACGACTACTTTAAACATCTTAAAACCTTATTCCGACTTTTCCTCGACTACCGCCTCATAGTATTCGGCGAAAAAAGCTTTTTCGGCTTCTTATCTATACGCTTTTTTAAGTATAACGTCGACGGCGATAGTATTAAACGTATAAACGACTATATTACGGCTTTTACTAAACTATCCTTCCCCCGTAACCTTTCTACTCTTAATACTTACCTTAATATAGCCGGCTTCCTACGCGACAATATTACTTTCTATAATTAAAAAGCACTCCCCCTTTAAAAAAAAAAAACGGCTCTCTAACGTTAAAATAAAGACGAGTATAGCCTCGTCTTTAACATTAGCTTAAATAAACGTAAAGCTATTATAAGTCGGCTAACCTACGATCTTACTATTCGCAAACGCAAGGCCTTCAACTCGCTTTAAAAAGCCTTATATACATAAATACGACTTCACTACTACGACTAAACCCGACATTTATTTATTAAGCTTAACGTTTATAAATACGGGTTTAAAGTCTTCG
Source organism: Ophiostoma ulmi (assembly GCA_029298715.1). Taxonomy (NCBI): domain Eukaryota; kingdom Fungi; phylum Ascomycota; class Sordariomycetes; order Ophiostomatales; family Ophiostomataceae; genus Ophiostoma; species Ophiostoma ulmi. The sequence continues at coordinate 48,133 of JANSLN010000005.1, read as the reverse complement.
TTTTTTAATTAACGGTTTTATAAAACGAGGTTACGATCTTTAGCCTTAGCACTAAGTATAGCGCTATCCGGCCAGTCCTCTTTCTTTTACGTATAACCTCGGTTAAAAAAAAATAATACTACGTTATAAAATCTGAAGTCGCAATAATCGTTTAGACGTTTATAAAGTTACGTAAGCTGGTATAATTTAACTACTACCCCGTTATTATTTTCTTTAACTACGCGTTTACATATAATATTATTATATATACCTCCTTTAAAACGTTAAACTTAAATAAAGTTAACCTTCGTTTAACCTTTATTACTAACTATATATCGTAATTTAATATACGCATTTTCTATATACCCGATAAGTCGAATATAGTACTAAACGCGCTATCACGCCTACTTACATAAACCGAAACACCGCTACTACCCGACAACGACATCTTCAAAAAAGTAACATACTCTAACCGCCTTTAAACCTACCTATCCTAAATCGTAGTATAAACATATTTCGCCTAATCGGCCCCCGTTAATATTCTTACTATAATATCCGATTTTAAAACCGATAACCGGCTATATAATACTACTAACGGTATAACGGTAGTATATATCAATCCCGATATACATATACGCATTCTTAACTTTTATACGAGTAACTTAAAACTATATACGCTACGCCTCGTACTACTTAATAAAGCCGCCTTTTATAATAACGACGCGGCATTACCTTAACTAAAAATAAAAGCGAAACCTTAATAAGCCGTACTAATCGAGTTATAAATATTATAAAACTTTTTCTTTTACTACTTTAACGATATAAATACCTTACGCTTTTATATATTATACGTAATCTTTAAAAACGTACTAACCGCCGCGTACGACTAGTTTTTTTACTTTAACGAAAAACGTATAATAATACAGCTTTTTAACCTTTTCGTACTTAAACTCCGTTTTAAAGTCCGTATATACCTTTAATACTATAACGTTTATAACTTAAATTAAACACTACGCCTTAAACCCGCCGGCGAGCTATAACCTATTACCTTTATAAACTTACCCTTTTATACCGTAGTATTCGATTTTATAGTCGCTATACCCTTAATACCGTCAACCGGCACTTACTAACATAACCTAACGTAGCCGCTATTAAACAGTCTCTATACTATCACTTATAAATTTACCTATAAAACGCTACTTATCCCGGGTTATAATACGTACACGGTAATATAATAAACGCTATAGTTGTTTACGGCATTCTACTACGTTAACTAAAACATTCTAAAACAAATTATTAACGATAAAAATCTAAAATTTATAGCTAATATATAACGCGAGCTATTTCGCCGCTTTAATACAAAACTCGTTATATTTATAGCATATTACGCCTAAACCAACGGCCTCTCTAAACAAAAAAACTAAACGGTAGAAATCGCTATTCGGTTTTATTACGCTACGTCGGTAAACATTTCTTAAGTCGCTATCCTCTCCGCTTTATAATTTTAGCTTAATAACGTACTATTAAAAGTAATAAGCTGCTCGCTTAACGAAATAGTTTATAGCTTCCGACTTAACGGCCTACTCAACTTACTAATACTAATAAAAGCCGACTAACGGCAAACAAAAGCAAAACTCGTTTAACGCTCTACTTACTAAAAAGAAGTTAAAGATTTCGTAAATATAATAAACTCGTTATTAAAACTATAATACGACCGCGTATACAAGCTCGTAGCTTTTTAACCCGGCGATATAGTCTTTTTATAACTTTACTACGGTTACAACTTACTTAACAAACCCCTTTATAAATTCTCTTAACAACGTATAAGTCTTTTTAAAATATTAAAACGTATAAATAAATTAATATACCGTATCGAGTTACCAAACACGTATAATATACATCCCGTTATTAATATATCTTAGTTTATCGCCGTACTAAAAAACTTTAACCTTTTTAATCGTACTATACCGCTACCCGGCCCCGTATAATAAAATAATATACCCGTAAAAAATAATATTAATAAATACTAAAAAATCGAAAGTATCGTTAAACACGACCCCCGTTCTTACAGACCGCGCCGTTTAATTAAATATTTTATTAAGTAGTTAAAATTTAAACACTACTACGACGTATAGCTACTACGTATAAAACTTAAGACTACAGCTACAAACTTTCTCGCCGTTTATAAAGCCCGCTATCTAAACATAACTAAGTAACTCGATATCCCTCCCGTAAAAAACCCGGCGGTCAACGAAGTCCCTTTTAATCGTAAAGCAGCCTTAATAATAGCTCTTCCTACTACTAAGCTACTTATGAAACGGTATAAAAAAGCCGCGTTTCGACGACGAGAAAAACTCGTTATATATCTTTAACTCTTTAGCCGCTAACGAGCTACGCGACGCTACGCTTACCGACGTCTTAAAATAACCTTACACTAACCGTAAACACATCCCCCCCCCTACCAATATCTAGCTATACAAAGCCACATTACTATATTAAACAACACCCAAAACATCCCTTTATACTAAATTTACATTCCTTTTATCCCTTTTATCGCTTTTACTCTTTTATCGCTTACATCGCCCACGCAACGGACTTTACGAACCCCTTTTTTTTTTATTATTTATTATATTCACTACGCCGGTCGCTCTTTCCCTCTTTATTATTATCGCGCTTGCTTATTTCAACCATTATTTAACAAATTATATAAATTTTACTTTTATTTACTTTTTTATCTACGCGTTTATAAATACTACGGCCTTACCTTTTAAATTAATACATTCGCTACCTTAATATCTATTACCTCTACCCGCCTCTTACTATACGTGCCCGGCTTTAATACGCTATTACTTTTTTATATATACTTAACCCGCCGCTTACTTTTAGTAATAAAATAAAACCCGCGATACGACAACAACTTTACTATAAGCTCGCCGACTTTTAACGCCGTTAGTTAAAACGAGACTCTTATAAGCTACGACGCCGGCCCGGCTAGCTAAAGCGATACCTTTAATACCTTAACTAACCCGTAGTCCGTTACTACTTTAACTATAGCCTAGCTTTAACTTATTATAAGCTTTAAAATATAAAACACCGTCTTTTTTACAATAAGTTACGCGGCCGCCGCGAACGACGACACCGTTATAAAAACCCCCACTACTACCTCTCCCATACTTAGCGACGGAATAACGATCGATAACGCGTATAATATACTTACTATAACTATTACCCCGCCTTACTAAACTACCGAAATGCTTAAAACGCTAGCTAATAAAGAAATAGATACCTAAGCTACGAACGTCGTTAATAAACCAATCGCTTAACCGGTCTCGCTTCGTTAAAAAAAGGTTAAATTTAATATAGCTACCGAATATAATAAGTATAAATATAACCTTATACTATACCGCTTACTAAATAAAAAACTCTACGAAACGCTGGCCGTTTTCAAAACGGTCCTAGACGACTTAAACAAAGCCCGACAAGTCGCGCGTAACGAACACGGCCATTTTATCGTAAACCCCAACGCGGCTTTACTAATCGACAAAAGCAAGTCGCCCGAAAAAAGCTTTTAATTAAATAACGCGATAGCCTACCCGGTCGAGGCTATCCGCCGGATCTTTAAAATCTTTAATATATAAAATCTCGCCGACCTTAAAGTTATTACGGTCTCGCGGTATACTAAAACAGTATATAACGTAAACCATAGCTTAACTTAAGCCGCTTTCTATCGCAGCCTTAAAAAAAAGTACGCGCGTATTTACGACACTAAATACCGCGGCCTAAACTATATAAACTTAAACCTCCTTAATTATAACGACATATTAGTAGCTCGCGTACTATACGAAAAAAAAAAGCTCCCCGACTTCGTTTACTATACCTTTACGTCTACGATATTTATAAATCTATTTAAACGTTTAAGCTTAAACGGCCGTTCCGCGACAATCGAAAAACGTCTAAGTATCGAAGAAGTACGTAAGGCCTCCGTTACGTTATAAAAGACGGTCCGGCTATTATAAAATATCTTTAAGTAGCTATACGATTACATTAAAAATATTTAATACGCTATAAAATAATAACTTAAGTAAGCTACTATAAACTTTTAAACCGATATTACTACCGTCTACGACGAACTATACACTATAAAAAACGACCTTTAAAACCTTACCACAACATTAATTACTATCGCCGATATAATAAAAGACATTAAAACCGTACTAAAGCAACGAGCGGAGCTAGCCGTTACGCCATCCCGCCTACTAAGACCTTAAGGCGGCCTACAACGCTCCAACTTAGTCTCTGCATTAAAGCATACAACCAACGGCCCTTCGCGGGCAACGCAGTCCACCGCCGCTAACGCTACCCGCTTAGCGGCTCCTACTACCCCGCGCCCGGCCGCCCGCCCTTAATCCCGCTTTACGATAACTACGTTACTTAACTTACCGTTAGCTAAACCTTTATCTCGGGCAGCCGTAACACGGCTATTTACCGGATCGCCCGGTAAGACTACCGTAAAAAAAAAGGTGTTAATCGTACTCTTAAGCTCCGTATTTACTAGCTAAACCTCGGTAGCAGCGTACTAATTAACGCCGTTTATATAAACAGCGACCCCGACGTAACTCTCTACCGCTACTTGCTTTAACTTTAACGACTTAGACGATAACGAAGCGGTTTAAAACAACCGTCGTCGCACTTATTTTATGCCCCTTTTATTTTTTATTTTTTATTTTTTCTTTCTTTTGTTTATTTTTTGTCGTCCTTATCCGTAACTCCGTTTATATTTCATTAAAGCTATACCGCTCCGCCGCAAAATTTTTCTTAATAATGGTTTTTTTATACCGGCGCCCCGTTCTTTCGTAAAATAGAGAAGAGCGGGGGGGAGATAATACGCATACTAAACTTAACAGCGCCACACTCCACATAGTCTAACGTTGCCACAGCACCGACTCCCGTAGTTATATAGCTTAACATAGTCTTTTCTTTTCTTCTCTTCTTCTCTCTCTTTTCTTAGTTAGTGTTACGAGCGCGAAGCTATCGTATACAGGGATGGTATGCAACTAAGCATGCGGAAGCATGGTGTGTACAGACATGTCACGGCCGTCCTGGTTACTTCTTGTTAAACCTAAGATGGATATGATAATTGTATGTAATGAATGATGATGAATTAAAAGGAGAGTTATTACTAGAAAGAAGACGGACAGTCGACTAATTTATAGTCGACTGTCGACGTCGTATAGGACATGTGACTAATCCCGTAGAGATTACGTCAGCCGTCGCTAGTCGCGACGGTACGTATTCGAGGTCTACTTCTAGACAGACGACGTATAGTCACGTCGACGGACACGTGACCCTACTGACGTAGGGACACGTGACCGATGCGTACGTAATCACATAGTGTGCGTGTCATCTCCCCCACGACCACTCTTTTTCAAAAGATAAAAAACAAAAGGTAGAAGACAAAAGACAAAAGACAAACGACAAGACAAATCGACAAGACGGTCGACGACGACAGTCGACAACGACAGCTGACAAGACAGTCGACGACGACAACCGACGAGACGGACGACGACGACTGCTGCCCACACAGTCGACGACGACAATTAACAAGACGGTTGGCGACGACAGCTGACAAATCCAACGACGATGACAGCTAACGAGACGGACGACGACGACTGCTACCCACACAGTCGACGACGACAGCTGACAACATAGTCGACAACGACAGCTGTCAAGACAGACGACGACGACAACCGACGAGACGGACGACGACGACTGCTGCCCACACAGTCGACGACGACAACTAACAAGACGATTAACGACGACGGCTAACAAATCAGTCAACAACGACAGCTAACAACGTAGTCGACAACGACAGCTGACAAGACAGTCGACGACGACAACCGACGAGACGGACGACGACGACTGCTACCCACACAGTCGACGACGACAGCTGACAAATCAGTTGGCGACGACAGCTGACAACATAGTCGACAACGACAGCTGACAAGACAGACGACGACGACAACCGACGAGACGGACGACGACGACTGCTACCCACACAGTCGACGACGACAGCTGACAAATCAGTTGGCGACGACAGCTGACAACATAGTCGACAACGACAGCTGACAAGACAGACGACGACGACAACCGACGAGACGGACGACGACGACTGCTACCCACACAGTCGACGACGACAACTAGCAAGACGATTAGCGACGACAGCTGACAAATCAATTAACGACAGCTGACAACGTAGTCGACAACGACAGCTGACAAGACGATTGACGACGACGGCTGACAAATCAATCGGCGACGACAGCTGACAAGACAGTCAGCGACGACAACATGACGACTTGACAATACGACAGTCGATAGACCGGTCGGTAAAAGAAAAGAAAAAGGAAAAAAGGAAAAAAGGAAAAATAAAAAAAAAAAAACGAAAGGCAGTCGAAAAGTCGAAAAAGTCGAATAATCGGAAGGTTTCGGAAGGGTCGGGATAGGGGGGGGGAGTTTAGCCTGCTAGGACGCGGACAGTCGTCGGGCGCGTATAGGCTGATTTGTAGGTATGGTAGTGCCGGGTGCGCACGAGCTTGTGCGGTGGCTTCTGAGGACGGGGGAACGGTATGGCGTGCCCGAAGGCAACAAAAGGTTTGGATAAACGGTATGGTGAGCCGTGAGGCTGCAAAAAAGAAGCGAAGAAAAACGGGGTATGGTGTGCTAGTTAAAGCAGCAAAAGAAGAGAAGTATGGTTATGGTTATGGTGCCGGGAGTCCCTCGACCGACGAAAAAAACAAAAACAAAGAGTTGGTACCATTTGTTACGAGCGCGAAGCTATCGTATATAGGGATGGTATGCAACTAAGCATGCGGAAGCATGGTGTGTACAGACATGTCACGGCCGTCCTGGTTACTTCTTGTTAAACTTAAGATGGATATGATAATTGTATGTAATGAATGATGATGAATTAAAAGGAGAGTTATTACTAGAAAGAAGACGGACAGTCGACTAATTTATAGTCGACTGTCGACGTCGTATAGGACATGTGACTAATCCCGTAGAGATTACGTTAGCCGTCGTTAGTCGCGACGGTATGTATTCGAGGTCTACTTCTAGATAGACGACGTATAGTCACGTCGACGGACACGTGACCCTACTGACGTAGGGACACGTGACCGATGCGTACGTAATCACATAGTGTGCGTGTCAGTTAGTCAATATATTATTATTATTATGCACATTTAGATTGGCTCGCTACTCATAGCCGTAAGACGGCCTTCTGCTTCCGCGATACTTACTACTATCACTGTTACGACAGCTTCGCGCTCGTAACACCCTCGGCGACGACGAAAGGTAATTACTATATTTACGGTTTTACTAACGCTCGGATTTCGCGAACTAAGTTAAAAATTAACTTTAAGGGCCGGGCCGAGACTTATATAACTAAAACTAGGCTACTTAAAACTACGACTACGGGTACTTTAAAGATTATATTTAAGACATCTTTAATAATCTTTTCGTTTCGCGTATTTACGTTTCCTCGCCGCTTTTTTCGATTAGACTTTATTAAACGATGTAGTCACTCGGCCTCTTTAACTTTAACGCTTCCTTTAAAGGATATACGGCTATATACTTCGTTTATAATAACGTAAATAGTTTTATTTATAACGTTAAATCGGAACTAAACGCCGAGCCCGGTATCGAACGGCTATTAAGAATTAGGCTATAGTTATAGCTACGCGACAACGTATCCCGTTAGTAAAACGACGAACTTTTTAACGCCGAACGTTAACGTATATATAATAACGTAAAAGTATAATATAACGTATTACGCGATAGATTCGTACTTTCGTTTTTTAACGCCGCCGTTTAACTTTAAATATACCCGTTTATAACGGAATTAAATATAAAAGACGACGTCGTATACGACTACTATACCTTTTACGTAAATAAAGCCCGCTTCGTTAATATACGCGACGACTAAGACGCCTTTAACCGCGTTTACTATAATATTTACCCGGTATTCTAAATTTATCTCGACTATTTAATTAAAAATACTTAAGCCGCTTAATTTAAAAATAAATTTATTTTTAAAACGGCTACTTAACGCCGCCTCGATAAGTACGGGCAAAGCTTTAACTTTACCGCCTACGTATCCCCGTTTACGTTTATTAATTATAACCGCGACAGCTCCGGTAGCTCCTTTAAACGCGGTAACGGCTTTAACTAACGAAATAATAGCCCTCGTTATTAATAATCCGGCTATAAACGTTCGCGGTTTTACTCTCGGGAGCGTTCCTTTCGTTTAAGAGACGATAATAAAGCGTATTTAACTGATTTATTAATAACTACTATTGTAAACTTAGCCCCGGCTATAACCGACCCCGTTATAGTATAGTAAAGCGCGACTATAAAACTAATACTAGTATTTAAAGATTTCTTTTATAAAAATACGAATAGTAAGCCGGTATAAAAGCGCCTTTACTCTAACGATAAAAACTACCGCGACCGCCGTACCGTTTTAAAACGCGAGAAATACTCTTACTACTACTCTAAGCCGTTAAAGAGTAAATAAGATTACGCTTTTTTTATAAACGCGTATACGGTATTATACGACTATAGAACCTTTAATTATAATAGCGATATAAAAAGCTTTACCGTCGTAAACTCGGAAAACGAGCCGCCGGTATTTAACGGCTTAAAAAAAAAGATTAACTACTACGTAATAGCCGCGCCGGCTATTAACGAGGTATAGCCTTTTATAACTATTATACCGTTACCGTTTATAGTCTTTAATACTAATCTCGTATTATTAAAGCGTCGTATATAGTTTAAATATAGCCGTGCCTTTTTATCTTATAATACTATAATATAATATGTTTACGTAAATATATATACTTTAACGCCGGTATCGTAAGTTAACCGTTAGTACTAACCGGTCGCGTTACGGCCTTTCGAAACTAAAACGATAAGTAAAAGTATTACTCGAGTCTTAAACCTAGTTATTACGTCGATAACCGCCGGTATAGTTAAGTCGGTATTTTTCGTACCGCCTTTTTAAACGGTATCGTTAATACCCGTTAACGTCTCGGTTAACTTTTAAAGAACTACTTTACTCGCCCCGGTTTATAAAATCTTAGCGCTCGCCCTTTTAAGTAAGACGACTTTTAACCCGTTTATAATTTTAACTAAGTTATATATCGACGGCTCGATACTTAAAATATATACCGACTTAAACGTATTCTCGTATTTAGTAAACTATAAATAGTTAGACGTATACGGGCACGATATTAAATATATTAAAGTCGACCGTAAGCTAAAAGTTATAAACGGCTACTATACTATCGAATACTAAGTAAAATTTACCGTTTACTTAGTCGGTAAAGATACTATCGGTAATAAGTATACTATAGGCCTTTAAGTTTTAGCCGACGTCTTCCTATACCTCGGCCTTAATATACTCCTTAAGCTTAACGTTATAAAGTAGTACGGTGTTATCATTAACACTTAAGTAGGCACTCTCTCGCTTAAACTATACCCCGGTATTTTAATAACCGGCCGTACGCGTTAATTGCGATTTCGTATTAAAGTCTAAGTAAAAGAGTAAATTTACTTAAAACTTTACAAAAAGCAGCTCCATTAAATTTAATACGACGATGTCCCGTTTAATACAACCGGCAACCCGCTCGTTAAAACCGAGACTTATCATTTCTTTACCTTATACCTTTACGTCTACGACTAAACTATTTCCCGTACTTAAAAACGCTTCTTTTTATTTTACAACAATACCGATACCCGGTCCTTTATCACTAAGGGCGCTATTTTAAACTACATTACGCCGATATAACCCGGCGTTACCGTTTATTAAATAACCGCCGAAACGGGCGACGTTTTACGAAAAATATTTATAAACGGTATATTAAACTACGACGACGCGTTTATTAACTAAGTTTACTACGTTATATTAAATACTACGTATAAAAATTCTACTATCGGTTATTACTTATTACTTGCCTCTACGACGTAGTCCTTTTACACCGCGGCGATATCTTACTACGTACCCCTCGCGACATAAGTAAACGAATAAGAACCGCCCCCGGTGCTCACTTCTCTATACGTACTATCTTACAATATCGAAAAGCCTAGCTATTATGTCCAGCCGTTTGGGGCCCAAACGGTCCACTTATTTGAAATATTCGACGATTACAACCAATCAAAAGCCTGTATTTAAAGTGGACCGTATCGAGCCGTCCGTATTAAAACTTTTAGTTCTTATAAGATTGAATATTCAACTTTTAATCTACGGTGTAAAACTAATTTAATGTGTGAAGCTGTGTTAAGTCGTATGGAGCTATAATGTATAAAGCCGTGTAAAGCTATGATGTGTGAAGTCGTGTGGGGCCGTATAAAGCTGTAATGTGTAAAGCAGTATAAGCTGTGTTAAAAATGACGATATTATATATCGTCATTCTTATAAGATTAAACAATAATAATAATAGTGAATAATAATAATAATAATAATAATAATAATAATAATGATGATAATAATAATGATAATAATGATAATAATGATGATAATGATGATGATGATAATAATAATGATGATAATAATGATAATAATGATAATAATAATGATAATAATAATGATAATAATAATAGTAATAATAATAATAGTAATAATAGTAATAATAATAATAATAGTAATAATAATAATAATAGTAATAATAATAATAATAGTAATAATAATAATAGTAATAATAATAATAATAAGTATATTATTATAATTATATTAGTTTAACTTTTTAAAAATAAGTAGGTTATATAAGTTATATTCAGTATCGCCGCGACACCAAACAATAACTAATTATATTAAATATAAATAATAAACAAGTATATAAGTTTCATTAATATATTAATAATTAAATTTAATTTTATAAGATTAAAGATATATCTTTAACAAAAACGACTTATTATTCTTATAAAAGTCAAGAGTCACGTAACTCTTAACTCTTATAAGAATAAAGCTTTTAAATAGATAAGTCGAATAAAAAACGACGTAGTCGGGTACGTATTATAAATCTACGATATAACTATAAAGTTGTTAAAGAAAAAGTAAAAGTCGAAAAAAGTTTAAAAGGCGCAACTTCTTAAAAAAGTTACCGACGTATTAAATAGTTATAACTTTAACGACTATACTTTTACGAAATCGTCTCTTTCTTAAAGCTTACTATTAAAGCCCGCGTAACTAAAACATTTTATAAATATAAACTTTAAGTATTTATTAAAAGTCTACGTTAACATTTTATATATAGCCTAGCTTTATATATTTTAAACTATATCTTTTAACTAGTTTAACGATACTATTTTAATATAAAATACGATACGGTTAATAATTTTAAAAGTTAGTAATAAATAATAAGATTAATATTATATAAAGATAAAGAAATATAAAAAATATATATCGATAAACATAAAAAAGATTAAAGGATTAATAAACATAAAATAAATTAACAAACTTAAAAATAATTGCTAAAAATAAAATAGACTAATAAAGATAAAAAATATTAATAAACATAAAAATATATTAATAGTAATAAAAAATATTAATAAACTAAAAAAAACAAACACGGATAAAAAATAAAAAAAAAACATAGTATAAACTAATTAGTAGTTCGTTTATTTTTTAATACGGTAAATCAACTTTGTAAATAAATAGAAAGCGTTAGTCGTTATAAGGCTTTTTAGCTGTGTTTTTTCCCCAGCTTAAGTAGTAAAGTCGGTAATTAATATAAACGGCCGCTATACAATCTCTTTAGCTACTATAGCCTTTTAACTACTTATTTTAGTAGCCTTTAATATAACTATATTAATAACGTTTTCTTTATTACATCGACGTCTTAAGACGTATAAGCACTAATTCGCGTTTTAAAGAACCGTATATAAGTAACAAGTCGTATAAGTAAAAAATTATATATTTAATTTCTTATTATATAAAGGGTATAACGGCGGCCGTAATATACACGCCGGGTTCCCGGCTATAATATATAAAGCCGGGTTATAAAGTCCGATATTAAAACTTTAAGCCGTCGATTATTATATCGTATATCTCTATATAAATATATAAAAAAGATATAGCGTATTACGATTTTTTAAGTAAAAGTAGCTTTAATACTATTATTTCGTATATTTTAGTTTTTTTATATTTATTATATTTATTATATTACCGGTAAAACGAATAATATATTTAAAGTAAATAATATAAACGTCCGTTAATTAATTATACTCTATAATATGCTTATCTTTTATTTAAAAGGTATAACAAGCTAACTTTACTATGTATTAAGCTTTATAAGTATAAACGCCGGCGGTAGTACGAGAAGCGGTACGAAAAGTATTATAAGAAGTAATAGCCGAGTTATTTAATAAACGTAACGATATTAATAAAATATAAAAAATTATTAAAGTAAATTTTACTCTTTTTTTATTATTATTAGTATATATTATCTTTAGTTATATAAGTTTAATCTTATAAAATATAAAATTTAGTTTTTATAAGATTAAAAGAGCATAACTTACTAACGCGTCGCCGTTTCCGACTATTTAACGTAATATCGGGTAACGTAGATACAACGAGGTTTTAAACGGGCGTGATTTAAGTTAGTATAGGTAAGTTTTCGGCTTCCGTATCGCTATTAATAATTATATTTAATATATAAAGAGGGGGGACGCGTAGAGTATATCTTATATTAGTAGTCGTTATATTAATAGTAAACGGATCGTCGTTATTAATAGTGGCATCTTAGATATACTCGGTCGATATAAAAAGCGTGCTTTTATTAAAAAAAGACGGTTTTATAAACGTCGTTAGTTACTACTAAAAGTATAAGTCGTATTATACGTTATTATTATATATTACGTCTATTATCTCGTCTATAATCGTCGTTAATATTAACCGCCGGTATATAGTCTCGTTTATAAATACTTTTATTAATAAACGTTTTATAAACGTAACCGCGGAGTACGGAATGGTAAAACGTATCTTTTTATCGATAAATATATATATTACCGTACTTATCGGCTCGCGGCTTACGCGGCCGGTTTATTAAATATAGTTTATAAAACTATATAGTCTTCCTACGTATATAACAACTTCGGTATAAAAGATATTAATATTATACTTAAATACGGTTATAACAACGATTTATTATTTATTATTGTTTTAATTAAACTCGCTAATAACGTTAACGCGGTCGTCGTTATTCATACTATTATAGTATCTCGAAATATAAAAAGCATTTACTATTTTATCGTAAATCCGACGGGTTATATAAAATATAATTCTTTTAAATAAAAGGTTATTCGGCCGATACGAGGCAATCTTATAAACTACTTTTATAGCTATATCTTCGTTAAAACGCAATTACTCGACCCGGTAAAATATATTTAACTTATAACTAAGTCTTCGGTCGATAACTATATATAGTATATTTATTACTTTTCGTAAATAGTCTTTTAAGTTTATCGAAAGAGTAGCCGTTAAAAAAAAGATGAACGTTTTAGTTTTAATAGTATCGGTTAAACCGTTTATAATACTTTTATACGACGTATTTATAAGAATTGAATAAGCCTCGTTAATAGTAATACGACCGAGCAACGCGTTTACTTATAAATATTAAACTTATAACTTAAAAATATATGTCGTAACGATTTCTATTAAAATAATAACAAAGTTATTATTAAAAGTATTATACCGGAAGAAGTTTATAGTTATAATAACGATATAATTAATCGATAAACTAGTAGCCCGTTATTTAATATTTTATATTATAGCTACGTAAAGTATTAAAATAATAGTTATACCCGTTTAATTAAAAACGGCTAAGATAAAAAAAGTAAACGATTTCTTTACCGTTATAAACCGTATTACCGTTATTATAAAATACGGCTATACGAATAAAGTTATTATAACCGTGTCTCGTTAATCCTCGTTAAACCATTTTACGCTTAAACTAAATAGCTTTTTTAAAACTTTATTAGCTTTTATAAAATAATCCATCTTAAAAAAAGTTATAAAAAGCTATAACGTGTCGTAATAAACTTACGACGGATTCGTACCGAGTAAATATACGTACTATAAATTAAAGACCCGACGGAATTGTTTAAAAGTAATAACTAACTTTATAAGTATTATTATTAAAACGGCATACTTAACTCGAGCGGTTATTAAAATATAGTTACTTTATATATTAATAATATAGTTCGTTTACTTATTTTTAATATCTTAATATATTTTAAATATTATACGAAATATAACGATAATAATATATTTATAACGTCGTATTATAATAAAAATACCGACGTTAGCCTCGAATAATATACGTAATATAATAAATAACTCCGGGGTATTTTAATACCCGGTTTTTATCGACGATTAAAATAAAAATCGGGATTAATTTAAACTAAACTATAAACGCCCGGTAAACTCGAGGAGTAATTGTTTTATTAGTAGTAATTAATAGATTATAGTAATAAATATTTATTCAATAGCCGTTAAAAAAAAACGTACTATATAACGGCGTATAAAAACGAAAACAACGGACTTATTACAAGCGGTAATTAATACGACGTCCGTACCGAGCATAAACACATTCTTCGCTTACGTTTAAGTATTTATAAATTTTAACGTTATAGTTTTAAAACCTAGCTATTATATTTAGCCGTTTAAGGCCTAAACGGTCCACTTATTTAAAATATTCGACGATTACAACTAATTAGAAGCCTGTATTTAAAGTAGACCGTATCGATCCGTCCGTATTAAAACTTTTGGTTCTTATAAGATTGAATGTTCAACTTTTAATCTACGGTGTAAAACTAATTTAATATATAAAGCTGTGTTAAGTCGTGTAGAGCTGTAATGTGTAGAGCCGTGTGAAGCTATAATGTGTAAAGTCGTGTAGAGCTGTAATGTGTAAAGTCGTGTAAAGCCGTATAAAGCTATAATATATAAAGTCGTATAGAGTTATAATATATGAAGCCGTGTAGAGCTGTAATATATAAAATCGTATAAAGCTGTGATATATAAAGTCGTATAGGGCTATATGAAGCTATAATGTATAAAGTAGTATAAGCTATATTAAAAATAACGATATTATATATCGTTATTTTTATAAAATTAAACAATAATAATAATAGTAAATAATAATAATAATAATAATAATAATAATAATAATAATAATAATAATAATAATAATAATAATAATAATAATAATAATAATAATAATAATAATAATAATAATAATAATAATAATAATAATAGTAATAATAATAATAATAGTAATAATAATAATAGTAATAATAGTAATGATAAGTATATTATTGTAATTATATTAG
This sequence comes from Ophiostoma ulmi, assembly GCA_029298715.1. NCBI lineage: Eukaryota > Fungi > Ascomycota > Sordariomycetes > Ophiostomatales > Ophiostomataceae > Ophiostoma > Ophiostoma ulmi. The sequence continues at coordinate 32,767 of JANSLN010000005.1, read as the reverse complement.
TTTAACTTTTTAAGAATAAGTAAGTTATATAAGTTATGTTCGGTGTCGCCGCGACACCTAGCTATTATGTCTAGCCGTTTGGGGCCTAAACGGTCTACTTATTTAAAATATTCGACGATTACAACTAATCAAAAGCCTGTATTTAAAGTGGACCGTATCGAGCCGTCCGTATTAAAACTTTTAGTTCTTATAAGATTGAATGTTCAACTTTTAATCTACGGTGTAAAATTAATTTAATGTGTAAAGCTGTGTTAAGTCGTGTGGAGCTGTAATGTGTAGAGCCGTGTAAAGCTGTAATGTGTGAAGTCGTGTGGAGCTATGATGTGTAAAGTCGTGTAAAGCCGTGTAAAGCTGTAATGTGTGAAGTCGTGTAGAGCTATAATGTGTAAAGCCGTGTAAAGCTGTGATGTGTAAAGTCGTGTAGAGCTGTGATGTGTGAAGTCGTGTAGAGCTGTGATGTGTGAAGTCGTGTGGGGCCGTGTAAAGCTGTAATGTGTAAAGTAGTGTAAGCTGTGTTAAGAATGACGATATTATATATCGTTATTTTTATAAGATTAAACAATGATAATAATAGTGAATGATGATGATGATAATGATGATGATGATGATGATGATGATGATGATGATGATGATGATGATGATGATGATGATGATGATGATAATGATAATAATAATAATGATAATAATAATAGTAATAATAATAATAATAGTAATGATAATGATAGTGATGATAGTGATGATGATGATAATAATGATAATGATAATAATAATAATAATAATAATGATAATAATGATAATGATAATGATGATGATAATAATAATGATGATAATAGTAATAATAATGATAATAGTAATAATAATAATGGTAATAATAGTAATAATAATAATAATAATAATAATAATAATAATAATAATAATAATAATAATAGTAATAATAATAATAATAGTGATAATAATAATAGTAATAATAGTAATAATAAGTATATTATTGTAATTATATTAGTTTAATTTTTTAAGAATAAGTAGGTTATATAAGTTATATTCGGTATCGCCGCGACATCGAATAATAATTAATTATATTAAATATAAATAATAAATAAGTGTATAAGTTTTATTAATATATTAATAATTAAGTTTAATTTTATAAGATTAAAGATATATCTTCAGCAAAAACGACTTATTATTTTTATAAAAGTCAAGAGTCACGTGACTCTTAACTTTTATAAGATTAAACCTTTTAAATAGATAAGTCGAATAAAAGACGACGTAGTCGGGTACGTACTATAAATTTACGATATAACTATAAAGTTATTAAAGAAAAAGTAAAAGTCGAAGAAGGTTTAGAAGGCGCAACTTCTTAGAAAAGTCACCGACGTATTAAATAGTTATAACTTTAACGACTATACTTTTACGAAATCGTCTCTTTCTTAAAGCTTATTATTAAAGCCCGCGTAACTAAAACATTTTATAAATATAGACTTTAAGTATTTATTAAAAGTTTACGTTAATATTTTATATATAGCCTAGCTTTATGTGTTTTAGACTATATCTCTTAACTAGTTTAACGATGCTGTTTTAATATAAAACACGATACGGTTAATGATTTTAAAAGTTAGTAATAAATAATAAGATTAATATTATATAAAGATAAAGAAATATAAGAAATATATATCGATAAATATAAAAAGGATTAAAGGATTGATAGATATAAGATAAATTAACAAACTTGAAAATGATTGCTAGAAATAAAATAAACTAATAAAAATAAAAAATATTAATAAATATAAAAATATATTAATAGTAATAAGAAATACTAATAAACTAAAAAAAACAAATACGGATAAGAAATAAAAAAAAAATATAGTATAGACTAATTAGTAATTCGTTTATTTTTTAATACGGTAAATCAACTCCGTAAATAAGTAGAAAGCGTTGGTCGTTATAAAGCTTCTTAGCTGTGTTTTTTCCCCGGCTTAAGTAGTAAAGTCGGTAATTAATATAAACGGCCGTTGTACGATCTCTTTAACTATTATAGCCTTTTAGCTGCTTGTCTTAGTAGCCTTTAATATAACTATATTAATAACGTTTTCTTTATTACATCGACGTCCTAAGACGTACGGGCACTAATTCGCGTCTTAAGGAGCCGTGCATAAGTAGCAGGTCGTATAAGTAGAAAATTATATGTTTAATTTTTTATTATATAAAAGGTATAACGGCGGCCGTAATATATACGCCGGGTTCCCGGCTATAATATATAAAGCCGGGTTATAAGGTCCGATGTTAAAACTTTAAGCCGTCGATTATTATATCGTATATTTTTATATAAATATGTAAAAGAAATATAGCGTATTACGATTTTTTAAGTAAAAGTAGCTTTAGTATTATTGCTTCGTATATCTTAGTTTTTTTTATATTTATTATACTTATTATATTACCGGTAGGACGAATAATATATTTAAAGTAAATAGTATAAACGTCCGTTAGTTAGTTATACTCTATAATATACTTGTCTCTTATTTAAAAGGTGTAGCGAGCTGACTTTACTACGTACTAAGCTTTATAAATATAGACGCCGGCGGTAGTACGGGAAGCGGTACGAAAAGTATTACGGGAAGTAATAGCCGAGTTATTTAATAAACGTAACGATGTTAGTAAAACGTAAAAGATTATTGAGGTGAATTTTACTCTCTCTTTATTATTGTTAGTATATATTATTTTTAGTTATATAGGTTTAATTTTATAAGATATAGATTTTAGTTTTTATAAAATTAAAAGAGTATAACTTACTAACGCGTCGCCGTTTTCGACTATTTAACGTAGTATTAAGTAACGTAAATACGACGAGGTTTTAAACGGGCGTAACTTAAGCTAGTATAAGTAGGTTTTCGGCTTTTATATCGTTACTAATAATTATATTTAATATATAAAAAAGAAAGACGCGTAAAGTATATTTTATATTAATAGTCGTTATATTAACAATAAACGGATCGTCGTTATTAATAGTGGTATTTTAAATATGTTCGGTCGATATAAAAGGCGTGTTTCTATTAAAGAGAGACGGTTTTATAAACGTCGTTAACTACCGCTAAAAGTATAAATCGTATTATACGTTATTATTATATATTACGTCTACTATCCCGTCTATAATCGTCGTTAATATTAACCGCCGGTATATAATCTCGTTTATAAATGTTTTTATTAATAAACGCTCTATAAACGCAACCGCGGAGTATAAAATAGTAAAACGTGTCTCTTTATCGATAAGTATATATATTGCCGTATTTATCGACTCGCGGCCTACGCGGCCGGTTTGTTAGATATAGTCTATAAAGCTATATAGTCTTTTTACGTATATAATAACTTCGGTATAAAAGATATTAATACTATACTTAAGTACGGTTATAACAACGATTTATTATTTATTACTATCTTAATTAAACTCGTTAATAACGTTGGCGCGGTCGTCGTTATTTATATTATTATAGTATCTCGAAATATAAAAAGTATTTATTATTTTATCGTAAATTCGACGGGTTATATAAAATATAATTCTTTTAAATAAAAGGTTATTCGGCCGATACGAGGCAATCTTATAGGCTACTTTTATAGCTATATCTTTATTAAAACGTAATTACTCGACCCGGTAAAATATATTTAGCTTATAACTAAGTCTTCGGTCGATAACTATATATAGTATATTTATTACCTTTCGTAAATAGTCTTTTAAGTTTACCGAAAGGGTAGCCGTTAAAAAAAAGATTAACGTTTTAGTTTTAATAGTATCGGCTAAGCCGTTCATAACACTCCTATACGACGTATCTATAAAGATTGAATAAGCCTCGTTAATAACAATACGGCCGAACAACGCGTTTACTTATAAATATTAAACTTATAACTTAAAAATATATATCGCAGCGATTTCTACCGGGACAATAACAAGGTTATTATTAAAAGTATTATACTAAAGAAGGTTTATAGTCGTAATAACGATATAATTAATCGACAAGCTAGTAGCCCGTTGTTTAATATTTTATATCATAGTTACGTAAAGTATTAAAACAATGGTTATACCCGCCTAATCGAGAACGGCTAAGATAAAAAAAGTAAGCGACTTCTTTACCGTTATAGGCCGTACTACCGTTATTATAAAATACGGTTATACGGATAAAGCTATTACGACCGTATTTTGTTAATCCTCGTTAAACTATTTTACGCTTAGATTAAATAGCTTTTTTAAAGCTTTATTAGCTTTTATAAAATAATCTATCTTAAAAGAAGTTATAAAGAGCTATAACGTGTTATAGTAAACTTACGACGGATTCGTATCGAGTAAATATACGTACTATAGATTAAAGACCCGACGGAATTATTTAAAGGTAATAATTAGCTTTATAAATGTTGTTATTAAGACGGTATACTTAGCTCGAACGGTTACTAAAGTATAGTTGTTTTATATATTAGTAATATAGTTCGTTTATTTATTTTCGGTATTTTAATACATTCTAAATATTGTACGAAATATAACGATAGCAATATATTTATAACGTCGTATTATAATAAAAATACCGACGTTAACCTCGAATAATATACGTAATATAACAAATAACTCTAAAGTGTTTTAACACCCGGTCTTTATCGACGATTAAAATAAAAATCGAGATTAGTTTAAACTAGGCCGTAAACGCCCGGTAAACTCGAGAAGTAGCTATTTTATTAATAGCAGTTAATAGATTATAATAATAAGTATTTATCCGATAGCCGTTAAAAGGAAACGTGTTATATAACGGCGTATAAAAACGGAAACGGCGGACTTATCGCGAGCGGTGATTAATACGACGTCCGTGCCGAGCATAAATATATTCCTCGCTTACGTTTAAGTATTTACAAATCTTAACGTTATAGTTTCGAGACCGCGGCCGGGCTAGCCGCTCTAAATGTAAAGTAGTAATATTAACCGTATCTTAAAAGTGTTTAGATAGTTTAGCTAGATAGAAATACCCGAGTCGAAGGCATTATTCTCGTTAAATAGGTTATAATAATTAATATTAATAATTAAAGAGTTACCGGGGTTTAAGTATAAGTTAAAAGTAGCTATATTTATATTAAAGTTATAATATAAGATAAAGTTTTTAATGTTTTAGTAAAATAGCTTAGATTAAATAGTTTCTTAAGTACCGTTTAATAAAATATTTAAAGACGTAGTCGTGTTTATAATTAGCTGCCGGTAGGTTGTTTTAAATCGTTAAATTACGACTTTATCGCTTTTTTATTAAAAAGACTATTAGTTCAATAATTAAAAAACAGTCTTTTTAATAAAAGAGTTTTAATTAGTACGATATATAAATACGAGCTAGTTAATTAATATCCCGGTAACGTGGCTTATTATTTAGTATATTATATCGGTATATATATTTATAAATCGATAAATGTTATCGTAAAAGTAAATATATTTACTCGTAAGTTGCCTAAAAGCTAAGAATAGAAATGTTAAACGGTAGATTTATAATAGATAAGTAAATATTACGATATACGACTCCGGACTTTTAAAGCCATTATACGACGTATTATAAGCAATAACAAAGTAAAACATAAAGTAAGTCGTATAACAGTCGCCAAACAAATCATCGCCTATATAAATAGCTAAAAAGGTTTTAAAATAGTGTTATAAATTGATCTCGTCGTTTATAGCTTTTATAAATATATTTATAACATAGTCGTCGTCGGCGTATACGTCTTATTATAAGTCACCGGTATTAATATCGACGCCGTCGTCGGCATCACTATCGTTATTATTATCGAAGTCGTCGTCGTTGTTACTATATTTATCCTTATTACCGTCATCGCCTAACGTATAGTTTATATTGGTTGCGATAATATCGGTTTATTCCCGAATCTATTTAATAAGCGACTATATACGATGGGATAGTTTGAAGCCGGTAGTATTAAATAAAATGTTTTTATTTTTTAAGCTTATACGGTATATAAAGACGACGAACCGAACTAACGTCGCTTCGTATTTAGTTTATACTTATTATATAAAAAAACGATTAAACTTAAATCGTCTAAATACCCGCGGCGTGATACTAGTAAGGAAGAGCCGCAGTTAAACGGGAAGTTAAACGACATTATTAAAAAGACTATAAATAACTCGCTTAATATTACTTTATAAAACGAGCTATATTAAAGATAGTTATACAACGGGAGGGGTAAGTATTATATTAATAATAACCTTTAAAGAACGGTCTTATATTACGTGTATTTAACCGAGTTTTTCGATTTATAAACGCTCGTTTATAATAAACACAATAAATAAACGGGCACTTTAGTCTACTTCTTATTATTTTAAACGTGCTCTAGCCGCCTCGAACTAAGATTATAAAGAATCCGGAAATATATCGCCTTTTAGTATAGCGAGGGGTTTACGCATAGTCTAGTAGTAAGTATATTTACCTTTAGTCTAGGTCTATAAAAGAATATCGGTATACTTAATCGTACTATCGATATCGTCGTACGTAGTCCGTTAATAACGCGTAAATTCGTCTTTAACCGTTATAAAAAACCGGTAGAGAGTACAGTTGTAACCTTCTTAAATAGCTATGCCTTTAACCGGCGATAACCCATCGGATAGCGTGACGAGTATCGGTATGGTAGGTATAGCGGTGCGTATCATTAACTCGGATATGGTCGTGTTTATAAAGGTATAGCGTTTTTTAAAGTAGTCGCCGCGAGTAGATTGTTTAAGTTTAATGCCGTATAGCATATAAATTATTGTATCGTACTCGTGGCTAACGATGATACGACCCGACTATATAAGATTTATAATATTTAGTTTTGTTTTATTAATTATTGTTTTAATTTTATAAGTTTAAAGAGTAGGTTGTTTATATAATTTTAGTACGTGGTTAAAGTGTAGGGATATAAACGTAGGGTGGCGTAGCGTAAAGTAACGGGTAAATATAAAAAGATATAAAGATAAGGCTAAGTAATAAACACGTTTAGTATATCTATATTAGTTGATGCTTAATTTTATAAGAATGTTCCGGCTTATTAACTTATTAATCGAGGCTAAGCGTACGTTTAGTAGTAAGGGTACTTTTATTACTACAACGGGTAAAAAGACTAAAGTATTAGTTTTAATCTTATAAAATTAAAAATATACTTTTATAGAATTAAAATATATATTGTATCGGTTATAATAAAACTTACTTATAAAAGCTAGAATAAAGTATAAATATACGCGTATACTCGTATATTAAAGTTTAAAGTCTAGTCGTGTTAATATTAGTATTAAATCTATCGTATATCTTTTTAGTTTCTTTAATCTTACCTAAACGGCCTGCGATAATACGAGGCGATTTAAAGCTAATATAGAATACGACGACTACGCCGCGAGTTAGTTTTTCACGGAAAAAAATATAAAAAGCAAGGATTTATAATTAATATACTTTTAGGTTAGTGTCGGTTTGTAAAATTATATAGGTATATATATATCTTTTTTTATACGTGCGCAAGTAGCGCTCTTGTTTATACGGCGTAGGCGTAGATAAGATAGGTTTTATAATCTTAGGTACGAGCGTTACGGTACGCGTTACTATCTTATCGACGTAATAATAGTAGACTAAACGTATTTTAAGATAGATAATAAAATCAGTGTATAATATATAGTTATAATAAAGTAAAAAGAAATATATAAACTAGTATATAAACGGTCTATAAAAGTATAAAAAAAAAAAGTATAGTTAAAGTATAGAGTGTTAAGTAAGCACGAACTTAAACTTAGTAATTACGGAGTAGTAAATTTAAATTCTTGTTTTTATATCGTATTATTTTAATTTTATACACGCGTTAACGCGAATAATATATTTATCTTATTAAAGTTATATTAATCCGTCGCGTTTATTCGCGTAGATGCCTAGTTTATTAAGGCTATATTATTTAATGTCTAGTTTTTTACTTTAATAATATTAGCTATTTTAATATTAATAATAGATAATAAATATTTATTATATTATTTGCTTCGTTGTAATTATCGGTATCGTTACGACACTAATATAGTACTATTTACCGTTTTTAACTCGTATTATAACAATACTTATAGTATTTTATTAACTGCTTATTATATATAAATTTACGAAAAGTAAACGATAATAATTAAATAAATATAAAATCCTAAAGATGTTTAAAGTAGGGCTATGTTTTCTTTTTATACGGCTTACTTATTATACCCGAGATACCGACAACTTTAAAATATAAATCGTATAAAACTTAATAACATTTTATATATTCGTATAAGATTAAAATACCGTATTAAATCGGACGCGGATGCTATTTATTAACATAAGCTACTATTTAAACTAAGAGGCTGCTCCGTTTATACTATATTTAAGTAAAAAGACCCTATAAACTTTCTTATCGGCTAGTTTGCTTTATACGTCTTATAAGTAGTAAACTATACCCTACCGGCCCTGTCTTTTATAATATTACCTCGGTGCCTTCGTAAATAGTTATAATAAGAGCATTGTCTTTACTTACTACTTAAGCTCGGCATACTTATAGTACCGTTATATACCTATTATAATAAGCCATGCCTTGTGTTACGAGCGCGAAGCTATCGTATACAGGGATGGTATGCAACTAAGCATGCGGAAGCATGGTGTGTACAGACATGTCACGGCCGTCCTGGTTACTTCTTGTTAAACCTAAGATGGATATGATAATTGTATGTAATGAATGATGATGAATTAAAAGGAGAGTTATTACTAGAAAGAAGACGGACAGTCGACTAATTTATAGTCGACTGTCGACGTCGTATAGGACATGTGACTAATCCCGTAGAGATTACGTCAGCCGTCGCTAGTCGCGACGGTACGTATTCGAGGTCTACTTCTAGACAGACGACGTATAGTCACGTCGACGGACACGTGACCCTACTGACGTAGGGACACGTGACCGATGCGTACGTAATCACATAGTGTGCGTGTCATCTCCCCCACGACCACTCTTTTTCAAAAGATAAAAAACAAAAGGTAGAAGACAAAAGACAAAAGACAAACGACAAGACAAATCGACAAGACGGTCGACGACGACAGTCGACAACGACAGCTGACAAGACAGTCGACGACGACAACCGACGAGACGGACGACGACGACTGCTGCCCACACAGTCGACGACGACAATTAACAAGACGGTTGGCGACGACAGCTGACAAATCCAACGACGATGACAGCTAACGAGACGGACGACGACGACTGCTACCCACACAGTCGACGACGACAGCTGACAACATAGTCGACAACGACAGCTGTCAAGACAGACGACGACGACAACCGACGAGACGGACGACGACGACTGCTGCCCACACAGTCGACGACGACAACTAACAAGACGATTAACGACGACGGCTAACAAATCAGTCAACAACGACAGCTAACAACGTAGTCGACAACGACAGCTGACAAGACAGTCGACGACGACAACCGACGAGACGGACGACGACGACTGCTACCCACACAGTCGACGACGACAGCTGACAAATCAGTTGGCGACGACAGCTGACAACATAGTCGACAACGACAGCTGACAAGACAGACGACGACGACAACCGACGAGACGGACGACGACGACTGCTACCCACACAGTCGACGACGACAGCTGACAAATCAGTTGGCGACGACAGCTGACAACATAGTCGACAACGACAGCTGACAAGACAGACGACGACGACAACCGACGAGACGGACCACGACGACTGCTACCCACACAGTCGACGACGACAACTAGCAAGACGATTAGCGACGACAGCTGACAAATCAATTAACGACAGCTGACAACGTAGTCGACAACGACAGCTGACAAGACGATTGACGACGACGGCTGACAAATCAATCGGCGACGACAGCTGACAAGACAGTCAGCGACGACAACATGACGACTTGACAATACGACAGTCGATAGACCGGTCGGTAAAAGAAAAGAAAAAGGAAAAAAGGAAAAAAGGAAAAATAAAAAAACGAAAGGCAGTCGAAAAGTCGAAAAAGTCGAATAATCGGAAGGTTTCGGAAGGGTCGGGATAGGGGGGGGAGTTTAGCCTGCTAGGACGCGGACAGTCGTCGGGCGCGTACAGGCTGATTTGCAGGTATGGTAGTGCCGGGTGCGCACGAGCTTGTGCGGTGGCTTCTGAGGACGGGGGAACGGTATGGCGTGCCCGAAGGCAACAAAAGGTTTGGATAAACGGTATGGTGAGCCGTGAGGCTGCAAAAAAGAAGCGAAGAAAAACGGGGTATGGTGTGCTAGTTAAAGCAGCAAAAGAAGAGAAGTATGGTTATGGTTATGGTGCCGGGAGTCCCTCGACCGACGAAAAAAAAACAAAAACAAAGAGTTGGTACCATTTGTTACGAGCGCGAAGCTATCGTATACAGGGATGGTATGCAACTAAGCATGCGGAAGCATGGTGTGTACAGACATGTCACGGCCGTCCTGGTTACTTCTTGTTAAACCTAAGATGGATATGATAATTGTATGTAATGAATGATGATGAATTAAAAGGAGAGTTATTACTAGAAAGAAGACGGACAGTCGACTAATTTATAGTCGACTGTCGACGTCGTATAGGACATGTGACTAATCCCGTAGAGATTACGTCAGCCGTCGCTAGTCGCGACGGTACGTATTCGAGGTCTACTTCTAGACAGACGACGTATAGTCACGTCGACGGACACGTGACCCTACTGACGTAGGGACACGTGACCGATGCGTACGTAATCACATAGTGTGCGTGTCACCTTGCCTAATATATATCTTTAATCTTATAAAACGGAAAAAAGTTACGTAAATCTCGACTCTTATAAAATTAAAACACTTTATTAAACGAAAAAGTCACGAGACTCTCTACTCCTATAAAATTAAAAACCCGGGATAAAAATAAAGGGTTAGTAGGCTATTAACCGGGGCTTATATAAAAGTAGAGACGATATAGTAATAAAAAAAAAAAGTCGCAAGGCTAAACGAGCTTCTTTTTATTATCCTTTTATATATTACTAAATCAAGCTTATTACTTCGAAGTCCCACAAGTTTTAATTACATAGCCCGTTACACGCCTATACCCACGGTAAAATAATACTATATACTCTTTATCGTCCGGTCTTATAATAACCGAATTCTTCGTAAGCTTTTAATATTAAATAATCGCCGCAGCTTATACTTTACCTCAATAACGGAGTCTACTAGTTACACCTTTTTCAGCCACGGCACCGACCGTCTAAATAGCGGAACGCGGGTCGTCTCACTTAAATAGTCTTCTTACACGACCTTATCCCTTCGCGAGAACATTTCTTTCCTAACTTACGTTAAGTCTTTTACCGACCCCGAAGTTAAACGTATCTTTTTATAAAAGCCTTTTATTCTTAAGGCTGCTTTTATTATTTAAATAGACTATATTAAGCCCTTTAAGCAGTGCTTCGAGAACCGTATTTAAAAAAATCGCAATATTTATATTCGCGGTCTTTACTTTAACATTAACAATGATCTACTTTTAAACTACACTACCGTTAACGATAATTTACTCTTAAACTATACTAAACGCTTTAGTAAAGTCGAAAGTCTAAAGCAATTATCGATATAGCTACTAAAGCTTATAAATAGTAAATAATGTTTTAAGTAATTTCCTCGAAGCGATATTTAATATATCTACTAATATTACTTAATTTTAATATTAATAAATATAATTGCATTATTACGAACAAGATTTTACGAGACTTTATAAATAATAGCCGCGGTATAAGTTTACTAAGTAACTAAGAGTCGCTTTTTTTTTCGATTTAAGTCTCGTACCGTTTACGAGAAGATTATTAAAAACTTTTATAGCATAACGGTTGGCTAAGACAACTTAATCGTATAAGTCCGTTACGTCGATGTTTTATTTTAATAAAAGTTAAAGCGTATTACTAAATTATATAAAAATCATACTTTTTACTTATTTATTACTACTTACTTTATTATTTAATTATTAATTGAATTTATAGCTTTAAGCCGTCGATTATCGAACTTTATTTATATATTTATAAAATTAAATATACGTATTAAAAAAAAGCGATCGTATAGCTTTTTATATATAATATAACGACCGTATAACTTTCTTATTTCGTCTTTAATATTTTCTTTCTTTTAAAAAGTACGACTAATATTTATATATTTTAAAAAAGTATAATCTTTTTTTATTTTTATTTTATATAATTTATAAAATCAGCATTTTTATAACTATTTCTTCTCTTTTTTTTCTTCTCGTTTTTACTAAACGATAAATGCTCTTTTACCTTATTTTATTTTCTCTTTTCTTTATCCGACTTATTTATTTTCGTTATACCGTTTATAATAGAGCTAGAGATAAAGGACAGAGACTAGTTAGCTTAAATGCCGTTTAACGCTGCGATTGAAAAGGCCGTCGAGCTCGTCGCGGTTGTTATCTATCGTTTACGAGAGAGCGGCGACGCCATATAACCGAATAAACTTCTCCGTTTATTAATAATATAAATAAAGTCCGTCCGTGCTATTATACGTCGGTACTTAAACAAGCCTATTGTCCGGGTTTCCGATAATATTATAGTTACGCATTTTAATAATAACGCTATATCGTTACGTTAAGAGCAGAGTATTCAGTTAGACGAGACTAGTGCCGAAGGCGACGAGGTTGTCGAGCCGGTATCTCTAGGTTTGTTTAGCTTTGTTTCGTCTTCGAATACAACACAAGTCGACTTTATATTTAATATTTTAAATCCTCCGTTTTTTTATAAAGTCGCGGATTTTTTACGTTTTGTAGTTTTTATACTAATACGTATCGAGTTTTTACTTAAGTTACTACTTAAGCGAGTAAATATAGAAACTTCTATCGACGATAGCGAGTACCGTACTACTCTACTATTTTAAAGCAGCAGTTTATTAAAACATAGCGCTTTACCTCATGTCTTCTATAACCTTATCTCGAGATAGTTTAGTTTAACCGTACTCGAAGAAGCTATGCGTCGCGGCCAGTATTTAAATATAGATTTATTAATACGGTATCGTAATATATAGCTTATATTTATATAGTACACTTTATTATATAATGTATACGAGGGACGCTGCTTTAATTTCGTTGATTTGTATATTAAGAAGAAACTTTTACGCAATCGAACGTTTAAAGCGTAGCTTAAGTCTATTACGATGTCTTTTTTTTTAATAATTATTAAAGTAAATAACCGTCGAGCGTAAAGCTGCCGGATTTATAAATAGCGCTTTATATTTTTTATTATTAAAACTTTTAGTATAGGAATACTACCGTTTATATCATCTACTATAAGTGCCGGGGCCCGGAGTTACTAAGGTAGTATAAATAATAATCTCGACTCACTAAGTAAAGACAACGATAAAGTAGACTCGATACGTTTAATACTTAATGATATATTAGCCTTTCTAACGAAACGGCCGGTTGTATATAAAGCGTTAAAAAGGCTAGGTAGCAATATTATACATCCTACTTTATTTAATATACCTTTACAACCGATACCGGCGCTTACGTTTAAACGTAGCGGCTTTATTAATAAAGTATAGCTATACCGTCTTTTTTTTAAAGATTATTTAATTCCGGATACGTATTCGTTTAATACGAGTAGCATTAATTTTATAAACTCGCTTAACGATACCGAGTTTAACTAACTATATGCGGAAAAGAGTATATAGCTTGTTTTTATTTGCTATATTTATTTGTTTATTATATTTATTTCGTTTATTATAATAAAAATATATTATTAAATTATAAAAAAAAAATAAAAAAAAAAAAATAAAAAAAAAATAAATATATAAAAAACAAATATATACTATATATACTTATAACTTATTTACTTTATTATAATATAATATAAACATATAAAACTATTAATAAAAGTCTTTATATTATTATAACATAATAAGTTATAATTACTAAAGACATAGTTTAAAACTTACTCAACTATTTACGAAGTCGAATATATTATAAATTTAATATAATATAAACTATTAAAGTAGTTAAAAAAGTTACTTTTATATTTCTTAAACAGCCGGCATTATAGTACTTTTACTTTCCCGCGACGCTAGTACGTATAATAAATACCGACTCGATTACAGCTATACTCTAACTACCGCTATTAAAGGACGCGGCGCCGCCTTTAATTATAAGCTTCGTTAATAAGTCGATGCTTAAAAGTAGTTAAAAATTAAACGCGACTACTTAAAAAAAGGCATTATTTTATCGATCATCTTTAAATATATCGCTAGCTAATAAGTTGTATTTTATATTAAATATAAAAAGCATTTACTCGCCGGTTATAGCCGTTCTACACGACGATACTATAAACTAGTATACTTTTCTTAATCTCGATAACGTGCCGGCGGCACTACTAGCTATAAGTATCATATCGATATACGCCCCGCGTAATCCGGCAACAAAGACTATACGGTAGAGTCGTGCCGACCGGAAGAATAATAAGCTTTATAGCACGTATGATATATACGTAAAAAAACAAAACCGTAATCGGGTAAAAGAAAAAATACGGCTTATACTTTATATAGCTACGGCCCGTAGCTATACGCGTCTTATATTAAGTGTATTTAAGTATAGTATTTACTAAAATCCGCCGTTTAATATTACGCTTTATTAACGTAAAGTCTTATATAAAAACTTAGGCTATAGTAATTTTAAAGAATATTAGTAAAACGATGTTATTTTTATAGTATTTAAAGGCGAGAAAGACGTTAACTTTTAAACTTTTAAAGTAGTCTTTTAAAATATATATATATAGTATATTTAATTTTATAAAAGTAGTTTTATAAAATTAAATATTATATAAGTATTTAATTAATTTAATTAATATTATTTAATTAATTAATATTATTTAATTGATTAATATTATTTAATTAATTAATATTATTTATATTAAACGTCGGTTGTTTATTATTCATAATTAGTTTTAAGTATTAAGTATTAAATATTAGTATTAGCTGGTTTTATTAACCGTTTATAGCGACGAACGTACTTTTTTTATTTATACTAAGATATTTATTTATTTATATTAATTAATCGTAATATATATTTATTTTTTAAACGTAATCGTGCTCGTCTTTACTTTTATATATAACGTTATAAAGTAATCCGTCTCTTCTTTCTTTCTTATTTTATATATCAATCGCTATATCTTTTTTATCTATTCTCTTTCTATATAACATACGACGTTTTTACTTTATTATTTATACTCGCCCGTGCTTAACAATGCTTTCGAAAAAAGCTGCTACTACCGAAAGGTATACTATATTAAAGTATAATACATTTAAGTATAAGTCGATGCTAAAACTCTTCCCCGGCAAAAACAAGTATTATAAAAAGGGACCTTAAACGCGGATCGAGCTAAATATAAACCGTGTTTATAACGATAATAATCGTAAGCATAGCTATCTAACCGAGCACGAAAAGTTTACGTTTAATAAACATATCCGTATCTTTAATACGTATATTACGTTTAAAAACAATGTTATAATTAACGGTTATATCGGGTTCGCGAATACGGGGTACTTTACTACTTAATTAAATACTAAAAGTATATATATTAATACTTTTTATTTTATACTTTAATTTTATAGTATTAAAGCTTACAACGTAGTAGCTAGTTCGATCTTTTATTTTTATAATAACCTAGTATATAAAGGATTTAACCTCGGTAAGTTTAAGTTTATATCGGCCTTTAGCTTTTTCTTAACGACGTTTAACCGGTTAAGTATAAAACCGTAGCTTTAGTAAGTCTTAACCGATGCCGCCGATCCTCGTACGGTTATAATTAACGAGGCCTAAGCCGGCACTAGCAATAATATAAATAAAGTAGACGTGCCGTATACGCTACTTTATATTATATATACTAAATTAAAACTAACGACGGATAGTACCGGTACGCTATAGTATACGAGTAAGCCGAGTAATAAGATAGATTTCGACGATGTATATAACTTTCGTATTCTAGGTTATACTATTGACGACTAGTTACGGTCTTACCTATCTTTTCGTGCTTTTTATAAACGACGTAGTAAAATTAATATCGATTTAAAAAGCCGGCGGAATAAAGTCCGTACCGTGTATTTTATTTTACGGACTTTTAAAAATACGGTTAGTGTCTTACCGAGTTTAAAAAAAGACGCTATTTTATAAAACGTGTCGAGTAAGTTAAAGATAACGCGTATATAAAACGCGATTCGCGTAAACCCCGATAAAATAACTAGCTAATTGTTTATACAATTAATTATATTTATAAGATAAAAAGATAAAGTTGATATAGTTAATAGTAACAAGTCGTCTTTTCGTATATATTAACGAGCTTAAAAAGCAATACTTTATTTATTAAAAGTTAATTCGATAACGAGCCTTTCGACTATCGTACGCTAGTACCGCGTTACGAGTAAGATAAAAAAAAACTTGCCGTTTAATAAAACAATATTATTAGCTTTTAAGAAGCTATATAACTTATTATTTAAATTAATATATATTATAGTTATAAAAAATGCTAATACCGAGTCTTATAACGCCAACGCTTTAACGTCTTTTACGTAAATATTAACGTCGATTATTTTTAAATAGTCTTAAAATACCGGTGCTATATTAGCTAACGTATTTAAAAAAATAGCCGCCTTTTTAATTAAAAGAAATAATATTTTAAATTAAAAAAAAAACGTTTAATCGCTCGTACGGTTTATTAACGAGACGACGTTTTACTACTAACTACTAAAAAAATACGCAACTATTACAATAATATATTTTTTTAATAACTTTATATCGGTAAATATTTTTAGTTACGACGATAATATTAATACGTAATTCTACTTCAAACTATATTAAATCGTCGGTAAGTCGTTTTTCCTTTTTCTTTTCCTTTTTTAAAAAGGGTTTTAGTCCTTTAGTACTAACTTTTTAAATACGGGCAGTGCCCTTAAAATACTCAACCGTCTTTTTTAAACTTGTCTTTTAACTAACGAGACTAAAAGCGGCAAAACGGTTACGTATTCGTTAACTTTATACGGTTTGTTTAAGGCGGCCGTTTTTATATAAAGGCCGTACCGGCTTTATTTTATGATTATCCCCGTAGCTATTGTATTATAGACATTTGTAAAGATTAGAGCCGTGTTTAACGACTTCTTTTAAATTATAGTCTACTATAGGAACGCGGCTAACTTTTCCGATTCTCGAGAGATAAAATTTCGAAAGAGTATTGTTAATCCCGCGTAATTTAATCAACGCATCCAAAACCTAAGGTTAAACCGTGGGCAAAAAGACAAAAAGGTATATTAAATCTTATAAAAACAATGTATCTAGGCTTTATAAGATTAAAGACACGTTAATATTAACGATTTAAACTGCGTCGACTGTTATTTTAACGAGCTACGATACTTTTACTTTACGTGAGTTTAAGTAGGTAACTTAGTCGTTTACGTATGTCGGTGCCGACGATGCCGATTATAGCGATGATAATAACAATGCCGGGGTCGCTATAGATACGGTAGATGCGGTAGATACGGTAAATGCTAATAATAATAATAATAACGAGTCTCTAGATACGTAAAGCGTAAAAAGCGGCAGCTTTAAGTTTAAGACTTTAACCGGTCTTATTGACACGCACACTAAGCTCAGTAGCGCCACACTCCACATGGTCTAGCGTTGCCACAGCACCGACTCCCGTAGCTATATAGCTTAGCATAGTCTTTTCTTTTCTTCTCTTCTTCTCTCTCCTTTCTTAGTCAGTCAATATATTATTATCATCATGCACATCTAGATTGGCTCGCTACTCATAGCCGTAAGACGGCCTTCTGCTTCCGCGATACTTGCTACCATCACTGTCACGACAGCTTCGCGCTCGTAACAAATGGTAGCAACTCATCTCTCGAAGGGATCATTATAACCATAGTCCGTTGCCGACTCACGGCACACCATAACCATACTTCTTTTCTTTTGCTGCTTTAACTAGCATACCATACCCCGTTTTCTTCGCTTCTTTTTGCAGCCTCACGGCTCACCATACCGTTCATCCAAACCTTTTGTTGCCCTCGGGCACGCTATACCGCTTCCCCGTCCTTAGAAGCCACCGCACAAGTTCGTGCGCACCCGGCACTACCATACCTGCAAATCAGCCTGCACGCGCCCGATAACTGCCCGCGTTTTAACAGGCCAAATCCTCGACCTCTAAAGCCTTAGCGGCGCCTCTTCTATACCTGCTAGGCCGTCGCCCTAACCTGGCGATAACCCCCGTCTAAATTCCACCCGTCACTCGCACGGCACTACTCGACCACGATGTGGTCGCCGCGGGTATCAACTAAGCTAAGTGGTTATTTGCACACCTGCGCGAGCACGCACTCCACGCACTATTCACCGCGCTCTTTAGCACCGACCGCGATACCGTCCGTCTGATTGCTAGCCTTAACTTTATCCTTGCGGACAACTCTTCCCGCGTCACGTACGACCTCACGACCGTCCTTGACGTCCCAGCAGCATCCCTATCACTCCCCGTCCCGAAAGCACGTGTTTTATCCGCTCTTCGAACCATCCGTCGTACTACGAGACTACTTCGTAAAGCCGGCATTCTACTAGACTTAGAGCAAAACCACTCCTCAGAGCCCGTCTCTTCGTCCGAAGCTTATATCTCTTTTACGAACGACAACGCGGCGACCTTCCCTCTACGACGCAAGCGTCGCCTCGAAGGGCCGAAGCCGACGACGCGCTAGACCCGGTCTATAAATAGAGCCTCCGCCGCCTTCGCCGCAGCTACTACCAGCTAAATACACGTAGGACTAGCTATTAAGTCATAGCAGTTTACGGCCTCTCCCGACTTTCTCTCGGCCTACGTAGACCTCTTAATGGAAGATCTGCCGCACGCGCCCTCCCCTATAACTAGCCGGGCATTACCGTTTACCGCGACTCTTACCTTTAACTTAAGTACAAGCCCGCTTATCGCGGCCGCCGTTACGATTTAACCAATTATTAAGTCTCGCTTTAACTTTTTAGTCTCCTTCGCCTTTAGCCCGCCCGTATACCCCGTAGCCTCGGCGCACTTATTCTAGCTAAACTTAAACGGTAGCTCGGGCAGTTTAAACAATATAGTTATCGGCCCGTTACTAACTATAACACGGCCTCTTATATTTTACCTACCCGATTTAATAGTAGTCGACACCTCCCCCTCGGCCCTCGCAGCGGCTCGCCGAAAAAAACAACCGGCTTAAGAAGCCGCGCAGCCGTCTCTCTTAACTACGATAGAAAATACTACGACACCGAGACCCGCTACGAGGACGTCGGCCCTACCCGAATACTAGTCTTAACCGCCCTATCGGCAGCCGCGCCTTATAGGAATGGCCTCGAATAACCCCCGGGCTCAGCCCGTAACAAGACCGCCTCCTTAGGCCCGCCTTTAAGCTGCCGCACTAGCTACGCTCGACGACGATATAGCCGTAGTCCGATAGCTATTAGTTATGTCTTTCCAATCTTACAACTCGGCCCCGAAAAACCGTATAAGTTTTATAAAAATATTCGATGTTCTTATAGCTATTAAGCACGGCCGCAATATTTTACCCCGGTACTCTCCTTCACCTCTTACGAGAACCCTCCTACGGCATTCGCTACTTTTAACACTACCGCAACGAGTACAACGTACCCGATAAACCTACCCGTACGAAGACGACGACTCCTTCGGCGACGACGAAAGGCAACTACTATACTTATAGTCTTACTAGCGCTCGGATTTTGCGAATTAAACTAGAAATTGGCTTCGAGGGCCGGGCCGAGACTTACGCAGTTAGGACTAGGCTATTCGGAACTACGATTACGGGCACCTTAGAGATTACACTTAAAATATCCCCGGCAATCCTTTCGCTTCGCGTGTTTACGCCTCCCCGCCGCTTCCCTTAACTAGACTTTACTAAACGATATAGTTACTCGGCCTCTTTAACCCTAGCGCCTCCTTCGAAGGATACACAGCCATACACTTCGTCTATAATAACGTAGATAGTTTTATCCGCAACGTTAAATCGGAATTAAACGCCGAGCCCGGTATCGAACGGCTGTTAAAAACTAAGCTATAGTTACAGCTACGCGGCAACGTATCCCGCTGGTGGAACGACGAGCTCTCTAACGCCGAACGCCAGCGCATATGTAGCAGCGTGGAAGCATGGTGTAACGCACTACGCGACAGATTCGTGCCCTCGCCTTCCAACGCCGCCGTTTAGCTCTAAACACACCCGTTTATAGCAGAGTTGAATATAAGAGACGACGCCGTACGCGACTACTACACCCTCTACGTAAATAAAGCCCGCCTCGCTAATGTACGCGACGACCGGGACGCCCTTAGCCGCGTCTACTATAACATTTACCCGGCATTATAAATCTATCTCGACTGCCCAACTAAAGACACCTAAGCCGCCTAGTTTAAAGACAAATTCATCCTTAAGGCGGCTACCTAACGCCGTCTCGATAGGCACGGGCAAAGCCTTAACCCTACCGCCTACGTGTCCCCGCTCGCGTCTATCAATTACAACCGCGATAGCTCCGGTAGCTCCTTTAAGCGCGGCAACGGCTTTGACTAACGAGATAATGGCCTTCGTTACTAGCAATCCGGCTATAGACGCTCGCGGTCTTACTTTCGGGAGCGCTCCTTTCGTTTAAGAGACGACAATAAAGCGCACCCAGCTGATCCACTAACAACTACTGTCGCAGACTCAGCCCCGGCCATAACCGACCCCGCTACGGTATAGTAAAGCGCGACTATAAAATTAATACTAATATTCAAAGATTTCTTTCGTAAAAACACGAACGGTAAGCCGGTATAAAAACGCCTCTACTCCAACGATAAAAACTACCGCGACCGCCGCACCGCTTTAGAACGCGAGGGATATTCTTATTGCCACTCCGAGCCGTTAAAGAGTAAGTAGGATCACGCCTTCTTTATAAACGCGTACACGGCACCATACGACCACGGAACCTTTAGCTATAATAGCGATATAGAAAGCTTTACCGTCATAGACTCGGAAAACGAGCCGCCGGCACTTAGCGGCTCGGAAGGAAGGATTAACTATTACGTAATAGCCGCGCCGGCCGTTAGCGAGGCACAGCCTCTTGTAACCATTGTACCGCTACCGCTTGCGGTCTTTAATACTAATCTCGCACTATTAAAGCGCCGTATATGTTTCAAATGTAGCCGTGCCTTCCTATCCCGTAATACTATAATGCAGTATGTCTACGTAAATATATATACTTTAACGCCGGCACCGTAAGCCAACCGCCAGCACTAACCGGTCGCGCTACGGCCCTTTAAAACTAAAACGATAGGTAAGAGTATTACTCGAGTCCTAAGCCTAGCTATTACGCTAATAACCGCCGGCATAGCCAAGTCGGTATCTTTCGTACCGCCTTTTTAAACAGTGTCGCCAACACCCGCCGACGTCTCGGCCAACCTTTAGAGAACCACTCTACTCGCCCCGGTTTATAAAATCCCAGCGCTCGCCCCCTTAGGCAAGACGACCCCTAGCCCGCTTATAGTCCTAGTTAAGCTATATATCGACGGCCCGACACTCGAAATATATGCCGACTCAAACGCATCCTCGTGCCTAGTAGACCGTAAATAGCTAAACGCACACGGGCGCGATGTCAAATATATTAAGGTCGACCGTAAGCTAGAAGCTATAGGCGGCTACCATATTGTCGAGCACTAAACAAAATTCACCGTCTACTTAATCGGTAAAGATACTACCGGTAATAAGTATACCGTAGGCCTCCAAGTCTTAGCCGACGTTTTCTTATACCTCGGCCTTAATATACTCCTCGGGCTCGACGTTATAAAACAGTACGGTATTATCATTAACACTTAAACAGGCACCCTCTCGCTTAAACTATACTCCGGTATTTTAATAACCGGCCGTACGCGTTAACTACGATTTCGTATTAAAGTTTAAGTAAAAGAGTAAATTCACTTAAAACCCCACGAGAAGCAGCTTTATTAAGTCTAATACGACGATGTCCCGCTTAATATAACCGGCAACCCGCTCGCTAAAGCCGAGACCTATTATTTCTTTGCCTTATGCCTTTACGTTTACGACTAAACTATCTCTCGTACTTAAAGGCGCCTCTTTTTGTTTTATAATAATACCGATACCCGGTTTTTTATCACTAAGGGCGCTATCTTAGGCTACATTACGCCGATACAACCCGGCGCCACCGCCTACTAGGTAGCCGCCGAAGCGGGCGACGTTCTGCGAGAAATGTTTATAAACGGCATACCAGACCACGACGACGCGTTTATTAACCAAGTCTACCACGTTATATTGGGCACCTCGCACAGAGATTCTACCACCGGCTATCATTTGTTACTTGCCTCCGCGACGTAGTCCCCTTACACCGCGGCGACACGTTACTACACACCCCTCGCGATATAAACAGACGAATAAGAACCGCCCCCGGTGCTTACCTCTCTACGCGTGCCATCTTACGGTATCGAGAAGCCGTTCGAAGTTTTTTTCATAAAGATAGAAGACGGCGCCGCTATTTATAGCCGGGACTTAGCCTTTGCGGACGCTTTTACCACGCTTATCACGAAGCATAGAGAAATGTTTACCGACCGCGGCACGGTTCCTATACTTGACGATATGAAAATGCGTATCGACCTTGTCGAATACTAGTAGAATTAAAAGCAAAACATCAAGCTATATCCCTTGGGTCTATAAAACCTCGCGCTGGTCAACGAACGCCACGACTTGCTATAGAAGCAAGGTAAGATAGGCTTTCTTACCCACGGCGCCTTTATCGCCTGCCCCGTCTTTGTCGTATAGCGTATAGTTAACGGTAAAAGAAAAGGCCGCGTCGTGGTCGACCTTAGACCGTTTAATAAACTGATAGTACCCGACGTGTATTTATTGCTAAACTAAGGCGACATAATGCAATCTATCGCTGGTAAGAAGATCTTCTCTACATACGATATAGCCTCCTTTTTCTTCTAACTCCCGATTTTCCTAAGCCACCGCGACCGCCTCGTGGTTATCAGCCGCCGCGGTCTTAAATATTTTAACGTCGTCTTTATGGGGCTACGCAACGCACCCGCGTATACGCAGCGATTTATAAACCGTATATTAAAGCCGTACAAACGCTTCGTAAAAGCATATATTAATAATATTATAATCTTTAGCGACACGACCGACGACTACTTTAAGCATTTTAAGACCTTGTTCCGGCTTTTCCTCGACTGCCGCCTCACGGTGTCCGGCGAGAAAAGCTTTTTCGGCTTCCCGTCTATGCGTTTTTTCGGGTACAACGTCGACGGCGATGGCATTGAGCGTATAGACGACCGCATTGCGGCCTTTATTAAGCTGTCTTTCCCCCGCAGCCTTTTTACTCTCAGCACTTACTTTGGTATAGCCGGCTTCCTACGCGATAGCATTGCTTTCTACGACTAGAAGGCACTCCCCCTTTAAGAGAGGAAGACGGCTCTCTAACGTTAAGGCAAGGACGAGTATGGCCTCGTCCCCGGCATTAGCTTGAACAAGCGTAAGGCTATTATAAGTCGGCTAACTTACGATTTTATTACTCGCGAGCGCGAGGCCTTCAACTCGCTTTAAGAAGCCTTATGCATATAGATGCGACTTTACTACTACGACTAGACCCGACACTTATTTATTAAGCTTGACGCCTATAAACACGGGTTCGGAGTCTTCGTTTTCCAACTAACGGCTTTATGGGACGAGGTTACGATCCCTAGCCCCGGCACTAAGTATAGCGCTATTCGGCCAATCTTTTTTTTTTCGCGCATAACCTCGGCTAAAGAAAAGCAATACCACGTTACGGAATCCGAAGTCGTAGTAATCGTTTAGACGTTTGTAAAGTTGCGTAAGCTAGTGCAATTTAACTACTACCCCGTTATCATTCTTTCCAACTACGCGCCTACACGCAATATTATTATGCACACTTCTTTTAAGACGTTAGACTTAGACAAAGCCAACCTTCGCCTAGCTTCCGCTGTTAATTATATGTCGTAATTTAATATACGCATTTTTTATATATCCGGCAAGTCGAACATAGTACTAGACGCGCTATTACGCCTGCCTACGTAGGCCGAGGCACCGCTACCACCCGATAGCGACATCTTCGAAGAAGTGGTATACTTTAACCGCCTTTAGGCCTACTTATCTTAAATCGTAGTACAAGCATATCTCGCCTAGTCGGCCCCCGCTAACATTCTTGCCGCAATATCCGATCTCGAGACCGATAACCGGCTGTACAATGCTACTAGCGGTATAACGGCAGTGTATATTAGTCCCGATATGCGTATACGCATTCTTAACTTTTACGCGAGTGACTTAAAACTGCACACGCTGCGCCTCGCACTGCTTAATGAGGCCGCTTCTTACGATAGCGACGCGGTATTACTTTAGTTAAAAGTAAAAGCGAAACCCCGGCGGGCCGTACTAATCGGGCTATGGATACTACAAAACTCTCTCTTTTACTACCTTAACGATATAAATACCCTACGCCTTTATATACTATACGTAGTCTTTAAAGACGTATTAACCGCCGCGTACGACTAGTCCTTTTACTTCGGCGAAAAACGTATAATGGCATAGCTTTCTAGCCTTTTCGTACCTAAACTCCGTTCCAAAGTCCGCACATACCTCTAGCACTACAACGTTTATAATTTAAATTAGACACTACGCCTCAAGCCCGCCGGCGAGCTATAACTTATCACCTCTATAAACTTACCCTTCCATACCGTAGCACTCGATTTTATAGTCGCTATACCCCTAGTACCGTTAACCGGTACTCACTAACATAACCTAACGCAGCCGCTATTAAACAGTCTTTACACTATCACTTGTAAATTTACCCGTAAAACGCTACTCATCCCGGGTTACAATACGTACACGGCAGCATAATGGGCGCTGTAGTTGCTCACGGTATTCTACTACGCTAACTAAGGCATTCTAAAGCAAATTATCAACGATAGAGATCTAAAATTTATGGCTAGTATATAGCGCGAGCTATTTCGCCGCCTTAATATAAAGCTCGCTATATCTACGGCATATCACGCCTAAACCGACGGCCTCTCCGAACGGAAGAACCAGACGGTAAAGATCGCTATCCGGTTCTATTACGCCACGTCGGTAGACATCTCCTAAGTCGCTATCCTCCCCGCCTTACAATTCCAGCTTAATAACGCACTATCAAAGGTGACAGGCTATTCGCCCAACGAGATAGTTTATAACTTCCGACCCAACGGCCTACTTAACTTACTAACACTAATAAAAGCCGACTAACAGTAAACGGAAGCAAGACTCGTCTAACGCTCTACTTACTAAAAGGAAGCTAAGGATCTCATAGACATAACAAACTCGCTATCAAAACTACGGTACGACCGCGTACATAAGCTCGTAGCTTTTTAGCCCGGCGACATAGTCTTTTTACGACTCTACCACGGCTATAGCCTATTTAACAAACCCCCTCGTAAATTCTTTCAACAACGTATAAGTCTTTTCAAAGTGCTAAAGCGCATAAGTAAACTAACATACCGCATCGAGTTGTCGGATACGTATAACATACATCCCGTCATTAACGTATCCTAACTTATCGCCGTACTAAAAGGCTCTAACCCTTTCGGTCGCACTACACCGCTACCCGGCCCCGTATAGTAAAACAGTATACCCGTAAAAAATAATACTAATAAATATTAAAAAATCGAAAGCATCGTTAAGTACGACCTCCGCTCTTACAGACCGCGCCGCTCAGCCAGATATCTTATTAAGTAGTTAAGATTCGAACACTACTACGACGTATGGCTGCCACGCACAAAACTCGAGACCATAGCTATAGACCTTTTCGCCGTTTACGAAGCCCGCCATCCGGATATAACTAAGTAGCTCGATATCCCTCCCGCAAAAAGCCCGGCGGCCAGCGAGGTCCCCCCCAGCCGCAAAGCAGCCCCAACAGTAGCTCTCCCCGCCACCGGGCCACCCACGAGACGGCACAAAGAGGCCGCGTCTCAACGACGAGAAGAACTCGTCATACATCTTTAACTCTTTAGCTATTAACGAGCCACGCGACGCCACGCTTACCGACGTCTTAAAATAACCTTACACTAACCGTAAGCACATCTCCCCTTTACTAACATCTAGCTGTATAAAGCTACATCACTATATCAAACAATACCTAAAACATCCCTTTATATTAAATTTACATTCCTTTTATCCCCTTTATTGCTTTTACTCTTTTATCGCTTACATCGCCCACGTAACGGACTCTACGAGCCCCTTTTTCTTTTATTATCTATTATGTCCACCGCGCCGGTCGCTCTTTCCCTCTTTGTCATCATCGCGCCTGCCTATTTCAGCCATTATTTAACAAATTATACAAATTTTGCTTTTGTTTACTTTTCTATCTACGCGTTTATAAATACCACGGCCCTGCCTTTTAAATCAACACATTCGCTACCTCGACATCCATTACCTCCACCCGCCTCTTACTACACGTGCCCGGTTCCAACACGCTATTACCCTTTTACACATACTTAACCCGCCGCCTACCCCCAGCAATAGAACAAAACCCGCGATACGACAACAACTTCACTATAGGCTCGCCGACCTTTAACGCCGTTAGTTAAGACGAGACTCCCGCAAGCTACGACGCCGGCCCGGCCAGTTAAGGCGATACCCTTAATGCCTTAACTAGCCCGTAGTCCGTTGCTACCTCAGCTATAGCCCAGTTTTAACTTATTATAGGCTTCGAAGTATAGGACATAGTCTCTCTCATAATAAGTCACGCGGCCGCCGCGGACGACGACACCGTTATAAAAGCCCCCGCTACCACCTCTCTTACACCTAGCGACGGAATAGCGATCGACAACGCGCACGACACACTCACTATAACTATTACCCCGCCTCGCTAAACTACCGAAGTGCCCGAAACGCCAGCCAGCGAGGAAGCAGATGCCTAAGCCACGAACGTCGCTAACAGACCAATCGCTTAACCGGTCTCGCCTCGCTAGAAAAAGGTCAAATTTAATACAGCTACCGAATATAACAAATATAAGTATAACCTCGTACTATACCGCCTACTAAACAAAAAACTCCACGAAGCGCTGGCCGCTTTCAAAGCGGTTTTAAACGACTTAAATAAAGCCCGACAAGTCGCGCGTAACGAGCACGGCCATTTTATCGCGGACCCTAGCGCGGCTTCACTAATCGATAAAGGCAAGTCGCCCGAGAAGAGCTTTTAATTAGGCAACGCGACAGCCTACCCGGTCGAAACCATCCGCCGGATCTTTAAGATCTTTAATATATAAAATCTCGCCGACCTTAAAGCTATTACGGTCTCGCGGTATGCTAAAGCAGTATATAACGCAAACTATAGCCTGACTCAAGCCGCTTTCTATCGTAGCTTTAGAAAGAAGTACGCGCGTATTTACGACACTAGATACCGCGGCCTAGACCACATGGGCCTAGACCTCCCCAGCTATGACGACATGCTAGCAGCTCGCGTGTTACACGAAAAAAAAGAGCTCCCCGACTTCGCTTACTATACCCTCGCGTCTACGATGTTTACAAATCTGCTTAAACGCCCAGGCCTAAACGGCCGTCCCGCGACAATCGAAAAACGTCTAAGTGCTAAAGAAGTACGCAAGGCCTCCGTTGCGTTATAGAAGGCGGTCCGGCTGCTACAAGATATCCCTAAGCAGCTACGCGATTATATTAAGGACACCCAACACGCTATGAAACAGCAATTCGAGCAGGCCACTACGGACTTTTAAGCCGACATTATTACCGTCTACGACGAACTATATACTATAAGAAGCGACCTTTAAGACCTTACTACAACACTAATTACTATCGCCGACATAATAAAAGATATTAAGACCGTATTAGAGCAACGGGCGGAGCCAGCCGCCACGCTATCCCGCCTGCTAAAACCTTAAGGCGGCCTACAACGCTTTAATTCAATCTTTATATTAAAGTATACAACCAGCGGCCCCTCGCGGGCAACGTAGTCCACCGCCGCCAGCGCTACCCGCCTAGCGGCTTTTACTACCCCGCGCCCGGCCGCCCGCCCTTAATCCCGCTTTACAACAACCACGTCACCTAACCCGCCGCTAGCCAGACCCTTATCTCGGGCAGCCGCAACACGGCTATTTACCGGATCGCTCGGTAAGACTACCGTAAGAAAAAGGGTGTCAATCGTACTCTTAAGCTCCGTATTTACTAGCTAAGCTTCGGTAGCAGCGCACTAATCAGCGCCGTTTATACAAGTAGCGACCCCGACGTAACCCTCTACCGCTACCTGTTTTAGCTTCGACGACTTAGACGATGACGAGGCGGCCTAAAGCAACCGTCGTCGTACCTATTTCATGCCTTTTTGTTTTTTTGTTTTTGTTTTTTTTCTCTTTTGTCTATCTTTTGTCGTCCTTATCCGTAACTCCGCTTATATTTTATTGAAGCTATACCGTTCCGCCGCAAAATTTTTCCTAGTAATGGTTTTTTTATGCCGGCGCCCCGTTCTCTCGTAAAATGGAGAGGGCGGGGGGGAGATGACACGTACACTAAGCTCAGTAGCGCCACACTCCACATGGTCTAGCGTTGCCACAGCACCGACTCCCGTAGCTATATAGCTTAGCATAGTCTTTTCTTTTCTTCTCTTCTTCTCTCTCCTTTCTTAGTCAGTCAAT
The DNA here is from genome assembly GCA_029298715.1 of Ophiostoma ulmi. Classification (NCBI taxonomy): domain Eukaryota; kingdom Fungi; phylum Ascomycota; class Sordariomycetes; order Ophiostomatales; family Ophiostomataceae; genus Ophiostoma; species Ophiostoma ulmi. Next base: position 4,039 of record JANSLN010000005.1, on the reverse strand, counting down.
ATATTATTATCATCATGCACATCTAGATTGGCTCGCTACTCATAGCCGTAAGACGGCCTTCTGCTTCCGCGATACTTGCTACCATCACTGTCACGACAGCTTCGCGCTCGTAACACTTATCTTTTCTACTATTATATTAAACGAGTACTAGCGTATTCAAAATCTAATAAGTCGTAACGGCTTCGTCGTATAACTAGTTTAAAAAGATCGGCTTTTATTTATATCTATAATACTATTTTTAAATACGATTAAAAATATACACGGCCTACTAATATTAATTACTATATATACCGGTCTCAATTTTACGGCGCTTAAGACAAACGACGATATTAAAGCAATATTTAACGAAGAAACGACGCCCGTTACTATAATTAACGGTTACGGTATTATCTACTTTAATACGTATATATAAAAGTATCCCGGCCTCGCCGAGGTTAAAACGTTATAGTTTAAAAGCGACCGGCGGAAGTTATAGTAATTAAACCCGGATATTTTCTTTTTTATAAGCGACTTATAAGGATAAGACTTTACTTTTATTACTACGATATTCCGAGACACGCTCGGTCTAATTTAGCTTCGTCGTAGTATATATACGTTTATATAGTTGCCGTTTAGCGTTATCGTAACACTTGGTACCGACATTCCTCCTTATTAAATTCGTCTCTATACTATATAGAACTTAAATAAGAGAATACGCGAAACGTTGGCTTTTATAGTCGACTTTCGGTATAAAACAATGTTATTATAAAATAAGACGCTATAAGCGCCGATAAAAGGCGTTTTTAATAATAGGAATAATAGTAGTAATAATAACGCGAGTAGCGGCAGTCCTTCTATTATAAGTCTTAAAAGGGGGATTTTTTTCGAAGGCTTTAACGGTGCGTATAGTTTAGGATAAAATATAAGCGACGTAGACGTAAACGTAAACGTAGACGTAAACGTAAACGTAGACGTAAACGTAAACGTAAACGTAAACGTAAACGTAGATATAATCTTAGACTCTTTAAATAAGTTAAGCCATTTTATACTTATTAAACGAAAAAAGCGTAATAAGACGGCGGGTTTTAAAAGACGCTCGAAACGAGCTAAGACTTTAGTCGACTATAGCTTTTTAGCTAGTGACGACGTTGATAACGTTGATATAGATATTAAAGATAGTAAATATATACCTATTATAGATATATAAGACTCGGACGATAACGAGTATAACGGCAACGACCGGGATACTAAAATGTTACAGGCTAAGATAGTACCGAACCATAGTCGACGCGGAGCTAAAAAAGACTCGGGCAGTCTTAACATAATAGCTATTATAGTAAATTACCGCGGTACGGTATTAATTAATGTCGATTTTAACTACGTTTTATTATTAACTAAGTCTTAAACTTTTAAAAGTAAAAGTAAAAGTAAAGAGAAGAGCGTTTTTTTAAACGTCCGTTAAGTAAACCGTATCCGATAAAAGACGGGCGGCAGTAGCATTATATAGCTTACTAACTAGACTAGCTTTTTTAGCTACGCCGAGTAGCGACCTACGGGCCGGTATAAACGGGTGTTTTTCGTAGCGAAAATAAGCCTTGTATTTATATAACTAATAGTATTAGCAGCTGGTTTTTACGTAGTACGGCGACGATTTATCGTTATATACGATTAAGTATTTGCCGTTAAGTAAGTTTTAATCTTATAAGATCAATTTTATAAGATTAAATAATATACACGTTATTAATATATTTAAGATTGCGATATAGCTTTTAACCGAGCTTAGGTTAAATATAGAGTCTGTTCGTACCTCGCATCGGCTTGCCGAGCGTATTACTTCTATTAAACGATTTAATAATATTATAAAAGATATAAATGCTTTTATAACGTCTCTTTCTATATCTTCGTATAGGCTTAATTTATATAGCTATTATGTTAATAGCATTATTTTATAGCTTAGCTGGTCGTACAATGCTATCTATTAAGCGATAAGTCGTATTATACGTCTCGGTTAAAAATAGCTAGTAAACTGGGTTATTTTAAGGACAGCGGCTTCGTTTTACTATGTTTAAGAGGCGGCGTTGTGCCGTAAGTAGGCATAGCAGTTTATGTCCGGTATAAGCTTACTAAGATATATTGTCGGGAAGGCGGCGTTGTTAGTCGCCTATAAGATTATTAAGTCGTATTAGTATTAGCCTTTTAATCGTTTCTATTAAAAGATTACTACGTCTATATTTATAACGGAGTTTAATAGTGCGATTTATACGTAGTTATTATCTTTTTTATCGTTTATTACAAGCGTTATTACGTTTATAAATTTAAATAACGTAAGATAAATCTCCGTTAGTTTTAATAGTGTTTTTTTAGTTTTTTTTTAACTTTAAGAAAATAAAAGGCGGCCGTTAATAGCCACTATAGATACGTTTAAGATTATGTTTACCGAAACGAAAGTACCTTCTACGCTTACGACTTTAATACGTACGCGTAAATTACGGCGGCGGGCTTTTACTCCGGCTTTAACCCGTACCGTTTCTATAAATAGTCCGGCGCTCGGTAGTAATACCGTTAAGATTAAAGCTACGCCATTTTCGGTAGAGGTAGAGGCAAGTGAAGAGTTTAATTAAGAAATAAAAGCAGAAGCAGAAATAGAAGCAAAAGCAAAAACAGATTTAAATACAAATTTAAATATAAATACAGATATAAAGGTAAAGGCAGGGGTAGAGGTAGATACAGACTTAAATATAGACTTAAATATAAATATAAGTGTAAAGTCTAATTAAAAATTAAAAGTAGAGTTAAAGGCAGATATAAACTTAAATATAAATACAAGTATAAAGTTTAATCAAGAATTAAAAACAGAGTTAAAAACAAATGTAGAAGCAGAGGTAGAGTTAGGTATAAAAGCACAGTCAAATCAAAAAGCAAATATAAAGTCAAAGGCAAATGCAAAAACAGAGGCAGAGTCAAGTATAAAGGCACAATCTAATCAAAAAGCAGATACAAATTCAAAGGCAGATATAGAGTCTAATTAAAAATTAAAAGCAAAAGTAAATACAAGTATAAAAGCAAATGCAGAGTCAAATCAAGAAATAAATATAAAAGCAAATATAGATTTAAATACAGATTTAAATACAAATGTAAAAGTAAATATAGAGGTAAAGGCACAGTCTAATTAAACAGAGGGAGAGGCAGAATCTACAAATACTCGAATTAAAAAGAATAGATTACGCGTAACCCGTACTTTTTTACGTCATTTATTTATTAATATTACGAAGTTAGCTTAAATTCATAAATCTATAGTCTAGATATAATACTATTATATTTTTATTATTAGTTTATAATATATTTAATTAAATTAGTTTTTATTATAATTATAATCTTATATCTACTACTCTATATAAATAATAGCTATAATAGAATTTATAAGTATTTATATAAAATATTAAAATACTTAAACGAGTAAAAATTAATATAAAATTATATATAGCTTAAATCGAGGGTAACTCGACTAAAGTAAATATAAAATAGTTAATTAATAATTAATAATATTAACTTAACTTTTAATTTTATTAATATTTTAAAAATAATAAAATATATTTTAACGAATGCAATATTATTTATATATATTTATTCATTAAATATAAACTATATCTCGTTAATAAAAATGAAATTCGTATTTTATCGATATATTCTATTATACGTTTATATATATAACATTTAATTTTATAAAATCTAAATTACTTAAACATATTCTACGGCTATTAGTACTTATAAGATTAAATATATAAATATTTATACTTTATATAAAGTGTTATTACTATAAAGTTAAATAGTTTAACTTTTTTTACTTTAAATGTTTTAAAACTAGGCTTAGCTTCCCGTTTATTATAATTATAACAACATAGAAATAACAATTTTTTTAGGGTTAGTTAGTTAGGGTTAGGTTAGGTTAGGTTAGGGTTAGGTTAGGGTTAGGTTAGGTTAGGTTAGGTTAGGTTAGGTTAGGGTTAGGTTAGGTTAGGTTAGGGTTAGGTTAGGTTAGGTTAGGTTAGGGTTAGGTTAG